>JASJET010000304.1:1565000-2219206 GCA_034092305.1 Diaprepes abbreviatus
ATATATTGCTTTGAAAAACGTGATGCGGGACCTCACGTATATCGTCAGAGGTCTATTTTCGTTGCCCACACACGCTTCAAGCAACTGCCCGAAGAGGAATTCGAATACTAAAATTTTGAATATTTTGTTTTTTTTTTTTTAAATTTGACAAATTGGTGAATGTGAATTAAATAAGTTTTCTCTTGCTCTAATAAAAATACTACTATTTATATTTTATTCTAAACCACGATATGTATTTTTAATTTTTCCTTGAGCGCCCAGTTACTGTATCCTATCTAAGATAAGATAACAGCACTGTATTTATTCTTCGGATTAACTTAAAAATACATATATTATTATTAACAAAATTTTAATAAATCTATTTTCTCTTTTAATTTCCCCTTAATATAACTAGCTCGCTTCCCCTGAAACTATCCCAAGTGAGTTCAGATTCTCATAAGTTGAAATTACCTTTTATCTACTGCCAATTAAAACCACTGAATTGTATAAACAATCAATATAAATTTATTATAAATCAAAATGATATTAATGCGGTTTATAAAAATATTTTGAAATACCTATTATCTAGATCAGCTTTATTAAAATTAAAAATCAATTGCACCTTATCTCTACTGTTAATTATAATGTCACTCCACTTAACTGTCAAGTGTTGTTTGTCAAATATGATGGTCTCGTGTTCAGTTGAAATTTGTTTGACTTTTATTTATTTTAAAAATTAAAAAAAAAATGTGTAAAGTGCGGATTATTAATTTTAACAAGTGATTATAAATTAGTTCTAATGATTTTATAATGTCTAATATAAATGTGGTAATATTATATTTTAAAATACCTTGATCCTTATGTGTTTGTTTATTTATAAACAATTAAAAAAAAGGTATATTTGTGTTTCCTTGTCTTCTTTTACCATCAAATTGGATTGGGATAATTGTTTAAAAATACCTACTATCAAGTAAGTAGATATTCTTTATTAAGCACTGTCTTAATTATTTTTGGAAATGTCCAGGAATTGTCTACTTCTAGGAAATGTTGGTATTTATACCAGCCAGGTATAATTTCTTGAACTTTTATTTGACACAATCGGGTTTTACAAAATTTTCTTGATGTTAGTTGGAGTTGCTATTTCTTAATGACATTAAATTTAATTTAAATTTTTTTTTTTTAAATATTGATTAATTAAACTTTATTTAATATTTATTCACTTTCATAACCTTTTTAAAAATATTTACTTAAAAAAAAACAAAAGATCTCGCACGTGGCTTTATGATCTTGTCGTGAAAATTTTAAGGTTATGTAAAAATTTGTTTTGAGGAGAAACTTTTCTTTTACACCTCTCAGTAACAATACTTTTTTTGCAACTCTCACGAATTTTTGTGAATTTTCTTTATATAGTATGCCTCCAGCTGACTTAATTAATCATTCTGATTGGCTCAGCAGTTGAAGGCATCGGGTTACTTGATGAAAAATCACCCTTTTCTTGGCATTCTTGTCAAACAAAAATGGCTGTCAAGAATTTTAAAATTGATGAAAATTTTCCAATTTTACCATTTCCTGGATTTATCCAATCATATGCATGACAATAAATACTATAAAATTAAACTCTATTATTTTACCTATCTAATTATACATAATTTAGCCTTCCTAAAATAATTTTTAATATTAAAAATTATAAAACAAAATGGTTTGACATGAAAATATTGAAATCTATAATTAACTAATTATTGAAAATTATTGTTTGAAGATGCTAAATTATGTTTTCTTAATATTAAAATATTAAATATTAGAATTTTCCTTACATTCTAATATAACTTATTTTACTCCACTACATAAAATTAATTTATAATATCTAATTTTAATGTCAATATCAAACATTTTCTTAAATTTATTCTATGTTCTTATCTGTTTTAATTAAAATTATTTTCTTAATACTACTGTTAACTGTCTAATTTATATTAAAAACAATTCAATGAACCTTATTTATTATTTAAAAGTACTTTTCGTGACTGGTTTCACACTATGTTCACCTTTTGTTCCTTTTCAAAACATTATTGTTGCAAAAACCGATCGTTATGTTTTTTATTTTACTTGAAGATTTTCACTCTTCATTATCACTTTACCTTCACTATCACATCTAATGTTTGTACCTTATTATTCTTATGATCAATTTATAATATGATCTTATTGTATTTTACAATTATGTCTAAAAATTCATTATGAATTTAGCATTATATATGATTTTTATAATCATGTAAGCTTTTAATTATGCTTTGGTCCATATTATTTGTAAATATTAATGACTCTAATTAATTAATATACCTACTGACTACTTATTACTATCTAAATAATAAATTTATATTGTATCTTAGATATTTTAATTGAAATTGTTTAGACTAGTCGAGTATTTATAATATGGTCATTAGATCATCTTGTGTCGATTCCTATTCAATATATATATATATATATATATATATATATATATATATATATATATATATATATATATATATATATATATATATATATATATATATATATATATATGTATATGGCTATTCAGGAGAAAGTATTTAAGTTTCTAGTTGGAACATTCAACTTCGACACAATAATTTTTCCTCAGAAACTCAACAATTTAGCAAAAATTCCTTCTTAGGAGATCGATATTAGGCATTTTTTCTTAACTTCAGCTAATTCTGACCTTTACGAGCGCCATATTGAATTTACCATTTTTGGCACTCTAGAATATCGATCAGTGGTTTCGAAAACCTAATGGTATTGTGGATTTCCTGTGATTTTAGGTGATTTCTAATTCTTACAGCCATATTAGATCTGACCTATTGATATTCAATAATTTGTTTCCAGAATATTTCTCTATGACTTCACAAACCTAGTAGTAAGTCGCGAACGAAAGAAAGTGTTTGTGGATTTCCTGTAAATTTTAGAAATTTTTGACCCTCGTGAGCTTGAATTTCACAGACTATCATGGTTTTAATAGCATGACAAATAGAAACATTCTAAGCCTATATTGTAAGGTATAGATCTTAAAATCATTTTTTTGCAATATATACATTTCCGTTCTTTTTTTACCGCTATCCTGAGTTGCCATTATGAATTTTCCAAGAAGCCACTAGCTATTCGAAAGAAGAATTCTTAGTGAAACTTTTGAGTCCTTAGTAGCCCAAATCCGTTGACTTGGGCTTTAGGCAGAACTTTTTTCTATTTTTTATAGCGTAATGTATATATAACGTAATATTTCCGTCCATTATTAGTTGATCTTCAGCATATCAAACACAAAAGATGGAAAGTGAGTTTTTGAAGAAAATTTTGCTAATTTTTACAAGAAACCGTACAAACATTCAAGTTTTCAAATGCCCAACAGTTGGTCGGGCAAACATAAGTTAAGACTACATTATTAATAAGAACTTTAACTTTATTTTTTTTTTAACTTTAAAAAATACTACAAATCAGAAGCAGTGAGAGATTGAGAAAAAAACCTATAAAGAGAAAAAAATTAACATTCTCTCCTCCATCTCCAGAAACAGTGGCTGTGCTTACTCTATTTTAAAAATAGAAATTATATGCCGTTTAAGCTACGTGAGCCCATGTGCAGCAAATACTTAATTTATATTTATATCTATTATTTTCGAGTACATAAAATAAAAGATTTCGATATAGCAACAAATATTCTTATTTTTAAACTAAAGATTTTTTACCTTTTGTGGAAGTGAAGCCTGTAGTAGAGAATGTACTCGAAAAACTGCCTCTAGAAAAATTAAGAGCAGTGCAAGGCTGCTGGAGCCCCTTATATATTATAAAACTTGTTAACTATGGTATTGATTTATTTGACACATCTTACTGTAGGATTTTGACAGGACGTTCAGCTGCTATCATTTTTGCTATTGATATAGAAGAAGTAAGATTAGAAAGTGAATACGTCATTGACTCAAAAAAGACTTTTTATTGTGTTAAAAATGGAATTTTGATTCAGGAACTATCCAACTCTCTGATCGTAAACAGAAGGTTAAGTTGGAAATCTTTAAGTCCAGTGAATATGATCCATCATCTGGAATCAAAAAGGCGATCTTGCTCCATTACTTTTAATTTTTTTATCAATGGTATAGTTGAGTGTTTTCATCATAATGAATTTCTCTCATATGTAGATGATCTTAATGCTTTTAAATCATCGACAGCCCAGATGCGTCATATTTGCTGCAAGATGACCTTCTTCGTTTTGAAAAGTGGTATGAGGATAATGGATAAAACTTAATATAAACAAATACAAATACATACAACTCAGCAGAAAGAATAATTCCAAAAGTAATTAATATTTAAACTTTAATAGTACATCGTTACGATCAGGTAGTATCTCTAATCGTTATCAAGTATAAACTGAATGTTTTTTCTTAAGACTACGAGCTTATATAGGGACTGTGTTCATTGAAACGCAAAGTTTCGCTTCACTGTACATACTTCAATGATTTGATGTTACAAAGTAGTGGTTGCCAAAAAGTAGGTATCTTACCACTCGGTTTACTGAAGATTCCATTATTGTTTTTAATGTAAGCTCCTTCTATAAATTTTATCTTTTTCATGTTGGGTTCCATATATATTGCTGCGGCTTCAGACCATTTTATATGTTGTTTTTCCCAAGCGGGTTCTGCAGTTCCTGATATTGACGTTTCCTCTTTTTGTGTATGAATTTTATGTTCCTCAATTCTAACTTCTAGTGGTCGTTTGGCTTTTCCAAGATACATTTTACCACACTCACATGGAACTTTGTAAACACGTTCTTTCTTATCGATAATTTTTGGTTTTGTTTTTGTTAAATGAGCTCTAATTGTATTTCCTGATTTAAAGGCTATTTTTATATTATAACTACTGGAAATTCCGAAATTGTGAAGAAGGAATGTGTTTCCTGCTGTCCAGTGGTCGTTGTTCTAAAGTCATTTATAACATCGTCAATTACTTTTAAAGGACAATTATTCTGATGTAAATCGGATTTAATATTTGCCGTCTCTTTTTCCAGTGAATCGGCATTATTACATATAGATATAGCGCGATTATAGAGGTTGCGCATAATTCCTCGTTTTATTACAACAGAATGATTAGAGCTATGATTAATATATTGTCCAGTATGTGTTGGCTTCCTGTATATTGGAGTTTTAATAGTTTCATTTAAATCTGGCTGTTAATGTTCTTAAAACTCTTTATGTAATATTTACTCGATCTCAGCTTGAAAATAGTACCTGCATATGGTCACATTTTTATCAATGTCATAAGGATCGAATCAAAAGAATACAACATAAATTTTTTCTTCTTATTAACTGGATTCCAAGGAGAAAAATTTAACTATGTATACATTTTCATAAAATATTCATTTATAGCCTTATTAACAATAATAATAATCTTTATTGTCTAAGAGATAACATCCATTTATAAGACAATATGACATACAACTTTAATAAGATATTAAACAAAATTATAAGAAAAAATAAAATCAGTGATTAATTCATACAATAATTCACAAAAAGACAATATTTTACATCTTTATTAGAAACTTGAACTTTATAGCTTGTGTTTAGGGGCTGTAAACATTGATGTCACTGCAATGATACAGATTGTAGTAATTTGGTGAATTTCCAATTTTCATCATGGCACCAAATATGGACAATGTTCTGCAATACACGAGTAATTTTTTATGAAAATGAGTTGATAGTATTTAGAACCTTTTTCCACCTTTTGAAGAGAAAAAAGAATAAATAAATCTATCGTGCCTTATTCCATCAGAAAAAATTAAATCAGACGGATCCTGATCCGACTATAAGGTGGGTAATCCAGTCAAAGAAGTTGCATTTATGGAGGATGGGTTGATTCGACTTCTTTGTGAACTCAAACATCATCAGACCAGGACGTTTGATCAATGCTCGCGCGAAATTTTGATAATCTATTACTAATTAATTAGAATAATCGAAATATATCTACAGTTTGGGGAATATCTGACTTTTATTGGTGATAGAAAGAGTGGCCAATCCTACATAATAGTTATTTAATTGCGAGCAAAATTTATTACCCTACCCAAACTTAATTATAGAACATTATTTTCTCCAAACCTACATACGGTTTTCTAATGACACGCTTGTATGTTTCAGCTTATTTACTTCTTTTTTGATACATGTTTGTCCTACTTTTGCTCTATATTTCAAATTATTCAAATATTATTCGTGCGTAACTCGATCAAAAGTTGTTTAGTGCAATCGCCCGAGAATCCCTATAGTGTTCAATCGCGTTGCTTCAAAAATACGTGACATAAATAATGGGGTATTTTATTGATCAGCCCTCTTTTACGGATATTTGTTGTTATTAGAGAGTTTTTGCCTTCGATTAGCAAGACCTTTAAAACATAAATAGATTGTACATAAATTCCTTAACATATTGCTATGTACAGATGAGTTGATATAAAAAGAACTTTCTTTGTTTGGTATAAGGTAAGCATTTACACATAATTATTACAGATTTGGTCTATACTAATATGATATACAAGTGATATAGTAAAGTACTGAAAAACCAGAAACTATGAATATTTTGTTGGCTACTACCATAGAAACTTCTAAAATGTTGTTAAAAATTCTATTCTAAAGTTCTTTTTTAATGAAAAATTCGAGAGTGAAGCCAGTTTTTCGCTATCTCTTCTAGTTTTCAAATATAATGTTTTAGGACTTTGTAAACATTCTGTTCTGAATTTTTTTCTTATTTATTTATTTGATATATCTCAAATACGCCGAGATAATTAGATACGAGAGAGAAAATACCTAATAAGCTAAACTCTCAAGTTAAGATTAAGAGCTAAACTTACAAACCAAAAGAGCAGGTGCACACCAATATTTTATCTTTGGTTAATTTTACCAAATGCTTTTTATATATATTAAATAAGTCAATATAATACTTTCCAATAAATTCCTTGTACTGAAGAAGCATGAAATTGAGGAAACAGGTAAAACTCACATCAGTATGAAACATTTTATGTCCTATGAAGTAGTAGTTGGACTTCCGTTGTCCTTATTTTTCACGACGTATCGGCTAGTGGTTATCTCTAGCCGTTTTCAAGTGAAACTACATAAATTCCAAAGCAACACAACTATTTACACTAAAAGTAAATGCAATGGAGTGTGACTGAGATGAGTGCAGTCATGCGTGGTAAGCAAAAGTTCCGTTTGGATTTAGTCTAAAATTATTAAGAAGTGGTTTCCACACTTCTCTTATATCTAAAGATGGTTTACTAAAACAACTCGTGTTCTGATGTATAACCTCGGCTTCTTTGAATTTACGTTTTCTCCAGTGTTGTTTTCGGAGTAGAATTTTAGTTTCAGATCATTTTATGTGGTGTCCATGAGTCTAAGCATGGTTAGAAGCACCAGATCTTTCTGTTTTTCCTCGAGATGTGTATTTTTGGTTTTCTTTGATTCTTAAGTCAAGAGGTCTCTTTGTTTCGTCAACGTAGAAGTTGCCACATTCACATGGTATCTGATATATACAGTTCTTCATATCCCTTTGAGTTGTTGGATTGATCCTAGTGAGCCGATTTTTCAGAGAGTTATTTGAATTGAAAACAACGTTGATTTCATATAGTTTTCCTACTCTTCTAACTTTTTCTGAACTGCTTTTAACATAGGAGATGTTCAGTACTGGTTTTTCTTCTTCATTCGTTGTCGATATTATCCTATTTCTGATATCCTGAATATCAGTTGGCTGTCAGATCATCTTTAATGTAATATATCTCTTTCATGAAGTTCTCATTATAGTTGCAGAGAATTAAGGCTCTATCTACGAGATTTCTTATAATTCCTTGTTTGATGTTGTTGGAGTGAACCGAACCATAAAAATATTTGCAACCACCGGTGAGAGTAAAGATTCCATCATCCTGGATGTAGAATGTTTCTTTTTTCTGAAAATAGGAATTAGTCAAATAGTTTTCCAACAAGTCCGTAACGGAATGTGGTGGTAAAGATGTTCTTTCTTGCTAAGGTCTGGTCGTCTTCAAATTTCTTTTTATGAATTTTAGTGACTCCTTAACTGGAACATTGGTGTATAGGCTTTTCACATTAAAGTAATAAAATGGTCTTCCAGTTATACTTCTATTTCACGTATAATTTCTATGAAATGTTGCAAGTTCTTAACCCAGGACGACGTATTTCCTTGTAATGGTCTCAGGATTGGAAGAAGGAACTTGGCAAGCTCAGAAGTCGGAGTTTTCTAATAACTCTAAACTAAAACTAAATGAGACTTTGGTTTAGCACGCATGACTGCACCCATCTCAGTTACACTTCACTGCATTTACTTTTAGTATAAGTAGTTGTGTAGCTTAGGAATTTATTTAGTTTTACTTGGAAACGGTTAGAGATAACTACTAGACTAAATATCGTGATATTCAACAAAAAAATTAAAAAAATGGGAAATTAAATTTTAAATAATTTATAGGACAACAATTATTATATTTAAATTAGTAATAATAAAATAAATATCACATATTGAAATAGTCTTTTTTCTAATGCTGTCTGACGTTCGATAACACATCATATATGGATTTTGATTATTTTTTCGTATATTCATTACATCATTTCTACTTTCTGACTTATATACCGAAGCAATTAATATCATTTCCAATTTTTGACTGATAAATTATATAAATGAGTAGATAGTTTATTCAGATATTCAGAGAAACCCTTATAGGTTTACGAAGAAATGGAATCTTCTTCAGTTCATTTTTCAGTAATGTTAGGAAGCGTGAAATTATATAATGTCGAATAGCCAATATTATTACAGTCTGACAATGGTCCGTACACTGATGTAAAATACTGAATAAAAACACTTGCTATATCATCTGTTTACAGAAATCGGTTCCCATTAAGCACCATCTCCCCAGGTATCCCATTTTTATTCCATTCTTTGATTTTACAGAGACCCAAAAACTAGTCGGATCAAAAGATACATTCAGTTCAATATTATTACGAAATGCCCAAAAATCTATTTTTATATCAAATGATGATTCTACTTTAGAATAATCATATTTATATGAAACACAAGTTCCATCCCTTTCGACTGGTTGGTTAATACTAACTCTTTGATGACCAATTCGATATTGAACTCGCTATTTTTTTTAGTTTCCTTAATAGATTGATTTAGAACTTTGTCGAAAATTCGGTTCTAAACCTAATTCTTTACGACAAGTTAAACAGTTAAATCCCTTCTATATATCTCTTTTGATTAACAAATATCATTTTCTGGAAATCTGATGACAATCTTCACTTCTGACACCAATTGTTAACGGTTTTCTCTTCCTATATTTTCTCACTGGGTTCGAATAATAACACCACTTTTCACCTTTTACTTCCAATAGCTTATAACTAGTTGTTACCACTTTCACTGTTAAATTAAAACCAAAATTTGATTTCTGTTCTACTTATAGAACATACTCGAATAATAGAGCAGTTCTAGAAACATTGCAAAGAATGATGACTAATCGGAATAATATTTCTATAAGGACACGACTGTATTCGGACAATCTTTCGTTATAATACTTAGAAAAACCGCATTATTTTCACTTTCTATACATACATTTAGACCACAGTATTGAATTTGGTACACGATACTTTTGGGCTCCCATTTCTTTATCTGTTCGTCTTGAGCGGTCGATGCTGGTGCCATGATAGATATATTCCTCCCAGCTACTAATTTTAGTACCTGTATTTAGTATCATGCTTTGTTGTCAAGAATTATTCATAATGAAAAATCGTACCTAAATAACAAAGAAGAGCAGAACACTACTGACATTCTAGTTTATCAGCAAGATTCTGTTAGTACCTGGGACGGTTTAGAAATACTTACTAAATATTAGATTTTTACGAAATAATAAATTAAATAAAATTAAGCGGTAATATTCATATATTTATTTATTTATATACTGTACCAATTCATGTATCACGTAATAGCTGTTCAAGGTCTTTGAGATAACTAATGAGCTTACCGTTTATCGATAATACTATTAACAGAACATAAAAAGTTTTTTTTTCTCAAAACTTTCCTTTGTTAATAATTAACAATTCCATCCAATCAATGCTCCTTCGTATCAGGAACTCACTATTGGAAACAACTGATTCTATCATCAATATGTCAAATTTCGCATCCTTGTTCGTACAGTAATTCCTGGATTATTCTAGGACCTTTTTTTAAATATGAACTAAAATAGTTTTTATATAGGAGCTACGTATTGCGTCTCGGCAATTTAAAAGATTAACCGTAACTCCCTAATATTAAAAAACTCCACTGTTTTTCTTCGCTGTAATGTCCCTTGGCAAATAAAAATAAAGAAGAGAAAAAAGAGATCAAAAACAAGGACGCAAATAAGTTAATGAGGCACGCTGCGGAACTTAACTTTTATGCTTAAAGACAAAAGTATGTTTTCGAAATGTTTAAGCTTTAAAAGAAGAAACTTTTACATTTATTTGAAGTCGATAAAAAGCTTCACTTTTCTATAGCTGTTGTGGTGAAAATGTGTGTTTGTTTTATAATTGAAAAATCAATTGATTTAACTTTAATCACATGTGTTATTTACAAAAATGATAAGCAATAAAATTGAAGAACGTATATAAGATGAAAAGAAACCAAACGCTTTCAGATGTTTGCATTTCGTTTTTTACAAAAAAATTATATTTTAAATAGACAAGATATGTTTTGAAGCACTACTACTTTGTCAAATGTCAAATTGGCAAAATTTAAGAAATCAGTACTATTGAGGGTGTTTAGGTTCGTATTTTAAAAATTCTCGGTTTATAAATATTAACTGTACCCATAATAGAGAAAAATCAGAGCAATTAATGTTATTCAATAAATATAACAATGATAAATTATTATCATCTAATTGGTCATTTAAAATGTTATCTCTATTTTTAATTTTGTTAATCTCTAATGATATCACCAAAACTCAATTTTTTGCCTTTATTTTCTGTATGTATTATTTTGAAGTTTTCATCAATGCTGCGGTTTTGAGATAGAAGATGTATTGCGTACGCTGAATTGTCTTGTATCGGTAATTTATCGTTTTTGTGCTCTCTAATTCAAATATTAAAGGTGCTCTTTGTGTGTCTTATCTATATTATTTTTAATATATTTGCAAAAGATAATTATTCGTTTTAAAAGCAATGTTAATATTGTCCCCTTTATAGAGGTACAGAACTTTAAGTTGGCAACACTTTTTTAACTGGCGGCTATTTTGTCAGCTGTCAAGTGATTTATGTTTAGTTTGGTTTGGCATTTCAACATGAATAGACTGATGCCTGAACAACGCTTCCAAATTGTGCAAATTTATTTTGAAAATCATGGTACTGTTCGAAATACGTATCGCACACTACGTCCATTTTACGGTCAACATAATCGTCCATCAGAGCAATTAATTCAATTAACTATGGAACGTTTTCTCACCACGTTTACTTTAAATGATAATACGCATCCACAGAGACCTCGTACAGTGCGTACAGAAGAATTCATTGCTGCCGTAGTGCGTAGCGTAGAGGAAGACCCGAATCAGTCTATCCGCTATCATGCACAGGAATTGGATATGTGTCCATTCACTTTATGGAAGATTTTGCGGAAAGATCTTGGTTTGCGTGCTTACAAAATCCAACTCGTGCAAGAATTGAAGCTACACGATCACCTAGCAAGGCGTAGATTCGGTGAATGGGCCCAAAACAAGATTGCCGTTGATCCCGATTTTCATAAGCTAATTTGGTTTAGCGATGAAGCTCACTTTTGTTTGAATGGATACGTCAATAAACAAAACTGCCTTATTTGGAGTGATGATAATTCTCAAGTGTATGTTAAGACACCGTTACATCCAGAAAAACTGACTGTCTGGTGTGCTTTATGGGCTGGTGGAATTATTGGTCCGTATTTCTTTAAAAACAATGCTGGTCAGAACGTTACAGTCAATGGTGACCGCTATAGAGCCATGATTACTGACTTTTTCGTTCATCAATTGAATAACCATGATGTGCAGGAGCTGTGGTTTCAACAAGACGGCGCAACATGTCACACAGCTCGTGCCACAATTGATTTATTGAAGGAAACGTTTGGTAACTGCATAGTTTCACGTTTCGGACCCGTGAGAAGTCGCTAGTCCACGCCGATAAGCCCGAAACGATTGATCACTTGGAGGACAACATTCGCCGCGTTATTGCCGAAATACGGCCAAAAATGTTGGAAAAAGTCATCGAAAATTGGACCTCCAGATTAGCCTACATCCGAGCCAGCCGTGGCGGTCATATGCCAGAAGTCATATTTAAATTATAATGCCAGAAGGTTATCTTTCGAATAAAGTAAATTTCATGTCAATTTAAAAAATTCATCTTTGTTTTATTCCATTTAAAAGTTCTATACCTCTATAAAAAACACCCTTTACATTTTTAAATCTGTCGGAAGTATTACCTACGTAACTTATTGTTTTGAGTTATTTGTTGTTTTCTTTTGTTGTGGGATAAATTAACGAGATAGCCTTTTTCTTTAGTTTATTTTTGAGAATACTCTCGATTAACTTTGAGACGTATCCAACAGTATTCCTAAAAATAAAGAAAAGAAAAAGACTGTGTTACTAATTTATCCGACAACAAAAGAAAACAACAAAAAGTTCTAAACATTCAGCAAAAATGACGAAATACAAAATTAATTTTATTTAAAAGTCAATAACTGATCTGTTTACATATTTATCAAAAAAGATAGAAGATTTTTTATCATCCAAACAGTTTCACTTTCAATATTCCAAAAGTTACTTTTATAAATTGAGCAATAAAAAAGTTATAAACGGAAGTTCTAAAATTATCGATACTCATTTTAGAGTCGATTTTTGTTTTCGTTGAACTGGCATAAAATAGTAATTTTTGCTGTTTACCATTTGGATTTATTAGGATTAAAATATATCTATAAGAAGTCAAAATTATATAGAGCGCACAAATTGCGTTTAATTAAATATAGTAGTGTAAGTGTAAGCAATCAATCAATCGTAATTCAATAAATGATGTTTAAATGTTACAAGTAAAATTGTTGTCATAGATAAATATAACGATAAGTTTAACGCTACATAACATTAAATTATTACTTAGCAAATAATAAATTGTCAAAGTCAATTAACTAGAACATTTAATACAGTTTAGGGTCTTATTTAATTTTAAGCTTTTTTAAAAATAGCTATTACTTTTTTGGTTACAAATATTTTATTATTTTTTCATTGTTGTGGGTAATAACTTATTTTTAAATTATCAGTTTTATCCTTGGTTTTATTGCTAAAACTTATCTGGATTATAAAGGTTAGTTCTCTGAAATCTAAATGAATGCCAGTTCTGATAGAATAAAATACTTTTTAGAATTTCAACCCACAGATACAAAATTAGATTTATTAAAATGCACACAAGTCTACAAAAAATTGAGTAATGATTGTTATTAAGGAGCTGGAGGCATCTTCGAAGTAATTTGCTGCATAAAATCTGAATCCAAAGTCAGAATTGGTTCATCACGTCAGGATTTTGGGATATTTGAGGTTTTATACTCGAAAAATATTTTTTTTTACTATTTTGGAAGTATGTGCAGATTGCACACCTTTTTTTGTATTTTTTTCTAGTTGCATCATTTAACACTACTTCTACCATTCAAAATGAGCTATTGAGTGATAACTCACGATTTTTTCTTGCAAAGTTACGGCCATTTAAAGTACAGGTTAGTAGACTTTTAAAGACCAATATCGTTTTTTGCCAATTTCAATCCGCAATTTTGAGTCCATAATCCTAAAAATAAAACTTTCTATTTTCTGACATATCATTCATAATCAGCGACTCCCAAAACTCCCAAGTATTTTTTTTTAAATACCAATATTATTTTTTTGTAAATTTTGATGGGCCATTTTGAATCCGTCATCTTGCAAATGAAAATTTCAATTTTCTGGCTTCATATTTAAACTCAGTTATCCCAAAGACCTCCAAGCACTAATTTTCGAGAGAAATGTAAACAGTAGAAAAATGTTTGCCTCAAAGAGTTAATGTGAAAGGTCATGACGTTGTTGGGACATATTTCACATCTTAAAATGGCCGCAACTTTGAAAAAAAAAATTGTAGGTAACCGCTAAATAGCTTATTTTGAAGAATGGGAGCAATTTTAAATAATATTGTGTATTGCCTGATATTTTGAATTTCCAACAAATTTACAATATTTTCTATATAACATACCCTATCGGTGTATTGATCAGTTTCAAAAGTATTTATAATTCGAGGTATAAAAATACAAGCCCTTTTAACAGAAAAATCATAAAGATAATAATTTAAATTAAGAACTATTTAATTAAATTGTTTTCCTTCAACCATGTAACAGTGTCCATACTTTTCTGAAAACTGCGATAACACGTTATTGAGGAATATCATGCATTCTATTTGAAATTCTCTTTTAAAGGGTTTCTAGAGAGTTCGGCTTTAAACCATAAAATACAGTCTTTTAATGGCTCTAAAGATTGACGACTAAAAGAGTTAGATCGGATGACCTAGGAGGCCGTTCAATCGGTCCCCTTCTTCCTATCCACGTCTCAAAAAGAATTTTTTCTATATAGTCTCTAACATGTCTCCTAAAATGACCTGGCGCTTCATCTTGTCAAGGTCATATTTTGTTTCCTAAAATCCTTGTTATGATAATGACACTAAGTAATTTAATCGGGTATTTCGTAGCAAATTCAAGTAGAAATTAACCGCCAAATTTTCGTGAAGTAAGGTCTTATAATGCGATTTCGAGTGATAACTGCCCTAACATTAAATTCGTGAGGATGTCGCGTATTATTATGATCTGATCAATATCGGTAGTTCTGCCCGTTGATGAAGTCATTAAAACAGAATGTGGCCTTATGAGAAAATAAGGTATATTTTACAGGTCTGTCAGGATCGTCTTGTGATATATAATGAAGTAACTCTATTTTATAAGAGTTCGTTTTATTTACTTTGATAACTTTTCTAACGGACCTTTCCACATTATCATGTACAAGAATAAGGAAGTCCATGGTTCCCCTTGCAGGACAGCATAACATGCAAGGATTTATTGTCGCTGGTGGCTATTTTTGGATCACGCCTTTGGTAGGTTTTTTACATTACCCTATATGTTCATCATCCCCCTTTACTAATAGATATTTGCATCGATGATGTAGAGAATACAAGCTCGGAGTTGCAATTCACTAAATTTAATTTTCGCCGTGCCGACTTTGATTTACTAAATGACTACTTCCAGGATATTGATTGGAATTTTCTGCGCTGTAACAATATTGACGTCGCAGTTGAAATGTTTTATACGGTTTTAACCATTGCGTTTGATTTTCAAGGGAGGCAATTAACTTAAGTAGAAAATAAAAATAAAGCATTCAAACGGTATAGAGGTACTCGATTATTAGCGCATAAGAACGAATACAAAAGTTTGAGATCCCAATCAAAGATCACGATAAAGATTGACTACAATAATTTTATTCGGTTTAAAGAAAATGGTATCCTGAAAAATCTTAAAGCTTTCTGATCTTATAATAAATCTCAACAGGATACCCAACAATAATTATGCCTAATAATGTGGAATCAAGTAATCCAAAAATAATCGCTAACATGTTTGCTTCTTTCAATCAGTTTTCACTTGTACTGATGCTATAATAACTAAAAGCCCATATTCCTCGTCTATCACTAATTCAAATCTCTCAAACATAAATATTGATAGCTCTTTGGTGTTTAAGAAACTGGTTCAGCTCAACGAGAGTAAGGGTACTGGACCCGATGAAATTCCACCTATTCTCATAAAAAATTGTAGCGCAACTTTAGCTTTAGTTATCTTTATCAGCTACCATTGAATTCGGGCCGGTTTCTTAGCATATGGAAAACCGGCTATGTCACAGCAATTCATAAGGGTGGAAACAGACAAGATATTGGTAACTATCACCTGCTATCTGGTCTTGACTGTATGGGCAAGGTTCTTGAATCCATAATCGTTGATCATTTGTTATTAAATTGCCACAGAATTTTATCAGAACATCAACATGGCTTTCTGCCAGGACGCCCATGCCAAACCAATTTGTGTCTATACTTTAACTATATAACTACAGATGTGGACTCGGGCGTTCAGGTCGACTCAGCTTACTTTGATTTTAAAAAAGCATTCGACAGAGTAGGTCACTTTATATTGCTCAACAAACTATACTCACTAGGTGTTATAAACCCTCTACTGTCGTGAATTTCTAGTTATCTTACCAATCGAATACAAGTAGTTAAATTCCATAATACTTTATCTAAACTGATAAATGTAACATCCGGTGTACTTCAAGGGTCGCACCTGGGACCTATTTTCTTTCTTACCTTTATAAATGATCTTAGCAGTGTATTTGAAAATTGCCAATTTTTCTTCTACGCTGACGACTTGAAAGTATTTAAGAGAGTAAACAATACTAATGATTGCCTGCTTCTACAATCTGAAATTAACAAATTAATGGAATGGTGTGAGGCAAACCAGATGCAACTCAACAACTCAAAAAGTAAGATAATTTCATTTTCTAAGAAGAAATCTTCAATTTTACATCCTTACTTCATCTCCAATGCCTTCGTGACCAGAGTTTCGTTAATCGATGACTTAGGCGTTATTTTTGACACCGAATTACGATTAAACGACCACAATAATTATATTTTAGCAAAGTCCCATAAAATGGCAAGATTTATAATGAGAAGTTGCAAGGATTTTTCAAGTATCGAAGTTTTAAAATTTTTATATTATTCACGTATGCGTAGCCACCTAGAATATAGCTGCGTTATTTGGAGCCCCTGCTACATAATGCATATTAAGCGGATTCAACCCATACAGTTAAAGTTGGTGAATTTTATGCTCTATTAGCTCGGCGTCAATAGAAATCTTCTTTCCTTTCCCATTCTCAGAGATTGCAGCTAATAGGTATGGAAAGCCTGGAATTGCGTAGAACTTATTTAACCATTCTTTTTGGATTTAATATAAGTAGGGATAGTATTGACTGTTCTGGTCTTCTTGAACTGATTAACTTCCGCGTTCCTTCAAGCGACACTCGCTTATTCCAAACGTTCTCTCCAAGAGAAGCGGGACTGATATTGGTAGACATAATATAATGAATCGTATTATGCAACATTTCAATACATATATTCTCCTTAATTTCGATCTCGAATTCTCCCTGCCAACGTTTAAAAAGAAACTAAAATCACTCTTATATAATACTTGAATATTTGTTGCAACTTCGACTGTTCATTTCATCTGGGTAGCTATTTTGGTTCTATATAGGAAGTGATCATTCTCTTGAGAGAATAGGGACAATCCCATCCCACGGTTATTCTCTCGGTCGTGTATTACCGTATTCTCGTACGATATGATGGGAGATCGGAAACGAAATCTAGTAAGCTATGTTGCCAAACATCTATAGTGTATCTAACCATATAAATAGTGCATTTAACCTTAAAAAAAGAATATAAATATGGACATAACCCTAGTTAGCAAGAAAATGTTCGAATTTAAAATAAAGATAATTAAAATTTTTCTTCTATTTAATATTCTTAATGAGAGGAAAGAACTAGAAAGGGAGTTTTATAGAGAAAAAAATAAATATGTAAAAACACAGATTGAAATACTTTATATGATATCATGCGAAATAAAATTAACATTTTCATTTCCTAAAACACAAATTTTGTTTTTCTATTGGGTTGGGAAAAGAAAAATTTTCCTTATTTTTGTAAAAATGTTATTTTTTATACTCCCTATAAATATGAGGGAATGAATATACAAAGTAAGAAAAAAAAAGAAATCTAAAAATTTATTTCATCAATAAAATACATTTTGCATACTTGAAATATATACATAATATTCGGTTAATATATATATAAATTAATTTTCCATATAGTAGTTACTGATAATGTGTTATTGGATCTGTCTTGCTTCTTGTAGATCAGGTTTTGTTCTTGATGAACATTTCCCATATTAAAAAATTACTATTTATCTATCTTTTGGAAAACGTCTAAATCTATTCTTTAAGAAACCACAACATCTTTCAATGGTACTCCGCAATGAACAGAGATCTATTAAATCTTTCCTCTGGTGTCCTCACTTGTGAAACGTCTTTCAAAGGCCATGGCGTTAAAAGAATCCCTGAAAAAATTAAATTTGGTTCACTTTTCTGTATATATTTAAACATATTCTAAATTAATAACAATTTGTCAGTTTATCGTACAATTAATTTACCTGTATCTCCAATGAGGAAGAATAAATCTTCTGGGTTTCTTCTAGAGATCATTTCCATTATATTGGAAAAGTTAGATTCATTCCAGATATAGGAATTATGGGTACTAGTAGGGAATTTAGCATTCATATTCATGATATATAAAGTATCATCACAAATTTTGGGTCATCTGTTACTGATCTTGAAATTGCAACATGAGTACCGTCAATTACCCTATAATACTAGGGAAATTATGTTTAGAATAAAAAACAAAACATTATAAAATCTCGTAAATTTCAAAACTATCTTACATATTACCTATTTAACACTAGTTTTAATTCTTTTTTAAAAAATCAAATTACATATCAAGTTTAAGTTTGTAAAATACGTATTACTGCTAGCTTTTTATAATTTAGGATTTAACAGAAAATTACCAATTTCGACAAGTTCATAATTCATTTAAATTTTGTTGCAATTAGATCCACTCTGAAATGGTATCTTCTCTATTTAATGCATTTGGATTTTTCTTCTGCAATACTCTAACTGACACTTGGCTGACTAATTCCAGAAATATATTCAACCCAGTACTTTTGTGGTAACTGCCAATCGCCAAAAATCTACAAACCCGCAAATATTAATATTTTAATAAAATTATATTAATATGGGTATGTAAATGTAAAAAGGAAAATTAATATTAGCTTAATATCCTCCAAATTTTTTAACAGTAACTAAAGCAGATAATATATTACAAAAATGTATAATCCAGCCAAGTAAAAAATCATTAATGACTAACTGATCTTGCATATGTAAACTTTATAGTTACCAAATATTACCATGACTTCTGGCAAAGATGATGTTGCCTTCTTTCAAGCCATGGGAATTCTAGAAATTGGGTTATTTTTAGTATAAGATATCTTCGCAGATCTTTACCAAGCCGGTAAAATAAATTAAATGAAGTAAAATCCGTCAAGTTTCACAAATATTTATATAAACAGCTAAACAACGTTATGAATTCCGAATCATTTAAATCTTCCAATCGACGCGACCGTGGTAGAAATCGACGATTATAATTTGCCATTTGTTTTTCCATTAATCTGACATCCTCTGGTCCATCACGGTTCAAAATTACTTCCTCAATACCCATTTTATATATGTATATTTGTGACCAAAAATATTTAAAAAAATTACAATATTTTTAAAATAATCATGAATTTTTTTAAACTTTTATAACCTAAAGATGTCGCATAGTGACATAAATGACAGTATCCTTCTCTCAAAATCTCGCCGTTCTCTTGGTTCGGAAGTAGAACAAGTTCTCTCAAGATTTGATAGATGTGACAATCGCTTAAAATTACCAGAATACGGTTTCTTACTTTTCCGTGAGAACCACGCCCACTTTCCATCAAGATGATCGTTCTCTCGAGAACGGGAATAGCTACCCTGGTATTTAGAGCATATTACTACATAACTTTTTCTTAATTTTGTTTTTTTTTCTGTCGGAGTGTGTATTCTTTGTTAAAGGTTTGTATCATCGTTAGGCATTAGATAAGTTATTTTATTCTATTTATGTAACATACTATAAGGGATGTACTATTTGGATTTATTCTGTGATGTAGTGTTTGAGATAAATAAATAAATATGTTCAAAACTATAGAATATGGTATTGGCAATTTGATAATGTTTCCCGTTGAAGGAATGTTTGTTCATATAATGTGACTGTCAGTTGCCGATTGATAGTAAGATCGATTTACGATAAGGACTTCTGTTCGATGGTACACCAGAGCTTAGGTGTGATGTACAATTAATTAGTTAGCTCATGCTAATATTATATGATTATATGCTTTCTTCATTTCAAAATTAATTTTATTATAAATAAAAGTAGAAAAATCGTAAAATATAAATACCTTGGGAGGAAAGTATTATTTTTCACTTGGAGGCTTATAATCTTATCCTTGTAAAACTCAGAAACTCAGAAAAAAGGGGTGGATATAATATTTACATATGAGAGAAATTTTCCAGATCTTTCGTAGCTGCAAAAGCAAATGCGGATACTAAGAAAAAAGAACACTTGACTTTAAAATTACCGTAAAGGTTACTCTCAAAATCAACATCAAGGTAAAATTGTTTCATTATTTACAGATTTTTTATTTTTTTATTAAAATCCCATGCTTTGTCCATCTATACCTCGACAACTAGCCATAGAATAACTCCAGGCTCATGATAACTTTTGATCAAAAAGTCAAAAAGGGACTGACTGGCCACCAATAATTAATTCTCCATCCTTGAGTTTAGGGAATTCGAAAAAATCAAATTGAAGAAATGTGCTGTAATAGTATTAATAGCGGTTAAAATTAGAAAAATTGTATATTTTTTCCTTAATAAGTAAATCTTTTAATTTCAAAAATACATTTGGGAGGCTTCCTCCATAATTGCAATTTAAATTCTTATTCTACCAACTTTAAATCCATTAAATGTAATGATAAGATTCTATCCTTAATTTTCGTTTAAATCGTTCAGCCAGACAAGTAATAAAACCCAATTAACTTATAATTCCTTTATCCGACTTTCCTTTCTCCTTTATTGGGAAACAAAAATAATAAACTCCAATTTTCAAGTAATTATTGCAGGACTGTTTAAAGAGAATCGACGTGGAACAAATGGAGGCTATCAAATAATCTCCAAGTAATTAAAGTTTTCTTGTTTTTATCTTATGGGAAAACCGGCTGGATCTAGCTGAACCCTTATTAATTTAAAGACGACAGAGAAGAATATAATTTTTGGATTAGTGGCAAGTCCGTAAGATATAAAACTTTAGGTATTGTTCGCATTAGGTAATTTAAATAATAAAAATATATTCAAAAAAACTGTTAAGCAATTTATTATCTTTCAATTTTCATATAATATGTCCAGCTTTCCTTCACATTAGATGTGACATAAATTTATAATTATAAATATACCCACATCATTAGAATAACTTCTTGAAGATGACATAGAATATATAAATAGTCAGAAAAAAAAAATAGAATAACCACATAAAAAGCAAAAAAACATATTTTTTATATGAAAACATATATTTTATATGAAAACCAATAAATTGAAAATAAATAAAAACACAGTGTGTTCTACGACGAATTGCTGCGATCGATTTCTCGGAAAATAAACTTTATAAAATTTGGCAGTTTACCAAAGTCGATGGGGGAAATTCGGTCAAAATATTTTCAAGATGGTGGCCTTGCTAATTATACGGGAAGTTGTTGCCTTCTTACTTATTTTCAATGGAACATGCTATAGGCTAATTAATTTTTAGATTCTCTGCAAAATTATATACATATTTTAGTACACGAGCCAAGTACAGATTTTGTAAATCATTTTCTCCCGGGCGACAACTCGTGAAATTATTCAGAGAGTTGCGTCAGGAAGCTTTATGAACGTCAACTGCGGCTCCATGGGTGGGTTGAGCAATGGCGGCCCCCAGTTACATAGAAAAAAAAAATTTTTAATCATTTTCTCCCGATTGAAAATTTGACAC
Source organism: Diaprepes abbreviatus (assembly GCA_034092305.1). Classification (NCBI taxonomy): domain Eukaryota; kingdom Metazoa; phylum Arthropoda; class Insecta; order Coleoptera; family Curculionidae; genus Diaprepes; species Diaprepes abbreviatus. Next base: position 1,586,801 of record JASJET010000304.1, read on the forward strand.
AATGCTGTGAAGAAAAAAAGTCAGCTAGCTATAAGGTGGTGGACTATATGTCAGTTGGTAACACGAACATGAAAAAAAAAACACTTGGACCTGATCTAGTTCCTATGAAAGTTAGAACTTCTAGTTGATTAGTGTTGTTTTCCTTATGATATTGCTATAGTTTGTATTACATGCATCAACAAATCAATCCTTATATAAGGTTATCAAGGATACGAATACAGAGACAAAGCTTTAAAATTCATAATTTCTATAGTTGTTTCTTGGAAACTACAAAAATTTTCTAGTTTTATCGGTTTAGAAATAAAATAAAATTATTATATAATACTTTTAAAGTTAAAAGTTGTTTCTGTTTTACTTATTAATTTGAATCCTTCACTGTCAACTTAGACCGGTTTTAAATTAGACCATATTAGTGAATTAGGGAATAAATTTTCAAGCTGTAGAAATTTTTTGAATTATCCTGAATAATATAACTAACGTCCAAAATAAAATCAAAATCCCATAATAATAAAGACCCTACTGACTAAAGCGATTACAAACTAGTTTTTACTGAAAATGGATATACATAATTTTTTCAAAAAGTAATCATTACAAAACCTATAGCTATTCCCATATGGTAGCAAAAATTAACAATATAGTCTATGCGGGACCCCGACTGACCTAATGGCAGTAAGCTACGCACCTTATAGTGTCAAAACCCATTAAAAATTTTCCGAACGAGAATAGATATTATAGGCATACAATGTTGCCGAACGCAGGACGCTTGGAAACTGAAGGGGGAAACAGTAAGTGTATTAGAAGGACGCCCAGAAATCAACATTATATACAGCAAATATACTATTTGAATATTTACAAGCGAGCGCCTTGCTGTCTGGTGGCCAACTAACTCAACTATTAAATAAAATATTAAAAAATATACATAATAAATTCTGCTATTGTTCAAACTTATATTTGAAGAAAAACTTACAAGCGTCCGTATTGATAATGTATGGATGCTCAGAGTACAGTAAGATGAATATAAGTATATATATATATATATATATATATATATATATATATATATATATATATATATATATATATATATATTATTTTTCTGAAATTTCTTGGGCATGAGGTTTTTTGTTTTTAAAACAATCTAATCAAAATTTGACGTTTCGCCCATTGTTTTGGGCTTTATCAAAAATATATTGTCAGTCAGTCTATGGATAAAATCCATTGTAGCTGTGCCGTATATAGTTCAATTGAATTATAAACGATCAATACTTTGATTTATTCAAATATAAGCGTTTTTATTTCCCTGTATTATACAAATTTTTCAAAACAATTTTCACTACTCTAGTTTCCTAAATTTCAAAGAAATTTGATCCCCACATTAGTTTCTTATTAAAAAAAAAAAATCGTGCCCCACGTTACTAATCTATTTTAACAAATTTTTGCCACACGTCAGTGATCTATTTTAACAAAGTTTTGCCCCACGTTGAGCGCCAATTATGACGATTTTGTGCGGGTAGGTAGCGGGCGCATGCGCGTGACTACCGCCCTAATCATCACAATATGTATATGTTTATACGGCTTTTGACGGATTCCTCCGTGTGAGATGCATTAGCAGTGGTTATATCCACATTATGCTGTTGTAGTGCTGAAATCACATTCGGCAAACGTACAACTATATGCAACTCCGTATGTAAGTGAAATAAAATGCGAAACAGTGAATGCAAACCTCGCTCCATTATATCCTTTCTGTGTTAGAGGTTGCACAGTTAGAATAAATTGTAATAAAACACAATTTATCCTATTCCACCACCATCGAAATGGTGGCCCACCTGTACCACCACACAACAGCATAATGTGGATATAACCACTGCTAATGCATCTCACACGGAGGAATCCGTCAAAAGCCGTATAAACATATATAAGCCATCCGACGAGAGGTGGGCGAAGCCGCGTTCAGTGTTGCATGCTTCCTTCCGATCTGTCCTTTGCACAGCCAGGTGCATGTCGGTACCCTGATGAGTCTAGTGAGAGACGAAACATGTATCTCTGCCGTATCACTGCGGCGGGGAGGGTAAGCTTTGACTTTCTTCTCGGTGTGGTGGTACAGGTGAGCCACCATCTCGATGGTGGTGGAATAGGATAAATTGTGTTTTATTACAATTTATTCTAACTGTGCAACCTCTAACACAGAAAGGATATAATGGAGCGAGGTTTGCATTCACTGTTTCGCATTTTATTTCACTTACATACGGAGTTGCATATAGTTGTACGTTTGCTGAATGTGATTTCAGCACTACAACAGCATAATGTGGATATAACCACTGCTAATGCATCTCACACGGAGGAATCCGTCAAAAGCCGTATAAACATATATAAGCCATCCGACGAGAGGTGGGCGAAGCCGCGTTCAGTGTTGCATGCTTCCTTCCGATCTGTCCTTTGCACAGCCAGGTGCATGTCGGTACCCTGATAAGTCTAGTGAGAGACGAAACATATATATATATATATATATATATATATATATATATATATATATATATATATATATATATATATATTATAATCATTTTAGATTTGTTTTCTTAGTACTTAGATATCTAGCAGTTCGTTCTTGCTTAAACAAAACTACAACCAACTTTTCATACCTTCTAAGCTTCGTCAAATAAAAATGAATGTTTCAGTTGTAATTTTTCCGAAAATTATCAGAGATACATGTAGGATATGATAAAATGATGGTGCTTTAAATTTAACTTAAAATTTAAGATCCAGATTTTGTGAGTGGGGTTTAAGACTTAAACACGATCTAGTTACCATGAAAAATAAATCTTCTAGTCGGCCAGTTTTGATTTGCTTATGATTTTGTCAAAATTTATATTACATGTGTCAACAAATAAACGCTTATATAGGGATACTAAAGCTAAGAACCTAGCCATAAAATCTTGAAATATTAAGAGAAATAGTAAAAATTAAGTAAATTTCTCCATTTATGCCGGTTCAGCAATAAAATATAATGGTTTCTTATGCTTGTATTTTTAGGGTTCAAAATTTGCTAGACTTATTGTTGCTCTTGTTAATTTAAGCCCTCTGTTGGGGACGGTTTGAAGGTTAGACCACGCTAGTAAATTCAATAGATATAAGAGAAATTAATATTACTTAATATGGACTGCGGATCCTATAGAAGAAAGTTGGCTCACACTTAAAAGAGATAGAGCCTTTCCGAGAAGCAGTACCTCTCTTTCTAAACTCGGTCAGCCGACAGGAGTATCTAGTGATATTTGGAGTATCGTTTCCACTCCGCGAAAACACTCTGTCTTTTTTTAAGCGTGAGCCAACTTTTTTCTATAGAATCTGCAATTATATTAAAGTAATATTAATTTCTCTTACGTCGATGATGATTTCCGAGGTAAATGTTCTTGTTGCGGCATAAAAATCTCAGCATAATGTCCGCGTACTCAAAATCAATTCATCTTACAATTCCCAAAAATTGTAAAGCCGCATATGTTCTGATTCAAAAAAATCGGTAGTAAACTTGTTGGGATCCAGAATATAGGACATATATATGTAATCACACATTTGCTAACACAAAACCGAATAATGTGATATAAGTAAGGTGTTATTGTAGAGGATATTTGACAAATTGTTGACCGGTCGCTTTGTGGATAATTCAAAGTATTAAGAAAATACTTTTTAATCTAAAAGAAACACATAAACTATTTAACTACGGTAATGAAACCTTTTTATTTACCCACAGCTAAATGCCATAAAATAAAACGAGATACTTATTCTCCACCTGCGCCATTTTATTTATCCACGAAGTGAAAAATGCGGAGCTGTTTATATGGGCAATGATTAAATAGGTGAAAACTCGAGAGTTTAAAACCTTGTACGTTAGTGCATTTTTCTTTTTCCTCTCGGCAAAGACATTTTTCCGAGAAAAACTGAGGAAAACTGTAGAATACTGGCACGCAACTAATGTGAGTATACTCTTGCATGAAGTGGATATAGAGGGAAGTGGGTATTTTCAGAAAGTACATATTAAAATTGCATTTTTCTCTAGGTCTTTGAAATTAGGCTTTAGTATGTTATAGGGTCTTTAGAAGAAATTATTTTGTTATACACCTAATGAGAAAATAACGAATGTAAAATATCAGCAGGGCAATTAAAATAACATTTGGTAATAACTAATAACTTACACAATTTAAAAAATGGGCATGTTTTAAATTAAAGGAAATTTAAATTAGAATAATGCTAATGTTTATATTCATTTAAACTGCGGAAATATGGGGACAAATTGGGCAAATTATAAGCAATAAAAGCAAATTAGGAATAGTTAAATTGACTTATAACCACTTGAAAAATTTTTGTTGGATGAGCAGATTCGCCAAGAATTTTTTTTTGATTACCAATTTTCTGTAAATTAAAGTAAATGTTTGAAGTAAATGTACGTATTTTTAACGCTACGTGAGCAAATGTCCAAAATAACCGCTATTTTGGTGAATACGCTTATTAACACATTTTAAAAAATTTGATTCTATTTAATATTCCAGGATTGTTAAAAAGTTGCCAACTTTAAAATTCTAGAATTGTTAAAAAAGGTTGCTGAAGTTTAAAACGGTATCAATAGTTCTTCGCGGATGTTCACCGAAGTCTTTTGTACTTCTATTTTAAGAGCTCTCCAGAAAAAAAGTCACACGTATTTAACTATGGAGAACATGGTGGACATCTTACTGATGGCTTATTTCCTCTTCCATTCTATCAGTTGGAAATATTTATTTTAAAGTTATGCTGATGGAATGTCGCTTTAATGGCATATGGATTTTCATCCGCAAACATGTTCATTGTGTAACTTGGTGACTCCAGATCTTGCAATGCACTTCTCGTCAGTAGACAAAACTTTTGTACCAAACTTTTGATTACGAATTCTTTTGTTTCAAATAAATTTACAAAATATAAAGTGCATGGGGATCAATCGGTAAAAGTTCCTGAACCTTCTTCAACTCTTTTCAAAATATCTTTTTCTTTTTAGACTGTTCGAGTTGTTCGAATACGAACCCTAGGTAGGCTTAGAAATTTAGAATGTTGATCTTACTTTAGTGAACTATATCCATATCATTTGAAAAAAGTTCATAAATTGATTCCTGAATATTTTCCCCATAGTTTGCAAGTTGACAATTGGGTCAGCAACGAAATAATGTAAACTTTAGCACTATTCTCTTCACGGATGAAACAGGGTTTACCAAAAATGGTATCATAAATTTACAAAACTCACATGTATGGGCTGATGAAAATGCTCATGCAATTATTGTTTCGCATTATCAACATCAGTTCCAATCAATTAATATCTGGTGAGGAATCATTGGCAATTTCTTGATTGGACCATCCGTATTCGCACGACTGAATGGAGAAATTTGGTTGTAGTTCCTCCAGAACTTTTTTCACTATCTAGTAGACCCCTTACCACTTAAAACCCGCCGTAACAAGTGCTGCATATATAATGGGGCGCCAAATTATTTCAGTGTTGCTGTGAGGGAGCACCTGAATAATGACTATCCAAACTGTTGGATAGGTAGAGGAGGAATTATTGTCTGGCCTCCTCGATCTTCTGACCTAACGCTGTTGGATTTTTACCTGTGGGGACACTTAAAAACCTTGGAGTATTCCACTCCGGTCGATAGTAGGGGGGAATCTCTATGGAGAATTATGTTTCATTGTGATCAAGAAAGGAACAATGCTGAGTTAATGTGGCGGGTACAGCAGTCCTCAATTCAGCGTGCCCATGAGTATATCGGACTTCACGGAGCCCATGTTGAACCCTCTTACGAATCTTTAATAGTTTCACTTTTTATTGAACAGAAGTTAGAGGGCTAACTGTGTAAATAAAATGACGTTTTTTCAAAAACCGTTAGGATTAGCGACATGGATGAAGAGTACTTAATTTTTAATTAATAGTTAAAGGAATGTAAAAAACTTTGTTCAAAGTTTTTATCATACAGGGCGTAAAAAAATTGGGTCATGAGTGTCATAGCTAGTCGGTCTCTGCTGCTGTGAATAATTCACAACACGTTCTTGGATAGTAATTTGTAGGGTCTTACATCATACATAAAAAAATGAAATATACCTGGTGATTTAAAAATTATGTGAAAAAAATTTGATTTCATTGCAGCTTTTTGAGAGCCCATATCTCTGAAGAGGAGGCCTATACGAAAAAAGTTTATATAAACTTGTAGTACTCCTTTCATGTGTTTTTCTTTATCCAGGAGATTTCTCACATTTTTTCGGACACCCTGTATATTACAGTTTTCAGGATACCATAAAGAAGTCATTATTATTATAATTCTGAACTACAATTGAACATACAGGATAGCGCACCACACTTCCTTCGATTTATTTAAAGAAAATGATAAAATATTTGAAAAATATTATTAATATTGTCTCTGTACGTTTTAAAATTATTTCGAGTCATACACAGTGGCTCAAAATAAAGTTGTACGCCCATGTTATTAAAATTTAGATGGAATTATTGCAAATTTTGTTAGCGCTGGCCAAGAGTAAATTACTGTTATGTTTTATATATTTAAGACAAATCGTTCTTGAGATATTTAACAATTTTTGATATTGTAGACCAAATTTAAGAAGAGTGCCTTATCTTTCCCATTCAAGCTAAATATTTTAAACTATATTGATTTTTTAGTAAAATCATTATAATTTATTGAATTATAAAAATAATATGAAAAAAATTATACAGAATTGATACAAAATTACATTTGATTTTTACTGTCATTAAAGCCAAATAATCTTCTTTTTTAAATGGAACACCCTGTAGCTAATATAGTATTTATATTCTAATTTTAGCGGTTTTTAAAATTGTATTAAAGGTATGTTTCACCTATCTTTTATACTTTTTGTAATTTATCATTTTCAATTTTAGATATACATTTTTTGTAACTTATTTTTGAAAAGTAGGCATTTACTGACCTTACGTCATAGTTCATCATATACAAAAAAATTTTTTCAAATAATTTAGTGACACTTCCTCTTAGTCAAGCCATTATCGTTGTTTAATTTTATTTGAAAACCTAATTATTTAAAATGAGAATTTATTCCCAAAAAGAATAGATCGATATGATTTTAGTAATTCAGAAGTGTGAAAAAAATTGTTTACTACATAGCATCCAGAATTATGCTCAAAAATGTCCTAATGGACAAAATTCCAACGAAGCATGGCTTGAAAAAAATAGTCCATCAGAAACCAATTACCGTAAATGAAGAAAGTAACTTAGTAGTTATATAGTAGTTATATGGGATCTTTGGTCCACAATCTGCATACAAGTCACAGAAAAATTTATGAAACTACAGAAATAACTAGCCGTAGTCATTTGAAAAGGGCTGAAACTCAGATAATAGTTTATAGGTTATATAAGATAATAACAACCGTCACTTGGCATCAAAATGGTGAAAAGACCGTCAGATATTCCTAAAATAGCATATAACCTTTTATATACAACATGCCTATAAAAATCATACATACCAATCTACAACATGGGAAAGCACCATCTGCTGCTCTATGTAAAAAATTCAGTGAATTGCGAATTCAACTTGCTCTTATACAGGGGCCATAGCTGAATCGCAGCAAGATTAGGGGGTCTGAGTTCTGCGGGGGGAGTACAAGTGTATTGCACCTCTTGTAAGAACCCTGGGATTTGTATTATAATACAGCAACAGCCGGAGTACTTTTCTCTATTAGGACTCAGTAGTAGAGATTTGGTAGTGGTAAGAATCTCTCTTAAATCTGGTGAGAGTGATGTTGTGGCATCAGCATACTTTCCCACGTGAGGTGGTGGACTTAACTAAATATCGTGAGGAGAAACACTTACCACTTCTATTGGGCTGCGATTCCAATACACATCACATTTTATGGGGGTGCAGGGATATCGATCCAAGGGGAGGGGATTTACTGGACTTCCTCAGTATCAACAACCTGGAATTTATTAACAGAGGGAATACGCCTACTTTCATTACAAGAAGAGGAAAGCCTGTCATAGATCTAACTATTTGTTTATCAAATATGCAATACTTGGTGAAGAAGTGGGAAGTTGCTTTAGATGTCTCGTTGTTAGATCACTGATACATCCGATTTGAAATTGACGTTGAACAAGACGCAGCAGTAATGGAATACTGAAACCCTAGAACTACAAACTGGGACCTCTTTCGGGAGAAACTGAGGAGCAGAGCCACAGGGTTCTTATCGAGATACCGTGATGAAGCTAATTTGGAAATCGCTACCGAACAAATCAGTGATGCACTTCGGGGTTTATTTGAGGCTAGCTGTCAAATAAGACGAAGGCCCATAAACTCCAAAATATCCTGGTGACTCACGGAAGAAGGTGTGGAAGAAATATTGCGAGAGCATAGAAAGTATGCCCTAACCATCCGGACTCTGCAAAATACTAACTAGAGATCCTGGTGCCCAGATTGGAGCACTGGCTCTTCCTAAAGGAGGTCAAACTACGACAGAAGAAAGGACCATAGGGGAGCTACTAAGAGTGCACTTTCAAGGCTCAAATCGATATGAGGGCGAATCTTAGACTCACCTTAGCACGACAAGTTAGTTAAAACAATAGTGACTTATGAAAGGGTGAAATGTTCGATGGAAACTTTTGCCCCTTTCAAGTCTCCTGGTAAGAATGGTATATTTCCAGCTTTACTACAAAATTCCTCCAATATTATAATAAGCCACCTGGTGAAACTATTCCGGTCATGTTTGAGCTTGGGATACATACCGATGGCGTGAAGGGAAACAAAAGTAGTCTTTTTTCCCAAGGTAGGAAGAACAGACTACACAAATCCTAAGTCTTTCCACCTTATCAGCTTGAGCAGTTTCTTATTAAAGACACTAGAAAGGTTGGTGGATCGACACATTGAGAAAGGAATAATGGTTCAATATTCCTTACATTCTTTGCAATTTACCTATCAGGCAGGAAAATCCACAGATGCGGCTTTACGCCGCCTCGTCACAAAAGTTGAGAGCGCGCTGTTGGGTGGACGATCTGCCTCAGGTACCTTTATCGATATCGAGGGGGCACTAAGAGAATAATATATGCTGAACTTAACAATAACTGTTAAAGCACTGTCAAGTAAGGGCTGTCCGCAAGGAGGAGTGCTGTCGTCTTTGCTATGGAGCCTTATGGTGGACAGCCTGTTGAGTGAACTGAATGATACTGGTTTGTATACACAGGCCTATGCTGATGACCCAGTCATTTTGTGCCCTAGTCGCCATGTCTGGGTTCTCCAGGGGCCAATGATGCGGGCCCTCCGGATTACAGAACGATGGTACCACAAGGAGGGGCTTGGAATAAATCCGGACAAGGCCGAGATAGTACTCTTTACAAAAAAAAAGAGGAAATGGGGAGACTTCCCACAATTATATCGGTGGGAAGGACTCTTCCACTTAAGGGGATACCTGGGAGTGTAGTATATGGTCCTCAGAAAGGTAGGACAGCCTTCGAATTTCATCAGCACGAAGTATGTTTCACGATCTAGCTAGCGAAATTTCCACTGCCATCGTGAAACTGATACTGGCACTATTTTCGGCCTCACTGGTATAATTCTAATCGGGTAAATCGAATATACTTCAATAAAGATTTGTGATCAATGTGAAAGAAATATTTAATGAAAAGTTTAATGATAACAATAGTTGCTATCCATTTATTGGTTATTTTCTTACCAAAATTACAAATAAGTAACTTTTTATAATTATATACAACATATATTTATATTAAGATTTATCCAATTAAAAACAGATGAGTAAGACTGAAAATGTTGCCTTCACGACTTTAAAAGTATATAACTCATCGTTAGCTGACCCAATGACGACGGAAAGCCTGAGAAAAATGTTGCGTACTGAAGATATTCCAATATTGCAGTACCCTTTGGAGGTCCAGTCTTTCTATCATCTTGATGCCCCTTGATAATTTATGTTATGTAAACTATAAGCTACAAACTACTACCTGAATAAATTTAAGCCGTATTCAAGTGACTTTGTTCTGCTTATTTTTCTGACAAGTTCGTACAACTAGCTGACGTTTATCGTTCCCACTAACATGCGGCTGGCCATCTTTTAAATACATAATAGCATAGAAATTTCCCATCCTCCTCCAGTCCCACTCATTGCGGTGGCGCCAGCTAATGCTCGGTTTGGTTGTTAGTACTATAAAAATTATCAAAAGGACTATAAATCAGCTTTACTCAAATCACTACTAAAAGAGTGACTCTATCTTTAGTATGTTAACTACGGTTCAATTTTGAATTGTTTATAAAATGAAAACTATTGGCATTACACTGGAAAGCTTAGGTAATCATTATTTTTTAATAACTGAAAGAAAAACGATGTCACAAAAAAATACAATATTTTCGTCAAAAGGCACATCCGTTTTTCACTGATATTATTTGGTTCTTATTAAAGCTTCCTCGGCTTTATTGAATGTTTGATAAAAAAGAACAAGTCTTGAACCGAGACACGTGGAGAAATTATAAACACCTTTATTTTTTTCCGCTAAAGAAAGGTATCAAAATATCTTTTAAGTAAACTAATAATGTATTTACTAAATATATTTACTCGCTTTCAGCAAAAATATTTTATTGAATAGAGGTTATAGGAAAAAACAAGTCTTTGTCTTTAAGGAAAAAAAGGATTAAATTTAATATTACAAAATGTGATATTTATGAAATTTTCAAAGAAAATGCTCTATTTATTATATGAGCATTTTCGCGTAATAATTTAACACAAAGGAAATGTTACTAAAATAAGATTAAATTGAATTTATTTAAAAATAATTAAACATCTATCGTTTATTTATTTTAGAGCCTAAGGTTAACAATTTCTTCTACTTATAAGCCCAGTTGCGCCCAGTATTAAGCCTAGGTATCCTTCTTAAGTCTTCAGCTCTGTGTATCCTGTACAACTGTGAGCCATCTCAGTCCTGCCAACCGTTTTATGCCATCATATCATTTTATAACTGGTCTTCCTCTTCCTCTATTATGATCCTATTGGTTGTCCTTCATCCTTTAACGTGACCTGGACAATCATATTCCAAATGTGTGATGAATTTTATTATGTCCGTCAACTTTGTCTGAACTGTGGCATTTTCTATCTTCGAATGAGATTTCAAGCGACAATATCTCCATTTCTTTTTGCGTTCTTTCTTGCGTTTTTTATTTATTGTATATCTTGTGAACGTCCATGTATGAGCTCCATAAGTTAGTCCAGGTAGAACTTCAATATTTTTGTTTTAATACATTGTTATTTTTTAGTATATGAGAGAGTTTTCCAGACGTAGCATATCCTAAATGTCTTCGTCTGTTACTTTTTAACCGACTTCTAAAAGAAGGAGGTTCTCAGTTCATCGACTATGTATTTTTTTATGTATGTACACCGATTACTCCGGAACAGCGGCACCGATTTGAAGAAATTTTTACGATATGTTCAGGAAGTTACTGCGGTGGTTCCATATTTTTTTGGATGAAATTGCTACAGTAAATTCCAAGATATCGGTGGGGAAGTTTCCGTGGTTGCACATAACGAATCGAAAATATTTTTCAGAAATTCAATATGGCGGATCCAATATGGTGAACAAAAAATTCAACATTATCTGATTTTCTCCATAATTGGTATAGGGGAGTTTTAGGGCTCGCACATATCGAATCTAAAATTATTTAAAAAAAAATTCAATATATCGGATCCAATATAATTTTTTACAACTATTAGCTTGATAAGATAGGAGGAACTGAAAATTTTACATTTTCCAACTTTGTCTAAAACTGATATTGCGTAGTTTTTGGGGCGTATATAAACTCAATATGCAGTATAAAATATATCGGACTAAGAAATTTACTTCTCAAATTCTTTAAATATCGATATTGAAAGCTTTTGGGGCCTATATTACCAATTTAAAATTAATTTGAAATTTACAATTGTGGATTGGCTATGACACCAAACATTTTTAGTAGTTCATTTTAGGGTGATTTATAACTTTGGATACACTTATCTCGGTTAGTACTTAGTTCAAATAATTTATGAATAAAGGGATGAGATTAGAATTCCATTTTTCATTTCCGACCCTGTTGTTTAGATTAAACGTTCTTTTTTCCTAAATTATTTATTTCTATAACATTTGGCTCTAAAGAAAGTTTGATCGCGATTTACCAACAGGAACCCATACTTCGTGCAAAAAAATAGGGGTGAGAATAGAATTTTATTTTTTATTTCCAACTCTGTAAGTTTGATTCAGAGTTTTTTTCTCCTAAATTATTTATATCGATGACACTTGATTCTAAAAATGGTTTGGGTGCGATTTACTAACAGAAATCCACCCTTAGCGGAGATTACATCATTATTTTTTAATTCCGGCTCTGTAGGTTAGATTGAACGTTTTTTTCTTAAATTATTTATTTGGATGAGACTTGACCGCAAAAAAAGTTTGGCTATAATTTACTAACCGGGACCTACCCTAGATGCACAATATACTATTTTTCTTATACTTTATAATTTATTGCCATTTTTCGGGTTTGGGGGTAGTTTAATCTTATTTATAAAGTGTATTTGTATTGGATCTAATGCAAATATTTCGTTAATATTTCTCGTAATTTATATGATTTTAAATGTGAACAAATATTTTTTTGCTTTTTTAAATTTAAGGGGTTGTTTTCACCCCATGAGAGGACGAATGTCAATAAAAACGAATCATGAATATATGGCGATTGCTGCTCTATGATCAACTTAAATTATCACTCATGAATACAATTTTTTTTCAGATATTTGATAAATTATTTTATTTTGGGGGTAGTTTTACCCTGTCTAAGGCAGGCGCGGATCCAAGGGGGGCGTAGGGGGGGATCGCCGCCCTCCTCCCAAGAGCTTTGAGTTCAGGAAAATGGACCCGATTTTTCCTCTTACACTATAGTTTATTCAAGAACTAGAAAGAGTAATAAATCATTTTTTACTTTTTTTTCTTCGCAACTACCTGTGTTCTTTAGTCCGGTGTCTTTGGCAAAATCTGTTAGTCACATATATTTTTCATAGGAATGGGTTAGAAATTTTTAATCAAAAATACCGGTCTATAATAATGAACTATTTTAATCCTTATCATAGGCGTTGGAAGGAGGTTTATTTTATTACTAAGTATTTATGGCATAGAATATTATTTCGGTAAGAAATTTAATATAAAAAGTTTTTATAATATTATTTTATTTCTTATGATTTCTTAATAATTTACATACATTAGAGAATAGATAATTTTGGCATATTTAACACAAATCACAACTGTATTTTTATTATTTTTAATTTTCACATAGAAACTGTTTTAGGCATATTCAGACTAAAATGTAGCATTTTTCTCTCAAAAAATACTAAGTTATAATTTAAATACTTACAAATACCCATTGTCAAAAATACAAGAAGGTAAACATATATAAAAAAATAAATTCGTCCACATAATATTAAAAATTTTTGGGGCTATCGGACATTTTATTATTAATTAAAAACCTTAGGACATTTCACGTTTCAGTTTATTTATTTCTTAAACCTTCTGCAGAATTACAATTAAACATTAAAAAGGGATTCAAATGTAATTAATTTTTATATGCTACAGAAAATTTAAATAATAAATTGTGTTTATGCTGGTAAATAATACATATCTAATTCGTAATCAAAGTCAGTGAAGCTATCTTTGCTCAAATTAATTATAATTGGTTCCTCTATCTCACCGATCATGAGATCGAGTTTCCACATTTTATTCTTTTATTATATGGATTTTTCCCAATTTTCTGCAGTAACTTTATTCAAACAAATCTTTCAAAAGTCAGTTAAATTACTAGTTTTGTAGGTTGTGTTATTTCTAGTAACTCTACCTTATACTTGAGAAAGATATTTCCTTCTCCAATGGACATTTTTCAGATGATCTATAACAACAGATTCCCCATCTGGCTTTTCCCAGCAAAAATTAAGTTCTCTGAGCTCAGTTCTTTTAGTTTCTGGTAAATTTCGATATTCATTGATTTTAGTTAGAATTTTGTAGACGGTTGGGATCTGCTTCTCATTATAAAATGTAAGTACTCCGTTTATTGCAGTTTACATCTATTCTTCCAACGGGGTTTTCGCCTGCCTGTGATCGAATCTGGCTTGGGAGTACTAACAATTCCAGTCGTTTTCTTCTCCTTCAGTATTCGGTACATAGGAGATTTTCCAACTCCTGTCATGTTTGAAGACATCTAAACAGAGCTTTTAACATTATTATCTAGGTATTGATTTCTTAAAGCATCATAAACATTCATCGTAATAAGTTTTTCGTTGAGGGAAAAATACCCTGGTTTAACGATTTTGGAATAAATATAGATGTGGAAGCCATATCTTTTGGGTATCTTACTAATCTCAAATAATATATAAAAACAAGCACAAACAAGATAAATCACTAAGAATACACTGTAAAGTGTACTTTGCTCACTGACAGAAACTAAATTGAACTATCAGAAATTTTATTTTCACAGTAAATTTATAAAAGCTCATAATATTTAAATATAATTAGATTTATAGCAGTCCTCAGTTACCCGAGGCATTGGAGCAGGTACGTGGGAGGTTTCGGTAACTGTTTTATTACTCTCTCTACTTCTTGAGTAGAGTATAGGAATGTGTATATGCTTGCGATCGCCCCTCCTATTCCTAAGAGTTTGGAGTTCAGGAAAATAGAACCGATTCTGCCTTTTGTATTCAGAATGTGTATGCTGCTGGCACTTCCCCCGTTGACAACTCGTTTTTCTTGTGATAGCCCCCGCCCCCCCCAAGAGCTTCAAATTCAGAAAAATAGATCCGCCCTGCCTTTTATACTAAGAATGGAAATAATGCTGGTCTCCCCCCCTCCCCGTCCACTACTTGCTTTCGCTTTCCATACTGTACTTTTCTAATATCACCCCCCCCCCCAAAGAGAGAGGCTTGATCCGCCCCTGGTCTAAGGTGTGAATTTAACATTTTTTTGTCACTGTTATTTTTTTTAGTATTCCGCGTTACCTAAGCTTTAAAATGAAATAAGGTAAACTTTTTTATCTTCTTTTATTGTTGATATAGTAGATTTTTAATGTCAAAACTTTTATTCAAATGAAATACATTATGCAACTCCAATTCGTCAAATTTGATAATAAATTTCTCAAAATTGAAACAGATGTTCATATTGAAATTTTTCTTAGAGCATTATCTTATCATAAACTTTCATTTAGCATACATTTTGGTTTCAAATACGAGGTCCATGAGACAGATTAATTTTACGGTCACTCTTTAAATCGTATCAATAACTTTAAAATGCTGCGTATCAAAAAATATTAGATTTCTGGTACGAGAATTTTTTATTAGCATTTCCAAATATTTACAACATACTAAAGATAGAAAAAATGCCAATAAATATTTTTTTATAACAATCGATATTTTAACAAATAAAACATCTCAAAATTCTATCGAGCCAGAATGATCCTCATTTAGACTTTTTCTTAAAGAAATGCGGCCCCTTAAGAGACAGATAAGATTGACCTAAGAATATTAGTGATGTAGAAAACTGGTACTGGAAGAAACGACATTCTAGCAGTAGATTATTATTGAATTATTATCAAGAATACCCCTAGGTTACTCAGGGGCGGGTCCAGCCTCTCTCTTGGTGGGGGGGGGGGCGGTTATATTACAGAAGTATAGTATGGCAAGCGAAAACAAGTTGTCGACGGGGAGAGACACCAGCAACATTCCCATTTTTAGTGTAAAGGAGTCTATTTTTCTGGCTTTGAAGCTCTTGGAAAGAGGGGAGAGTGATCACAAGAACAGGGGGGGGGGGATGCCAGCAGAAAACATATTCTTACTATAAGAGGCAGAATCGGGTTTATTTTCCTGAGCTCAAAGCTCTTGAGGAGGGGCTATCGTAAGATACAAGTTGTCAACGATGGGGGGCATATATATTCCTAATGTAAAAGGCAGAATCGGGTCTATTTTTCTGAACTCAAAGCTCTTGGGAGGGGGGGGGCGATCGCAAGTATACACATTCCTATACTCTATTCAAAAACTAGAGAAAGTAATAAAACTGTTACCGAAATTTCCAACGTACCTGATCCAGTGCCGCAGGTAATTGCCGTAAATCTAATTATATTTAATTATATTTAAATATTCTAAACTTTTATAAATTTACTGCATCAATAAAATTTCTGATAGTTCGATTTAATTTCTGTCAGTGAGCGAAGTACACCTATGTCCTTAGTGATTTATCTTGTTTGCCCTTGTTTTTATATATTATTTGAAATTAGTGAGATACCCAAAAGATATGGCTTCCATATCTGTATTTATTCCAAAACCGTTAAACCAGGGCATTCTTTCCTCAAGGAAAAACTTATTACGATGAATGATTATGATGCCTTAAGATATCAATATCTAGGTAATAATGTTAAAAACTCTGTTGAGATGTGTTCCAATATGACAGGAGTTGGAAAATCTACTATGTAGAAAGAGAAAAAAACTACTGGAATTCTTAGTACTCCCAAGCCACATTCGATCATGGACAGACGAAAAACCTCGTTCGAAGAAGAAATGAAAACTGCAATAAAAGGAATTGTACATACATTTTATTATAAGAAGCAGATCCCAACCGTCGACAAAATTCTAACTAAAATCAATGAAGATCGCGATTTACCTGAAATTAAAAGAACTGAACACTGGAAATTGCCCAGAGAACTTAATTTTTGCTGGGAAAAACCAGATAGAAAATTTGTTCTTATAGATCATCCGAAAACTGTCTGTTGGAGAAGGAAATATCTCGCTCAAGTAAAAAGGTAGAGTTGCTAGAAATAACACAACTTAAAAATTAGTAATTTGATTGAACTTTTGAAAGATTTTTTTGAATAAAGGTAGTGTGGAATATTGGGAAAAATTCATATAATAAAAAAATAAAACAAAATGCGGAAACTCGATCTCATGATCAGTGAGAGGATCCAATTATAATTAATTTGAGCGAAGATACCTTAACTGACTTTCATTAGGAATTAGATACGTAATGTTTACCAGTGTAAACACAACTTATTATCTAAATTTTTGTTTTTGTTGTATTTTATTGTTTAATGTTGTTTTCCTATTTTTTTAATTTTTTTTATATATTTTTATTTTGTGTGTCCCTCTCTTTAATTTTATATATATTTAATTCCAATTAGCCGTAAGTTTTTTATTATTATATTATTGTATTTGCGTCTTTTTCTTAAGCGTGTAGAAATAAGAGGTTTATTTTTTTTTGGGGCTATCGGATTTCCTTATAATAAAGTAAATTAAATTAAGATATCAGTACAATAAAAATAAAAATACGTAGGTCTAATTTTAACAGTAACATATAAAAACTAATTATATTTAAATCCCTTTTTATTGTTTAATAATAATTCTTCAGATGGTTTAAGAAATAAAAAAAAAACTGAATTGTCAAATGTCCTAAAAATGTTTTTAATTAATAACAAAATGACCTATAGCCCCAAAAATATTTTAATATTATATGGACGAATTTATTTTTTATATATGTTTAACTTTTTGTACTTTTGACAATGGGTATTTTATAAGTATTTAAATTATCACTTAGAATTTTTTGAGAGATTAAGGCTACGTTTTAGTCTGAATGTGCATAAAACGGTTTCTATGACAAAATTAAAATAATAAAAATTCAGTTGTGATTTTATACATATTGTAATGTATGTGAATTATTAAGAAATCATAAGAAATAAAATAATATTATAAAAACTTTTTATTTTAAGTTTATTACCGACATAATATTCCATGCCATAAATACTTAGTGATAAAATAAACCTCCTTCCAGCGCCGATGACAAGAATTAACATCTTTTTTAACACTTCATACTTCCAAATATCTATTGTTATCCAACCCAAATAGTCCATTACTGTACAGCGGTATTTTTGATTATAAAATTTCTAACCCATTCGTATGAAAAATATATGTGTCTAACAGATTTTGACAAAGATATCGGACTAAAGAACAGTTAGTTTGCGAAGAAAAAAAAGGGTAAAAAATTATTTATTACTCTCTCTAGTTCTTGAATAAACTATAGGATAAGAGGCAAAATCGGGTCTATTTTCCTGAATTCAAAGCTCTTGGGGGGGGGGGATCGTCAAAGTTGGCTAAAATAGGTTTTTTGAATCTATTAGCCAAGGAACGCATTTAAAAAAAAAAAGAAAAGTTTCAAATAAAAGTTGCAGAGATCTTAAAAATCCACAATTTGAGCTTTTGTGCAGTCATTGTTGTTAATTTGTTATTGAAAAAAGGCCAAAAAATACTCAAAATCAGCCATTTCTTCCGCGTCAATTATTTATTGCAAAATTAACTTATTTTTCACTTTTTGCTTTTAGAATTCCTTATCATTCTGTATAAAATGATATTTTATAATAGTAAACCGGATAATTTGTTGCTGAAATATTGCTATTTGTTTGTTCCAAGATGCAAAATGTTGATTGCTATGACCTTTTTTTGGGTAAACATTTTGACATCCACAAAGGCTCATTCTCTTCGTGAGAGCCTATGTTTTCTTATCTTGTTAGGGGCAAATGAAAAAATTAATTTTCAATCCCTTAAATATCGCTTTAAAAAAAGGAGTTTGTTTTATAAAAAATAGAGCTGGAGTCACCCTCTTACATGCTGGACATTTCTAATTTAAAAAGTGAAATAACTGATTTTAAGATGAAGATTTAAAAAAAAATGACCAATAGGAGCATATAGGGAAGGTCAAAATAACCCTATTTTGTCATAGAGAAAAATTCTCTAAAGTGCCCCTTAACGGAGATGCAGAGCCCTAAAAGGGTACTCAGCGATTTACCTTATCAGCTCTAAATTTTGAATCGACTTCTATAATTTAATGAAATTTTAATATTTTAGAGGCCATAATGATTCATCTAGATATTCTAGATCATCAGAGAAGTCGGCAACGGATTTGCAGCCACACTCGTTGTGCCTAATTTTTGGCTGGTGTCATTTTACAGAACTGTGAACTGATTTTTTAATACTTTAATCAATCATCCTCAAAAAAGATACTCTCAATTTAGTTCGATAAAAGTGACGGTTTTCCAGATAAATCGAGTTTTATGCGAAAAATTCAACAGTTACTAATACTAAACACAAACAGGTAAACACAAAATACGCAGGGTGTGCTGATGTTCCTCAACTCATGGGGAAGCGTTGTCTAACTCTGTGATGGCAAGAAAATTTATGCCTTTCAAAGGGTTGATCGGGGCTCAATTAATTTACAATGTTATTAAAATGCAAAAATAGTGAAAACGTTTAATGTTATTATGGCAAATGTTCAATATGGGCTCCACATACTTCAATACATTTTCCTTCGAATATTTTCGCGCTGTACTGCAAATAATATTACGACATTATTACGGACTTTATTAGAATGCTGTGCTATTCTCGTTAGTAGTTCTTTTCTAGTACTTACTGGTGTTGAATTAACTAGTTCCTTTAGACGCTTCCAGAAGTAAAAGTCTAAGGGATTTAGGTTTGGAGACCTTGGTGGCCATAAATAAGGCCTACCTCGCCCTATCTATCGAGGGCCAAAAACGTTTGTTAAGTGTTGACTTATTATACGGTTAAAATGAGGTGGAACACCATCATGCATGTACTATATTTGCATTCTTCTATCAAGAGGTACGTTTTCCAATAAATTATTTAAATTTTTCTGCAAAAATTGTAACTAAACCTCATTATTGGGTCTTCCTTCAAATACAAATGGACCTATAAAGTTATTTCCGATGATGCCAGCCCACATATTTACATAAACCTTTGTTGGTGTATCATTTCTATAATGGTGAGCGGGTTTTCATCAGCCCAAAAATGTAAATAGTGTTAGTTTATTTATCCATCTCTTGTAAAACCGGCCTCATCGGTAAACAAAATCAGGCTAGAAAAATTTAGATTTAGATTATGTTGCTGTATAAACCAGTTGGAGTATCGAAGTCTTGCGGAAGAATCATTCGGAGACGTAGTGTGTACTTTTTCCACGTGATACGGGTAAAGTACCTGTTATGTTAGAGTTTCATGTGCAATACATTTTGTAACATGGTTTTGTGTCGCGAGCTTTCTTATGCAGTTTGAAAGGTTGTCAGTAATATCTTGCAAAATTTGTTCCTCTACGTGAGGGTACTCTCCTAGGAGAGTCCTCACCGCCATATTGCTGCAAAAATGACCCTGAATAAAACATGTAAAAAATTAATTCGTTAATTCTAATAATTATTTTCTAATCATCTTTTAGCTCTTTCTCTTAGGTTTCATTCAACCCTTTGAAAGGATTTGTTCGAGCTGGAAAGCTTTTAGCATAAAGTCTTCTTGCCTTCAAAGAATTTGACAGCGCTTCACCATAAATTAAATGCATATCAGCATATTCTACGTATTTTATTTTTACTTGTTTGTGTTTAGCATTAGTACCTTCTGAGTTTTTCGCAGAAAACTGATTTATCTCGAAAACCGTCAGTTTTATCGAAATAAATTTAGGGAATCATTTTTGAAGAGGAATAACCAAAGTATTTTAAATATTCAGCTCTAAATGACACCTGTCAAAAATTAGACTCAACGAGTGTGACTGTAATTCCATTCCTGACTTCTCTGATGATCTAAAACATTTACTGTAGTATGGTTTTATAAAATATTAGAGTTCCCTTAAACCAAGTCAGTTCAAAATTTAGAGCCGATAAGGTAAATCGCTGGTTATTACTTTAGGGCTCTATATCTTCGTTAAGGGGCACTTTAGGAATTTTTTTTCTAAGACAATTTATGGTTATTTTGACCCCCCATATAGGCTTCCGAGAAATTAGGAGGCAGCCATTAAAATCCAGTTTATTATCAATCGACATTGTGCCAAAAAACATAGTTCTTTATAGGTTCAAAAATGTCGAACTTCATACCAGGAAGGGACGTTTTGCGGGGAAATTTAATAACCTTTCATTTAAAGAAAACAGCTACTGAAAGTTATGGCCTGTTAGCGCAAGCTTATAGTGAAAATGTTTCAACCTAAAAAACTGGTGAACGATAGTTTGAACGCTTCAAAAGTGGTAATTTTGATGTCAAAAACAAGAAGCATCCAGGTCAGCCGAAAAAGTTTGAAGATGCAAATTTGCAAGAATTATTGGATGAAGACTCAACTGAAATGATAAAGCAATTGGCAGCAGCATTGAATATTTCCCAGTCTACTATTTCTGAACGTTTAAATGCATTGAGCAAGATCCAGAAAGAATGAAAATGCTTTCCGTATGAACTGAAGGGAAGAATCACTGAGAGACGAAAAACGACCTATGAAATTGTGCTTGCCGGACAGAAAAGAAAAGGGTGTTGCATCAAGTTGCGACAGATGATGAACATGGATTTATTTTTATAACCGAAGTGCAAAAAATAGTGGATATGTCCAGGCTAGTCTTCAATATTACAACCAGTGAGCCATATATATAGAGAGAAGACTTTGCTTTGCTGGGATGATAAGGAAGTTGTGTAAAACGAACGGCTAAAACTTCATGAAACAATTACTGGTGATCAATATATGCCGAAAGATTATAAAGTCATTTTTAAACATAATAATGCTCGATCCCATATTGCGAGATGTGTAAAATCTATTTGAGAAACGCTAAATGGGACGTCTTACAAACAGTCTTTTTGATGCGAAATTCATTCCAGAAAGATGGAAAAAAGTCATAATTAACGATGGCCAATACTTTAATTATTGAGATTTTTCTTTTTGTTGTGGAAACAAATACTCAAATTTTGAGAAAAAAATCGACATTACTAACAGTAATTACTTTTAATAACAGTATATTAAAGCCATCATTTGGAGCGTTGTGTTGATGTTTGTCCACAATGTCGTTTCTAAAATTGAGCTTGAATCTATGTAAATAATCGTATGTATATGATCAAATTAGATGAAAACTATAAAATTACCATTGAAGGCTGGGGAGAAAGCAAAACTTGTGCAATTACAACATTACATATTAGGCAATAAAAACCACTCAAATGCATATCAGGCACGCACATGATAGTGTTCCGTAGTCGTTTCAGAATAAATACATATATAATTCTTGTGTTTAAATAAAACTGATATAGGAGTTTTAGTAAAAAACTGACAAATCAAATATAAAATATTTGAAAAACCTGAGTAAAACTATAAAGAAAGATATAACTAGTGCGCAATCAAATCTCCTAGAAGTAACGGAATAAACTCGTTAACAAAATTTAGTTGAATTTTCGAGTACCTATTTAACGAAACCGCGCTCGGTGGAATAAACGTAAAGGACGAAATTAAATTTTTATTAGATTTTTCTATATGATAAATTAGTAAATTACTCATAATAATTTTTGTCGCATGGATTTAATAAAAGTTATCTTTCCAAATTGTTTTAAATTTTTAAAACTGGAGAGGGAGGGTATTTAAAAAATGATATTAGAGGCTCATATTTCCGAAATGAGGGGATGAAATAAAATAGAGCCTTTTATATTTCAAGAACTGGCAACACTGGCATTGCTAGGTGCAATCTGACATATCCATTGTAAAATTTAACATTTTAGAAAATATACGTACTCAGAACGTTTTGACATATGGACCCAATCTGTGTTGTTCACAGTGGCTTCGAAATTTCATCTCGGCAAAAAAATGCACTTAACTCGTAAATACCTTGATGACATTATTTTTCAAAACTTTTTATGTAGTTTAACTGAACTAGAGTGCATTGATAAACCTAATTCTTTATATGGTGATGACGCAGCAACAAAAATCACTCTACAGGGTGTCCGAAAAAATGAAAGAAAATATTCCGGATATGAAAAAACACGTGAAAGAAATGCTACAAATTCATATAAACTTTTTTCGTACAGACCTTCTCTTCGGAGATATGAGCTCCCAAAAAGTTGCAATGGAATCAAGTTTTTTAAACATAATTATTGAACCACCAGGTATATTTAAATTTTTTTTATTATGATGTATTCCAGGTAAGACCCTTTAAATTACTATTCAAGAAATTGTTGTGAATTACTCACAGCTGCAGAGATGGATTAGCTATGACACTCATGACCCCATTTTTTTTATTTCCTGTTTGATAAAAACTTTTGCCACGTTTTTACATATCTTTAACTACTGACTATAAATTCAATGCGCTTCATCATGTCGCTAATCCTAACCGTTTTCGAAAAAAACGTCATTTTATTTACACTATTAGTCCCCTAACTTCTGTCGGGTTGAATATGAAAAAGAGACATTTTCCCCTGTCACCATAGTTTCAATAAAAAGTTGAACCTGAACTAACTACTTAGTTAAAAACTTCGCAAGAGGGTCCAACATGGGCTCCGTGAATCTGATATACTCGCAGGCACGACGAATTGAAGGGTGCTGTACCCGCCACTTTAACTCATCATTTTTCCTTATTTGATCACAATGAAACGTGATTCTCCGTAGCGGTTTCTCCCTACTATAGACCGGAGTGGAAGGTTTTTTCATAGGTAACAATCCAACGGTGTTAGGTCGGAAGATTGAGGAGGCCAGGCAATAGGTCCTCCTATACCTATCCAATGGTTTCAATATACTTTATTCAGGTGTTCTCGCACAGCAACGTTGAAATGAGGTGGTGCTCCATTGTGCATGTAGTACATGTTTCGGTGGGTTTCAAGTGGTAATTGCTCTAATATATCGTGAAAAGCGTTCTGGAGGAATTCCAAATAGAGTTTTCCATTCAGTCAATATGAATGGTCCAATCAAAAAATTTCCAATGATTCCTGCCCATACATTAATTGATTGAAATGGATGTTGATGATGCGAAACAATAATTGCATGATAATTTTCATCGGCCCATACATGTGAGTTGTGTAAATTTATGATACTATTTTTGGTCAACCCTGCTTCATTCGTAAAGAGAATAGTACTGATGAAGTTTACATTATTTCGTTTCTGCCACAATAGCCAATTTGCAAATTGCATTCTACTGCGAAAATCTTCAGGGATCAGTTCATGCACTTTTTCAGATGATATGGATATAACAGCTGTTCTTGAAGAACTTCATGTACTATTGTCTTCGACGTATTAAACTGCGCTGATAATTTTCAAGTGCTCGTTAAAAGAGTTTCATCTACAGTATTTAAAAAACTTTCCTCTAATTGTAGCGTACGTACTGTTCTTTCCCGATCAGCATCAGTACTTTCTTTCCCAAAATTTCCTAAAATTATGAAGAAATTTAATAATATTTCCTTATTAAATGGAATCGTCTACCATTCTCCCTTTGACGTTGGTCAACTCGTTGAAATATTTTCTGATCGGGAAGAGTACGATTAGGATATCTATCGTGATATAACTTCGTGGCTTCCAAAGTCTAGTAAGATGCAAGACCATACATCAGATGCATATCTGCATACCTAATAAACGTACTCCATGTTTTGAATCATTTCACAATTAATTTCACCACGAAATCCAAAAGTCAGTAATTTAATATCCAAATAAAGAATCAATGTGTCAACGATGTGAAAGTTGACAAGTTCTAAAAGGCAGCAGATATACTTGTTTCGTACCTAGCAACGTATGCAACAACAATATTTTGTTTTTAGTGCCTATAAAATAAAACGCAAATTTTTTGCGAACCTAGGTCGAACTGCAATTTACAGAATTAGACGTCTTTATCTAAAGGGGTAAACTCAAATTTTGGATTGAATTTTTTTTATCATAGGGTTCAAGGTTGAACGTTTGATAGGAACAAAGATATATTCCTTTCACGTGTTTTTTTTCATATTCAGGAGATTTCCCACATTTTTCCGGACACTCCATATATCGCTGGATTAGTGAATTCAATCGAAGACGTCGTTCACGTGAAGGTCGTCCAGAATCGGTTGTAGTTCAAAAAAACCGGGATGGTGTGCATAAATTGATCATCATGTGACATACCGTGAGAGTGAGCAATCTCTGGACATTAATTACATCAGCATACAAGATACATTACATGAACTTTTAGCAGTGAAGAAATTAAGTTCGCATTGGATATCGCATAAACTGGCAATCGTCCAAAAAAGAAGTGTTGATTAATGCAAAGAAATGCCTAAAAAATAGGAGTGCGGTGCTTCAAAAACATTTATAAGATGGTGATAGGTGACGCGTAAGAGCCTGAAGGTAAACAGAAGTCACCCGTATGGGTCTTCCATGATAAATCAAAGCCAACGAAAGTTGCTTGCACACTAGGCACTTCGACGAAAAAAGCCGTCTATGTTGCAATCGTGTCTTTAGAAAATTATACAATGGTCAATTCTGAATTAAACACAACCATTTGTTTGCCGAAAGTCTTCGAGGAATTGAGCAAAATCAACCGGATTCGACGGATTATTCTCGACCATAACAATGCAAGCTCTCACATATCGGCTCAAATAAGTCATTTTTTGAGTACTTAAAACGCGGAATTGATAGGTCATCCACCTTATTACGCTGATTTACCACCCAGTGATTCCTTTTAGTTCCCGTACATAAGGAACAAACTCAAATGTGAAAGATTACACTACGTTACAGCCATTTTGCAGCTAAAAGGCAGTCTTTGGTTAATTTTTGGTCTCTAAATGCGGAAATTATGGTAAAGATTTCTTAACACGTAGGATTTTTGAATTATGATTTTTTCAGGAAAAATGATTGAGTATTTTAGTCACATTATTTTAAAAAGTAGTTTGTAATATACCGGAGTGCGCCGTGGCTAAATTTACATTTACGATATGTTAAGGCAATTGTGCCTAATCTGGCAACATTACGTATGAGATCTAGGGATGTCAAGTAAACCACAAAGTCTCAACCACCTAGGACTTAAAATAACGGAAGTACACATTTAAACCCATATAATTCCAAATTTCACTCTGTCCCGTAGCCGAATCTACTTATAGATGACACCTGTATACGAGAAATACGTTGTCATTTTTCAAATTTCCGATACTCACATGTTTGTAGAAAACACCAGAAGTACGGAACGGCTATAAAAGCAGCTGGCCGGTAGTCGTATCATCGGTATTGGTTTAGCATGAATAGTGGTCAGTGTTAGATAGAGAAGCGAAGTGCACGAACAAGCCAATAGTTAAAGCCTTGTGTTAGTACTATCTTTGAGTTAACATAGTATCACATCTCTGAACCGACGTACGCGATAGTACAGAAACCTGGCTGTGTTAACCCCGCAGATAGTTTTTGCTACATATGTGGTCAGTTTACACTTAAATCGCAGAAAAAGACAATTAATAAAATAACCAAAGTAGCTTATCATTAGTATTTTGTATGTCTTGTTGGCGACCAAGATCGGAACTGGGCTCCTCATATATGTCGCTAAACCTGTGTAGCAAATCTAAGCAACTGATTAAATGGCAAACGCTCGTCTATGTTTGCAGTTCCAATGATTTGACGAGAACCCCCAAATCGCTTTAATGACTGTTACTTTTGCATGCAAACAGCAAACATAATATTGAATATCCGGATATTTCCTCAGCAATAAAACCGGTTCTTCATGGAAAAGGTTTACCAGTTCCAGCGCCCCCGGCAAAATGGTAGGAAGATTTATAAATTTACGATAATAAGGCAGAACTCGATAATGAATCAGAAAAGGACGATTCTTATTTTCCGAAAGTAAAGGAAAAACACCCCATTTAATCGAACAACTAGAATTAACTGCTCTAATTCGGGACCTCCACTTGTCCAAAGAGCATGCTGAAGTATTAGGGTCTAAATTACAATAATGGAATTTGCTAGCCACTGGAACCAAAGTTACAATATTTAAGAACCGTAACCAGGAGTTGTCTTGTTTTTTTACTTTGCAGGATAAAATGTGTGTTTGAGTTAATCCAAATGGTGTTATGGAAAAATTAGGATTTGCATGTAGTCCGGACGAATGGCGTTTATTTATAGATTCTTTTAAAATAAGTTTAAAAGCAGTTCTGTAACATAATGGCAACAAAAGACCCTCTATTCCTCTTGCACATGCAGTTGACATGAGGAAACATATGAAAAGTATGTCACTTATTCTAAATGCAATAAGCCATGATATGTAGAAGTGGTAAATATATGGTGATTTAAAAGTAATATGACTATTACTAGGGCTTCAGCGTGGATTTATGAAGTATTGCTGTTTTCTTTGCCTTTGGTATAGTAGAACAACACAGAGCTATTACCAAGTAAAAAAAATGGCTTTCGAGAGATCAATATATTCCAGGTCAAGCTCACGTAAAGAATATACTTCTTGTTGATTCCAAAAAAGTACTTTTACCTCCAATTACAGATTAAAATGAGATTGAGTAAAAATTTCTTTAAAGCATTAGATAAAAAGGAGATGCGTTTAAATACATTAAGCAAATTTTTTCTCAACTAATAAGTGACGCTAAGTTTAAGGAAGCAATATTTGTTGGCCTAAAAATTTGAAAAATGCAAAGGGATCAACAGTTTGATCAAAAATTAAGTGATGTTGAATTAGCTGCGTGGAGTTCTTTTAAAACAATTGTTTCGGAGTTTTTAGGAAACAAAAAAGTAGAAAACTACGAAAAACTTGTAAAATTATTTTAAAGCTACTGCAAAAGGGGCTGTCGCATGTCTCTTAAAATACACTTCTTTCACTCCCATTTAAATTTTTTCCCAGAAAATTTCGGTGCGGTTAGCGACGAGCAAGGAGAAAGGTTCCACCAAGACATATTACCAATGAAGCAAAGCTATCAAGGCAGATGGGATCCAGCAATGATGGGGGATTATTGTTGACTTCTGATGACAGAAAGCGATCAGGAATATAAACGGAAGTCAACATTTGCAAAAAAACCATGTACAAAAGACTTACCATAAATGTATTTTCATGTGTATTTTTGTAAATAAATCCAGTTATCCTTAAAATATCCGTTTTTCTATTGTTTTGAACTTATGAATGAATATTATATAAAAATGTTTGTATTAAATAAAAATAACATATATTCTTCAACCCAAAATTTATACGTGGTAGAAAATTTCGTTGTTGAATTCGCAATTAGGATGCTTTATTCTCCCATGGACAGTCATTATCAGTCGCAATTTTTGTTTTGTATTTGTTGACTAGTGTCATCTACACCAGAAGAGGCGGTTGATGGTTTCAAAAACTATGCTTTGCAAATATCTTCTTGACAATGGCTTTAACGTAGGCAAAAGTTTTTTGAACATTTTGGAGAATATTTTGAAAAACAATTAAATAATTTTTAATGATAAATATTTGTTTTGTTTTTTTCGACATATAAACGGCTATCTACAAACAGTTCTTTGTATTTTCAATTCAATGATTCACCACTCATTGGAGTGGACTAACATTTTTTTTTTCATCCTTAATTTTCACCAGAGGACGGTACTCCAATTTCGCCTCAGGTTTGTATTCGAGATCAAAAAAAGCATGCGTCTGCGTAATTTCATTGCAAAAACTATAAGGGTTCCTAACGAACTCTAAAACTTATTGGAAGACACATGTCATCCAAAAATAACTTTAAATTTTATTTCTTGAAAATAAAGGCAATATTTTATTGAAAACCAGGATATTTATATCGGCAAGGTTGCATGTAATGCTGGAATTGTTTTTTATATTCGCTATGGTGTCGAAATAACTGAATCGAGTAAATTAACTTATTACAGAGAAAATTATGTAGGTGAATCAGCGTGGAATAAAATCTAGTACGGCGAATACAAACTGAGAGGGATATAATTTATCATATATTAATTTCCACATTTTCAAATTTTTAACGTCGCAGATTACGGAATGGCGAATATTTCTATGGATTTAAAAAGAATATTTAGATTAGATTTTACGTTTCTTAATATTGCTAACATATTTGACAAATATTTAAATAATTTAGTGTAGTTAAGCAATTCAATATCTCCGACATTGAAGGGTTAAATTTAATCTGCAATGGCTGTGGTATATGTAAAAAATTTTGAACTTAATTTTTGTTTATATAGTATACAATAAAATTAGATTATTTTTTCCACGTTGCTGTAATATAATCAATTATCTTATTTCTTTAAACATTTTAGTACTGAAAACATTTGTCAATTTGCTGGTTTTCAGAATGTTTTGATATATGACTTGTCCGGTTTGGTTTAGTTATTGTAGACTTGATGTCAATTTTCAGATGTAGAACAGTATCTAATTTAATATTAAATAAATAACAGTCTATTATTCAAATCAACTTAAATTTTTAATTGTATCCATTGCTACGCTGATATTTCACGCCAAAACCTCCCATTTACGAGAGAAGAAGTGTAACTGAATCCAGAAGCGATATTGTCGAGATCTAGCTTTTAACTTTAGTCCTATAGATAAGCAAATACACAAAAAAAACATAAGCAAGTGATCAGGTGGATCAAATAAAACTCGTAAATAAATAGTAATAATAAAAATCTTTAATAAAATAATGATGGTGTAGTTCAAAATGAAGTTGAATTAATTACACAGCTTTACAAAAATAATCGAATAGAATTTAACACATTACCTACAATATTACCTACTGGGGCTAAACATAACGCAAACCTTTTATATTCTGTGATCATAGAATACCGGAAATTTGCGTAACCCCCTACAAAAGAGAATAGAATACACTTAATTTACAAAATTTGTAGGTGCCATTAAAACATAATAAATAATAATAAACGTTTGTTTTTTAGATGGTGAGATAGTATATGTGCTAGTGAAATATCAAAAGGTAATCGCAAAAGATAAACCATATACAAAATAGTAAAAATATATCAATAGAAAGGATACCAGGAGGATGAATCCTACAAAAAAAGGGAAGGTCTAAGACTACTTATAAAAATTAAATCAAAAACAAATGAATTAATTAATCAATCTTCGCCAAAATATCGAGAAATATTTGGTTTAAGTTCCTAAATATTCAAAAAAAGACATCGAGGTTGATCTTTAAGATAAAGTTACATAACAAAAGGAAATATTAATCAATAAGTAATTAATATTAATTAATTTAAAGTAATAAATTGCTTAAACTGATGACTTCTTATATAATAGTAAAGATATGTGAACGAACAATAAAAATCCAGTTTGACTCCGGGTGATCAACAATAATTATTTAAATCTTATATAAAACAAAAAAATTATTATACAAAACAATTAATTACTCAAATATATTAGTCATCACATACCGAGAAATAATGAAATAAAATGGATAATATTTTGGATTTGAGACCACTGGATGATACTAAATCCTTAGTTTTATTAGCATTAATTTTTATTGAACAAATCAGCTTAAACTGGGCAAAAATAAACTTAATTTCAATTGAGCTCCATGCAAAAATAATAAATCGAATATAAACAAAATGAAATCACAACGTTCGCCATAATATCATGTTAAAAGCCAGGATATATATTTTGGTATTAACTTTTTAATTAAATAAAAATAAATGAACTGCTTGCTAATGATCTTTGATCTTTTAACCTAAATATTTTAATCGAATATAAAAAAAAACGAAAAATTCTGAAGTCAAACTGAAAGTCATCGAGCAATCAGACATATCGCGATGATATTTTATTCTATTTTCACCAATTTTTAACCGAAAATGGCGTCAAGAGATTGAATAAAATTCCAAAATGCATTAAAAATATATAAGATAAATTAATTCTTCAATAAATTGGGGATATCGTAACACATCCAGAAAGAAAATACGTAACAAAATTTAATAAATTTTACAACAAACAATAAAGTTACACTCAAAATTAAGATTTGCTGATATAAAAAGAATAATTAATGCATTTTCAAAGTTACAGTTATCAAGTACTAAGACCATTCAAAAAAAATTTATGAATAACATGAAAAAGGAACAATCAGCCTTAAAAACCAACATACTATACCCAAATTCAAATTAGACATTATTTTCACTAAAATAAAATCAATTTTGAGATTACATCTTAATAAACCACAAATCTATGAATTTTTTTTAATAAACTGTAACCAATGAGTTTCACCCAAGGTTGCTATGAGAGTTTTAAGAGAATTCCTTCGTTGTAAAGTGCACAACTGCTATAAATTCTGCCACCAGGTTTATCGCGTTAAAACTAACTCAAAGACGCCAAGCCTGCAAAAGATAAAGTAAATAATCAACTGGGCCAGGATGATTTAACATGTATTACAACCTTATATCCTAAAAAATGGACAATAAAAATTTAAATGTAAGTGTTCAGCTTATTTTGTCGTTTCAAGCAGGAAAAGTGAAAGTCAACGCAAAATGGCTTGTATTTTATATATAAGATTTAAACCTGCACACCACTCTTCTCCTTTCAAACGTCAAAAAAAAATTTTAGAGATGACACGTTTGATAGAACTTACAGCTTAAAAATGACCATGAATAGCAACAGTAGCATTAGGTAATCCATCAATTATTTTTAAATTAAAGAGATACATTTCAAGTAAAGGAATAAATATTCTCAAAGTTTTTGGGATCTAGTAGATTAAGATTTCGCTAGAGCAAACCATAAAACAGAAATGTAACCAAAAAACATAAAAAGAAACCTGAAATTGCCTCAAGAAATAATAAAAGAAAGCATTGGACTCGGATAGTAGGCAGAAAAGCCGATATGAATCTGGAAAAAAAAGGTAACAGTAAGTTCAGCATCGATAAAAATAACCATCGACATTCTAGTAAATACTAAGCAAAATAAGAAAGAAAATAATGGTCAAACTGATAAATGTAACTTAAAACCGTACTTTGTAGTATGAAAATGTAGGAAAAATTAAGAAAGATTAAAATAATCGAGCTGGGAGAGAAATTAGTAGAAAAGTAGAACTACGGGGTTCTTAGTATAACCAACCATAAATAATGCAACTTAACAGACAAATAGTATGTCTATACTCATGGAATTTATGAAAGGAAAGAAAAGGCTATTCTGTTTGTTCATAACGTGAGCATTTGCCAAGATAAGATAGAATTAACTGATTTAGCTATTGTAAACTTAAGCTGAAAATTGAACCGTGACACCTTATACTAAATCTTTTTTAAATAGGTTCATGCACAGCTCTAATGTAAAATCATATTATTAAAATATTGGCCAACGTACAGGTATCTTACCATAAAGATTTTTATTTAGCGTCAGGTCAATATATTTAAACAGAAAATATGGCTGCGATAAAGATAATTCGACTGCATTATTTTTACCTAGCGTTTGCATTTACCCGGTGAAAAATGATGATTAAATTTATCGGAACGACTATTTTCTCGTTGACTCCAGTTTTGTGAAATATACCGTAATCCTCATGTCTTTATGGTTCTCTATAGGGTAATAATGTAACAAAGCTAACTGCATGGCAAATGTCCAACGCTGTAAAAGCAATTCCTAGGGCGTTCACTTTGCTGTGTTTAAAATTTAATCTTGCTTATAAAGGGTTAAACGTAACTCTAATATGGTTGGTTTCAGCCTTTAAAACAAATATTTATGGAGGAAAAAGTATTTACCATAATCCCTAACTTTCTGTGTGTGGATTCGGGAATGAGCATTACTTTTAACGATAAAGAGTATTTACATTTTAGTATTGTACTCTCTCTGTGTTAATATGAAATGTGGTGTGGAAATGTGAAAGTTTAAATACTTGGGTTTATTTTCCTTGTTAAATATTTGTATAGGCTTAACTTTTAGTTATAATATACATGGGAACCTATATTTTTAACAATGTTTTAGAGTGATATAATGAATTCAACTCCACGTTTAGCCAAACTGATTTAAATTAACAACCGTAATATTTTGATAGTGACAAATTTAACAATAGCCCAAGTATGTTTTAAATTTATTCACTGCAAGATTAGAAAGATCGTATTTTCTTAAGACCAAATCGATAATAATTGACATTTTCATTTAATTTCCACCGACAATCGCTCTTCTTATCATATTTGATACTTTTTCTCTTGTTTTTATTTATAATTTTTCTAAGAAAATTGCTTAATTAGTGACTGGTAAAAAAAAACTATAGTAATGAAGTTGCTTAAAATAAAATACTAAAATATAACTGATCTTCTACAAGTTTTAACTTCTTTTGTTACCTGTATTAAAACTTAACATGGAAAAGGAAAGTTACTTTGCACCACGATAAAAATCCGGAAAATGTGATAGAAACTCTGTGGGTGTCAGGATCGTCAACATCGGATGCCTAAAACAATCAAAATTTCAGTAAGAAATAAAGAAATCTTTCTGCCGTATTTAAATAGTTTGTTATATATGTAATTCTCCTTTCAGGCAGAGAATATGAAAAATATATGTACAAACAGTTTATTTCCTGCCAATATCGCTCTGGTTCTCTCTCCATACGCGTTTCGATCACTTCATGATATCGTCAGTGGAGCTGTATCGGACCGAGAGCAACATTATATTTGCAGGAAATAAACTGTTTGTACATATATTTTTCATATTCTCTGCCTGAAAGGAGAATTACATATATAACAAACTATTTAAATATGGCAGAAAGATTTCTTTATTTCTTACTGAAATTTTGATTGTTTAAAATATCACGTTACTCCGTTGATTCATAGATGTCGTTCGACTGGCGATATTTTTCAGTCTGACATCGAAGTTGGTAGACGGCAGGTGTAATATCCTGCCGACATACCTTGAAATTTATGATTCATATATCTGTTATTTCCTGCTAATGTTGCTCTCGGTCCGATACAGTTCCACTGACGAGATCATGAGGTGATCGAAACGTGTATGGAGAGAGGACCAGAGCGATATTTGCAGGAAATAAACTGTTTGTACATATATTTTTCATATTCTCTGCCTGAAAGGAGAATTACATATGTAACAAACTATTTAAATAAGGCAGAAAGATTTCTTTATTTCTTACTGAAATTTTGATTGTTTAAAATTTCACGTTACTCCGTTGATTCATAGACGTCGTTCGACTGGCGATATTTTTCAGTCTGACATCGAAGTTGGTAGACGGCAGGTGTAATATCCTGCCGACATACATTGACATTTATGGTTCATATATCAGTTATTTCCTGCTAATGTTGCTCTCGGTCCGATACAGCTTCACTGACGAGATCATGAGGTGATCGAAACGCGTATGGAGAGAGGACCAGAGCGATATTTGCAGGAAATAAACTGTTTGTACATATATTTTTCATATTCTCTGCCTGAAAGGACAATTACATGTATAACAAACTATCGGTGGCCTTGTTCTGAGACCAGTCTGCTAGAAGAATTAGCGCTTGATGAGGCAACACATTTAGAGCCAGTGGGTTAACCCAAACTTCTGGACATCTTTGTGGTTAATAATACTGATATGTTGTCTAGACCATTGGTTCTGCATGAGCTTACCTCCGACCATCTGCGGGTATTAGCTGAAAATGGCGACCCTAGAGCTAAGAGCTAGGGTCTGTATAAGAAAACATTCGTCAATTCGCAAAAGTATAAAGATCTTTTCGAGGAGGTCGAATATCTGGAGGTAACACCGAATGTTCGGATTGGTTCAAATATACTATTTATATAATTTCGGATGCTCTCGCCAAATCATCGGCCACAAAAGTATTTAAGTACTTAAAATACGGTGAGGTTTCAGTAGAATTGAAAAGCAGAATTTGGGAAGAGCGCCTAAAAAACACGGCTTATAAAATTGATGATCCTGTCATCAAAATATATTGTAACGGACTTCATAGATTGTGTTTCTAGTTTGTACGGTTTTAGGTTTATTTTCTACGAGTTTATAACTTATTTAATTAAAAATTAAGTAGATACAAAGCACATCGAACAAGAAATACAACAAAAGATTAGTAAAATGAGAGAAGAAGTACAACATGAGGTGACAGGAATCCAGAAACAGATGGAACAGTAACTTATGCAAATTAGAGAAGACGTATGTACATGGTGAAATATAACATGAGGTGACAGGAATTTACCAACAGAGGCAACAGTTACATTTGTAAATCGAGAAGGTAGCCAGTACAGGCATAATACAGGTCGATGATGTTCCTGCAACTAGTGTGATGAAGCCACCTACTTTCAACGGTGAGATATCTTGGCTTACCTATGTACGTCAACTTGAAGCCGTCATCACCGGCAATAACTGGAATTTACCGGAGAAGGAATGTGATCTTGTTCTAGCACTACGAGGTAAAGCAATGGAGGTTCTAGGTAACGTTCCCGTAGAAAAACAGAACAATTACGAGTTTATAGTTACTTTTCTGGAGCCCCGTTCTAATAAGTTTATAAGATCCAACTTCAAGGAAGAAGACAAAAACACAACGAAAGTCTTCAAGAATATGAGGCGGATATAATAAGACTAATAAATTTGACCTACCCAACATATCCGAAAAAATAAAGCAGTAAATAGTTTTATCAAAGGTTTATGCGACCCAAAAACAAGTTAAACTGTAAGAATGACTCGATTGAAGAAAATTTCCGAGGTTCTTGCTTACGCCCTTCAGTTTGAGATAGCCAAACAGACCTCAAGGAATCAAGAAAGAATCATAAGAAGAGTCAACGCTTCCCGGGATTGTCGCAAGACCAACGAGGAAATTTTCATGAGGCCAATGAAGGAGTTTTAAGAATTTTTGAATAAATTAAAAACACATGACAACAACAACACAACCTTTAGTAGCAGAAATAGAATTCGTATTTGGAACTGTGGCCAAGATGGGCATGTACAACGTACTTGCAGTACTGTTCCTGACAGAGGTCCTGATGACTATCGGCTTCATATTGCTAATATAGGTGATGAAGTTCAAAGGAGCGACTTGGAGGAAGTCTTTGCTCATTATGGTGAACTTAAAGAAGTCTGGTTAAGTAATAATATCCTCTGTTTTGGATTTGCTCTTTATAAAGATAAAAAAATGCTGCAATTGCCGTCAAGATCTGCGATGAAGTTGAAGTAACCGATTCTCGCATTAGAATGACTTATGTCAGACTCAAAAAAGGAGTCAGGTTCACCGGTACCATTCGAGTAACATATGTTGTTACCAGTGCGTGTACAATGGTCACTTTTGCGAAGATTGCCCGGAAATTACTGCTGGTAGGGGCGATAGAAGAAAGAAACATTACGAAAAAGATAGAAGGAATACTCCCGGCGACTGTGAAGAACGAGACGGGAAGGGCCGTGACCGCGAAAGGACTTACGGAAAAATAACTTTCTACAGGTCATTCTCTAGAGGGTGCATCGAGAGGGACGGCGACTGTGAAAGGGACTACGGAAAAAGAACGTCCTACAGGTCAAGCCCGGAAAGGTACAGAGACAACTATATATAGAAAGAATACTCGCTGTGACCTCAAAGCCAATAATGGTGGATTCATAGTTAATGTCGTTGTATAATCTGAAAAGAACCAAAGGGTGTTCACCCAAGCTTCAGAAGTCATGGGAAGGTCCATAGAACGTAGTGACCCGACTAAATGATTCGGTGTACCAAATGCAGAAGAACCCCCATGCGCAGATGAAAGGTCTGAATCTTGACATATTGGCTCATTATCAAGATCGAGAAGGTTGATCAGGACGATCAATACTTTGAAGGGGCAATGTAACAGATCTTATAGCAGTATACACCGCATAATATTAATTTGCGTTCCTAGTTTGTATGGTTTTGAGGTTGATTTTCTACGAATTTATAATTTATTTAATTAATTTTACCTTTTGTTAATTTCCTCATGAGACGTCGATGAAAGAAGATCTAAAACTTTTTAGTAAATTCTATTTCCTTATTTTAAACATGGAACGCCTATGACAGGACTCGAAATCGCCAGATTACCCCTTTCTCTTATTTTTATTACACCATATAGTATGAAGACTCTTTTAGAAAATTAGGGAATCTTATGGCATCGGCCAAGAGGGTATATAACGAGTCCAGATCGGCTTTCGTGAACAGTTTAGTTTGAGAGTTCGCCGATGTAACTTGAATTGTTTTTACAAGTGTCTGAATTCTGTGACAATAAAAAGTTATTAAAATAACACAGTGTGTACAGTGTATGTATCAATACCAGCCGTGCGGAACAATACGCAAAGAAAACATTTGGAGAGATGCGGCGAGAGCTTCGGTATTTATGCTACTGATGCTGGGAATCCAAAATGAAAACTCTGCAGATCCGGCAATCTATATAGGATGATAAGAAGTTTGACAACAGATTCGAAAGTGTCTTTGCCGTGCATTGTTAGCGACAATGACATTTTTACAGATCCCTGGAAAAAACCAATGGATTAGCGGATAAATTTTATGATCAATTTCAGTTGGAACAAAGTACCGATTGAATAAAGGAAATAAATATCGATCAAACAGTAATTATTGATAAGTCCATATGCCATACTGACTTTAGAATACCTGTATTAAAAAGAATTTCTTCGAGTCTCATCATCAAGGGAGCACAGGGATTGGATGGTTCGTCTAACGCAGCTTCAAAGATAGCTTCAGACTGGACCCTTTCAGCTATCACTGACACTGCAAATACAGTATTGACATCCCTTCACTTTCCTTCTGACTGAAAAGCAGCTAAGATAATTCTGATTTGAAGGAAAAGCAAGAGAGTCGCGATATCAACAGCTACAGGCCTATTAATCTACTCCAATCTATGGAAACTGTTGGAAGTGTCACTTTAAATCCACTGACCGATTTTATAGTTGAAAAGAATATCTTATCTTGTCTCTGAAGCAATTTAGGTTAAGGGGAGTCATATCAGCGTCTAGCAGATAATCAGCCTGACATGTCACTAATCACTCAAACCTTCAGTAGGAAGCTTCACATCAAAGCAATCTTTTTCGATAGCAGCAAGACTTTCAACTAGGTATGGCACAATAAGCTTATAATTAAGCTTATGAGGCTAGTTAATTATCTGGTAAGACTGGTTCTAAGTTTCCTTAAAGACATAGCATTCGTGGTTTTATCAATTACAGTGGGAGTTCCTCAGTGTTGCTCTTTGTCCCCATAATATTCAGCCTCTACACTTGTTTGATGGTTTGGTGCGCGTCTATTGGGAAATCTTTTTTTTGTTTCCTCTCACCGACTCCCGAGCATTTCCTGGGTAATATCTGTATACTAATATCTACGTTAGTGTAATATTTGGCAATAGTGAAAAATTTAAGTACAAAATGATTAATTTTAAAATGAAACAATAAAGATTTGTTAAATTGAATGGTTTGATAATACCTTTTTGTAATTAATGACAACCATTAACATTTTCAACTCGTTGCTATGTAAATTTTTATTGTTGTTGGCCTGTTGGGCCTTAAACGAGCTCCTAATTTCTTACACCAGTCCTAAGCCTGGACAAAATATGAAAGAGGGCTACGACGAGTCTCTGTAGGTAATAAAACATTTACAGCCGGATTCACTAACACGGTTTAATCTTAAAACCGTCCTAAATCGGCAGCAGAGGGCTTAAACTGACGAGAGCAACAGTAAGTCAAGCACGTTTTAAATCCTAAAAATAAAAGCATAAAAAAGGCATTATGTTTTATTAACTTAACCGACAGAAGCGGATAATTTTATTTATTTTCGGTATACAACTATTTGTTTTACATATTTCAAGGCTTTATCGCAAGGTTCTTATCCTTAATGTCTCTATATAAGTACTTATTTCTTGACATATGTAATACAAATTATGCAATGCCATAACCAAAACAAAACTGGCCAACTGGAAGATTTAGATTTTAAGGAAACTAGATCGGGTTTAACTCTTCTTAATGAATTTGGTAGCTAAATTTTGTTATTTCAGAAACAGCTGCTTAAAGTGACACCTATTGGTATACTTTTTTTTTATAAAATGTGTCGAGGAATAAAAATTTTAAATTGGAAATTTAATACACCGATGTACAAAAAATTTATTAAACTTTAGATGTAGGCCCAAATTGAGTTATTATCAAAATAAGTAGATACAAAAAAGTTTTAAGAAATGACAACTTATGAGGCCAAAATAGGCCAAGGTAAATTGGGATAGATACTTATACTAAGAAATTTGCACTAGCATACCACACATACCTTTTAGAGGTACCCTGTATATATATATATATATATATATATATATATATATATATATATATATATATTAATTTCATTACTTTCTTGGTAACTAATATACTATTTATTATTAAAGTAGTAAAAATAAAATGGTAAACCTTAACAGAAACCGATTTCCACAAATATAAATGTCGAACATTCGAAAGGTCGATCTGTTATCTGACTTGCTTTATAAACAAGGACGGACAGAAAGACGCATCATAGAGGGATGCCACGGGTTGCCGGTCAATACCCGCCAGGAAAGTTAACCCTATTTACGCTGTGAGGTCGCCACCGTACAGTGAGGATTCGCTTATTTTATATTATACAAGCTTTTACCCGCGACGTCTTCCGCGTGAAACTTGGGAAATAAAAGTTTGTTGAGTTATGGGAATTCACATATTTTTCCATTGTTTATAGCAAATTGAATAGTTAATAACAATGTTTAATCATTAAAACTAATAAAAGAATATTCTGCGACAAATTTCACATGTTATAATGTTATATATACTGTTTATGTCTGTATACGCCAATCTTCGAAACGGCCAAACCGATTTCGATGAAACTTTTCAGACATGAAGAAGAGGTTGTTAAGAGAGATATTTGCAGCTTTTTTTATTTGTTTTTAACAACCGTATTCATTATAAAAAATGAAAAGTCGTTTCTACGCATAAGATAAAACAAATAATCATATATATATATATATATATATATATATATATATATATATATATATATATATATATATATATATATATATATATCGTAGAAACTTGAAAATCTCCTGGAAGGATAAAACAACTAATCAAGAAGTACTTGACAGGATGAACAAACAAAAAGAGGTAACACTGACTGTTAAAATAAGAAAGCTTCAGTACTTGGGCCATATTACAAGAGGCAATAAATACCAATTGCTCCAATTGATTATGCAGGGGAAGATTCAGGGCAAGCGCAGCATCGGGAGGAGAAGGATGTCTTGGCTGAGGAACCTCAGAGAATGGTTTTCTTGCAGTTCTGTTCAACTGTTCCGGGCGGCAGCTTCTAAGGTTAGAATTGCCATGATGATAGCCAACCTTCGCAGCGGAGATGGCACTTGAAGAAGAAGAATATATATATATATATATATATATATATATATATATATATATATATATATATATATATATATATAAATTTGAATTGTCTGTCTGCTTAATCTTCAAAACGACTGACCGGTTTCAATAAAACTTTTCAAAGCAGGTTGTGAGAAGCGGTATAGGCTGGTTTTTTAAATTGCTTATTGTTTATAACAATCTGATTTAATCACTGGATATTAACATGGCCGAAAAATTATTCTGAATTGTGTATTATTAGTTTAAATAGTTTATAACAATTGTATTTATTATAAACCATTAATTCTATTTTAAAATCATGGATTTTGGATTTAAACCGTGTCAAACTGGAATTATTATCTGTTTCGCCTACGATTGCACGAGGCATCTTCAGGGATCTTTACTCCATGCGATTAGAACACTGAATTCACTACAATTCAATTTATTATCAATTCTTAAAAAGAGATTCAACAGCTATGATAAAAGAGATTATCACTGAATATATAATAATTCAATTTATTACTGAACAATGGAAAACTTTTACCTGTTAAATTGAAAAGATTATCACTAAATCCGATCAACATTGCTGGAATATAATGGTGAACGATTTTGCAATGGTTTGAATAATTAAATATTGTTAATAATAATTTAATTGGTTAAATACAA
Organism: Diaprepes abbreviatus; assembly: GCA_034092305.1. Classification (NCBI taxonomy): domain Eukaryota; kingdom Metazoa; phylum Arthropoda; class Insecta; order Coleoptera; family Curculionidae; genus Diaprepes; species Diaprepes abbreviatus. Next base: position 1,627,569 of record JASJET010000304.1, read on the forward strand.
TTAAAAATATTTTGTACTGATAAGATGGAAGAGATTGTCACTGAATATGAAGATCATAGAAGGTTCCTGAATTAGCTTTAATGATAAATATGGTTTTTAACAATCCAAAATTTTTTTTACAATGGAAAACTGTTTTTAACCGTTATATAAAAATAGAAAACTCTCATAATTTTAGAAACTGTTATTTACCAAGTTTCATGTGGACAAAGTCGCGAGGTAAAAGCTAGTAAATAATAATTAATTGTCAAGATTAATGCTCAATCGTTTACAATCATATTCCGTAAATTTTAATCATGAAAGGATAATCTTTTCCACCTAATCGGTAGAATATACTTTTACATATTTATAGTACACAAAATTGTTAACATAATATATTTGTTAAAACTAATGATAAACTGCTTACAATAATTTTCCGGTCATGTTAATTACATCCAGTGATTATTTCTTGCAGCTTGTCGATAGAAAGGCTCTTTCATTGTTTATAATAAATACAATTGTTATCAATGATAAACAATTTAAAAAAATAAGCCTATGTTACTCCCGACAACTTCCTCTTGATATCTGTAAAGTTTCATCGAAATCGGTTGTATAGATGTATGGATGTATAGATGTATAGATGTATAGATGTATAGATGTATAGATGTATAGATGTATAGATGTATAGATGTATAGATGTATAGATGTATAGATGTATAGATGTATAGATGTATAGATGTATAGATGTATAGATGTATAGATGTATAGATGTGTAGATGTATACATGTATAGATCTATAGACGTATAGATGTATAGATATATAGATATATAGATGTATAGATGTATATATGTACAGATGTATAGATGTATAAATGTATAGGTGTTTAGGTGTATAGACGTATAGATGTATAGATGTATAGATGTATATATGTATAGATGTATAGATGTATAGATGTATAGATGTATAGATGTATAGATGTATAAATGTATAGATGTTTAGGTGTATAGATGCATAGATGTATAGATATATAGACATATAGATGTATAGATTATAGCTGTATAAATGTATAGATAAACTATTTATTGAGATACATCCATGCTGAGCAGCCCTAACTGCAGCTACTATAATCGATTTTTACCTTATAGAGTTAAAAATTTACAGATTTGTGGTGGACTCGCTAAACCCGTGTATCGTTGACCCTATACAAATGTGATTAGATCATGCAGCATTACTCCAAGGTACTTTTAGCCAAACCATAATAAATGGTCTTAAAAGTTTCGATCTCATTAAAATCGTGACACTGCCTCATGACAAATCCACACATCTCGATCATACTCTCGATGTGTGCAGTGAAAAGCAACTCACTATCGAATATGATTCCCAAATTGTTAATAAAAATTACTTTAGTGAGTGCAAGGGCACCCTTTCGGAAGCTGATAGAATGCGTTTTTTTTCTTATTAGAAAAGGATATTATCTTTTATTTCGATATATTGAGAAATATTTCATCATGTCTCCTTCAGAAAACGAATTTGGAGATTTCATTCTGTGTTATAGAACAGTCTCGGATACATGCCACTCTACTGTAATTTTTTAAACTGTCAGCAAAAAGGGTAAGAACACAACTACTTTTAAGTCAATTCTAGGTGTAAAGGAGGGTTCTAATCTATCTCTCCTTCTTTACATTTCCTCGTCCACTGCATCACAGGCCTCTATCCTTCTTTTCCATTCTACTCTGTTTTGTATTATTCTATGCCATGTTTAATATCATTTACATATTCTGTTTCTGATTATTTTTTTTGGGTGCCAGTTGACTAGATGATGTGATAGTGATTCTTTTTGGGACATAAGTAATTTTGGTTCTAGCTCTCATTCCCTCGTTTTTTACCTAATCTTGTAATCATGCCAATCTATGATCGGTATAATACTCAGAAATATAATTAGAAACGAAAAATTAAAAAGGCAAAGGAGGATCGTAGCAAAAATAGCTAGAATTAAGTTGAGCTGGACAGGTCTTGTAGCGAGAATGATTGACAAAAAGTGGAGTGGACGCAAAAGCTAATAGACTGGAGACCAAGAACCGACAAACCCAGTTAAAGTCGAGTACCGATGATATTAATAGGGTCATGGCAAACTGGATACAGGCAGCACAGAACAGGAAGGCATGGAGGATTTTAGAGGACGATAAGCGCCAAATGATGATAATAATAAACTAGAATCCTCTGACTTTCTATAACACAGCAGTTTATAAATCTTCTAGCGAATGCCCCTTATACTTTGTTAACAAACAAAAATTCTTTCTGATTGCCTTAGCTTCTTCGATGTTACATATAACTTTATATATGTAAAATTTTACATAAATAACGAGTATTGATTGATTTACGGGTAAGCTTTTAAAGAAAACATAAAATGCTGAAAGTTGGCATATACATCTTAAATTCCACAGAAGCAATAGTTCTTGCAAGCTATAATGCTGTACTACAGGGTTTGCTGCCTATTGCTTGACGGATAGTGTCAATATTACAAACCAAATTAAATTCCATATGTTGTGTCGGTTTTTACTATATGAAAGGTTCTTTATCTATTTCTGAAGGACATTTAATGGTTTCTAGTCTCAATCAAAATTTTACAAGGGTATGTCAAACAGTACTTATTTTTCAGAAATGCTCCTTCCATTTTCATTGCTTCCCCTCTTTAGTAGAATACCAAATATGTTACATATATGACTGTTGTTTGAAAAAAAATAAGATAGTTCAAGTTTGGAAAAATACAGGTTTCAGAATTTAGGGACACCATCTTGTACAGAAGGAAAATTGTAATGAAAGTTTAATACATTACTTCATTACATAAGGCAACAAAAAATAAAATCTTAAAAAGAATTATTCATTATTTATTAATATATTTGGGAAAATTTGAAATTCGCAAATTTTAAAGGAAATACAGAAATACATTTCTGTACTGAACATTTGTCTCAATTTATAATCTATATTTAAAATAATTCATTTTCTCGAAGAGAATAGTGATATCAGTATCATTTGTTAAGCGATTAAAGTTATGTAACCTTGGAACTAATGAATTTGTCAAATTTTCTGAAAAACATATGCTAGTGAAAGAGTGCAAGCAGCGCACCTAATACAGTGTGCGATATGTTATGGTATGGCATCAATAAAGTTAAAACTTGGATATAATAATTCCAAAACTAACTTGAGAAAACATAAAGAAAATGTTAGCTCTGATAAGCATCAGCATAAATTTCATTTTTCTCTTTGACATATATGTTGGTCAGAACAGTCAAGAACAATTACCACATGTAATCAATAATGTGAATCCGTATCATTTGTCTGTGCCAATGCCATATCTAGAAAATTTTAGTGTTGCCTACGTATTTTTATTTTATTAGTAGTAAATGACCATGATCCATATAATGAAAAACAACTTTATTAATAAGAGAAAAAATACATTAATATAATTATGTTTATTTGATAACTTGGTGTATGAAATTAATGAACCGTAATTATTCACTGTGTGTATAAATTAATGAAACACTCGAAGTAGTAAAAATTAGAGCTCATAGAGGAAGCTTGTTAAGCTCCTTTATTGCTTTATTCTGATTAGTCTTTTAAAATATCACGCTGCATCTGTGACGGTCGCTATGTAGACGTTTAGTCAAATTGCTGCGAGTTAAAAATTTCATTGAACGGCGAAAAATACTGTTGTAAAGTAAGATGTAAAAATTAATTTTTTCTTGCTGCAATCTATGCAGCATAATTTAAAATCGCCAAAAAGATTGAAAATTTTAAATTTTCGCTTTGTTTATATATATATATATATATATATATATATATATATATATATATACATAGGTATATATATATATATATATATATATATATATATATATATATATGTATATATATATATATATATATATATATATATATATATATATATATATATATATATATATATATAATTACCATTATTATATATAAAAAACTTACCATTAAGATCAGAGATTTTTGTTTTTAATAAATAATTAATTATTACAATGTTGTACTTGATTGTTTATTTAAAACAAAAATCTAATCTTAATGGTAAGTTTTTAACCTGTTATTCCATATATAATAATAGTAAAAATGTACATTTTTGTAGGATCCTCCGATAAACTCATTTGAGAAAGATTCGAAAGAATCAAAACGTCCTGAAATATAAAATATTTATATATATATATATATATATATATATATACATATATATATATATATATATATATATATATATATATATATATATATATATATATATAATAATTATGACTACTTTATATATGTAGTTTTAATATAATAAAATTTTTATAAAAAAATTGAACCGACTTCTAAAAGTGCGCTAAAAATTGAAAAATAACTAGAAATTTTTATATAAAATAGAAATTTTTGAAGTCGACGCCAAATTATATCTAAATGAAATAAATAACTACAAATATATATAAATTATGGTAAGAAAGCAATTACAAAAAAAGTATTTATAATCTGTTTATGCGAATCACATTTTGTCAGGTATTAGTTTGGCGCCGACTTCAAAAATTTCTAGTTATTTTTCAATTTTTAGCGTACTTTTAGAAGTCGGTTCAATTTTTTATAAAAATTTTATTTTTCGATTTTTAGTTTTGAATTCATTATGATATTCATATATTATTTGAACTAAGTACTAATCGAGATTAGTATACCTCGCAATGACTCCAATGTGGTAAAAAAGTGCCCATTTTATTCATAATTGTAAATCACCCTAAAGTGAACCACTAAAAATTCTTTGACTCTTAGAGTTCTCCAAATACCAATCGTGTCAAACAAATATTTAGTCTGTCATAGTAAATCCACTATCTTAAATTTCATATTAATTTTAGATTGGCAATATAGGCCCCAAAACCTTCCAATATCGATATTTAAAAATTTTCTTAGTCCGATATATTTTATATTGCATATTGAATTTGTATACGCTCCAAAAACCCCACAATATCAATTTTAGATAAAACCGGAAAATGTACATTGTACCTTATCAACCTAATAGTTGTAAAAAATTAACGTCATATTCGTAATACACCACTCCCATCCCCCCAATACCAAATCTGAAAAAAAGCGAATAAGGAAAACTTTTCAACCCACCATATTGGATCCGCCATATTGAACTTCAAAAAAATAATTTTAACATCTTAATCTAATCTAAATGTAAACCCTTCAAAGTCCCCTAGTACCAATTTTAGATGAAATCCAGAAATTTAAAGTTTCTAAACGGTCATATTGCATCTAACATTTTAGATTTTCTTAAAATAATATTATTTTCGCTATTTACATCCTCAAAAACGATTCAGTTCCACATTTGAACAAAATCGAAAAATGTAAAATTTTTAGTCAACTATATTGCGTTCGCCATATTGAATCCAGAAGAAATACTATTAAATTCATAATTTACACCCTCAAGAACCCTCTATATCAGTTTTGGAAAAAGTCGAAAAATGTAAAATTTTTAGGACACTATATTGAATCCGGCAGATTGAGTTTTTCAAAAGATATTTTAATTTCGTAGTTAACACCAACAAAAATCCCTCAACACTGACTAGACAAAGTCGAGAGATGTAGAATCTTTAATCCTCCATCTTAGATCCGCCATATTTATTTTTTTTTAAATAATATCAAATTCGTAATGTACTATAATATCAATTTTGAAATAAATCGGACAAAATTAATTTTTTATACATCATATTGGATACGCAATATTGAATTTTTTAAAAATAATTTTAGTTTAGTTATGTACGACCCTCCCTTATACTAGTTTTGGAGAAAATCAGAAAAAATTTATTTTTTTTGTCCGCAATAGTGGATCCGCCATATTGAATCCGCCTTAATGAATTTTTTAAAAATATTTAGGATTCATATGTGCGACCGCAAAAACTTCCCCACATCAATTTTGGAGAAAATCAAACAAATTTATTTTTTTTTCCGCCATATTGGATCCTTCATATTGAATTTCTTAAAAATAATTTCAGATTCATTGTGTGCGATCCCAAAAATCCCCCCATACCAATTTTGGAGAAAATCAAACAAAATTAATTTTTTTGGCCGCCATATTGTCAGCGCTATCTTGGATATTACTGCACCAATTTCGTCCAAAAAATATGGAACCACCGCAGCAACTTCCTGAACATAACTAAAACATTTCATTCAAATCGGTGCAGCCGTTCCGGAGTAATCGGTGTACATACATAAAAAAAAAACATACTCGACGAATTGAGAACATCCTTTTTTTAGAAGTCGGTTAAAAAAAACGTGTTGAATATTTTTTTGGATATTTCAACATATTAGAGAATAAGACAAATCGGTGGCAGATCACAAAGAATGTTTTCTGTAAGTTTTTTCGTAAATATTGGCATAATATCCAAGTCTTTATATTATTTTAGAACAGGTGACACACTTTCAACCACGTCTATCTTCATATTATCAGCTGTACATGCACTATCATGCTGGAAAAAGATTTATTTAGATATTGTATAAATATACGGGCTTTAAAAGATAAATATATCGTTGACCAGAGGAAAGAATTCGTTCATTTTGCCAAATATTTATAAATTGACGTTATGAAATTGGAAGAGAGAAGAGTCTCCTGTCTCTAGGGTCACTTTGTTAAATTTTGGTTTTATTCTTATGATCTCCCCACCATCCAGGGGCGGATCCAGCTTCTCTCTTTGGGGGAGGGGGCGGTGATATCATAAAAGTACAGTATGACAAGAAAAACAAGAAAAACAAGCATACTCATTCCTAATATAAAAGGCAGAATGGGTTCTATTTTCCTGAACTCAAGTATATCGCGATTGCAAGTATACACATTCCTATACTCTATTCAAGAACTAGAGAGAGTAATAAAACTGTTACCGAAACATCCAACGTACCTGCTCCAGTGCCGCTGGTAACTGAGAACTGCCGTAAATCTAATTACATTTCATTATATTTAAATATATTTTATAAATTTACTGCAACATAAAAATTCTGATAGTTTAATTTAATTTCTGTCAGTGAGCAAAGTACACCTTACAGTTTGTTCTTGGTGATTTATCTTGTTTGCGCTTGTTTTTTATATATTATTTGAGATTAGTGAGATACCCAAAAGATATTGCTTTCACCTCTATATTTATTCCAAAATGGTTAAACCAGGGCATTTTTTCCTCAACGAAAAACTTATTACGATGAATATTTATGATGCCTTACGATATCAATATCTATATAATAATGTTAAAAGCTCTGTTGAGATGTGTTCCAATATGACAGGAGTTGGAAAATCTACTATGTACCGAATACTGAAGGAGAAAAAACGACTGGAATTGTTAGTACTCCCAAGCCACATTCGATCACAGGCAGATGAAAAACCTCGTTGGAAGAAGAAATGAGAACTACAATTAAAAGGATTGTACATACATTTTATTATGAGAAGCAGATCCCAACCGTCTACAAAATTCTAACTAAAATCAAAGAAGATCGCGATTTATCTGAAATTAAAAGAACTGATCTCTGGAAATTGCTCAGAAAACTTAATTTTTGCTGAGGATAACCAGATAAAAAATCTGTTCCTATAGATCGTTCGGAAACTGTCCGTTGGAGAAGTAAATATCTCTGTCAAGTAAAAGGTAGAATTGCTAGAAATAACACAATTAACAAAATTAGTAATTTAACTAAACTTTTGAAAGATTTTTTTGAATAAAGTTACTGCGGAAAATTGGGAAAAATCCATATAATAAAAGAATAAAACAAAATGTGAGAACTCGATCTCATGATCGGTGAGATAGAGGAACCAATTATAATTAATTTGAGCGAAAATAGTTTCACTGACTTTGATTAAGAATTAGATATGTAATGTTTACTAGTGTAAACACAATTTATTATTTAAATTTTTGTTTTTGTGGTCTTTTATTGTTTAATAATATTTATATGTTTTTATATATTTTTATTTTAGTGTGTCCCACTCTTTAATTTTATATATATTTAATTCTAATTAGCTGTAAGTTTTTTATTATTTTATTATTGTATTTGTGTCTTTTCTTAAGCGTGTAGAATTAACATGTTTATCTTATTTTTTGGGGCTATCGTATTTCCATATAATAAAGTAAATTAAATTAAGATATCAGTACAAAAGAAATAAAAATAAGTAGGTCTAATATTAATTACAACATAAAAAAAGTAATTACATTTGAATCCCTTTTTAGTGTTTAATTGTAATTCTGCAAATGGTTTAAGAAATAAATAAACTGAAACGTCAAATACCCTAAAATTTTTTTTAATTAATAATAAAATGACCGATAGCCCCAAAAATATTTTAATATTATATGGACGAATTTATTTTTTTATATGTTTACCTTTTTGTATTTTTGACAATGGATATTTTGTAAGTATTTAAATTATAACTTCCAATTTTTTGAGAGAATAAGGCTACGTTTTAGTCCATTATTATAGACCGGTAATTTTGATTATAAAATTTCTAACCCATTATTATGAAAAATATATGTGTCTAACAGATTTTGCTAAAGATACCGGTTTAAAGAACCCAGATAGTTTTCGAAGAGAAAAAGGGTAAAAAATGATTTATTACTCTCTCTAGTTCTTAAATAAACTGTAGTATAAGAGGAAAAATCGGGTCCATTTTCCTAAACTCAAAGCTCTTGGAGGGGGGACGATCGCCCCCCCCTTGGATCCGCGCCTGCCACCATCACTACCAAAAAGAAGTACTACACGTCAACATCAATACTCTAACAATTAAAGTACCGTGTTAGGGTAAATACCTGGCGCATTAGATAAATAAAAAATTAATCCCTAGAGTGTCATTTCATAAAAGCACATTTTTATCTGACACGTAAATATTAATAAATATGGCATATTATTTTATATTCGGCTGATGCTTATTCCCTTTTTCTAGAATCCTTAAAATATATGTTTGCAGAAAAAAATCGCAGCGCCTCTGGAACTTGATGCAGAGATTACAGAAGCTAAAAATTCCACCGAGAAGGAATCCCTACGAGTCAAAGTTTCGTAAAGTGCTTTATGCCTTAAAGCACATCACACCAATTTATCATTTTGCATATCATATTTGCTCACACTTTTCACGCCGACTTTTCGTATTTGCTGTACTTTAATAAGCTACATTTGGCACAGGATTTTATTTTCGCAAATTTGCATAGATAGGTAAAATATCGCTTAAAATTGTTTTTTTTTGCTTTTGCAAAGAGGATATATTTTTTGCTTTCCTTAATATTTAATGGAAAACGAAATATCTTTTAAAACAATTACAAGAATTGTTTTCGGCAAAATTTTCTACAGCGTCTCAGCATATACAGGGTGTTTCCAAATAAAAGCGAAAATTTTTAAAGAGTTATTTTTGAGCTAATTTTAAGCATAAAAGTTCATATAAATATATGTCTGATAATGCTTAGTTTCTAAGATACTAGGTGTTAAAATTTATTATTTTTAGTCTTTTAAATTTTTATCTTTTGTTTTTAAAAATAATTAAGTTAAATTTGGAACATATAATGTTTTTTTATAGTTCTCATAAAAAAAGTATTATTACAGAGTGGTACATTTTCCCGGGTCTGTAAAATTTTACCCTCTCGAACTGTTTTTCGGGCGCCACTGACTCGATTTGATTACTCAATTAGCTTTCCCATTTTATTGTGAAACTTTTTAGTCTCTTAAGTTTTCTTCTAAGATTCAATAGTTTTTCCACAAAAAAAGAAAATGCATAACCAAGGAAGTTGGAGGGGTAAAAGAAAGAGGAATACCCTAGAATAAATTATATATATATATATATATATATATATATATATATATATATATATATATATATATATATATTACAAATATAAATTCCGAAATTTAACTAACATCACTGCACGGCACAAAAAAAACAAGGAATATACCAGGATGCCGATTGCCAGTTTCGCATATCTTGCTATGGTTTCTGGTTCTCATATTGCCAACCTCATACAACAAATTTGCTCTCAAATTGCTTTCGGCGCTTACTCTCCGTAGCTACTTAATGTCAATTTATGACATTTATTTTCGGCATGGTAGGATAATTTTTTTGGCATTTAGCCTATTTTTGTAGTTTTCCATGTCCCCTCTAACTTCCTTGGTTTTAACCAACAGGAACTAAGAAAAAAATACAACATAATAATAACAGAATTTGAATAACAGTAACAAAATATTAACAACAGAAATTACAACAAATGTTGAAAATGACCACCCTCAGCCTCAGCCATAATGCAAATATCCGATCTTCGTCTCATTGAAGGGCGTATTCGTTAAAATAATCCTGGAGCACTTCTTATTCTTTTGCAAAACACAAAAATGAAATTTATCAAATGTTCAACATCTTCAACACAAGATGCATAAACCAAAGATTTAAGGAAACCCCGATGCAAAAATTCAAAGAATTTAGATCCAGAAATCGAGCAGGCCAGTGTTGAGTGCCTCCTCGACTTATCCCACGATTTGGATATACTGCCTCCAAGTAACGGGATACATTGATAATGAAATATGCTGGAGCGCCATTACGCATAAATCATAATTCTAATCTAACTTGAAGAGGGGCAAGTAACTCTTCCTCAAGAAACTAACAGTATTGGTTACTATTTAATCTTAATGGAAGGAAACATGGGCCAATTAGGTAGTCGTATGTGACACCAATCTATAACATTTAATGGAAACTGATGTTGATAGTTGGTTTCAAGAGATGCATGCGAATTTTCTTCAGCCAAAATGTGATTATTGTGAAAATTTCTTATGGATGGAAAAATACGAGATAAAAAAGGGGAGATTGGGCGATCAGTTGAGGTTTTCAGTGGCAAAAAACTATATGCGGCAAAATGTGTCGAGGTAAAAGCGCCTGAAATCGCGCAGAACTTAATTTGAGATGTATCTGTACGTATATCATTTTTTTGTGATAAAATTATTGACTTTTAGAGGGCGACCAAAAAGTTTTACAATAAGATGGGAAAGCTAACTGAATAATCAAGTGGAGTGGAGTTAGTGGAGCCTTAAAAATAATTGGAGAGGGTAAAATTTTACAGACCCGGAAAATAATACCACTCTGTATATTATTTCATATAATTTTTTTATGGGAACTGTAAAACTTGATATGTGTTTCAAATTTGACTTAATTATTTTTAAAAAGAGATGATATAAAGTTAAAAAACTAAAAATAACAATAAAATTTAACACCCCGTATCTTAAAAACTAAGCATTATGGGACATATGTTCATATGAACTTTTACTTAAAATTAGCTCAAGAATAACTTCTTAAAATTTTTCGCACTGGTTTGGGAACACTATTTTTAGTATTTTTAGGGTTCTGTGAGATTTCTTTTGGTTTTATCATGTCAGTCCATCATTCGATCCGTTTGTATACCATAACTTTGCGATTTCGTCATTGTTTCGTCTCCTGTAATAAATTCTGCAGGCACATGCTTTCTAAAAACCCAAAAACATAACCAAGGCGAAATTGAAAAAAATATCTTTTGGGGCACCTTTCCTTGTTTGAAAATTGCAAATATTTTTTATCTTTCATTCCTTTCTCTCCCTCTAATTATATAACAAAAAATTTTTGAAATCCGAAAAAAATTGGTATAATAGCTAGCTCTTACTTAATATATGCAACGAAAATTATTACTGGTAATTAACGTAAACTAAAAATTTAATTTTTGCCTTTTTTGTTTATCTTATCGAGTGGGATACCATCAAAAAGGTTTTCAAAATTACATTAAAATACCCTAAAATATTTTTTATTAGGGGTCTCATTTCTGAATTAGAGGCCTCTAAAATTACTTCCAATTATCCCCATATTTTAAAACTAGTAAATGCACCGGGCATCACAATTGTATATTTTGAGGGGTGTAAATTGCATTGAGCTACTTGATATGGAGGAGCAGAAATTGAACGGGTGTGCTCTCCTTCTTCAGTAAGGTTTGAATGCTGACTAATTTTGTGATTAATTTTTTGGCCCAGTTTTTTTCCAGTAATTTATTTTTGATTTGTCAGTTTTATATTTTATACAACTTTTATTTATTTATTTATTTATTTATTTATTGATACTCTTACAAACACCTAAACATAACATGCTACAAGGTAATTATAAGTAAGAGAAATTTTACAGACTTAACTAACACAGAACAAAGACAGCGCAGACAAGAATCTGAATAAACCTAAAGGTCACTGCATAAGTTGCAATAGCAATTTCTTGGTACAATTAAAAAAGTCCATATCATTATTTTTATATGGTATGTTGTACTCAGTTAACATTAAATTCATTTGAAAACGACTACCAATGCAGACATGAAAGAATTTTTCCTTTTGTATCCTTAATCCTATCTTTGGTACATGAAGAGGTATATAATTAATCAAAGAACAATTGTTAAATTTTATATTATTGATAATACAATAAACAAATATCACAGATTGAATTTGCCTTCTTTTCTGAAGAGTTTGAAATTTAAAGCTTTCTAACATACTGCTATAAGAGATCAGATATGGATATAAGTTATTTTTCCTAACATACAAATATCTCAAAAACCTTTTTTGAACACGCTCAATAGCATCACAATGCACATTTGCACTAGGATACCATATATTAGATGTATATTCTAGATGAGAACGAACAAGTGCATTATACAATTTTATTATTATATTATGGTTATTAAACTGACTTGTATTTCTAATCACACAACCAAACACCCTAAAAGCCTTATTAATAATATTGCGGTAGTGGGTATTAAATTTCAAATTAGACTGGAAGTGCACCCCCAAATCCCTACATTCAGTCTTTTTTTGTAGTTTTGCTCCATAAATAATAAAGTAATTAAAATTAATAGGATTTATTTTATTTGTATAAGACATAAAGAAGCATTTATTAGTATTTAAAAACATTCTATTTAATCGAAACCATTCTGTTATTGAATTTAAGTCTGCTTGCAGTGCACTACAATCATTACTGTTTGTTACTTTCTTAAATATTTTAAAGTCATCCGCAAATAAGAGACCATCAGAATGTTTAACACTATTAGGTAAATCATTTATAAACATTAAAAATAACAGTGGGCCCAGATTGCTACCCTGCGGTACACCAGATGTTGCCATAAAAGCCTGAGAAAATGACCCTCCCACTCTCACCATGTGCGGCCTACACGAAAGATAACTTTTCACGAAGAGGTTTTCCTAGAAAAGCCAAACTCAACAAGCTTAGCCAGCAACACCCGAGTCCACCTTATCAAATGCCTTTGCACAATCAATATACACTGTATCCAACTGCTTCCCGCCATCAATAGCATCCGAGGCATGATTTGTAAACATACATAAATTTATTACTGTGGACTTTCCACTTACAAATCCATGTTGTTGTTCTACTATTTTATGAGTGATATTGGTCACAATGTCATCTGAAAGGATCATCTCAAATATCTTAGCAAGTGAATTAAGTATACTAATTGCTCTATAATTTTCAACATTTGTTTATTTACCATCTTTAAATATGGGAGAAATAATTGCTGTTTTTAGTTTATTGGTAAAAATTTTTGTTTTTAGGGCAACTTGAAAAATATGAGCAATATTCTTTATATTTCTTAAATACAAAGAGGACTCATAATCAATCTGTTTCTTAATATTATACCTTAAGTTACGATATTCCTCATATTGAAAAACACTAGCTTTGCCACATTTATGATCTTTTATATCAGCAAAAATTTTTTTGGATAGTTTTTCATCCCTAGATTTTCAAAATATGAAATAATTCATCATAAAAGGACCTCAATGGAAAGTAATGTGACTAAACTACGTTTAGGAGAGATCCTTACAAAACCGTAAATTTGAGTAAAACCTTATGGTACTGATATTTACTAAACTAATTTAAATTTCCCACTTGGTGATCAATAGAATTTATTCTTCACCAAGCACTTGAGAGAGCACGCACCAACGTTATAAAGTTGTTGAAAGATATAATTTTTTGGGTGTTTTAATCTTATTTTTGTGTCAAAAAAGGATATTTCTTCAATTTTTTACGATTTCTAGGTAAATTCTATTTGATATAAGATAAATTATGTATATTTATTGTGTAATCATGAGGTTATAACCGCCAAACCGAATCTGTGAGTGTAGTAGTGCGTAAATATGTGTGTGCTGTGCTTCTGACCCCGTATCCTCGAAATTGTGATATGAAAAGTGATGTGAATGGCGATGTGAACTTTCACTTCATACTTTGACAGTCAAGCCATATTCTTGAATAATCATTGTTGCGAGATATGAACATATTGCAAAATAATAAAATGGTTGACAGATTGTATTGAGCTATCAGACCGAAAATGTCTATAGTATGCTTTGTCGTCATTCTAGGCAAAAAGTTTGGGTACGTCAAATTATCCGTCAAAAGTAAAAAAAAAATAGTGTTACTATTGTGAGGTTATTGATTGCCATTAAAATATTTCTACTTTCCCTGGATTAAATTTATTTTATATTACTTAACGACCAAAAAATATAGATCAAACCATCAGTCTAATATTTAGGTGTAAATATAGACCACAAAATTATCTTAAATTGGCACTCTACAACTATTAACATATATGCACACAAAAAGCCAAATATCTTAAGAGTCTAATATAAAAAGAAAAAGGGGTATCAAGAAAAACCGAAAGTCTACTCCCTATATACATTAATTGCAGGAAGTCAGCAATGATAAAACTTAAATCGGTGGAAATCATACCTCTACGTAGTGTGACTAAAAACCACCATCCTATCAATCCACTACATAAATCATCCAATGAGTTATTGAATGAATTCACAAAACATTCAGCCTCTTAGTGCTAGACTTCCTGTCCTGACAACAAAGTTTGAGAAAAACTTGAAACTTGACTAATTATAGAGGATCTGTGTAAGACTAGGGACCGAAACCAAAGGCCAGACAGAAGACGTCCATTAACGATACCAGCAGTTACTTTTTTGAAATTTAAGATACCCTTTAATCAGTTTTAATATACAACGAACTGAGATTTTAATGAATTGCTTTAAATTCAAAGCAAATGTAAGTTATTCACGATTTTTGGTACAAAATCATTAAATTTAATGTAGAATGGATATTAAATTTGCATTCAATTTAAGGTTATTTTTACCAGTGCACTTAGATGGGTCATTCGCCATACATGAAGAAAAGCTGCGTGATTAATGATTTTCTACGCCGAAAGAGACTGCGAATATGTTCAAAAATCATGTTTTGGGAAATTCATCTTCACAGTGTCAATGTTTTATGGATTGATTTTAATGCACGCAAAAGTGTAATGATCATCGAAAATATTTTGAAAGCAAAGAAAAATATTTTCAATAATAATTATTTGTTTTTGTTTGTTCCTGAAATATAATCCATATTAGCTTATTTTATTGCATCTCCAGTCGAGCGTTGACGCTAGATAAAGGTTTATGTGCTTAGACCTATCTCTTACGAGATATTTATGGGCTGCACCAACCCCTAACCTGTCATACTCCGGAACAGTATTCTACGTAGTGATTTCTCGTTGCTTTCTACGTAATTGTAAATTACATAGAATGTATGTGTTCAATAAGAGATCTTGTTATTGTCGATCCTAACTATCCGAACAGTCGTTCTTTATTTATCCCAACTGCAAAGGTTATCTTCGTTCGGTACCGTACCCGCCAACAAATGAAATATTACAGAAAAATATTTTCGCCGGCAGATTCGACTCGAAGGCTGTCTATATTACTACTACGCCCCGAGGATGTATATGACACATATATAGGGCATTTTACCTGAAACGTCCCAGCACGGTACGCCAGAGAAAAATCAAACTGTTTTGATCTCATGGTGGTTTATAGCAATCATAGCAGTGAACAAATCTCTCATCAGTCGACCGCGAGGTTAATCACGTGATAAAACAAGTTTTTCAAGAAGAGTTAATGAGAAGCTTAAAATTAACTTAATTAAATTATTCCAATGTAACTAAAATAATGGTCCTTTCAACCGTATAATAAACCCACTTTTGAAAACCATACGTTTAAATAGCTCTATAAAAAATTAACAACGGGAAAGAATAAAAATACACGAAAAACAGCTTTTTAAATTATTTACACGAAGTACAGTACAAAATTTGTACTTTTTCATTGTAGGATAAAATATAATTTCTCCTTAGCTTTATCTTTTCACCTAGATATATAGTAAAATTAAAAATAAAAAACCTTCTTATTCTGATCGGTTATGCACATGGAACGTAACTTCCTCTAACAGAATTTTAAAACGTATCGCCTTTCGCAAATTTCAGATTGTAATTGAAGATTATTACTCCTTAAAAGCACCATCAACTTTCATTCCCAGGACCCCCTGTAGATTCCCGTTACCATCTATGTCGCGTCCATTCCACCAATAAAAATAGTTATTATTACAACCCTGTTAGGATAAGTCTCAATCTTTCATTAGTAGAGGGCGTTAGTCATCTATATGTTGAATATTTAATTCGAGATTTGGTCGGAGAATATTAAAACTAATAATTTTTATACAAAAAATAATAAAATTATTCTAAATCTTTATATGACTGAAAGATTTTATAATAATTGTAAAAAAAACTATTAATTTTTGTAGCCATTTTGGAGGTTTTTAACTCTTTTTTTCTTGTTTGACAGAAAAAAAACAATCAGTATATGAAATCTTTGTATACGTACTCAAACGAATATATTGCATTACAGTGATTTTATTTCTTTTATTCTTTGTTTCCTTTTGATCGGAAAATTGTTTAATTTAAAACATCTCCTGGATGATTTAGACCAGATAGTGTCAAATCGGTCCTTGACTTTATCTTTAGTGATTTACATATTCGATAAGGTTACAATTTCTTTTATATATTTTGAAATATTTATAAGAGCTACATCGCTTATGAACGCCCATAAAATGTTTAAGTTTATGGTTCCAGAAAATAGATAAACGACCCTAAAGTAATAAAACGGGCTACGTTCGATAATTGATTTATTTTTTCCTTTATGGGTAACGATTTTTGGGTAATAATATGATATATACACTTTCTCGGTTCCCGTAGTTATAATACATATAGAGAGTGATTATCTAATTCCACCATTTAGTGCAATATACTAATTATTCCATCACAAAATATTCACAAATTATACGCCTAAATCT
Source organism: Diaprepes abbreviatus (assembly GCA_034092305.1). Taxonomy (NCBI): domain Eukaryota; kingdom Metazoa; phylum Arthropoda; class Insecta; order Coleoptera; family Curculionidae; genus Diaprepes; species Diaprepes abbreviatus. The sequence continues at coordinate 1,644,761 of JASJET010000304.1, forward strand.
TCCTCACTTAATACTCATTTTTATACTATAGGTATAATGAGTAGTATTGTTTTTTTACTTTAAGTAACATATGATAATAATGTGTAAAATAATTATTGAACTGAATAAAATATTTTAAATGATAATTAACAGAATTATGGACACGAATATTGCCATCATTTCTAGTTACTCGTTTCATATATATAAAAACATTATGGTATTTTTGGATATAAAATAAAAAGCTCACGCATTTTCCATTAGTCATACTTGGGCAGTCCGCTCTTCCGTATTTTTTATTATATATTTTATTCATGAAAAGCCTATTTAAAATTTTAAGAAGCTTTATACTTTATGGAAAATATCAAATATTAGGAACTATACACTAAGTGTTTCATAAATATGAGATATTTAAAGCAGTGAAAAATGAACAAAAAATAAACAAATATAGACGGGGCCTGATCTGTTTTTGGTTGGCTGTTAAAAAGGGACAAGCTAATTTTTACTCTAAACCCTCCATAAAAATGCCCATAACAATAACTGATATATGCTCCCTTTCAAAAAATGCCGCTACATTTATTTATTTAACAAAAAATTTCCAATAACTTTGAAAGTATTCACCTTAGAGGAAAGTTGAAGAGAGAAGGAGGTTTCGTAATTAAAGTTTCTACAAGATGAAGTTAGTTAGAAATCTCAAAATTTATTATTCCTGTTGCAAAATAGTAATATAATCGAAAAAAAAGTGTTTTTAAACGATTTTTTTCGACCACTTACATTTCTCTGGGAACCTTCATATTTGGGCAAATAAAACTTCATGTTACAATAAAACAACGTGCTGAATTTCGTCAAAATCGGTTCTATAGTTTTTGCATAATAATTTTGCATCCAATGCCGCGATCGATTTCTTGGAAAATAGGTCTTGAAATTTGGCAGTTTACTAAAATCGACTGGAGTAATTCGGCCAAAATATTTTTAAAATGGTTGCACTTCCAGCAGTATCAGCATCAGTGTCTGATTTGTTTGAACTTAAAATTAGAGAATCAATCGAAACTTGTAAATAACCCAATAATATTAATAGAGATATAAGTTACAGTCTACATCACACATGAAAATTGACTGCAACGTTGGATCACGTTTCGCTGTGCACCACTCAGGTATAATTACCGGGTTGTTGCTCCTCTATGACCATTTAGAGTTTTAATCTCGTGGAGTAAAGATTCCTGAAGATGCCTCTTAAAGTCGTAGGCCAAACGTCGGATAACAGTTCAAATTTGACATGGTGTAAGCCCAAGAATCATGATTTTCAACTTGACCAAACCGGGGAAACCTTTCGTTTTCGTTTCATTAGTGTTTTTCTTTTTCACTAACTCGGTCATTTAAGTCTTTTTTATAAAAATGTAACTTTTTGTTAAATGGTACAAACGTTTGTGCTTTTTACGCTTCAAATGTCACTCGGCAAATGTCACTTGACATGGAAAAAAGTACACATTATCAACGTTTGACATTCGTCTAGCTTGCCATGTAATATATAGGTGGCCTCAGAAGTTAGGTTGTCAATGCTTTATTGGTCTTTTTTCCTTCTTACTGTTACTTTTGATCGTTTTTTGATAAAATCGTAAAAATCACCTTTAAAATTTTAATGATTAGGTTGACTTTTATGGAAACATTGTTTGGAAATCTAAGGTTAGAAATTTGAGATGGCAAGTAATCACCATATGAAAATTCAATGTTTTTTTTTTTGGAAAAACTCTTTCTATCGCAATTTTATATAAATTCCGATTGAATTATTTTTAAACTTCATTAATCGGATGGAAAGTACAGTAATGATGGCAAAATGTATTTTTAAGACTGATTTTGTTAAGAAATTAATTTTTTTCGTTCCCACTTTCCTTCTTTGACTCATATATAGTGATTCAAATAATATTTTTACTGAAGTATTAGGAAATATAAGTAATTCCTGCCTAAGCATAATAATTTATTAATTTCCTCGTCCTCCAGTCTTCGCAGGGTTGATTAGTACCTGCATTAGCACTAAACAAGTTTCAAAATCACTGTTTAAGTCTTACTAAGTAGTAATGAAATTTAGAGGCAATACCTTAATCTGTAAATTAGTATGCATCAACAATATTCCTTCGGAAAATTACGAGACAAACCATTTGAGTAATCGCCTTTTGCTAAGAATGAAACGAAGATTGTAGAGTTAAAGTTTGAGCATTAAAGTAAATTTTAAACTTAATAATTATTACTGTTTTAATGTAGTAACTCTTATATAAGAAGAAGATTTACCGGTGTTACGAAACGATATAAAAATGGATTTGGAAACTTTTAATTAAAGGCCGGTGGGAGACGGCAGGTGGACAAGTTTTAAAATATTTTTTGCATTTGCCTCCCTCCCCCCTGAGATATAAATGGAGAGGTACTTCTTTTTTTCACCGTCGCTAGTCACCTGTGAACATGTAGAAAGCAGCAAAATGGAGGTAAAAATATCGGAAAATCCGTCTCCGTGAGGCCTTTTTAATCCACCAGTATTTTATTAAAATATTTTCATACCAATCAGTAAAACTTTGGGATAAGGGCTAATCAACGATTAGAAGTCATAAAGAGCTTGAATACAAGATTAAATATGATAGTTGGCGACAATTCCTATTGTTCTATAACATAGCCCCACGAAAAGAAAAAACTTCATTTCCGCTAGACTAAATCCATGTGTATATGTTTTTGGGGTCTTTGAACACTGCAAATCACCAAAATACCTCAAATTGTTACTCGAAGTTTTTTCATTAACTTCAGTATATGACTCTGGTGTCCTCTGCTCTCCTTTTGCATTTACTAGAAAGCGAGACGTGGGATCTGGAACGCACCTCCTGAGGGGTTAAAACCCGTTTTTTGTGTTTTTGGAGGAATTTTGTTAGAATCACGACGGAGAAAGAGTGTATATATATATATATATATATATATATATATATATATATATATATATATATATATATATATATATATATAATGATGATTCTTACGGAATACAAATTCACAAGTATCCACTATGTTTCTTAGTGTGTTTCTGTACAAGAAGTATTAAAAATCATTCTTAATCTGTAAAATGCAAACTCTGCTAGTATTGATAAAAGAGGGGTAGGGCTATTTTCCTAAGTTGCTAACCTCTTTAATTCATGAACAAATGTCTATTCCCGAATGCCCAGAAGACTGCGAAGGTGACAAAAAAGAAATTTCCAACTATTGACCGATGTCTATTTCGGCAATAATAGCAGAGATTTTGGAAAGAGCAATGCATGATAAAATTGCATATATTCTGAATAAATTTAATATTATTAGGAAGTAGAAACATGGTTTTCAAAAAAAAAAGAATAATAATATTAAATAAATTTACTGAGATGGCCCATCAATCGAGGAAAGAATGTATTGGTCTGTTTTTATGGACTTGGGTGAAGCTTTTGATTTGGTGGATAACGACTTGTTGTTATGTTTTAAGCGGAAGGATTGCCATATTATCTTAGTGATAGATTACAGTTAAATAATTTGAATGGTTTAAATTCTTGAAAATCTGAATGTGGAATACCGCAAAGATTAGTCATATTTTGGTTTTTGTGCACGATCTACCTGATAATGCCATTTATGACAATTTAGCTATGTTTGCAGATGATAATAGCTATCTTTTGGTAATCAGAGTTTTTGATTTATAATATAATAGCACACAAATTATGAAGAATATGTATTCAAAGAGGTTTAAATCTAATAAATTGTTTTTAAGAACATTGCCTCACAACAGAATGCTTTTGAAAACTCTGTGTTAGTTAGGGTAGATGGATCTTCAATGCAGCAATGACAACAATTCAGTTTCAAGGAGTACATTTTTATAGTATATTAAAATGGAAAAACTAATTAAACGCTGTATATACTCTCTTAACCTCTGTTTCGTTTTCCACTAATAGGTTAGTATATCTGCAGCTCGGTGATAGTAATATCATAATAATATACACACTTCCACAGCCGGATCAAGTACAGAATATTATTTTGGTGGTGCTCAACGCAAATCAATCGATTGTTTTTCTTGCAAAAAAGAATTATAAAATCTGTTTAGGAGCAAATAATTATTAATGATGCAGACCCATATTCGGAAAACTGGAATTATTAACGATAACAAGTTTCTATATTTATGCTTGATAACAACTTGCTGGATTATCTGCGCCTAGTTTGTTTAGAAAATATTTGTCTAATTTTCTTAGAGCTAAGAGCTATAACAGCATACAAGGCTTCTATTTGGACCATTTTGATTTTTTCTATAGCAATATAATTACTCTTTGTATTAGGCTTTTTGGAGGCTATGAATGATGTTGTATTTGTATTTTGTAGTCTAAAATGTATAAAATACATATTTTTCTGCATAAATGTGGACTGAAATCGAATGTATGAATATTATCATTGCGTAACCTTTCCCAATTTTTACGGGTTTTCTGCGAAGGTAAAAGGATTAGGAAGCCCTAAACATTTCAAGTGCTTTTCGTACAGATTGTTGAACTTCTTACCAAATGATATATGTATGAATAAAAAGTAGAACTCTAGTAATGCAAGGAAAAATAGCAATATTAAATGATAATAACCATTTAATGGTTTGACAACTGGCAATGTCAATTTATTTTCATGGGAGAAACAATACAGATCGATTGCCGGACTTTCAAGGTAAATTGAGTGCAGTTAAAATAAGCTCTATAGTGAACGAATGACGTCCAGAAAACAATTTTAATTGAAAGGTTCTGATTTACTGTCTACAAGATCCAATAGACAGATTTATTAACAAGGTTTTGTTATCCAATCTGGTTACCATGACAGTCAGATTTCGCAATTGTTCAGTTTTATTTTTCTGAGGATGTTGTTTTAATTTGTATTATACAGGATGTCCATTTAGTAATCCGGTATTCGGTTGCGGCTATATCGTTAAATGAATGAAAAGTTTGATCTGCGGAATTTAATGAAGTTAAAGTTAAATATGTTAGCTTATATAGTGCGTCCCGAAAAAGCACTGACATATACTGTTTAATATTATTTAACATAAAGATCTACTTTTTTATATCAAAGTTGGAGTCTCATTAAATTCCCTCTTTAACCCAGATATTTTTTACTTAAGATGCCACGTTGCCAATTTATTATATTTTTTAATACTTTTTTTGTAAACTCAGTATTTATCTTCAAATTGGTAGTAACATGTTTGCTGCTATCTTCAATAGTTCTCTCAAAAAGTGCTACTAAATTAGGAATGACCGATTTTTATCTATGCATTAGGACATTATTGGGGATACAAACCGAATAAGGTATTTTATATGAAGCAAAATGCAATAGGTGCTTTACTATTGTTTACAATTCTCTCATGTAGATTTTCTAGCAGTAAAAAAATCAATATCAATAATACAGGGTTTTCATTTAGTATTTCAGAATTCGATTTCGGATATATCGTTAAGTCGATAGAAAATTTGATAGGGGGAATGTGAATGAGAATTAATAGAGTGCATTTTAGAAATTGATTAGCATATATAGGATGTCCTATCAAAGTGTGGCTTATAATTGTTGTTTCCTTTTAATGTAGGAGCATTATTTTTTTTCGAAGCTGGAGTCTCATTGAACACTCCCTGCAATCACATTTCTTTTTTTTTGTTCTAAATGGGACGTTGCCAAATTATAAAATTTTTAAATATTTTTCGACCGTAATCAGTATCTTGTTTAATACCCACACCACGGTTCCTCACTTTTGAGCAAAGTTTTGTGCAAGGTCTTAGATAAGATCATTTTATTTCACGATAGTATATTATTTATTTTTTTTATACAGGATGTTTAAAACTGTTATTTCAATTATTTCTGATTTTTTATTATTGAAAAATCTATAAATGAGAATTGTGTAGAACAGGATTTATACTTAACATAAAGGTCCACAATTGGTTTACATTCTCGGAAACGGTGTAAAGCATGGGTAGAAACCCATAATTTTTCATTTAATACCAATTTGTGGGAAAATTATTGGAAATAAAGGAAAATATGTTGATATTGTTATTATTTTATTAGATATAGGATGTCCCATTTAAAAAATAGCATAAAATGTAATTCAATATATCAATATTCAAATAAGCATAATGGACACCCTGTATAAAAAATTATAAATATTTTACTACCGACAGATAAAATGGTCCAAAATAGGACTTCTCACATATTTTTACAATAAAGTAAAGAACCGTGGTATGGTATTCAAATTTAAGTAAACTTTTGATTGCGGATCCAAAATATTAGGATTTGACAGTGTTTTATTTTAAGGTGGAAAAACATTTTTGGGTCAAAAAGAGAATTCCATTCGATAAAAAAATGCACATCGTTGTATTTAAAAAGAACAAAAATTCCGTTACGTTTTCTTGGGACATTCTAAATAGGTTCCAATGTTTTTAAAATGCACCCCTTAAATCCCAATAACATTTCACCTATAAAATTTTTTATCGATTTACCAATATGGCCATTTTCTAATACTGAAATACCAAATGGATACCCTGTACATATCAAGAAACACACGATTGTATAAGAAAATTAGGGATAATCATTATAAGAATCCTTCAGGATTTTTAAAATGTATGATCAATAGGTGTAGTATGAAAATATAGGATGTTTATGGAATTTTAAGTTTATTTGCTTATTTTTTCTCAAGTGTGTATCCAGCTAATAGTAGAAGTACTATTTACTAACCGAAAAACAACTGTTTAAATATTATTAATTGGTCTCTTATTACTTGTATAGAAGGGTTTGATAAAACTGTGAAACAACCTAATAAAATTGGTGCTGAGCCTGATAAAATTCCTCATTTTAATTGAAAAAAATGTACCAGTACACTGTAGAACATCTCTTTTGCATGGTTTGCATTTCCAGAGATATGAAAGCATAGCTTCATAGTTTCCATCATTAAGAAAGAAGTTCAAGATAATTTCTTTAATTGCTGAAGTGTTTGTAATTAGTCAGCATGATTCAAAATGTTTGATATAGAGTTTCGAAGATGACCCGAAAAGCGGAAGGCCTCCTTCTGAGGCATTATACGTTCCGGATGCTGGCTATTATCATGGCTATGCGCGCTTTGTTGGCTGCAGCGTGGAACAGTTCAATGGAAGTCACGCCAAATCACATCGGTAAGTTGGCGAGCCAGGAGATTCTCCTTCTACCCGGTTTCCTCCTTCCTTCCACTTTACCTTCCAGGAATAGTTGCAACAGGCGGTATTTGATAGGGTTTCTCATGATATGGCCAAAGTACTCCATTTTTCGTTGTTTTATAGAGTGGATTAGAATAAGTTGGTAGTTCATCCTTCTGAGGACCTCTTCGTTGGTGACCCGATGAGCCAAGGAAATTCTTAGGATTCTTCAATAAATCCACATTTCAAAAACTTGGATTCTTTTTCTGTTGCTACAGACATCATCCAATCTTCGACACCATAGAGTAATATTATATAAATATAACATTCTATCATTCTCTTCTTGAAGAGAGCATCGACAGCATAAACATTTTTCATTTATGGAAAAATTGCTCTAGCCTTTTCTATTCTACACTTTATTTCTCTGGAGTGGTCCCACAAATCGTTGATGTTACAATCAAGTTAAGTAAAATTGCCCACTCTCTCGGTAGTTTGGTTTCTACAGTACAGCACACCGTGTTGATCACATGACTTACTTATAACCATATATTTCATTTTATTAATATTTAGTTCCAGCCCGTAATTTCACTTGTGTCTATAACCCTTTGAACAAGGTTTTGTAGCCCTTTTAAGCTGTTAGCCTTATCTGATTTTCATTAGCTTACCATTCACCTTAGTGCCATCTATGTTCTTTTCTAGAGCATTTCTAAATATTTTCTCTGAGTAGGAGTTAAACAATAGGGGGTGATAATACGTTTCCCCGCCAGACTCAACGCTTAATCTAACAAAAAACTAAGAGTTTTGATAATTCTATATGATAAACTAGGCTTGACCAGAGTTTCAGCAAAGTATGTTACAAGATTATTTACTATCAAACAAAAACTGCTTAAACTAGAAATTACTCAAAAATAGCTTTGAATCCTTATGTATGAATCATTATTTTATGTAATACATTAACAAAATTATATTCCTAAAAACGTTTTGATGGTGTCACAAGAATATTTGCTTCCTTCATGATAATGCACAAATTCGCAAAGCAGCCAAAGCTGAACCCATCCTCCTTAACTGTAACTTTGAGCTGTGAGCAAAATTATTGCGTAAAAATACTACATCTATTCTGTCATAATTAGCTAATGTAATTACCGATCGCAAGTAGATATCGTTCATTGAACCATGTCTTCACATTTGTCAGTGTTTTGTTTTCAAAAGAATATTTTAATGAAAAAAAAGGTAATTGGTTTTTATATAGTGTAACTTAATTAGATTGGAAGAGTTTTGGATTACTTTCGTTGCTAAATCATCTTTTTGATTTGGTTGGTTTGTCCTAAAAAATTAAAAAAAAAAAATATGTCAAAATTTTTTGTTTGAACGATTTTCCTGTGATGACAACGGAATCTTTTACTTGCTCACTATCAAAGACGTTTATTTTCCTCTTAAGATTTCTTTCAAAATTATATATAATATTATAAATATTATAAATTGTAAAGAAGAAGTAACAGCTGAACCACTAGCCATATAGTTCAGATTTTATTTCATTTGAATTTCTTTTATTCAGAAATTTAAAAAACACCTCAGAAAATGTCTTTTTGTACATAATAACCGGAAAAGGATACGTATTGAAGGCTAGTAAGATTTTTTTATGATGAAATAAAGTCCTTAACGATTATATGGAAAAACATGTCTTTATTTTATTGTTCCGGAAAAACCTCATATCAAAATCAAGGCACAGATTTTTTGAAACATATAACTTTAACTCAAACTGAAATAAGTCAGCCCTCAGAATATAATCAATTGGAAGACAAGCTGTATTAAACTCATTTTTTAAATAAATCTGAGATTGAAACGCAACGTTATTTAAATCAATTTTTTTAACATATTTTTCTCAACAAATATAATATTTTTCCACATTCTGGGTGTTAGCTTCTGGCAAATTTGAGACAAATAAATTGAGATTCACACCAAATCTATTTTCTAGTTAAATGCAATTTGAACAAGGTCTTTCAAACTATAGTCCTGATTTTAAACAACAGTTAAAGGAAAATATGATTTTGCTGTGAATTAAAGTATAATGAGCCTTGTAGACATCACAGAAACATCTTTCGAAGAGTGAAAACAATATTAACACTCTCATCGCTACTGTATAAACGAGACGCTATATTTATTTCCGTTTTATAATGCTGGAGAAATAAAACTTTTACCTTTCCATATTTAAACAAAAAATTAGGAAAAAAATATACGTAGGAGCACGAACATTCAACCTTTTATTTCAGAATGTGCCTGGTAATAAGTCCAGTGGATTATGTCAGAGCTTAATTTACTACCCACGTCCATACATTTCCAACAACTTGCTGTTGTTTACAGTTCGTTATTTATTTATTTTTTGACTTTTTAATTAAAGTGTAGAGTAAAAATTTTATGTTATACATGTTCCAAATTAAATATAAATTTTTAACATTATTTCAAAATATTTGTACTCCACATATTTATCCATTGGCCTGAAAAAGTGTCTATAAAAAATTATGAAGCGAATATATTTGTGTTTAATTTACACTACAGATGATCTTCCATTAAAATTTTTAATTACAAATCGAAGTTTATCATAAGTATTTATAAATATTATTTGGTGCTCCATCTTGATACTAGCAACCTAATTGTTTTATATTAAATGATTTATAGCAAATCTATAAACCGACATATAAGAAATATGACTATTACAAAAAAAAAGCATTGTTAGGTAATATAAATTCATTTTGAGGCGAGTACCTTGCACTCTGGATAGATATCACTGGCAACAGCCAAAATATATCTAAAATAAAATCGATTGAATATTGCCAGTTTTGGTGTGCTAAAACCGAAACTTAATTTTTCTTTTTATTATTAGTTCAAATTTTAAAGATAAATGATGTCATGTCGAATCGCAGATTACTTTAGCTATGTTTGTGGTGAGGTGACTTTTGCGTCTCAGAAGCAGTCTATTACCCCATTGTTAAAAAAAGCATATCAGCTTTATTTCGGTTGTAATATTGGGGATCAAGACAAACAGTGGGTGCCACATATTTGCTGTAATGCATGGGCTTGAAGTCTGAGAAACTGATTAAATAGTAAAAAATGTTATATGTCGTTTGCTGTCCCATTGATCTAGAGAGAGCCTTCAAATCAGGTTAGTTATTGCTATTTCTGCATCATATCTCGTATTGGGCAAGGCACAGGTATATACAAGAAGAAAAAGTCAATTATCAGCTATCCAAATATACCATGAGCCATGAGACCTGTGTCTCATAGAGATGAACTTACTATTCCAGAAATATTGATCAATAAGAATCAGATAATAACGATACAACGATTTTTCAAGAAAAAGATGTGCTATCAACATCAAGAGATCCTGATTTCACACCCAACACGTAATACCGCTAACCGCACAAAATAACCCAATCATTATCACTATCACTACATAGTATAAAACAAAGTCGCTTTCACTGTCCCTATGTCTCTTTGTATGCTTAAATCTTTAAAACTACGCACCGGATTTTGATGCGGTTTTTTTCAATAGATAGAGTGATTCGAGAGGAAGATTTATATGTATAATAACATCCATTAAATAGTGGAGAAATACTGTTATTTTTGAGGTTTCTAATGTGATGTCGTTAATTATCATATTTTTTTCCGCTTACATTGCAAACGCAGGCTGAACCCTACGAGATTTATCAAAATAATGTACTAATTATTTGTACACATTGAAAAGGTCTACAGAAAACTCCGCGATGGTATATGTCTATCTCTCATGGATATCTCACAATAACATTTTTTTGTCATTTACTTTTTACGACAAATAATGGCAAATTTTGAAGCGATTTTAACCAATACAGCATTAATCCTTATCCAATTAAATAGCTTAAATACATTGTTGATTTAATATAGATCTATATGGTCCTTACAGCACAAGATTTAAATGAATATTTTCGAAGATATTACAGATTTAAAATTGCGGGAAGTAGCGCTTGCGGCGGTACTGGCCGACCGGGGCGGCGGCAGCGTGCCTATAAATAGCGCGTCGGAGGCCGATGTAATAATTGTTGTAAAAATAAAATAAATAGTCACAGTTTTTCTGTAGTGTATTTAGTATCAGCATTGCACCCGTGCGAAGCCGGGGCGGGTCGCTAGTAAAATTATAAGACATTGTGAGAGACTTAGAACTTTCAAAAAGTAAAGCAAATTACTAGGATCAAGATTGCAGCAGTGGTACTTATTAAAAGACGATGTTTCAGTATATGTTTTTTGTAAACGCTGTAAAGGTCTAGCACCATTTTTTTAACATAGAAAAAAACTTGATTTTCTGCAGTAACATTGGCGGTTTATTGGCGACATTAAATATAAACTACAAGCCAGAGGAATGGAGATTGTTGATAGACAGTTCAACATTAAGTTGAAAAGCAGTACTATGGCATATGGGAAATATTTTACCGTCTATTCCTGTTGGATATGCAGTTCACATAAAAGAATCATACGACAATATGAAGTACCTATTGACAAGTATAAAATATGATGAGCACCAATGGTAGATCTATGGCGACTTGAAGGTGATTGCACTTTTACTTGGGTTGCAGTTAGGCTACACCAAGTTTTACTGTTTTTTTATGTAAATGGTACAGTCGAGCAAAGGCACTTCATTACAATACAAAAGTCTGGTCCGTTCGACAATCATTAGAGCCAGGTGAAAAGAATGTATAACATGGGCTATAGGTAGACCCCAAAAAAATTTTGTTGCCACCACTGAATATCAAATTCGGTCTAATGAAAAAATTTGTTAAGACACTGAATATAGATGGGCCAGCTTTTTAATACCTGCTTCAGAAATTCACAAGGCTAAGTGAAGTAAAAATTAAAGAAGGTATTTTTGTTGGGCCACAGATTCGAAATATTCTGAAAGACAAACCTTTTGACAGCACCCTATCAGATAATGAAAAAAATGTTTGGAATGAGTTTCGCCTCGTGGTCATTAATTCCATCGGAAATAAAAAACCTGACATTTACGTTACTCTTACTGAAAGTATGTTGTCATCGTATCAAAAAATGGGTTGCAATATGTCTCTAAAGTTCCATTTCCTACACTCACATCTGGACTTTTTTCCTGACAACTGCGGAGCTGTAATTGATGAGAAAGGTGAACGCTTCCATCAGGAGTAGTGGGAATAGGGGGCTTCTAGTTGACCCCCCCACCACTTTTTTGATTGGTCAGCCAAGAATGACCTTGTTTCTGATTGGCTGCCCAAGTTCGCCCCCTATTCCGATTGGTTTCATAAACTCCGCCTCTTTTTGCTCCACCTCCTACCTCCTTCCTAACCACCACAGTAGTTGGAGGGGAGCTGGTAGCAGTTGGAGGGGAGCTGGTAGCAGTTGGAGGGGAGCTGGTATTTTAAACGATCGAATCTGAGCGAACTTCAGTCATTCGTGCGCGATGTCAAATAGCGACCAACAACAACAACAACAGCAACTCATTGAACGTGTAGGCCAAGTAATAATTTCCTACCAAAAACACGGAAAAAATCTTACCGATTTTGAAGATCAAGACTTGGCCTTCTTTCCCATCAACTACTTGAAAACATTCGTCGATTCACTTAGTTTACAACAAATTTGGAACAGGTTGCCAGAAAATTATAGAAGTGACGAAGAATTGCAGCTAAATTTGCCGTGTTTTAAACACTATCCACTATATCAACACCACATAGACGGCCCGCCATTATCAATTAAAAAGTGTTGTAAAATTAAAAAATAGTGTGAACAAGTGAATCGAGTTTCATCGGACAGTCTTCGAAATGGATCAGACACATGTATATTTAGATTCTGCTTGTGATGAAACGATCCAGTCAATGTACAAAGATGAAACAACTCATTTTAACTTGGCTGGAAGAGGAAAGTTTCACGCAAGACAGGATTCTCTGATCACTATTGATCGAAATAATTTCGAAGACGACGATGAAGATGAAGAAGATGATGGGATAGAGGATAATGGCGTTCCAAACGGGTGTGGAGAAGAGGGGCTCGTGAAAGTGGCAAAAATAAATGCAAGTGATACATTGACACCAAATTACCTTACGCGAGAAGTGTGCGTTTTTCAATCTTATGTCGTAATTATTTCATCTTCTGGCGGTGCATATAATTTATGTTGTGAATGTTACTATATACATGCTTTAAATTGCCAAAATGGGAAAAATAATTTTGTTAATAGCCACTATAAACGATCCTTTATATGTTGCGAAAAAGATCTGCAATGCAACACGTGTGAAAACGATTTATTCATAACAACTCCTTCACAAGCATGTATAATATGTAACAAACCAGAACTAAAGAATATGCAAAACCATCTAATCGAAAAATCAAATTTTAAATAAATTTATTTCACTTGCACTTATTCATGCACTATGGCGTTTTTAATATTAAGTTTAAGTTTAAAATATTTTATAAGAATTTAGATTTTGTTCTGCTAAGTTAAATAAATATAAGAAACTATGTAAATAAATATAAGGGAATGATGTGAATAAATAAGAATTTGTATTTATTCCCATTGAAAGAAATTATAATTTTGTTCTTTCAGTGTAGAATAATTCTTTTCAAATAATATGCACAACAACCCTACCGATAAATCAAATTTAAATAAATGAATTTGATACTCCACTTGAATTTATTCATGCACCCTAGTAGTTTTTGAATATTAAGTTTAAAATGTCAACTAATTTAAATAAGATTTCATATAAAATATAAGTTGTAAGATATAAGTTATAAGATATATATTAAGTTTAAGTTAAATAAATATAAGGGTGCCATCTAAATAAATAGAAATTTGTTTATATTAAGATTTGAAGAACTAATGATTTTGTTCTTTCAGTGTAGAATAATTTTTTCTACATAATATGCACAATCAATCCTATCGATAAATTGAATTTTAAATAAATGAATTTGATACTGCACTTGAATTTATTCATTCACCCTAGTATTTTTTAATATTAAGTTTAAAATGTCAACTAAGACATTTAAATAAGATTTTATATATAAGATAAAGAACAATTAGGTTTAATTCCCTGACAACAGACTATGATTTATTCTTCCATGTTAAAAAAAAAAAACCTAGTTTTCATTACTATGCTTGTAAAAAAAATTATATTCATCCTATTCATAATAATTCTTTCAAGTTAAAGAAACTTGGTTATTAGGTGTGATTCTGTATAAGAAATAGAAAAAATAAAATATTTTCTTCAACGACTTTGTTTTTTATTATTCCTATATCCAAAATACAAATATACATATATACATAAATACATATTTATAATTTATACCATTTTGGGTTGCCAATTGCTGCTGTCTGCCAGAGGTTGCTGCTGCATGCCAGAGGTTGCTGCTGCATGCCAGAGGTTGCTGCTGCATGCCAGAGGTTGCTGTTGTCTGCCATAGGCTGCTGCTTTGCCATCGGTTGTTGTTGTTGTCTGCCAGAGGTTGCTGCTCTGCAAGAGGTTGCTGCTCTGCAAGAGGCCAATTTATAATTTATAATTTATTGGCCTCTTGCATTTTCGAGGGTAACTCTGCCTTCGCTGCTGCTGCTGTTGTTGTTGCTGTTGTTGTGTCTGCTCCTGATGCTGTTGATGTTGCTGTTGATGTTGCTGTTGCTGCTGTGGCCTCTTGCATTTTCGAGGGTAACTCTGCCTTCGCTGCTGCTGCTGTTGTTGTTGCTGTTGTTGTGGCTGCTCCTGATGCTGTTGATGTTGCTGTTGATGTTGCTGTTGCTGCTGTGGCCTCTTACACTTTCGAGGGTAACTCTGCCTTCGCTGCTGCTGTTGTTGCTGTGGTTGTGGCTGCTCCTGCTGCTGCTGCTGTTGTTGCTGCTGTTGTTGTGGCTGCTCCCGCTGCTGCTCCCGCTGCTGCTCCTGCTGCTGTTGTTGCTGCTCCTGCTGCTGTGGCTGTTGCTGAAAAACCGGCAGAGGCTGCATTCTCATTATTTCATCCAGAGCTCGGTCAAATTCGACGGGCTCTGGATCTAAGGAGGGCTCAAACATATTGAGGAATTCCTCACTTGGCAAATCATCCATGAGGAATTCATCATTAAATTCCTCTTCCAAAAATTCAGCCTCTGACGGCGGCGGCCACATCACAGTGTCTTCTGAATCCGGTGAAAGGCTTCTTAGGCTATGCATCAGGTTCGCCTGATGCTCTAAGAAGCCTATAAAATCTTCCAGAGTCAACACGATGAAGGTACTCATGTTATTCAATGAATGCTAAGTCAAGACGCTGTAAATCCTTATATACAATACTGAAATACCACTTTTCCTACCTCCAGCGGCAAAACCAGTCCGAAGAATGAGAAGAAGAAGAAGGCGAAGATAGCGTGAACTCGAGAGAGGTCGTTCAACGGTCGTAAGTTGTTTTGTTCTTAAGAAAATGACGAGTAAAGAGGAGAAGAAGAAAAAAAAAAAAAAGTTGTTTTTTGGAATAATATAAAAAACGAAAAAAAAAAAAAAAAAAAAAAAAGAATGTTTTTTATATTATTCCAAAAAACAACTTTTTTTTTTTCTTCTTCTCCTCTTTACTCGTCATTTTCTTAAGAACAAAACAACTTACGATCGTTGAACGACCTCTCTCGAGTTCACGGTCTCACGGTTCCCGTCGTACCATGCAGTGCCACGCCGTACCAGCCGGTACCAGGCTCTTGGCTGCTTTAAAAGGCGGCTGGGTACGAAGCGTCTCTTCAGTTTACATCTCGCTATTAGCGTACGCTTGTAAAATTATCGAATTGATTTTAATATATCTTGATAGTCGGATTTATTTCGTGTGACGTAGTGACATATTATTAATTTTCATTTGGTTTGTATTGTTGATTTCATATTTTTGATTTAATATTTTTGACTTAATACTTTGGATTTTTAATTAATTTTTATTTCATCTTTTAAAAGCCAATCTTTGATTGATTTTTTCATTTTTGTGGATTTTTTTTATTGATTTTTTATTGATTTTTTGATTTTTTTATTGATTCATAATTTTTTTATTTTTTAATTTATAATTTAAAATGTCATTTTTAAATGTAAAAATTGAAAACATCGACTTAACAGCCTTCGATTTAAACGACGCTTGCCTTGTGCATGATTTGATTGATTGTTCATTTTGTGGGCTAAGCGACGAGGAGCTAGATATTAAATTTAGGGAAATTGATATTAATACATTTAACAATTCATCTGAATCTGGCGATTCTTCCGAAATTGGTGAAAGCGATATTTTGACACAGCTCTTAAAAGTTTTGGATGAATCTATTATCCCTGATATTCCTCAAGAACCTCTTGAAACAATTAATTTCGATGATTTAAATAATGATATATTAAGGAAAAATTTAATTAACAATTCTGAAATAAATGAGGGATATAATTTGGAACAACTTTTAGATATATTAGAAGGGGGTGAAATTTGTGAAAATAGCTCAGGGCAAAATTTAATTAAGGGTGATGTGGAATATCAGGAGACTTTTGAGAGCTGTGAGGAACAAAATAATAAGGGGGTTTTAAACAATAATAATAATGGGGTTGGTAACGAGGGAGCTTTAAATAATGATAAGAGGATTGGCATTGGGGGTTTTTCGAAAAATAATATGGAAGAGGTTTATCGCCCCCACTATTCGCCAATTTCAGATGCATCGTCAGATTCATCAGAGGATTCCAACGACAGCGTTGAGACTGTTATAAACGTCTCAGCCAAAGCTCAGCATAATTTTATTAAAGTGTTCAGATCAAAATTTAATTGAAGGGTTGGATCAAAATTTTATTCAGGGGTTTGAACAACCATCCAAATTTGGCTATACCAGAAATTCAGTAAATTCGGTAGATGTTTTTGATTTGAGTTGTGGCGAAATTGTGGGGGACATTGAGGTATATACTTATACTGAAAATTTTGAAGATGAGCAGCCTCAATATCCCTTAATTTCTTCCTGTAATCAAAATCAATTTTTGAAAAATCCTTCTGGCCTAAATTTAGAACAAAGTTCTGAAAATTTAATTGAAAAAAATTTACCCAAAAAACGTTCTTTATCAGAAACAAATGATTGTTCAGATTTAAAAAAGTCAAAATTGGACGGTGATATTTCTAGTTCCCAAACTTTAGGGGCACAAATTTCAAAAAATTCTTTACCAGTCGCTGTAACAACAGCTCCGAAAATCAATCCAACAAATAAAGTCGCTATTGGAGAATTAGATAAGTTTCTACATAAGAAAACTAAGCCGAGCTTAAATAGGAATGAAACAAGGTGTGCCACATCTAGATTTAAGTCAATGGTTTATTCCTATTTAAACTTAGATAATATATGTAATAATTTATCTAATTCAACTTTAAAAGACGTTAAAAATTGTATTCAACGACAAGGCGATCTTCTTTTAAATTTGGGAAATATATTTTTTAAAAAAAAATCCATGTTTTTCTTCAAATTAAAAAGTGAATCCAAAAGTTAATTCAAAAGTAAATCCAAAAGTTTTCTAAATTGCGCGAGCTGAAAAAATTGCTAATTATTCTATGTCATTGGGTCTTGATAGATCAAAATTGTATTTATTTAAAAGCGACACGGCCCTAACCGATTCCATTTTAAAATGACTCTCCTTTGCACACACTGCTTAAGAGAATTTAAAAGAAAATCACATATTGTACGCCACCTTCGAGAAAATGTTGTTAATAACGAAAACACCTTTAACTTGGAAGATTATATAATTAATCGTAAGTATTTTTTTTATAACATATTTAGCTATAATTTTCCTTTTAATTTTTCTTTTTATTATTAATAAAGGTTTACAGAGGAATTAAAAAATAATAATTGTTTCAGTTGATGAACTACTTTCAAGACCTCCAATGCGATTTTGCCAAGATTGTGAAGTAAATGTCAAATCTAATTCCTGGAGCACACACTTGAGGACAAATATTCATAAAAACAGGAGCTGCATAAAATATGGAAATGGAATTGACATTATCAGGAGTGCATTTAAATGTCGAATAGCTTCCTACAGAATATATTCGCAGAATTATCACATCGACATCAAAAAGTTTCAGCAAGATATTGGTAATAAAGTGCAAACATTAATACGCCAGCGTCAACAAGAATTTACATGTGCTAAAGTAAATTTGGAATTATTTGGAATATATTATTCTCCAACTTTAACCTCTACTTCAATTAAGTCATTTAATACACCGTTCTTCATTGTAACCCATACAACTGATCTACAACAGCTTTACGATGATTTATTCAAGATTATTGAAACCAAAGCAGATGAATTGCCGGAAAGAGACTCAGGTAATTATTATTTAATCTCAAGAGCTAAGTTTTCTTAATCTCAAGAGCTAAGTTTTCTTAATATCACTTGTACATCTCTAACAAATATTATTCAGAACTAATTTTTTAATTCCTATTACAGGGTGGGCTCTACAAAGAATTCTGCATTTGGAAGTCAACATCAATAAGTACAACCCATTGAATGCCTCCTCCTACATTAAGATGCATCACTTTTCTAAATCAATAGTGAATGTGATGAATGAGGACAATTGCTGTTTCGCCTGGGCAGTGGTTTCAGCAGCATACCAGCCAACCGGTAATCCTCGAAAGACCTCATCATATCCAGACTTCAGAGACGCTTTCGATTTTACAGGTATTGAATTTCCAGTAAAATTATTAGATATAAAAAAGTTTGAGGAAAAAAATAATTTGTCCATAAATGTATATGGAGTTGAAAAATTTTTAAGGGATAATAAAAAGGCATATGAGATTGTCGGTCCTTTACATTATAATAATGAAAAGAAAAAATTACATATTAATTTGCTTTTAATAAGTTCTGATGATGGAAATAACCACTACTGTTGGATAAAGGATTTAGGTTGCTTGGTATCCAAACAATTATCAAAAAAGAAAATAAAAAAATACTTATGTGATGGATGCCTTCAATATTTTGGAACATATGAAAAACTTAACACACATTTAGAACGTGATTGTAGTTTTGTTCGAATTGAGCTTCCTTCAGATAATTTGATTTTGGATAAATTTGGCAATTATATTCCTGCAAATATATTAAAGTTTCAAAATATTCAGAAACAGTATAAAGCTCCTTTTGTTATTTATGCCGATTTTGAATGTTATTTGAAAAACATTGAGTGCCAACAATCTACACCTGATTCGACAACCTCATATACTATTAAAACTGCTGAACATATACCCTATTCATTTGCTTATTATATTAAATCATCATTTGATGAGAATGTTGTGTGTCTTAAACTTTATAGAGGTACAGATTGTGCTATAAAATTTATTGAATACATTGAAAATGATGTAAAAGAAATTTATAAAAAATATTTAAAATATCAAGTACCATTGAAAGATTTATCATCTATGGAACAGATTGAATATGAAAATTCTAGCATTTGTTATATATGTGAAAAACCTTTTTCAAAAGGAAATTTCATAAAGTGTAGGGATCATTGTCATATTACAGGTAAATATCGAGGAGCCGCCCACTCAATATGTAATTTGCATTTTAAACCTCCAAAATATATACCAATAGTATTGCATAATTTAAAAAACTATGATTCTCACCTATTTATTAAATCGCTTTGCTATAATAAAGAAAATATTAGTGTTATAGCTCAAAATAAAGAAAAGTATATTTCTTTTAGTAAGGAAATTTTCGTTGATGTGTCAGAAAAGCGGAAACCAGTTGCTTTGCGACTACGCTTTATAGATTCTTTTCAATTTCTCCCAGAGTCTTTAGAGTCACTATCACAAACTCTACAAGATTCACAATGTTTTGAAATTAAAAAGTTTTTCTCAAATGCTGATGAATTTCGATACATTAGACAAAAAGGGGTATTTCCATACTCTTACATAGATTCCAACGAAAAATTAAATGAGAAATCTCTACCATTGATTGATAAATTTTATAATAACTTAACCGATGAAAATATCTCTCCTCAAGACTACAATCGCGCTGTAGAAGTGTGGAATCTATTTAAGTGTTCTACAATAGGGGCTTATTCCGATATTTACTTAAAATCAGATGTTTTACTTTTGGCTGATGTTTTTGAAAATTATAGATCCACATGTATTAAAACCTATAAGTTAGATCCTGTTAATTATGTCACTAGCCCTTCTATGTGCTGGGATGCAATGATGAAATTAACTAATGTAGAATTAGAATTATTAACGGAACCAGATATGCTTCATTTTTTCAAAAAAGGTGTTCGTGGTGGGGTTAGCACTTGTTCCAAACGCAAATCTGAAGCAAATAATCCATTCTTAGAAAATTTTAATCCTGAAAGACCTACAACATATATCGCTTACTTAGACGCCACAAATTTGTATGGTTATGCTATGAAACAATATTTGCCTGAAAAAAATTTTGCTTGGGTACCTAAGCTCGAAATAGAAACTTTAAATATATCCGAACTTTCAGATACATCATCTATAGGATACATATTTGAAGTTGATTTAGAATATCCAAATTATTTACATGATAGTCATAATGATTTCCCATTTTGTCCTGAACAATATACACCACCAATTTCAAACCACTCAAAATTAATTCCAAACTTACATAATAAATATAACTATATCATTCACTACCAATATCTGAAACAATGTCTACAATTTGGACTCAAAATCATAAAAATACACAGAGCAGTTAAGTTTACACAATCACCATGGTTAGCGGAATATATAGATTTAAATACAAATTTACGAAATTTATCTAAAAATAAATTTGATAAAAATTGTTATAAATTGGCAAATAATTCAATTTTCGGTAAAACCATGGAAAATGTTGATAGGCGAGCAGATATTAAATTAGTATCTCAATGGGAAAGACAGGGTAATAAATTTAGTGCCGAAAAACTTATTTCTAAACCTCAATTAAAGGATTTTAAAATTTTCTCTGAAAATCTAGTTGCTCTTCAACTTCAACAGGTTTGCATTGAATACAATAAACCAATTTATGTTGGGATGAGTATTCTGGATATTGCAAAAACTGTAATGTATAATTTTTATTATGGGTATTTAAAAGTAAAATATGGTAATAATTTAAATTTATTATATACGGATACTGATTCCTTAATTCTTGAAGTTCAGACCCAAAACTTTTATGAAGATATGAAGCTAAATCTGGATCAATTTGACACTTC
Organism: Diaprepes abbreviatus; assembly: GCA_034092305.1. Classification (NCBI taxonomy): domain Eukaryota; kingdom Metazoa; phylum Arthropoda; class Insecta; order Coleoptera; family Curculionidae; genus Diaprepes; species Diaprepes abbreviatus. Next base: position 1,666,087 of record JASJET010000304.1, read on the forward strand.
TAATTTTTCTGAACAAAATATTCATTGCATGCCTATTACAACATCAGTTGTTGGTAAATTTAAAGATGAGTACAAAGGGATTCCCATTGAAAGTTTTTATGGAACTGGTGCTAAAGCATATTGTATAAAATCCAAAAATAGTGTAGATAAAAAAGCAAAAGGCGTTAGTAGATCATGTATAAAAAATCAATTAACATTATCAGATTATAAAGATGTTGTTGAGAAAGGTGACAAAATATTCTGCACCATGTATGTATTCAAGTCAGATATGCATAATATATACACTAATTTGTTAAATAAATTGGCATTAACAACTCATGATGATAAAAGATATTGTATACCAAATTCCACAAAAACTCTTGCATGGGGACATAAGGATATTTTGGAAACAGATTTTTTTGATAAAGATATGAAAATGATGTATGATACTCTAACTTTTTTAAGTTCTGGAAACGAAAATGGATCTAAAAATAAAAAACCGCGATTAGAATTAACTACTCCTAGTAATTTTTCATCTTTATAAAGACATCATTTTATATGATGATAAATTATGTAAGTCGTTTTTGAAGCTTTAAAAGTTGGAGGGGGAACTGAATCCAAAAACATATATATTGTATAGAAATACCATTATTTGTTAGTAATATTACAACAATGACTGCTGCATCTTTAATAGTTTTAGTTTCCCTTGTTGGAAATGTGATATATGTAAATTACATTCCTAATACAGTTAGGGCTGATATATGTATAAATGCCCTCAAAAATGAAACCGACTGCTACAAACAGATGAAAATGACATATCTTGTTGGAAATTCACACTTTTTTACCTATAATGTAACTGATTCTGCTTTGTGTGAAAATACATACATAAAAATTAAATATTCCATGACAAACAAACCATTACAATATTCAGATTGGATTCCTTTCAATAATAAAAAAGAAGAATCTTGTCATTGTGTCTGTTGTTATATATTTGTTATTATATTTACAGCAGCAATATTTATTTGTACATGTTTAATTTTATTGTATTTCATGAAAAAATATCTATAAAAATATTTAATAAATGTTAAAAAAATAATATAAATTTTGTTTTTTATTGATTCTCGTTAGTATAAAGACATTTAAAGTTTATCCCCTCCTCTTAAATGGAGAGGGAAAATAAGTTTACCCCTCCACTTGAGAGGAGAGGGAAAATGTATAAAATTTAGGAGCAAACGGATTGATAGTTAGTTTTTTGAGAGCAAGCAGATAGCCAGTTAGTTTTTGAAATACATCATTTAAAATGTTCAGTAATCAGAGTAAAAATATATTTGAAAATTCACCATTAAAAAAGAAAATAAAAAAAACAATTATAAATTCTACAAAATATAATTTAAATAATTCTAACTCTAAATATGCTGTGATTGGTTTGTGGGTGGAAAGTGATTTTCTACCATGCATTGAACTTGGTGGTAAAAATGGTCAGTCTGTGATATTAAATGAAGATGATTGGAAGAACTTATTGCAATATCAAGGAGTTATAACAAATTATATGTTTTCACCAAATGTTTTCAATGAACCGATATATTTGCAAAATTTATCTATTCATTTTGAAAAGATTGGTGAATTACCAATAGTGAAGATTGTGAAAAGCTGTGATTTTATTTACTATGGAAATGAAACTGTGTGCAGACTATGGGAACAAATTCCACTTATAGAATATAGACTAAATGTTTTACAAAAACAAAACTTTCGACGTTATTTCAACGTTTTTAGAAATAACAATTTTTACGACGGAGATTCTTTTGACAAAATATATAATGTCCTTTCTCCAAAACTAAATCTAAATAGTGAAAATGTGTGCTCCATGCTGGAACTGCTGTTGAATCATCCCGAAGAACTAGAACAAAAATTAAAGTCTAAGCCCTATTATGAAGAAGACAGTATCTATTGATGAATCAAGAAACCAAATTCATCTGATGGTTGCTTGGAACTTCGCCTACAGAAAAGCTCGTATGACTTCTGAAGAGTTTATAAATCAAAAACATTTTAGAAGAAGGATTAAATTGACTGAAGAAATTTTAAATCCCATATTAGACTCTGATTATAGGAATATTGTATTTAAAAAAATGTTTATGTAATAAGCTTATTTTTAAATAAAACAAATATATATAAAAAATCATTTTTTTTTATTACAAACATCAATTATTATTACAGCATTAATTACTATTACATCACATCTCTCTTGAAGATCCAAGAGTTATAAGATTTATCTAATCCTAACCATTTTACAAATACTTTGTTTCCTTTCTTTCTTAACACTTTTTCCACCAGATATACATTTGGGTGTCTTACTTTTTGAAGTTCTTCTTCATAGAAACCTCCTTGAATATCTATCCCATTTCCATCTTGAATCAAATACGTTGTTGGATTAGTAAGCTGGATTTTTTTTATTTGAAAAATTTCGTTTGACCAGTTGGGCGTGTAACCTTTAGAAAATTGTTCGCGAATCTTGCTTATTCGTACTCTATCACTGACACGAAATTTTGGTGATCTGGGATCCACAGTTTTCCTATGAGTATAAGCTGATTTCAAGATTTCCATTTCATTCTTTTTGTTAACTTCGTTTGGTTTTTTTCCGATTGTTGAATGCTTAGTATTATTGTATTCTGTAATTATTTCTTTAAGAAAGCTGATCCATTTATAATTACCTAGTAAACTAAACTTTTTCCACATTTTGTTTTTTATCGTTCTATTTACTCTCTCTACAATACTAGCTTTCATATTAGAAAATGTGTTGTAATGATTAATTTTGAACTGCTCCATAAGTTTCTGAAAGTCTTGATTAAAGAATTCTTTACCCTGATCAGTATTCAGATTTGTTGGGGGAGTTTTTAAAGTTAATAGAATTTTTTTCATTGCAGCTGCTACATCTTTACCAGTTTTGGATTTTACAGGTTCTGCCCATACAAATTTAGAAAACACATTTATTACCATTAAAATATATCTTAAACCCCTATTAAATTTCGCATATGGCTGCATTTCTATCAGATCAGCTTGAAATAGATCATTAAGCCCTTTTACAATTGTTCGTCTCCTTCTATATCGCCTTCTCGCCGGTTTATGTAATTCATTTACAACGTCTTGCTTAATTTTACTCATTATTAATTTATACCTTACTCTCGAAAATAAATCCCACAAATAACTTTACCTCCTTCTAAACCGTTTATAAAAGCCCTTTATCGCTGATGTTGTAAAATATAAAAAAAAATCATCTCAGTTTTTTTTAGTAAGTTCTTTAATTTTATTTTCCATTGCTTCAAATGATTTTTTATTTTCATTTATAATTTCTTTTATTGACGAATTTATTTGGGTGATGTTGTTAGTAAGATCAGAAATTTTTACATTAAATTTATTTTCCATTGTTTCAAATGATTTGTTATTTTCATTTCTAATTTCTTTTATTGACGAATTTATTTGGGTGATGTTGTTATTAAGATCAGACATTTTTACATTAAATTTAGTTTCCAAAAGAACATTTGATAACGTATAATCTTTTTTGAAACCACCTAATGTTGAATTCATTTCTTCTCTTGCATAATTCATTGTATCATTAAATTCTTTTCTAGAAACTTCAGCAGCTCTTTGAACTAATTCGTTTAAAGATTTTATTTCTTTTGTTAATTTATCTTCTAGATTTTTTATATCTTTTCCTAATTGAAATTCTGCATTTGTAATATCTAATGTCATTTTCACAATTTTTTTTTCTATATTTTTTATGTCTGACGCTGTCTTTTCAGCTTTGTGTAGTATATCTGTATAAGATGTTTCAAGTTCTTTTATGAGTAAAGAAGTCTCCTCGATTTTTGAACTATTATTTTTAATTTTAATTAATACATCCTTTTTAGAAACTTCTATTATAGCTTGCACTACTTCTAGTAAGGATTCTAATTCTTTTTGTAATTTCTCATCGATTGCCTTTGTAAAATTTCCCTCGTCAAAAGACGTTTCAGATTTGGTTTTCAGATTGTTTAATTGCTTTAGTATATCCTCGATTTTTTCATTATCTTTTGTAATTTGATCTTTGAATTTTGTTTCAATTTTTTCATTTTCGTTTTGAAAATCCTCCTTCAATTTGTCTTCTAAATATTGTAAATTTGATTTATATGCATTGATTTTAATTTCAAATTCTTTAATTTGTTCTTTAAATTCATTAACTTTGTCGGTATCTTTTTTGTGAATTAGGAAATGAGTGTTCATTGATTTTTCAAGATTTTGTGTATTTTTATCCATAACGTCATGTATTTTCTTAAAATTCCTTACTTCTTCTGCTACTCTATCATTAAGCAAATTAGTAAAATTTTGAAACTTTGATGTAATTTCCTTGGAAATACTGTTCTTGACATTGTCAATTGCTGAAGTATCCTTAATTATTGATTTAATTGATGTAATTTCATTTTTTATTTCATTTTCAAAATCATCAACTTTATCATATTTTAACTTCACTACGTCAAAGTCATTTGCATATTTAGAAACTTTCTGAGAAAATTTTTCTACTACCTCATCATTTCCATCAACAGTATTTTTCAAATTAATTATCTTGTCATTATATTCAGGAATAACTTTATCCTCAAATAACTTAATCTTTTTTGCAATATTTTGTATATTGTTATCATATTCATTTATTCTCTTATTTAAATTATTAACATCGCTTTTCAACCTGGGATCTAAATTTTGAATTAATTTGTTTTCAATATATTTGACATCGCTTTTAAAAATTTTTATTATTTTCTCTTCAACATTTGATAATATTTTATTTTCTAGTGATAATAATGTGTTTAGAGCAGATTTTTTTGAAATATGACGACCAAATTTATCGATGGTCATTTTAGAAATGTTTAAAAGTATCTATTATGTCCTTTTATATAATAATATTCGCTTCTCTTAGTTCTTCAATAATGGAAATAATTTCATTGTTATGACCAGTGTGTCCCGCAAGCATGGATGCTACCAATAGTCGAAGTCTCTCAACAAGTTCGTTTACATTATCCCAATATATGTAATCTGTATTAGGTTTATTAACTTTTAAAGTTATACCAAATCCGGTTTTTTTTGAAGACACTCGACTTTCTCTATATGGAGCTTTGCGTCTTTCAAAAAATCCCTGGACTGCTTGTTGAGATTCGGGATTTAGAGTTTTAGTTTTTGTAATTCCTTTGCTTTGCAAATAAGGTCCTATTATAGAAATATATTTATGTGATCCATTCCCCTGCACCTGCTCATTTGGATCATTATTTCTACGGTATGCATTGGTTCTTTTTAAAATATCCATATAATTTTCCAAATCTTGTTTTTTATACCCTATTGGTTCTTTTTTAAATAATAACTCATATAAACCTGGTGTACCTGTATAGGTTATTCCTTCAATTTTGATGTTTTTACCAATAATTTCGACAGGTTTTTGAGTTAAACCCAAAAAGAATTTCTCGGTTTCCAAATCATGAACTATTCCATATTGGTGATCAAACTCATGTTCAACATCTTTTACACCGCTATCAATATATTGGCGAGGTAATTCATCAAATCCTAATAAATATTCTTTATATAAATCTGTATCAACAAATGTTCTAACTGTTTGCCGTGTTTGTTCCAGTATATCTGAAAGATTTCCTATTGTGGAGTGTGAACCTGAAGAAGGGTTTGTTTCTGCAATAATACTTGTTTGTTGTATAGATGGCATTTGACTTGCTGAAGCTAAACTCGCGTCCCAGTCAATAATCGATGGTATTTCTGTAGGAAGGAGTGGAGTTTTTCCCGTCTTTCTTTTTTCTGGTGTTGATGTTCCATATTGTAATTTTCTCTTTGGTGTTAGTGTTTGAATTGATCTTTTCTGTGGTGTTTCATAAATTTTTTTAATTGGTGTGTGTAGCTCTTCCTTTATTTCAACAGGTTCAATTTTACCAATCGTTGAAATTAATTCTTGTAAGGGTTGAGTTATCGGTTTATATGTTTCCTCCAATTTAGTTTGCGCCTCAAATTCCGCATTTTTTAAACTCTGATATTTTTGTTTAACAGCTTTTCTTGATTTAACTAGCTCTCTTGCTAAACGTTCATCCATGATTGGTATAATTTACCATCAAACGTTTATTTTTATAAGTAAATATATGAATCAAATCCTTTTCGATATCGGCCAGATTTCACATTAGAGTCTTTGTCTATTACTAAAAATCCAAATTTATCTTTCCAACATATTAAGCACAACTCATTAAATTGGTTTAATGACATATCAACATTAACATGATCATCATAAATATGTTTTAAGTTTGTTCGATCTTGTTGAAATATAACAATTAAATTTGCATTGTCACGAATTAATTGTTTCGGAATAGAAGAATATGTTTGACATAAATAAAAACAATCAGTATTTTTGTGTCTTCCGAAACAAAAATAGTCCTTTACAACATTCTGATTACAACACACTATATCATCAAATATTATTATAGAGTTTGGTTTAACTTGTTTTGGTGAAACAATTGTTTCTTCATTTTCAGATTCATAGTATCCAATTTTTTTTCAAAGGTTTAAAAAGTGTTCTCAAATATTTATACTTTGGTTGATATAAGGATTTTGAATAAACATACAGATTTTCAAATCGCAAACCATTCGGATCTTCAATCAAACTAATAATAACATTGGTTTTGCCACAGCCTGACGGGCCAATAATTAACCCTCTTTTACTATTTCCCTCAAACAGTTTTCCATGTTTTCTAAAACCATTCACTGAACTTTCATGATCCTTAATTGTTATAGAGTATGGTTGTTTCTCAACTCTCATTTTATATATAAAACAAACTATTAATATTCAGTATTGTGATGTAACTGGTTAGTTATCACTAGGATTGCAACTATATATAATGTTTCCATCACATAATAAACGAATCATTTACAAGACAAACAGCAAAAGGAAAGGAAGTGGTTTAGTAAACTCATTAATAAATAAATTACCCTTTGAATTGCATATTCCTGGTTATAATTTTTGTGGACCTGGAACAAAATTGGAAAAACGATTGTCAAGAGGTGATAAAGGTATAAATTTATTGGATGAGGCTTGTAAAGAACACGATATTGCTTACTCACAATCAAATGATATAAAAAGAAGGCATTTAGCTGATAAAGTATTAGCTGACAAAGCTTTATCAAGGTTCAAAGCTAAAGATTCTAGTTTTGGGGAAAAAACTGCTGCACTAGGAATTACTGGTGCTATGAAAATTAAAAGAAAATTAGGTATGGGACTTCGAACGAGAAGAAAGTTCAAGCGAAAAACTCGAAAAGGACGAGGACTATCATTATCTCAGGTAATTTCAAAAGCTAGAAAAGGAATTAAGGGGAAACGTTTTAAAGACCTAAATGAAAGTATTCAAACTGCTTTAAAAGCTATTAAAAAAACTGGTAAAGTCTTACCTCCAAAGAAAAGGGTAATTCCAATCCCAAAGACTGGCGGATTTCTTCCACTTATACCTTTATTTGCTGGTTTGTCTGCTCTTGGTGCTCTTGGAGGAGGGGCTGCAGGTATTGCTAAAGCAGTAAATGATGCAAAAGCAGCCAAAGCGAAATTAGAAGAATCTAAACGACACAATCAAATGATGGAGTCCATTGCGGTAGGAAAAAAAGGAAGTGGACTTTATTTAAAACCCTATAAAACAGGATGTGGATTATACTTGAAACCTTATTCAAAAAACTGCTAAAACATATACCTCGAAAAGCACTTACAAATTACGATTTACTTAAATACGCTAAATATTTACAAATTCCCAACTTTCGTGGTATTTTTATGAGGGATAAATTACCAAAAAAGATAAAGTTAATTGAAAGTGCAATTGTCAATCTAGATAATCACAGTGGTGTTGGTACTCACTGGATAGCATATACAAAAAAAGGAAAAAACATAATATATTTTGATAGTTATGGTAATTTGCGACCCCCTTCTGAATTAATTAAATATTTTTATAGCGACCAAAATAATAATATTGTTAATTATAATTATAACAGTTATCAAAACTTTAACAAAACAAATTGTGGTCAATTGTGTCTAAAATTTCTTTATAACCATATGTAACACCTAATTTTAGTTTATTATTAAACATATTTTTAAAGTAAAATGTTATATAGTTTTGTTCTTAGCGGCAATTCCGCTATTTTAACATCAGAGTTACATCCTCCAATATATTTAGATGAAGATGTTGAATATGTTATCGGTCTTGTAAATTTCGAAACATTTAATGCAATTCCCAATATTGATGTTGGGAATAATGTATTAATTCATGATGAAAATTTAGAAATAGCCATACCCCCAGGTAGCTACGAATTAGAAGACATAACAGATTTTTTAAAAAAACACTTGGATGAGGATAAAATTAGTTTTAGTCTTTATGCAAATAATAATACTTTACGTACACATCTTAAATGTTCAGCCCCCATAACTTTTCGTGAAGGAACTATTGGTAAATTATTAGGGTTTAAAAATGGGCGATTGGAAGCCAACATTGAACATATATCAGATTTTCCCGCGGAAATAATTAAAGTAAATTCAATAAATATAGACTGCAGTATTGCAGAGGGATCATATTTAAACGGGAAACCTATTCATATAATACACCAATTTTTCCCGAGCGTTGCTCCAGGGTTCAAAATAATTGAGTCACCTCAAAACGTCATATATTTCCCAGTCACCGTTAAAGTAATTGATAAAATAGCCATTAAAATAATAGATCAGGAAGGTGATTTGGTTAATTTTAGAGAAGAAACCATAACCATCAGACTACATCTTAAAAAAGTAGATTAAAGATGGTAATATTATATAACAATAAATCTGCAAACTTTACTAGAAAATTTAATAATAAAAACATTAATAAGACAAGAAAGAAACCAACTTTCTTTAGTAGGAAATCAAACTTCCAAAGGTTAACACCTTCTAATAGAAAATTTCTTCAAAGTTTGGGTTTTAAACTTAAATAAAAATGGATTATTTAAATGTAAGAGAAAATGTATTGGTTGATGAATCAATATTAAGCTGGGAAATTCTTTCTTTCGATCCTTTTAATCCTACAAAACTCGGACCAAATGATGAAATCAGAATTGCTTTGCAACAAACAGGAAAATATCCTTTACCTTGCAAAAGTGAAATTTATGTGGAATTGCAAGTAACTAAAGAAGATGATTCCCCTTTAGCTAATACTGTTTTAATTAATAATGCTCCGGCATTTTTATTTAAAGAATTACGCTATATTTTAAATGGTGTTACTATTGACTCCGTTCGGGATATTGGTATAACTTCAACTCTTAAGGGATATATTTCATTTAATCAAAATGAAAGTGCTAAATTGGAAAATGCCGGTTGGTATCCGAAAACAAAATCCAAAGAAAAAATTATGACTGATGACAAAGGTAATGTTTCATTATGTATACCATTAAAGATGTATTCAGGATTTTTTGAAGATTATAATAAGATTATTCTTAATTCACAACAAGAACTTATTCTAATAAGAAGTAATGATGATACAAATGCATTACTATCCAGTAATGAAGATGAAAAACCCAAAGTTAAAATTACCAAGTTGTGTTGGAGAGTTCCTCATCTTACTGTAGCGATTCCGCAAGAATTAGCACTTACCAAAATTATTGACAAAAATAGTGATATACTAATAACCTTCCGAAGCTGGGAATTAGTTGAATATCCAGAGTTATTGGAAACTACGAGGCACAACTGGCCCGTAAAAACATCTACAAAAGTCGAAACGCCACGTCATGTTCTAATTGCTTTTCAGAAAAATAGACGTGGTAATCTAAAAATGGATATGAGTAAATTTGATCATTGTAATTTAAGAAATATGAATGTCTTTTTAAATTCAGAAAGATATCCTTACAATGATCTTCAACTTGACTTTGAAAATAATAAATTTGCTACTCTGTATGAAATGTTTACAGACTTTCGTCAAGGGTATTATAACTCTCCAGTGGAACCAATTTTTAATCCTAAAGAATTTAAAGAAAATGCTCCTATAGTTTACATTAATTGTTCACATCAAAGAGATTTACTACAAACAGGTCCAGTAACCATGAGAATTGAATTTGAAACCAAGGAAAAAATCCCCCCTAAAACAGCGGCATATTGTGTTATAATTCATGATAAAGTTTTCAGTTACAATCCATTAACAAAAATTGTGAAACAGTTGTAATACAATTTCCTTAAGATAAAATACTCTTTTTAAACAAACCGCTACTTACGCTTAAGAGCGCACGCGTCAATTTTGATATTTATTAACGTAGCCAAACCAGAATTCTTCATTTATATAATGTCTTACGAGATTTCAGTTCGAGTATTAGATTTTCAACTTCAGTTGCAGAAATTAAAAAAACAAATAAGTGAATATCAATTAAAAGTAGAAATGATCAAGAAATTCAAATATTTGAAAATATGAAACTTATTCTAGATCTTCAAGGATTCAAAATTGAAAATAATAAATTTATTGTAAAGGAATTAGCAGCGTACGATGGGCAAAAGACAAGTCATTTTATTTTCAAAGCTCCATTTCCGATGGGTCATTTACCATCCTATTTACACAAACAAGCTCTGTGGTTAATAAAAAATTACCATTGCATTGAATGGTGTGAAGGATTTACACCATTACACAAATGTGGAGATATCATAAGAGATTTAAGCGCTAAGGTGGACTATGTTTATGTAAAAGGGGAAGAAAAGGCAGATTTCGTAAAGAAGTATTCCATGAAACCAGTTATCGAGATTGATGAACAACCCACCCTAAAGAAAATGGATCCTTGCTGCTTTTATCATCAAAAAATACCATGTGTATGTGCATTATCAAATGTTTATTACCTTTACAACAATTTTTTTATGTAATAAAAGGCTTGATTACAAATTATGTGTTTTATTTTCTAACATTGTTTTAATACATGAAATATTATTATTTAATCCTAGTTCTTGAAGTTTACATATTAAAATATCTATATTTTTATTTTTTAAATATTCGCTACAACATTTAGCTGCTAGTAAACATAATTCCGCATGTTCCATATAATTTAAAAACAATATAATATTCTGCGCTTCACTTTCTTGACCTTCATATGCATAAAACTCGGAACAGGCTGCGGACATCAAAAACTCTTCATACATTTCTCTTATTAATAATTCCATAATAAATCCTACACTAAAACCTCCCTGTTTCTCAATATCTCTTTATCTCTCTCTTCCTCTTCCACGATTTCTTTTAATATATCAGGATCTTTTATATAATCCTTCAATATCCTTAAAAAGTAACTGAATCCTATTTTCTTTATTTCATGAAAGAACTTCGGCAAATTTTGGGTTTTTCTATAATTTAAACAGGCTTCTGCAGCTAATTGGTATTGGAAGGCAGTCTCATAATATACCTGTGCCCACTCGGGGTGTGTTTTCCTTAGCATTGCATTCTTTAATTCGGAATTTTGAAGTTTAGTAAACTGTTTACCTAATTTGATTATTTCATTTTGCAAATCACTGTTCATAACTACCACTTATTTTTAATTTAACACTGTTCTTTATTAGTGGTGAATCTTCTATATAAGCTTAAGACTAGTTGTAAATGAATGTAGCTCGCTCAGATTCAGTCCTTTAAAATACCAGCTCTCCTCCAACTGCTACCAGCTCCCCTCCAACTACTGTGGTGGTTAGGAAGGAGGTAGGAGGTGGAGCAAAAAGAGGCGGAGTTTATGAAACCAATCGGAATAGGGGGCGAACTTGGGCAGCCAATCAGAAACAAGGTCATTCTTGGCTGACCAATCAAAAAAGTGGTGGGGGGGTCAACTAGAAGCCCCCTATTCCCACTACTATCAGGATATATCAACAATGGAGAAATGGTTCCAGGGAAAGTGGAATGCTTCCATGCTTGTCGATTATTGTTGGACTCTTGTTATAGATGCTCCACAGCAATCCACAAAAGAAAAGAATTTAGTGTCTCTACAAATGTAAAAGTATGTAGTTCTATTATTTTGTTAAAAATAAAATAAAAAAACTTGTTCTTGAAAATTGCAACTAAGTTTTTAACTTCATTGTCATTTGTATGTTCGGCGCTCCAAAATTAATAAAAAAATATCCTTTCATACAAGATACAACAAATAAACTAAAATTTGTTGCGTAGTGTATTTATAGTTTCTCAAGAGTCACTTCAAAATACTGTCTGAGAACGAAACACTTGGTGAAACTTTTTGGGGACTAAACGCAAGTTTTTAAGAATAAAATAATCCCTCGTGCATGTAACCAAAAAGTTTTTCTGCGCCATAAAAAATGATAATTTTTTACCTTAGCGAGATAAACAATTGCAATTGTACAAAAACTATTAAAATCTGAGAGTTCATCCTTTGCCATTTTTGTGTTGATGACTAATTATGTATTATTAATAGATTCTTTAACGCCATCAACAACTGCTTGCAAAGTTATTAACAATAACAAGAAATGTAACTGTTGCAAATATTTTGGTAACTACTGATCGAATTTTGACGAGCAAAAAGCATCGCATAATATTATATTCTAGAGTGAAAACAATAATTTTAGAAATGACGAAAATCAAAGCGCTGAAGATTTTGCATACCCTGAAAAATAATTTCTAAAAACAAAAATTCTTTCTAATGTTTACTTTTGTTTGTCTTCAATCTAATCTGTCAACTAAAACTGTAAAGGATACAAAAGAAAATGTACAAAAATATAAATGGACGATGACGTGGAGGGAAACAAAGTTAGTCTTTATTCTTAAGATGGATAGGATAGACTACACGAATCCTAAGTCTTTCCACCCTATCAGCCTGACCAGTTTCTTATTAAAGACACTAGAAAGGTTGGTGGATGGATACATCATGGAAGGAGTAATGGTGCTGTGTCTCTTACATCTATTACAATGTATCTGTCAGGCAAGAAAATCCACAGATATGGTGCTAATAGTCACGAGAAGCAAAAACGCGCCGTTGAATAGTCGATCCATCTTACCTTCCTTTATCGATATCGAATGGGCGTTTAATAACACATGATCCGATATATAAAGCTCTACAACGACGAGGCTCTGAATCGACAGTAGACGCATGGATCAGAGCAATGTGAACTCAGAGACTAATATATGCTGAGCTTAACAATGTTACTATCAAATAGGTGCTGTCTACAAGGAGAAGTTCTATCTAGAAACTTGTGATGGATAGCTTGCTAAGCTAACTGAATGAGGAATTTCTTTCATAATATAATATAAACTTTACAGAAGTGGCATAATCGCAAGCACTATTATTACCTTAATAACTATATTGTTTTAAATATGAATATAATTATTTTGACAAAATGTTTTGAACAAAATAGATATTGGTTTAAGACATTATAGCACATGACACTGAGTACAAGTGATACGGATAACAGTCGATAGAAACTGAAAGAATATTTAACAAGCGAATAACTGTTTTTTTCCCTTTGCTCAGAATTCCTAACTTTGTTAGAGTCTTAATGTGAATTTGGTCCTAATTAATTTTAATTTAAATATAAAATATCAAAAATAATTTTTATTCAAAGTATAAAATAGACACACAATATATCAATCTAAGACAGTTTCTTAAATCACTTGTAAACCCGAAAAGAAAAATCGTTAATAATATTTTAAAATTATAGATAAAAGTTCTTTACAAGAATCAAAGAAAATCCAAAAAGTCTGTAAAAGAAATGATAAAATTTATAAAGCAAAAAAATGCCTGAATTTTTATGATCAGTTTTAAAACGCAAATCCAGGAACTTTTTGAAAACTTACATCTACTAATTCATAAAAGGCAGAATGTACGAGAAAAGCCACAAATACAACATAGAGGAAATCATGGGCACTAAGGTTACTATCAAAAACAAGGACAAAATTTACTAATTTTCAGTGCAACAAGTCTGCTGGGAACGCAGTGATAAACTGTAAAGCTGAATCAAGCGGTCAGTTGAAAGAAAATCATCACGGGGCAGACTGTAAAAAATCAAAAGACGACCCTTCAGCAGGGCGTGACCACGGACAAGCCCCACGAGAAATAGCAGGACACGATTCAGAATACCCAAGCAACCACCTGGATGAAAATTAATGCAGTTTCAGAACTTCCTGTTACCACTGCTATGAGATTTTAGATTAAAATATAGACAGTGAAACCTATTCTAAACCATACAATTTTTTACAGTCATAACTACTATGAATACGTGAGGAAAAAACTACATCATTTTATGCGACAAAAAAAAAGTTTGATACTTCACCAAGCATCTCTTATTTTTTTAAGAGATACGTGTATTCAAAACATTTATTTGTTTATTTAGTCTTGCAAATTACACATTATTTTACCATTGTTCATAATTCAATTCACTTAAACTTAGATCTATTTTGAGCATAAAAGTAAACTTTTTCACATAAAGAATTAAGCTTTTTAAAGAAACTTTTCATATTTTGTCAGTAACGATATAAAATATTTTAAAAAATATTGTATCTATTAACGATTCTTCTAATTGCTACATTTACTCTCTTAATTTTTCCTTTTTTAACTTTCTCAACCTTTTATTTAGTAAACCAGCAACGTACCCCTTAAATTATGCGAAAACGTGCGTAGTTCCAACCTGAACGTGTCACAATGAATCGTTTTTAATTTCAGTCCCTGCAGGGTCGATTCTTGTCGGCATCGGCACCAAACGGGATTCACAATCACTGTTAATGCCCCACTAAGTGGCAATAAAATTTACAGGCAACACCCGACTTTAGAATTAGCATGCATCGACCGTATTTCCCCGGAAAATTACGCGACACACCGTCTGACCGATCGTCCTTTCACTAGAATTGAACTAACACGAGCACAAAAAGCTTGTTGTTTAAATTAGATAAGTTATAATAAATAATAATTTAGACCAATTTTGTGTCAGACTAGTGTACATAAAATAAATAACAAACTTTGCAGTAAAAGGAATGTTAATATAATTATAAGAGTAGGGAAAAATTATATTATTAGGAATTTTTAATACATCTATTAAGAAAAAAATTAAAATGGTATAAACAAATAAAATCAAGTTAGACGTAGCCAGTATTTATATTCTTTGTTCTAAATACTTTCCGAAGCATAATTTTCAGATATGCGATTCGTGAACTCAATAAGAAATTATTCAATATATTCATATATACTACTTCGCTACGCCAGTCTCAAGCGTGGAGCCTCACTGAATCAGTGGTAAGTAAGAACGAGAAACGCCTCTTTAAAAAAAACAAAGTTTAGCGGAGATAGCACTCGATCTAAGGTTACAGATGAAATGGTCCAAAGAATAGAAGAAAAAATTTTTATCTTAATACACGGAACGTAGATGAGCAGAAAAACAGGAAGGGTAAACTAGACTGAATCATTTTGATGTTGATTGGTCTGAAGGAAGAAAACCGAGAAGAAAAATCACTTGGCCTTCTAAGTAGAGGATTGAGGCGCTGTAATCCACTAATCATAAAAAATATTCTTACTGAAAAGCTTAGTCTAAGCCTTGAAACAATGGTGGAAGTAAATAAAAGACGGGAGGGGCTCCAAAACAGGATAATCACCAAAAAGAAAGGCAGTAGTCAATCAGAAGCAATGGAAATTTATATTCATTTTTATAGCGGAGTAACAAAAGCGCAACGAGCAAGCAAAGGAGACTCCATATTAAGAAAAACAAGACTAAACCAATACATAACCGATTAGGAAAGTTTTAATGAGAATAAAATTAAATTAAACCTGACCGAAAAAAGACTAGAACTAAATACGTATATAGGAGAAAGAAGAAGCACAGAAACCAGGGATTTTATTTAATCAAGGAAAGCAGAAAGGAGAGAAACTAGACTAATTCATACAATAACACACAAAGAATGGACTGAACACTACTAAAAATATTCATCCAAAATTATTGGCATTTGGACCATAAATCGAAGCAAAACAATCTTTTTCCTTTGCCGACGTTTCGCTTTATTTTAAAGAATTTTCAAAGTTTGAAAAAGCAGTTTTCTTGAATTAAAATTAAAATCTAATACAAAAACTTATGTGTAGGATTTTTCCACGATAACATTAAGCAGTCCATGGCACACTTGACAGATCATGTTGCCCATATAAACATAGAAGTAGAAGAGGTAATATTCTCAGAAAATGTCATTAAAAAAGCTGTTATATCATTGAAAAATAACAGCATGTAATCAAGAGAGTATTTACGCCGAACTTGCAAAATATGATACCGACCAACTTTATCGTATAATAGTGTTTAAATGTTCAGTCTGTTTCGGATGGCATACATCTCTTGCATACATAAAAAGGCTTAACCAGTGAACTCAGTCGCCTAACGCAAGAATTTTAAGACACTTAATGGAACAGGAGTACAGCAACTACGTGAGAAAGGAACGCAGCGGGACATCGTTCCAATAACCAAATTGCCGGAAGTACTATGGAAAACCAACATAAATCATACTCTTACCAAAGCCCTTCAAAATCTGTGTGATGAATCTAAATCGAAAATAAAAGTAGGTAACAACCTGGCACCTAAGTTCTCCATAACGAAAGCTTTATATGCAGACTTCAATTTGCTAACAATGGAGCAATTATAACGAACGGTAGAGAAGATCTGTACACGATTAGAAAGCAGGTGAACAATTATTAAAAACGGGGGCCTGTAAATACTGAAAATACCAAATATTTTTACATTGGAACCAATGCCTAAAATCTCCAAATTGAACAACAAAGAAAATGAAACATAAAAAACACATTTATTTGAGAACAAACATATGAATAATTTGAACTGAGATAAGAGAAAATTTCGGAGGATGAACTGAAATTATTTTGACCATAGTATATATACCAATTCCCACTCTAAAATCGAGACTTTACACCATCCAAAAAATAGCACAGAAGTGGCTGCCTGTTACCCTGGAATATTTAGGCTCTGTGCTACAAACGTGTTGAAGTAAATTTCACATTTTCTTTGAGCTTTTGAATATTAAGAGCGTATTGATTCGGGCACTCAGGTTGATGTCGCTTAGACAAATTTTTTCAAAGCGTTTGATCGACTTGATCACGGTGTTTTACTTTCCAAACTGTCGGACTTTGGTTTTAATGACAACCTTATTAGATTTTTCAAAAGTTAGCTATTAAATCGCTCTCACTATGTTAAATACCGTGGCCATAGATCTAGTAATTTTATAGTAACGTCGGGTGTTTCTCAAGGATCTGTTTTGGGTCCTTTATTTTTACCGTTTTTATTAACGATATCACATGTGGGTTGAGTAACAGCTGCCTACTTTATGCAGATGATTTAAAGGTATTCCGGGATATACGGAATCCTGGCGATTGTTTGAGCCTTGAACTGGATCTCACTAAATTAAATGCTTGGTGTCTAAAAAACAAACTGCCTCTGAACGTAGACAAATTTAATGTTATGTCATTCTCAAGAAGTAGAATGCTTCTGCTGTATGATTATGGGATCAACGGTGCTCTTCTAAGGCGAGTTAACTGCACTAAGGATTTGGGAATCATTTTTGACTGCAGACTTACGTTTGCCAATCACATTAATGATATAGTATCGAGATCTTATCGAACGCTGGGCTTTTTACTGAGATCTAGTCATGAATTTCAGTCGCTTCAGGTCATAAGTGCATTATATTATTCTCTTGTACGAAGCAAATTGGAATATGCCTCAGTTATCTGGCATCCGTATTACCATGTACACTCTGATAACTTAGAAAAAATTCAGTATCGTTTCTCAAGATTCCTAAGCTTTAAATCGGACGGATTTTATCCACTGCCTACTACACCTCGCGAAAGACTATTGACAAGATTTAATTTCACAACTCTGGAGAAGCGCGAAGCGGGGCTCGTGTACTTTTTTTATATAAACTCGTTAACAACAAGATTATAGCAACTGATTTGCTCGCGAGAGTTCATTTTCGTGTTCTAGGGATAACTAGATCTCCAGTATTTTTCTATTTTCCGAAACCAATAACTAATGTATTACAATTCTCCCCATTATATATGTTCTGTTCTCTCTATGATCGCCTGAAAGACAAATTTAATATATTTTACAGCAACTAATCTGTTGTCAAATCGTTTGTTTATCTGTGATTGATTTACATGGTATGTTATACTTATTGTACTGTCTGGATCATATATGTAATTTTAAGATTTATGTAAGTCTGTTCTTTTTCCTGCCTAATAATAGGGACCGTGGTCCTGTAGGGCAGTGTAAATAAATAAAAAATAAAAATAATAATAATTAAATGGGTAGAATCCTATTGTTATTAATAAGTATCCATTTTGGATACACACACAGCACACACACAGAAAATAAAATGTAGGGTAGACCGGGTACAAAAGTAACAACGAGTAGAAAGTAACAAACTCTCTCTAGAATTGTCCAATAGCCTAAATAATGGGCACATCTGGCCAAGGTCAGTACATTTCAGTATGGCTACTCCTAAAGTACGAAAGTTGGCGTACGAATTAGTGGTTAAGCACAACAAGAAATATCCGGATAAGATAAATGGAATGAAAATCACATGGCAAGGAATGGCTATTCGGATTTTAAAAAAAAAAACACCCAAATCTATCTCTGAGAAGTTCAAAAGCAACGAGCCTATCCCGAGCTTCGAGCTTTAATAAGCATAATATGAATGATTTTTTTGATAACCTCTCAGAAGTTGTAGATAGGTATAAGTTTGAGCTAGAAGATATATGGAATATGGATGAGACTGGAGTGACGACGGTGCAAAAACCAAACAAAATAGTGGCTCAGAAAGGAACTAAATAAGTGGGTGCAGTAACTTCTGCCGAACGTGGAAGCTTAGTGATCGTCGTTGTAACCATTAATGCTTAAGGAGAACACATATCTCCTTTTTTTGTATTTCCATTGAAGTGATACCAAGACTACATGATACGTGAAGGTCTTATTGGATCTGCTGGTGCTAGAAACGCTAATGGCTGGATGTTGGAAGCAGAATTTTTATGGTTTTTGGAACATTTCAAAAAATAAACCTAGGCCACTATTGATGTAAAATGACTATTGTTACTCGACAATCACGTTTCACATATATCTATTCAAGCCCTTGATTACTGCAGAAATAATGGAATTGTGCAGCTGTCATTGCTTCTCCATTGCACCCAAAAACTGCAGCCCCTGGATAGAGCGACTTTTGGACCATTTAAGAAAATGATCAACACTGCCACAGATAACTGGGTGTGAAACCACCCTGATCAAACAATGATCATACATTATATTCCTGCGATTGTCAGAGAAGCACTTTCATTGGCAGTTACTGATTGAAATGCCATTGTTGGTTTGACCTGAACTGGCATTAGTTCATATAATAGGAACATCTTTACCGAGATTGACTTCGCATTATCTTCTGTAACGCATCGTTTCTTGTCTGCTCATAACACCTGACAGACTCTGAAGGGAATAGGGTTATTGGAATAAGTAATATTCCAGGATCGTCTTATATAACCGATCGTCCCTTGCTAGTCAATAATGAAATACAACGAACACCCTCTGAAGATAATATTAACAGAGCAACTTGCTTTGTCACTCCAGGATATAAGACCTCTTCATAAAGCTGGTGCAAGATCCGAAAGAAAAGGAGGTGGTAAAAAATGTAAAACTGCGATACTTACTAATACTCTGGAGAAAAATGCAATTGAAGAAGAATACAACCAAAAAATTAAGCCAAAAAACTAATATTACAAACCATTACAGAGAATGGCAAGAAAAAATTATTATCTGCAAAAGGGAAAGTCCACGGTTAAAAAACGAAGAATTGGCCGAGGGAAAAGGAAAATCTGTCAAGTGAAAATTCTACTGATGAAGATAACTGATTTTGCCTCGTTTGTTTGGAATTATTCTGCAACAGTTTGCCAAATGAGAGGTGGTTACAGGGACTCTATTTTATTGATCTCATTAAAGATGATTTATAAATGCTTGATTACCGAGAAGTACATTATTATATCTTTTGCTATTACATTTTTAAAAGAAATTATTTTATGTTTTGTTGATTTAGCTTGGTAATTTCTCAATAAATAATTCAATATGGTTTTGTGTTTCTTTCTGATTGGCTTATAGAAAGCTTAGCTAGAATTTACGGTAGATCGCGTGTAACATATTTTCGTCTAAAAATTCTTGTAGTCCTGGAGCTCAAGATTTCTTATGCACTAATCATCATTGAAGTCAAAAGTCATTAAGAAATTTTATTCGTAATTTTTTCTATTTAAAATTACGTCCTATATAATGAATAGTTTTTTGTCATTAGCATATATAATTAACTAAAAATGAAGAAAATAGTTTCATTAGAGGTCTGCATCAAAAATTGGAACGAGGCTTTGTTTATGCAGAATTTGACATTATGGATGGTGGGACTGCTATTTTTCAGGTAAAAATTTTCCGCATTTGATATGTAGCTAGTTTATTATAATATAATATAGTGGAAAATAAATATTTAATAAGTAACTTACCGCCTGGTAGATATTGTGTATCCTGACATGTCTCCAGATCATCACTTGGTGGAAGTTGATACTGTGTTCTTCCTCTTAAGGTAGCCGAATGAAGAGAACCTCCACGAGGTGGTATTTCAGGAGGCGCAGGTTCGGGAGGAGAATCTTCGGTGACATCTAAAAATGTAATATTAGTAAGAAATTTGAAACATATTTTTCGATTGGAAAAAAACAATTTAAATATATCATAAACGTCAATTATTCAGTAGTTTTAGATAAAACAGACACTAAATATATTTTGTAATTTTAAATATGATAGCAGCCTTTTATATTTCAGGAATATCAAACACAACAAATGTTAATCATTGAAAATGATTTTAATGTTTTTAGAAATATTCTCCACTATTTTTTAAGTGTATAAACCATTTAGAAAAAGCATTATTGCCACTGTGAAGATGGTATTCCCAAAATATGATTTTTTAATATACTAACTGCCTTTTCTAGCATAGTAAATCGTTGACATCAGAGTTTTGAGTTTTAATTGGTTAATTACTTGAACAGATAACTGAGAGTTCGAATTCTTATAGTAAAAAATAATACGTCGTTTCCGGTTTATTTTTGCTCAATTCGCCGTATACTTCCGTCGAATAAATAGTTGTGTATCATTCAGAATTAACCATTTCGTGCGCGAGCAAGTTTTTATGGTTTTAGCTCCTCATGGAGTACTCATACTGTCGACTGCTGTTTACTTTCGGCTTCATACGTATAGACCCAAGTCTGGTCTCCTGTCACAGATTTACACATATTTTTTGAATCAATGCGATTGTATTTTATGGGCATTTTCTTGCGCCAATTGATAAGCGCCATTTTTCTAATGATTGTCAAAATATGCAATATATTATACACGCAAGTGTTACCTATAACGATAATGCATTATTAGTTAAAGTATTTTTCGTAGGTGCTTCATTGTTATATAAAAAATGAAGTTTATCGATGGTGTGTCGAAAGTATGAAAAATAATCGCACGAAATGTTTACTAATTAATTCCATTCTTTCGCGGAGAATAAATTTTGAAATTACTGTAAACAACCCAAATAGAGTCGATATGTGAAAAAGTTCTAAGTACATATACCGTCTAAAATGGCAAGTTTTACAGTAAATGTGTTAGGTAGCGCCTAGCAACTCCAAAGTTGCCAGTTCTCGAAATATAAACGACTACCTAGCAGAAAACGATATTAACTATTTGAATAGTAACTTCACGATGAAATAACGAAATAACTAATAGAAACGCATCTTAAAAATTTTAGCAGATAAAGAAACCCATATTAAATTGATCCTAAGATTTTGAAAATATAGGTTTTAAACTTTCAATAAATTGCAGAAATGATTTGCGGGATGTCCCAGTTACAAAATGTATATGTTTACCTTTATATGTTACGAAATCTTTGTAATTTCGTCACCCTATTTTTCCTAGTACCCTCGTAAAGAAGTAAAAATACTCCATTCTTTCTGTATGATCAGTTAAGATAATACACACGTCATTATCGATCGCCAGTAAACATCATTCATTGAACCATTTTTCGTATTGTCGGTGTTTTCTTTTTAAAAAGCGTGTTTTGGAGAAAAGAAAAAAGCTAATTGTTTTTCTCATAACTTATTCAGTTTAAAGGAATTTCGTATTATTTTTGTTAATTTAGTCACCTTTTTTGATTCGGTTAGTTTGTTCTGCCATATTTAAAAAAAATCTGTCAAACGTTTTTGTTTGGAAATTTTTTCCATGTGGCGGGGACCTGAAATCATGAACCTGAGGTTTTCCTTTACTGACTTTGAAAGAACGGGGTACATTTATTTATTCTTTTAAGATTTTTTTTCCAGAATTTATCAGATTATTTTTTCTGAGATACAAATTACCTTTTGTTTTTTATTTAAGTTTTGTTTGAATGTATCTGCAAAGCATAAACATATTTGGCTTTTATTGGTAGTGTTCATTTTACGGCAATTTTTCTTAATTCCTGGTCGGCCATCTTGACACCAGTCCATGAAAATTTTCTCAGAGATCTGATGCTGGTCTGAACTACCTATTTTCTTTATTAAAACTACCTGTTGATAAAGCGTTTTGCTAATCCAATGATATGTTAGGAGTTGTACTGTCTAGTTTTTTGATTTTAGCACTACTACCAGGGTAAAATGTACCTAAAAGGTAATGGCCATTGCGCTATCTAAGATTCATGAGCTGAAAGTATGCTTATCTGAGGGAACTTGGCTGACAAAAACTCCGAAGCACATTGGGAGCAAAGCGATATGAAAAGGATACTCATTCCAATCTACTTAGTCAGGACAACTAAAGATGAGTTTAATTTTTATCTTTTATCTTTTGCTTATTTGAGGCCTATTTGTAGAATTTTGACTCCACCTGCTAGTCTGTTCCAAGTTTAAGAATCTCGAATATTCTTATCTTTATCTTATCGTGTCTTTGCAGAAGACAGATAATCCTAAAAAATCTTTAGCTATATTGTCTTGAAGTAACAGGCTTCATTTGATTTATAATGTCTTTTACCTACAGGTGTCTATAGATTAACATGTACAATTGTTTTTTGGTATTCAGCTAATGTTTGGCCAACTTTCTTCTCTTGTTGTGTTATATAATATTGCAATTATCTTCTCTTCTTTATTGCTATGTAACTTCTTCACAATCTTTTGTCAATATGGTGAACGTTCATTATCAAATGTTTTCTTAAATTTAAGATATTATAGAAGATAAATTTATTTACATATTTTGACATATTACAGAGTCGGTATAAAAAGAATTCTTCATTTTTTTATTAATAAATTTTAACTTTTATTTTTGACGGCACATTGTGTGTCACACTAACCTCTTAGTATGTAATTTTAATGTATTTTGTGTGTACAATCATTTTCCAGACGTATTGTTAATAAGTTGTTTATTGTTCTTTCTGACTTTTATTTTGCACATACTCTTTTTCTTCCTAACTTTTTACATATTTTATAAATTTAGATTGAAACTTGAGTTTTACTATCAATAATTTGAAAGGAACGCAAATTTAAAAATTATGTTCGTCACACATCTTTAAATTTTATTGTGTAGGAATAAAGTTGGATTAATTACCACAAGTCAGAAATAAGAAGCCTAACACATATAATAATGCTTATATTGCTATAGATGTACGTCTATTTTTAGATAGCGTTAAGAAAAGATTAGGATGATGGAGAATAAGATACATCACAAATTTTTGTTCATTGAGAAGCGTTTAAATTTATTGGTCAATTTTCTCTCATTATTTCTAAAATTTAAATTTAAGTATTGGTCAATGCAGGGTATCTTATAATTGGAAATAATATGTCACCAATTTAGGCGAAATTTTTAGCAATAATGCTATAAACTGCTTTAATGAGCTGCACAAATCATTTTGAAGTAAAATAAATGGGGGAAATTAGTGTATGAAAGCCGAGAGCTAAAAGTAAAAAGATTTTTGCGATCTTAAAATAACTTTAAGGTAATATAGCAAAGAGAAATTACATTTTACTCACTCAACTTGGCATTACACATTGTTAACTCTGAATAAATTTCCATGATATTTGTAACCCCATGTTATTATTTGAGCTTTGTTAAAATTCAGTGCTGTTTATTTAATCTTCAGGGGATAAAAATTAAATTGGGATTGAATATTTGCAATTTTTGGTTCATATAGTGTGGCCGTTAACAACACAACTTAAAACTTCTTATTTTATTTATAAGATCAGAGCGGCATTTTACAGAGGAAATCTTACCTTCTTTAGGTTTCTATTTCCTAGGATTTCTGATTATTTTTTTCAAAATTACTGCTGATTCAAATGTTGACTTCCTTTTGGTCACTCAAGTGTTTTAGAAACCTAAAATATTTTCACATGTTTAGTAACGTTGGATCTTTCTAAAACCAATTACTGTTTATGACCATTGCATATCAAATCATACCAGGATGTAAACTGCGACATTCTGGATCTCCACAGCAATTTTTGCATTTCTTCTATAGATAAAATTACATTGTAATATATATATATATATATATATATATATATATATATATATATATATATATATATTTCAATTTTGAAAGCTGCGAAAAGCTATAAATTTCCCCATTATTTCCTGTATCCAAATAAGTATTACTCCAGGATGATTTATCTAGCTACTAACCTTATAACGATTGACGATGCAATCTTTTAAAAAGAACTCCCAATAGTGCTTTTTTATAATTCTGTCAATGATTTTATGGCCCACAGTATTTATTTATGATATCCTTCTGGTCGGAGTTAGGAAATTAGTATCAATATGTTTTGTAGTGTCACGGATAATGTTAGATGCATTGGACGGAGAATTTTCAAGATACCTAAGCCATACTTTGTAGAAGTCCCAACCGACTTCCACCTCTTGACGTAGCTTCCTCCAAGTTTTTTTAGCTGCTTTTATTTTTTTTATTGAAATCAGTGAGTGCTTTTTTCGTTCGCCGTTTTTTTTTGGTCCATTAAATAGTTTGCGTGTTTTTTTTCTTAACACTGTGAGATTATTATACTACTAGTTGACTTTGTTGCAGGCTGTCTTCCTCATAGGCAGATAGTTGTAGGAGGTTTTAATTGTTTTCTGCAGTTGAGCAGAAGTTACCTCAATATACACACATAAATTTTGCATATTTAACTTTAGGTTATCTTTGTATTTCTCCTAGTTGGTGCGCCTCGGATTACAATACTCAGCACTGGTCTTTCCACATCGATCACCTCCATGAAGATGTATCTCTAATCCGAGATGGATGGCTCTGATAAGACGTACCACCAAGTCAGCTCTGAGCCTATATGCATAGTCGCTAAGAATATATCAGTTATCTGGTTACGAGTTCTGGTAACAAAAGTGAGTTCTTTCCCACGTAAAAGAAAACAATTTTAATTTATCGATATTATATTATGAAAACACTGCTTTCTTTTCATGTCCAGCTATATATAGCTCAATTGCTCCCAGGCTTTTCTTAATCACGATTTTTTTCGATTTTTTAAAAACGTTCGAGACCCGTCTTTCCCATCTGACTATTTTATTAACAAAATAAAAAATAAAGTGTCCCTAAAAATGTATTTCAAGACTTAACAAAAGGAATGATATTTTTAATTAAGTAGTAATTATTTATAAATACTGTAATGATTGAGCTTGCATCTGCTTAATGAGTGTTATAATTCTTAGTTAAGTTTTTATCAAAGCCAATCACATGTCATCTTGAACATCCAGCTTACTCCTGGCTTCTGTCTTGATCTGGCAGTAGAGTTGAAATCTATTTTCGTAGAGATAATTAGATGCAAGTACACTAATATTCGAAAGGAAAGCACGCTATGAATTACGCTTAGTATACCTAAATTGGGGTAATAATTATTCCTGAAATATACCACGCACTAGGGCGTCATTTCGCAGCTCCAAAAATTCATGTGTGCCAGTACTATCCAAATATATATGAAGTCGGGTTCGTGCTAAGGCAACTTTTTGGTAAGAGAACTCCGTCAAATAACGTTAAATTTCAGATTCAATGGGTTTAAGGTAGATATTAATTTCATCCGTTTGATTATCTATAATTGCTCTCACTTATTACTCAGTTTCAGTGAAAAAGTATTCAAACAGGTCAAAGTTTCTCACATTTACTTTTTACAGCGTTAGTTTTTTCAGTTTAATGAGAACGCCATGAAATTATCTCTAAAATAAATGATGTACGTTTCTTTATCCTGCTGTTTCAAATTAAGCTTCTTTAGCTGGCCTAAGATGTCTTTGGATCTAGATTTCATCATTAAATTATATGATAAACTAACGTTTTCTTTTTATTTCTAAGAAATTTTTATTTTCTTTTTTCAATCCAAAGACTCGGCCAACAAATATTTTCAACGTGTAGAAAAAATAAAAACTTCTTTATCAGATTTCATATTTTTGTATAACTCCGTCCAAGAGACAGTACTAAGAGGATTAGATTTTATATAATTCACAATTGTCACCAAACAGTCGAACACTTTTTTAGAAGGCATGCGGTCTAAAGCCCGCCGTTCTCCATTTAAGCATAACGATACACACTCGACCAAAAATTTTCCACTGTTAGTCATTACTTCCAAGAAATTAACTCACTATCTTCATGATATCATCGTCTTTTGTATTAGTTCTTAGTACTCTACAAAATAGAAACTCTTAGTACCCTCCAAGTGAATATATCTCACGGACACGAAAATATGAACTAACAACGTGTTGGCCAGTCAAATTAAAAGAAAAAGGCAGGAGATGCTTTTACGTCAGACCAAATTTATTCCATGACATCTGGGTTATGGAATAAACTCGCTTGTCCCAAAATTACTTTAACGGACTTTAATAAACAGGATTTGATGATGTATAAGTTTTTTTTTTGCTACTTCTAAAGCAATTTTATATGAGGCTTCATCTATACCTTGGCTGTATTGTTGAAACATATCAGTAAAATCCAACTTTTGTCATTTAAAGGCAGTCGTTCAAATACTCCGACTCTTTAGGATGCTTTATTTCTAAGTGATCTGTGAGCTTTAAGGGTTTCATAGATTTAGCACTAGTAGTTTTTGAGTCTGGCCACATAAAAGAAGAATCATTAATATACTTTTGTAGCTTCTTGATTGGCTTAATTATGAGTAGATAGACAACTTTTTCCTCTGCGAAAATTATCATAATCGGTTTATTCGCTGTCTAATTTTTTCCGTATCACGTCAGTTTCCCGTCGTAAGAAAATTTAAAAATTTCCTTTTTTTTTCAATTGTAGGCGTTAGATTATTAAACAAAAAGCGAGAAAAAGAATTTTCCGACAAAAATTGTGGTTTATAAAGGGTTATCCACCACCTTCACCATGACAATTTGATGAATTTTGGAGATTTATTGATAACAAACGAGTTTTTTCAGAATTGTTTGATAAAAATATGTTGAAGCCACAAATAATATTGTCCAACAAAATACATTTTCTGATATTCCAGTCCGATGCACTCAAGTCGTCGCTCCCATGACAGAAAATATTTAATAATAACATTTTTTTGTCGTTTTTTGGTATTGGAAAAGACACAAAAATTAACTAGTTGTCCGACAAAAAAATGTTACCTTTTTTAATTAAAATGAAAAAAGCGATGCTATAAATTTAACACATATGCGACATGTGCTATTTACCAGCTGTGCTCTCAGAGAAGTACACCTTAAAAACGTGAAATCAAATGCGTTCAGAAAAAGTTATTGACAGAAAAATAGTTGACAATCATAAATAGTTTATAAGATTCCATTATTCAATTTTTGTGTAAAAAAATTACCTACAGTTTCAACTCTAAGTTTTTTTTTTACACAAAAATAGTTTAACTAATTGAATATTATTTTATTCAACCATATATAATTGTCATATCATGAAAATTATTTGTGTAAAAATTTTTTTCTGAAAGTATATGAATTTTGCACTTCTTGGGCGTGATCGGTTTGATAGCAGTAGGATTATTTACATGCTTATCAACTTTTTTGAATATAACTAAAAATAAACATTGGATTATATATGTAAATTCTCCTTTCAGGCAGAGAATATGAAAAATATATATACAAACAGTTTATTTCCTGCAAATATCGCTCTGGTCCTCTCTCCATACGCGTTTCGATCACCTCATGATCTCGTCGGTGGAGCTGTATCGGACCGAGAGCAATATTAGCAGGAAAAAACTGATATAAGAAATATAAGTTTCAAGGTACGTCGGCAGGATACTGCACCTGACATCTATCTAACTCGATGTCAGACTGAAAAATATCGCCAGTCGAACGACATCTATGAATCATTGGAGTAAAATGCGAAATTTTTAAAAATCAAAATTTCAGTAAGAAATAAAGAAATCTTCTGCCGTATTTAAATAGTTTGTTACATATGTAAATTCTCCTTTCAGGCAGAGAATATGAAAAATATATATACAAACAGTTCGACTGGCGATATTTTTCAGTCTGACATCGAGTTAGGTAGATGGCAGGTGCAATATCATGAGGTGATCGCAACGCGTATGGAGAGAGGACCAGAGCGATATTTGCTGGAAATAAACTGTTTGTATATATATTTTTCATATTTTCTGCCTGAAAGGAGAATTTACAAATATAACAAACTATTTAAATAGGGCAGAAGGTTTCTTTATTTCTTACTGAAATTTTGATTTTTAAAAATTGGACATTTAATTCAGTTTTTTTAGAACACTAATTGTAATTGATAAGTTATTATAAATACATCAAAAATTGAGAAATAAAAAATGCCTATCAGATATTAAATAGTATTAAAAAATGAAAAACTATTTATTGTGTCGTAACTGAGAGTAGTCTGAAGTATTCGCACAGCTACTTATTCAAGCTTTTTCGCATATATATATATATATATATATATATATATATATATATATATATATATGTTTATGCGGCTTTCACGGATACCTCCGTGTGAGATGCGATAGCAGTGGATATATCCACATTATGCCGTTGTAGTGCTGAAATCACATTCAGCAAAACGTACAACTATATGCAGCTCCGTCAATGAATGAAGTAGAATGCGAACAGTAATATATATATATATATATATATATATATATATATATATATATATATATATATATATATGTACATGGCAATAAAATAATCACTTACATGACTGATGAACACCGTCGTGCACATCAAAAAAAAATTCTTTTGTCGGACAGAGGTGTTTAAACTGATCACACATAGATAATAAGCTCTCAAACCTATATTTTTTTGTCCGACAAATATTAATAAATACCGCGCTGTCGTGAGAGCGACGATTTCAGTGCGACTGGAAAATCGGAAAATGTATTTTGTCCGACAATATCATTGGCGGCTTTTGCATATTTTTATCAAACAATTCTGAAAAAATTATTTTATTATCAGTAAATCTCCAAAATTCATCAAATCATCATGCTGAGGTTGGTGGACAACCCTTTATAAACCACAATTTTTGTCGAACATTTTTTTTATCCCTTTTGTTCAATAATTTAATGCCTACAATTGAATATATATATATATATATATATATATATATATATATATATATATATATATATATATATATATATTTATAAATTTTATTACGACGGGAAACCGACGTGTTACGGAAAAAATTGGAAAGCGAATAAATCGATTACAAGAACTTTTGCAGAGGAAACGTTGTCGCTATACTCATAATTAGTCCAAATAAGAAGTTACGAAAGTATATTAATGATTCTTTCTACATGTGGCTGGGCTCCCAACTTATAGCCTTATTAATAAAACAAAAATCCAAATTTTAAATAATTTTCCAATATTTTCTTTTTTTTTCCATGACGTTGTTATCTAATAGTTTTCACTTACCAAAACGGTAAATAATATTAACAGCTTATATTTATAAGCTAACTCTAGGTAGCAAGTTAATCGAGACCGACAATTTATTAGTACATTTTTATTTATATTCGAAAGTTGAATATCTGAAGATTCTCTCCTATATTTCTGATTATTGTTTATATATCGGGTGAGAGCAACGTCAGGCTATCGTCTTGACACTTCTCTCTAGCATGTTTCTTCGTGAGACAATATAATGTCGCATTTGCTTAAAGCTACCCGGCTAGTTTGCCCCTGTTAGATTTTAGCAGACATAAGAGAAGGTGCGTGCACTTGCCATCCACTGATTATGTTGCATATCTGAAGTATTGTCAAGCATAAATAAATTATTAAATTTAATTAGTTTTAAATTTCATATTGCTTTTTAAAATTGTTAGCCGACGACCCCACAAAAAGACCGAGGCGACCTAATCAAATAATTAAACTCCTGCCAGTTCGATGGATATGCTGCATCTTCTATCTTATGAAAGATGCTTGATGCCAACGTGTTGTAAAAATTAAACTAACAATCTTGTATATTATATTAATATAGTCACTCTTCATGTCCGTTTTCAGGTTGTTAACGCATAATTTTAGAGTTTAAAATGCAAAAAATCCAATTTTTTGTTCCTTGTATTTAGTTAAAGCAGTAATAATTTTGTATAAATTTCCATGTCATTGTCGCAGTATTTGCATACCTCTGATATTCTGCGACGTTCATTAAAATTCAACAGTGTTTACTTAATCTCTTGGTCCGAGAACTAAAATTGTAGAGAATCTTTCTTAATGTTATATTTAGTTTACAACCAGTGTTTGATATTTCTATAGGGATACGCTAAAACAAGTGCAGTAATAATTTACAGTATGTATGACTAAGGTGTTGAGAATACTAATATACTATACAAGTGCTCAACAATTTTTGGTTGTTTCATACCAAACAATACTCTATAGTTTCTCTGTGGTGACCAAATATATTTAAAAACATTAAGCTAATTATTACTTGTCCTTTCGAGGCTCGCGAGAAGACTCTCACTCCGCTAACGAATTTTTCTGCCATTTATTTAAAAATCCGTCACTGTATCTTTAAGCACTGCTAAGTATCTTTCGGTCACAGCGTTCTGGATAAATAGTCTTTGAGTAACTGTTGGTTAATGAGTTTGTTTGGGCTATTTTTGCATATGCGGACTGTGAGTGCGCGTGTGAGCGGTTGCTTTATAAAATTTAGTTTCTATTTTGCGTTATTTTCTATATTTATAAAAAACCAAAGGTAAGTTTTATCTTTTACTTTTTTTTTTTTAATTCTATTTATTTAAATTCAAAATTACAAACATTTAGAATTGATTTTGCAATTCTTTGCAGATGACATGCTCTTGGGAAAAAGAACAAGTTCGTTTGAACTAGCTTATGATGCAATGTTTGGAAGAAGATAATGTGGAACCAGTTATTTAGAATGATGATCATGAAGAACCTGGGGAAGAGAACAACTTAGAAAGCCAGGATTTAAGTAGTGACACAGAGTAAGAAATTTCGGACTCAGAAGATGCTGATATAGAAAAACAGCCTATGTTCGTTGGAAAAGATGACAGAACAAGATGGAAGAAATATGTTCCAAACAGAAATGTAAGAACTAGTGCAACAAATTTAATAAAACATCTTCCAGGAGTAAAAGGAGCTGCAAGAAAAATTAAAAAGGGAAATTGAAATTTGGAAGTGAATTACTAAACTTGCATTGTTCTATATACAAATAAACACATTCAGTCAACTAGGGCAAATTACCAGCGTGAAAGAGATGCAAAAGATACGGACGCTTTGTAAATTCAAGCACTTATTGGACTGATGTATTTAGCCGGGGTATTAAACTCGAGTCGTCTAAATGTAGATGAGTTAGGGAACAAAAATTGTACAGAAGTGGAACTATTTAGACTGATCATGTCTTAGTGTAGATTTCGATTTATTTTGGAATATTTGAGATTCGGCGATTTAGTACTTAGAGAGGAAAGAAAGCGAACGAACAAGCTAGCCGCCATTAGAGAAATATTTAAGGCAGTGTACATACCATTTGAATTTGTAACAATTGACGAAAACTTAGAAGGTTTCCGAGGGCGATGTATTATTAGGCAATATATTCGTAGTAAACCTAATAAATGTGGAATAATAATATTTATGATGGCCGATTCAAATACGTTCTATACTAGTAATATGGAGGTTTACGTAGGCGAGCAACCTAATGGGCCATTTAAATGCTACAATTCACCAACTGCAGTAGTACAAAGATTATGTCAGCCAATAAAAGGGACTAGTCATAACTTAACAGTTGATAACTGATTTACCAATATAGGCTTACTGAATTCCATTCACTATTCGGAAAAATTGTACACTCGTTTTTTATAAATCTACCAAAAAGGAACAGAAATGTGTTGATTTGGTCAAGTATGCATTGTGGTAACAAAATTAATAATACAAATAAACCAGATATAATTATGGACTATAATGCGACTAAGTGAGGAGTCGACTACGTAGACAAATTATGTGCAGCTTATGATTATGCTCGCAACACTATCATATTTTATTCGTTTCTCAATGTGTCTGGTATGAACTCATTCGCGATCTTTTCTATGAATAACTCTACTGATCAACGAAGAAGAGTTTTTTACGAATTTTATCTTTGTAGTGAGTGAAAGAACATATTTACCGACGACTTTGACTGAGCCTTCCGTTGTTTCGGAGTCATCTGTATAACATATAGTGGATTTCTTGAGTTTTTCAATGGCGTTTCTGTCTCATTCACTCTTACGACTCAACCGAAGTGCTGAAGTTTTTCATAAAGTTGAATTTCTTTTTCATTACATCTTGGGGCATGTCCCAGATTTGTTGATTTCTGGATAAGAGATTAGGCGTTTGTTTTATGACCTCATCTTTCATCATCCTATAAGTCGTTCTCTTAGCCATGTTCACTAGAAATATATGTAGAGGTGTGAGGTTTAGGATCACTGCCATGGTGGCCGTTGGACGGGTTTCCATTGCTCCGGTTATACATGCTCAGAGCTTTGAATTTTCGAGAGAATATCGTTATCTCTCGTATTACCCAGGCTCATTTTTTTGCTCCAGATCACTGCCCCATATGTGATGATTGGTCTCACTGTGTACATCCACTGCAGGGTTTTTGGGTTTGAAGCCCATCTTTTTCCCGCATTTAGCCTCGTTGATTACTTCTTTTTTGTGCTTGTTCCAGAGGAGTTTGTTATCTGAGGTCAGTCCTAGATATTTAACCTCTGACTTCCACTCAATAACATTCCCATCCATTTTGACGGTTTTCAGGTTGAGGTTTCTTTTCCTTACGAAGGCTATTAGGATGGTTTTGATGGGGTTGATGTTTACTCCCATCATTTGACACCTTTCTCTGGTGTATTCAAGCCCTCTTTGAACTATGTCATAGAGGATATTCTCAACGTCATCGGCATAGCCCTGACAAGATACGCCGAGATTAGTCAGATCACAGAGGAGTTGATCTATAATTAAGCTTCTCCTGCCCTCTGATGGCATCCTTTGATGGTACAGAGGGAGATAGTGTCCTCTCCCATCTCTGTCTCTGCTATTCTAGTGAAGGGAAGTCTTGCCATTTGAATGTCGTTTTGTCCACTCCTCTGTGGTCGAGTGCTCTTTTGACTACCTCATGTGGAGTGTTACCAAAAGCCTCTTCTATATCCGGGAAGGCACATATCACAGTTTCCTTCCACTTCAGTTCTTGAAATTCTTCTGTTAATTGTATCAGTGTGATTTCCGTAGACCTACCCGCCGATGTGAGACTGATAGATCGCCGTCTGTGAATCCGCACGCGAGTTTTTTATCTCAAAAATAGGCTAAACTCATATAACAATACCGCGACCTAGAAACTCATCTCGAGAACTGGAACCATAATTTTCACCAGCAGTGAAGCAGCCACAAGGTAGCCCATTTTCAATTTTCGTGGTTGTTATACTTTCGCTTAAATCATGATTAAAATTAAATTCTTTATCAAACAAAAATTCAGTCCAATTTCTTTCTCAGACATCTTCTTGGTATAAATCGGAAATATTCGGGATATCAATAATAGTATAATACTAATAGTAAGATTATTGCAGGACGGCTAAAGAGGTACAAGACCAGCAATAACCGAAAACGAGACAATGCGCTCTTCCAACGATCAGAAAAGACTTTCTACCGTAAGCTAAACTCTCCACCTAATATGGCAGATAATAGATATCCCAATAGAGAGCAGGTAGAAGAGTTCTGGGGAAACCAACTTTCCACACCAGCCGATTGTAACATCGCAGCTGGCTGGATCAATGAAGAACACTAAATCTGCCAAGATTACAGCCAGATGCAGTTTGAGCCATTTACCACCGAGGAAATTTCAAGAATAATCAAGGAATCCCATAACTGGAAAGCTCCAGGTCTCGACGGGATCCAGAACTACTGGCTTAAAAAGTTCTGGTGTATGCACCATCAGCTGGCTAATCTTATTAATGATGTTTTTCCTAACCCAGCAAAAATGCCATTGTACTTGACCGAAGGTATTACGTACCTCCTACCAAAGGACCAACACAACACACATGACCCAGCTAAGTATAGGCCAATCACCTGCCTACCCACACTGTATAAGGTCATCACCTCCTGCCTGACCCAACGCATCTATGCACATTGTGAGCAAAATAATATCATTGCAACTCAACAGAAAGGATGTACGAGGGGAGCAATGGGATGCAAGGAACAATTGATTGTTGACTCTGTCATATGTAACCAAGCCTGTACCAACCGAAGAAACCTCTTTGCTGCCTACGTGGATTATAAGAAGGCCTTCGACTCAGTACCACATGAGTGGCTCAAAACTATATTAAGAATGTACAGGGTCGACAATAATTTTGTTTCCTTTTTAGAACGCATCATGTTAACCTGGAGAACTAGGATCCAATTGCAAGTGCCATCCAGCGACACCATCGAAACTAACACCATTCCGATACGACGAGGAATATTTCAAGGCGATTCACTTAGCCCATTGTGGTTCTGCCTTGCAATGAACCCACTATCACGCCGTTTGAACTCCACCAGACACGGCTTTAGTGTTAGAAACAACAACGAAGAGATAGTCAGAGTGAATCATCTTCTATACATGGATGATCTTAAACTGATGGCTGCTACCAGAAGCCAGCTGGAACAAATGCTTAAAATTGTAGAGGAGTTCTCCGGGGATATCGGAATGCAATTTGGACTTGACAAGTGCCGTATTTTGAACATCGTTAAAGGGAAGATACAACCGGGGGCTTTTGAAATGCAGAACGGTGAAACTATAGCTGCAATGGAAGCAGACCAAACCCACAAATATCTAGGTA
Organism: Diaprepes abbreviatus; assembly: GCA_034092305.1. Classification (NCBI taxonomy): domain Eukaryota; kingdom Metazoa; phylum Arthropoda; class Insecta; order Coleoptera; family Curculionidae; genus Diaprepes; species Diaprepes abbreviatus. The sequence continues at coordinate 1,701,358 of JASJET010000304.1, forward strand.
TGAAACAGGCTAAAAGAATTGATCATGGCACTATGAAGGCCGAATTGACAGCCGAATTTGTCAGGAGGGTAAGGCGGGTATTAAGAACTAATTTAAATAGTAGAAATTTGTTTAAGGCGCTCAACACGTATGCTTGCTCTGCGCTAAGCTACTCTTTTGGAATTGTAAAGTGGAGCAGGACAGACATCCAGAACCTGCAAAGAAAAATAAGGACACTCCTAACAAAAGCACAAAAACATCACCCTCGGAGTGCTATTGAACGTACAATGCTTCCAAGACCCCAGGGAGGAAGAGGATTGGTGGATATTGGTAAGCAGCTCGACCAACAAATAATAAACTTACGTTCATATTTCCACAGGTTGGCGGACTCTTCCACACTACATCGAGCAATATGCGAGGCAGACGATTCAACACCGCTACAGTTGAGGGAACAAGATATTACTTCTCACCACCAAACAGACCAAGAGAAGTTACAAACCTGGCTACGGAAGCCACTTCATGGACGGCATCCAAATGAGGTCAATCAGGACAATGTCGACAACTCAGCGTCGAACTACTGGTTGATTTCAGGACAGATGTTTCCGGAAACGGAGGGCTTCTTGTTAGCTATCCAAGACCAGGTTATTCCGACGAAGAACTATCGGAAGTTCATCATTAGAGATCCCTCAATAGAAAATGACCAATGCAGATATGGCTGTCGAACATCGGAGACAATTCAGCACATAACTGGAGGATGCCAAGCGTTTGCCGCAACCGAGTATAAGGAAAGACACGACTCAGCCGCTAAGATACTCCACCAAGAGTTAGCAGAAAAGTTAAACCTATTACAGGTAGGAAAAGTGCCTTATTACAAGTACAATCCGGAGCCTATTCTTGAAAACAACCAGTTCAAGTTATATTGGGATCGAACGGTTCTGACGGATCAAACAGTAGCTCATAATAGACCAGACATTATACTAATAGATAAAATTTCTAGGCGAACTACACTAATCGACATTGCGGTGCCTAACAACAACAACCTAAGGCCAAAATATAACGAGAAGATCGCCAAATACAGAGATCTGGAGGTCCAAATCTGAAGACAATGGGCAATGAACAGCGTCCAAACGATTCCCATAATACTGTCAACAACTGGAGCGATACCGAAGAACCTCCTGCAGAACATCAAGGGACTGGGCCTTAGTGAGCATCTTTATAAACCGATGCAGAAAGCAATTCTCCTAGCAACCGCGCGAACCGTCCGAAAATTCATGGGAAATGCAGCAGACAACGTCACCTAGGACCCGATAACGTGGAAAGGGTTCCCACAGAGCTTCATACTTTTGGCGTCTTTGTATGCCTGGTATGAGTGAATAATCCCTGGAGGGAGTGCGAAGCCGTTTGGCTTGTAAATCATGTAAGATTAATAAAATTGCATTAAAAACCAAGTAAAGCTCTGCACTGACGTACAAAGAATTTTGATACTATTGCTTACCAATTTATTCTAAATAACTCATTCTATTATAAAGGTGTTTTGTTTGTGCAATAAAAGAGGAAGTAACGGACTTATGTATTGATAGATTATTGGACAAAATTAACTATCTCTTGACAGAAGACTGTTACAGAAATGCCATAGATATTATTTGAAAGGAAGAAATATGTGGAATTTAGAAAAATTATACTGAAATCTTAGCTTCAAATTTGCGCATTAGAAGTTTAAAAAAAAATTACTTTTATAAGCTGAATTATCTCTAGAATCGCGAGTTTTAAAGTTTTTGGCACATATTAAGAAAAAAAAGGAAGAACTCGCGATTCTAAATGCACTTAAACTTAATAAAGAAACGAATTTTTAATATTTGACATTTTAACTGTCTATAGAAACGCGATTCTTTAAGTTTTTTGACTTAATCAAATAAGAAAATTGGTCTTCCTAATACCTAATTTCGAATTCAGGTCATTCAAAAAGCTTCAAAATTCAGGATTCAAAAAACATTTGAAGTTTTAAAAATGCGGAGAAATTGCATTTTTGGCAACATCTAATATTTCTAGATGAAAATTGCAATTTTATCATCTTTAAGAATTGCAAGTTTTACAGCTTTTTGCACGTTAAAATGAAATTATTCACGTTTCCTTTTTTTCCGGTATAAATAAAAATAGTCATATAATTTTATCCAACAAGTCGTAACAAAGAACGCACTCCTATATTGTAATAGGATTATAACGCAACGTTTCCTATTTCTGGTAGACTTTAAATGCTTTGAAACTTGCAGTTGTATCTTCTTCTTCTTCAAATGCATATCCACTAATAGATGTTTGCGATTACATTTTCCATTTCTTTCCTACTTTTCGCGGTGTGTATCAGTGTCTGAATATCGTGCAATCTGGTCCACTGTCTGATATTACGGAGCCAGGACATCTTGTTTCTTCCAATTCCTCTTTTGCCCTCGATCTTGCCTTCAATCATAAACAGTAGGAATTAGTATCTCTCATTTCCTTTGTATTGATGTTTATTGATTTGCTGCGCTCTCCTATTATGTTGATGAGTTCTTGAAGGTCGTTTATATTATCGGCGATCAGGACTGCGTCATCCGCATAACGAATGTTATTAATCCTTATTCCGTTAATTTTAATTCCGATTTCAATATCTTCCTATGCCTCCAGGAAAATTGTTTCCGAATAAAGGTTAAATAGGAAAGGAGACAGCATACACCCTTGTCACAGTCCTCTTCGGATTTGTATCGGGTTGGATACATTATTATCTGATTTTATTTGCGCGGTTTGAGCTCAGTATAAGCTTTCAATGCATCGGATGTCTTTCTGATCTATGTCGAGTTTTCTAAAAAGCAGCATTAGTTTATGATATTGTACACGATCGAATGCTTTTTCGTAATCTATGAAGCATAGGCACACATCTTTTCTCTGATTGTAATAGTTCTGATAAAGCACCTGACTGTCACCGACTATCGCTTCTCTCGTACCTAGGCCCTACCTAAACCCAAACTGTGAGTCGCTTATGTCTCTTTCGCATTTATTATATATTCTTTGATGTATTATTTTTAGAAATATTTTTAGTGTATGACTCATTAAACTAATGAGTCCATGATCTTTATATTTTTTTGCGATGGTCTTCTTAGGCAAGGCAATGAAGGTAGAGCATAGCCATTGTTTGGGGTAGCAACCCGTTTCGTAAATGATGTTAAATATTTTATGAAGTATCGCGATGCCTCTTTCATCCAGAAGTTTCAATATCTAAGACGGTATCTCGTCTGGGCCAGTCGTCGAAAAGATTCATGTTTTTCTCAAATCTCAAGCGACTAGGTGAACTACAAACGCGAAACTTTCCAATTTACAATACTTGGGGACAAAGAGTTTCACGTGGCATACAAATATGCAATTTTTAATCTTTTACATTTACGGAGCCGTGGCACAGTGAGTCATACGCATGAAAAAATGGTCAAACTTCAATTCCTAAGTTCTCTAACTCACTTAACCACTTAACCGGATAATACCGAGTTCCGCATGACTAATATTGCCGACAAGTGAGTGGAGCAAGAATTAAATCCTGTGCTATCTAATTAATATAAGGGTAAGACAGTGATTTCTACGTAACCATGAAGACAAACGAGATTTAATCTTGAAGCTTCCGAATCTACAGAACCAGGAAACAGTGAGTTTATTGTGACCACAACCGCAGGCAGGCGAGTTTCGAACCTCAAGCTCTTTTACGTAAATAGCCGGGAAACAACAATACCTGCGTCATCAAGACCACTAATAGGCTCGTCTGTCTGTAGTCTTAGTCAGTTAAAATTTTCGAGGAACACGTTTTTTTCTCTTTCTAAAACCTGTATAAATAATTTCAAGTTTTGAAAATTTTAAAGCCTAATAGAAAAGGCTTTTACAAGATGCATAATTTACCATTTTTTTCATGCTGATAAAACTGAAAAACTTGCAATACTAGAAAGTGATAAAATTGCAATTTTTATCTCTAAATCTTAGACATTGCCAAAAGCTCATTTTTTCGGGATTTTAAAAAATAATTCAAATGTCTCTGAAATCGCCAATTTTGACCCATTTTGAACCTACCAAAATCGAAATTACGCGTCATGATAAGACTTTCTTTCCTTTCCTGGCACATCTAAACTGTAGAAAATTGCATCTGCAGACAGTGAAATTTTCAAATATCAAACACTCATTTCCTTGGCAACTTCAAATGTTTATAGAATTGCAAGTGTTAAAGTATTTGAAAGAAAGCGCCAATGGCAAAAAAGAAACTATGGATCTTGGAAACTATGTTTTGAATACTTCTAAGCTCGTAATTCTAGAGACAATTATGTCTAACAAAAAGATTTTTTTGCAAATTCTAATGCTTGTAGAATCACGGATTTTGAAGCTAAATATTTCGTTACAATTTTTCTTAATTCAACATCTGTTTCCCTTTCGAATGCTACCTGAACCATCTCTGTAGCTCTTTTCTTTCGAGAGATATTTGATTTTGTCCTAAAATCCATCAAATTAGTTTAACGTGAGCCGCTGTTAAAGAGAGATAAATTCTATTTGAGCGAAAACAGTATGATCCAATGAGCTATAAACTGATATCAATACCCCAAAGAATTTTTAAATATTCGAAAAAAAGTTTTTTTAATTGCAACAACCTGTATTTTCTTACGGAAACCCGTAGAACCATGCTCTATAAGATCTTTTTTGTCTTAAAAGAGCATCAGGAATTTTACTCCTAAATTTTCTTGACATATAGGATCACCCTGTATATGTAATCACTATATATTTTTGGTAGAACCGGTTTTTGAAAGGTAAGAAAAACTACTAGGACAAGAGAGACGTACAGGGTGAATCAAAGATTCGATGAAGTATATTTATTACTTTCAGAGAAGATTTACCAAAAACTAGATTTACTGTATTATACGGTTAACTTACAACAATATAAAAATATTTGGGTCTGTACAGAGTATGACAAAAAACGAGGATGGTCTAAAGTTTTATTTTTTGAAATTGATATGAAAACATTTTTGTTACGGGTTTCACTTGCCACAACTTAAAAATTTTTGAGATTTATGTTTCAAAAAAAATACATCGTAAATGCCGTCGTGCGAGAAATATATTCAAGTATATTATCAAACAAGACCAAAGCCAAATAAAGGTTATTTAACAGTTGCAATAAAAGCTACAGAGTGTTCAACACATTCTTTCAGATTCGAATAATTTTAAATTAAAATAAAATAATTTTTTTCTGATCAGACAACATTCTCTTTAAATCACCATGTCAAAAGACAAAACTGTCGCTATTGGTTCATAGCGACAACCCTCAAAAAGTGAATATGTCGTGTGGTATAGTTTATGGAAAATTCCTAGGTTTTTATTTGTTTGAATGAATCATCACTGATGTGAGATATTTGGATGATTTCTTCAAAATAACCTAATTCCTGCACTAAAACTTTTGTATCCAGACCCAAAGGAACCCGATGTGTCACACTGTGACCTTTTTATCTAACAAAGTGGAGCGTCACCCCACTATACTATCCCTGTCTGTGCTTAGGAGATAAGATTTTTCAGATTAATTGGTTATACAGAAAAGGGACAATCGAGTGGCCAGTCAGATCACCAGATCTGACTCCCTTGATTATTTCTTGTGGGGATATTTAACAACTAAGGTATACTTGACCCAGCCCGACAATTTAGAAGTCTTGAAGGTTCAAATACACCAGGAAATACGAAATGTCACCACAGTTATTATCGACAATGTTTAAAAAGAATTCTGACCGACTATTGTCAGATCGTTAACGGGGCCCAGTTTTATTATTATATTTACATTAAATTTATGTAATACTTTACGAAAGCTCTGTGTATTTATATACACACGCATCTAAATTTCATCAATTTATGGAATTTTTATGGCCTGCCTAAAAAAATTTTCCGAATTCACCCTGGCGGAGATTTAGTAGGTTGTAACCCTTTAAAAAAATTCTAAAGCATTTACTTTCATTCGTAGAAAACACAAGTATTCTGAAACTTTTATTTTCGATAAAAATATATTATACCTTAATAAACTTTAAATTTCCAAAAATTGGTTGGAACTTTTGATATTTTTATTAACAAAAAAGTTCTCTCAAAAATGTAAAATCTTTAAAACAAAATATGCTGGCCGAGGAAAATGAGAATGGGCTTCTTCTGTCTTTTTGCGTTTAATTAACCTAATTAAGATAGAGTAATAAAACCGAAAAACCAGGTAGGTGGTGCTCCAGCAATGTATTTTGCATCAGTTAACTAGATTAAACAATTTCTAGCTGGATTTTCCAACTACCTGTAAAGTACGAAGATAATGGTCTACAATGTCTATCTTATTAAGTTACAGCCGAACGGAGTTACTTAGGCTGATTAAAGTCGAATAAATAATAAATATTGCATGCGCTGAATCCTGGAATCCAAAACTGGATCTAAAGCTACAAATGAGTTGTCGGTTATGAAATTGCAAAATTTAAGATGCAAGTGACGCTTGCATCTAAATGGCTTAATTTTATTTCATATAAAGGCTAAAATACTGCTTTGAAATATAATTGTTTCTATGTGAGACTGTGACGTTTCGTAGTATCGTGCGAATAATGAATTTCGTAGAGAAAGAAAGGATAATTGAGAATTTTTCTTCCAATAAATTAATCCCAACTGTCGCGTGTCGTCTCATATAGATCTCGAAATCATAGTCAAGTTGAGGCAACATTAGAGATGTATCTCATCTCGTCATGAGAACTAACAGAGATTTTATTAAAGATGGTTGAAAAAGGTAGGTTAACTGAAATTTAGTAGCATAATATCTGTACTGAGTGAAATTGCAAGTTAAAACTAAATTTAAATCACATAAGTAAGGATAAAAATTGATGGGGCTGCTTAAAATGTAAAAAGTCAGAATCAGTTAGTCCGTTTTTTAATCCCCTAATAAATAATTGCTTACCTATGAGGATCATAAACTTAACAATAACATTTTGTTAGTTCTAAAATTTTGTATTTGAAAAATCACGGCCATCACCGGCAAAGAGTTTTTATAATTTGGTAAATAATAAGATCATGAAAAACTCCGGGTCCGAAAAATGACGACAGTGCTGTTTCGTCTTAATATGGGACTCATTAGACTATTGCACTGAGTACAAACCATCACCTCGCATCTGTATCCATAAACAAATTTCGCGGTTGAAAAATAGTAAATAAGACAGTGGCAACATCTACACGACGACTTTTTAACACGATATTTACATTTATCAACGGTATTTGTCCTCGTAGCCTGGAGTTACCTATTTTATTTTAAAATTGCGCAGACGACAACTCCACTCTTTGTTATATTTGTTGGCTTCAAAAACACACAACTCTCTTGGGAAGATCGTGCTACACTTTACTTATATTGTGGAATTCGTAGTTGGTTTGGCGACCTCTATTCTTGGAGTGCTACTCCAAGGATAGAGTTTTTTATGTCGAGTTTTGATATATTCCTTTTTTTATTTACCGTCGTGCCACCTCATACCGGTTTTATGCAACATTGTTGGTTTGTGTTGTTCTTATTTTATTGAGTGAGCCATCGAGATGTCGCAACTGTGTCTTATTTACTATTTTCAGCCGTGAAATCTGTTTATGGGACACAGATGCGAGGTGATGGTTTGTACGGAATGCAATGTCCTGCTGAGTCCCATACTAGGACGAAGCAGCGCTGTCGTCATTTTTCGGACCCGGAGTTTGTCAATGATTTTGGAGTTCTCCACACTTTTAACATGAGAATAATATTTATCAACGTATATATATATATATATATATATATATATATATATATATATATATATATATATATATATATATATATATATATATATATATAGTTGTACGTTTGCTGAATGTGATTTCAGCACTACAACAGCATAATGTGGATATAACCACTGCTAATGCATCTCACACGGAGGAATCCGTGAAAGCCGTATAAACATATATAAGCCATCCGACGAGAGGTCGGCGAAGCCGCGTTCAGTGTTTGCATGCTTCCTTCCGATCTGTCCTTTGCACAGCCAGGTGCATGTCGGTACCCTGATGAGTCTAGTGAGAGACGAAACATGTATCTCTGCCGTATCACTGTGGCGGGGAGGGTAAGCTTTGACTTTCTTCTCGGTATGGTGGTACAGGTAGGCCACCATCTCGATGGTGGGGGAATAGGATGAATTGTTTTATTACAATTTATTCTAACTGTGCAACCTCTAACACAAAAAGGATATGATGGAGCGAAGTTTGCATTCACTGTTTCGCATTTTACTTCACCTACATACGGAGTTGCATATAGTTGTACGTTTGCTGAATGTGATTTCAGCACTACAACAGCATAATGTGGATATAACCACTGCTAATGCATCTCACACGGAGGAATCCGTGAAAGCCGTATAAACATATATAAGCCATCCGACGAGAGGTCGGCGAAGCCGCGTTCAGTGTTTGCATGCTTCCTTCCGATCTGTCCTTTGCACAGCCAGGTGCATGTCGGTACCCTGATGAGTCTAGTGAGAGACGAAACATGTATCTCTGCCGTATCACTGTGGCGGGGAGGGTAAGCTTTGACTTTCTTCTCGGTATGGTGGTACAGGTAGGCCACCATCTCGATGGTGGGGGAATAGGATGAATTGTTTTATTACAATTTATTCTAACTGTGCAACCCCTAACACAAAAAGGATATGATGGAGCGAAGTTTGCATTCACTGTTTCGCATTTTACTTCATATATATATATATATATATATATATATATATATATATATATATATATATATATATATATATATATATATATATATATATCTATATATATATATATATATAAATATATATATATATATATATATATATATATATATAATTATATATATATATATATATATATATATTTATATATATATATATAGATATATATATATATATATATATATATATATACATATATATATATATATATATATATATATATATATAATTATATATATATATATATATATATATATATATATATATATATATATATATATATATATATATATATATAGGTAAACACTTTTTCGTCAGGTGTGATAAGTTTTTGTTAATGAAAAAGTCAAACAAAATGGTCATAAATAATAAATTAATGTATTTATGGGGTAAATGCGGATGATAAGATAGTCGTTAGTAAATAGTATGTCAGAATTTATACTAGAGTCACGTTTTAAAAAAACATAAACTGCAAAAAAATTCTGTAATAACATGATAAAATTTAAAAAAATTAATGTGAAAAGTTAGACATTAATACATATAAATTTAGAATTATAAACATATTGGCCTCAGAAAGACATGAATCTTATAAAACGATAAATAAGTGATATTTTGAACAAGGTGAGAAGTGTTATTGTCGAGAAATAGTGGCTGAAAAAGCAATTTTAAAAACAATACAGTGAAATCCACGAAAACGAGAATCTTCGTCACCTTTTTATTAAACAGTGCGGGATAGATGAATCAGTGATAATAGGCGTAAAGTAATAACTCTTTAATGAAATATAGACACTATTTATCAATAGTTATTAATAACATATTAGTTTTTACGCATTACAAAAACAATATTTGTTAAAACTTTGTAAGAAACATTGTAAAAGTGCAATAATAGTATAAGAAAATATAATTTATAAGTTTATTTTGATAAGGAACTATGATTAAAGAGTACCTAATTATAGATAAAACTTTGTTAAATAGGATTAGGATAGTAATTAAACCAGAATTATCAATTTCAGGAAGTTATAATTAAAAAATTAAATGTATAGGTAAAATTTTCTTAAATGTAGTCTAATTCTATTTATCAATTTTATGTAATAAATAATAACCAAAAGTAAAGTTTAAGTATATAAAAATGTTAGGAAAAGTCCAAAATTTATATAAATCATAATTTTTTGTCATCAAATAAAATATTTATTTGATAATATCCATAAAACCACAAAATTTTATCCTATTTCGACAATCAGGAATCCATTTTGATTTTGGTTCAAATCTTAATTTCATCTAGTTACCAGTTCACGTCAGATGGCTGACCAACCAGAAAAAAATTAAAACAAAAATTTATACCACTTGATTACTTACTATAAAAAGCTAAAATTCATTTTTTTAAGGAGTACAGGTCCATCATTTGTACCGCTGTATTGCCAGATTTTAACAATTCAAAATCCCATAAAAAAGAATACAGTACACATTGAATAATTTTTATAATTTAATTAGGTTAAGATAAAGTGTTTTATAAAATTTTACATAGAAAAACTGCATCTACTGACATTTTTGTATTTTTCTGAATAAAATTTTTATTTGTGTTTTGAATCATTGGTTTGACCTTTTTTGACAATTATTATATTTTCATTTGAACTCACCTGAGAGAGAGAAATTTGACATCAATGGTTCAATTGTTAAATCACTAAATAAACTGAGTACATTCAGAAATACAGCGCATGTGTAATTGAGCAATATTTATTGAAAATAAAAATAAAAATTTGGTACAAATTGAGTATACTTTGGTATAGTTATTTGTGCCTGGCGTCCAACAATTCAATAAATTGCACATATATATGTGCTGTCGATCATTTTATTTCTCAAATGAAAGATAAACAATTTAATTATATAAAAAATAAACATTTCAAATAATTTTTTTTCGGTCACGTTGCTCTAATATATATATATATATATATATATATATATATATATATATATATATATATATATAGTTTTTCGTGGATGGGAACATGTTATTCAGTATTAATCCGGGAATACATCCATTTGTCAGTTTGATTTCCTACAGAAATTTGTAGACACTTCCTGTGCTTGCTAGTTGTGGATTAACTGAAAAAAATCTATGTGCAAGTTACGAGATCGTAAATCATACCTGTTGATTGGTGTTGGCTCCGCCATCTTTTCTAGCGCAGTTGATGGTTTCAGTGTAGGCTCAGGCGGTACAATAGTACCGCTTGAGGAGAGTGTTCCAGGTGGAAGGTAGCATCGTCTCTCTTATTCAGAACGCCGTATTTTCAATTTAGATTGATCCGCGAATCAATCTTGCCTTTTAATGTTCTATGTTACCAATTTACTGAGAGTTGTCACATCAGTTTTGTGTCCTATTTCGTGCTGATGTTAGAAAAGGGTAGAATTGCGATAAGAAATATACAGAAACTAGAAATCATGAACAAAAAACCCTGAACATTGCACCCATAACCATGAACACACTACACATATTAAAATAAAAGCATATAATCTGAAATAAAACGCGGACCATCTAAAAAAGTTATTTTTATAATAAAATTTCTAAATCGAAATATTCTTCTTTCGATTAATAAAATTAAAGCTATTTGGCATTACTTAAATCTTAGTCATCTAAAATGAATAACATTCAGTAAATATACAACAGGTGAAACAATAAATTTGGTTTAAAAACTTATTGATTTTGACCGGTCTGTTTTTACGAACTGCCAATATATTTTAATAGTTATTAGGAAGAAGTTATAGAAATTTTGATAAGGCATTTTAAAATTATATTTAGTTTTTATAACACTGGTTCGTTAACTTGAAATCAAGAAAAATACTTTTTCTACATGTGTATTATGCGTTTGTATACAGCAATAGAAATCTGTAATATTTTTTAGTTATTGCAAGTTGTTACTTTCCTTATAATTTTTGAAAAAGGTGTTCCTTAATTTATTGCAATTTTTCTTCCTTTAGTATTATCTTGTACAGCTTTAAAAATTCAATTGAGAATTGCAAATCTGTACACTCTGCTGATGCACCTTTTTTGGTAGCCATCCATTCAAAAACTTTGACTTTATCTACAAAATGTCTTTTAGAATATTTTTCACCACGATCACATATTATATATTAAGAGTTTTGAAATTGTCTCCATATTCAGACGCCTAACATTCATTGTCGAATAACTCATAAACAAACGATTTCAGTTTTCAAAAAATTGTCTTAAAAATTTCGATAAATTTTTTTATTCTTAAAAAGTAATTTTTCGAGGGTTGGAATGACCGCCGTTAGTTTAGACCGCGCTCGCTATTAATTCTCGGAAAACTACAAGTATTCCACCCCGATTATGAGTCTTAATGGACCAAGGGCAGTATCGGTTTCTTTTATAATATCCTACTGTTATTGGTCGACATTATTAAGGATCTTTATCAGCACCGACAATGTCGTTTTATCCTACCGATGCTCTCAAAGATCCTTATAAGAACGGGCAATGTCGGTTCCTTTCTTTCCATCCTACCTTCATCTATACACATACGCATTACATACCGTCAGTTCTTTTTGTTAGTTCCGTATTGGCCAGAAACCTATTTTACCGCCAGGCGCTCACAGGACGTCGCCTACCGCCGTTCGATGCCGAGATACAGCCAAGATGTAACGGACCGCCGCCTATCCAAGAGTATGATGCGTTATGAATAGCATCGCAAACTTTAGTACGAAGCACCGTGAATAGCGTTGTAATGGTACCTCCAGGTTACCATCTACCGTATAGCTAAGGCGTCGTGAATAGCGCACATACAAACTTTTGCCTTCCATACCATGTATTTGTTTATATTGTGTCCATCTTAGGTTGTAAGTTTGTTTTAGCCTATATTAGTAAATATGCAATACAGAATGTTTTAAAACTGTTTGTTTTGTTACCTAATTCTCCTTTTTACATTTAAGGATATGACAATTGGCAGTCAGCACTCAGTAGCTAATATGATCAAATGATCCCTGACTTACCGTTTCTCCACTGTACCAAGTTGCCCGATGCAAATGGGCCCTCTACCATATTAATTCAGTAGGTGGCGCTCGAGACCGATAATCGGTGAATGTCTTGACCACCGGACATTCAAACCGTTAAATAGTTCCAAGGATAGTTACCGGGCCGATAGGGATATCTCAACCGTGGGTATTTAGTGTTAGTGTGGGATATCCTTATGCTAGGAATCGCTTGACCGCTGAATGTTTGACCGATCGCTCTCTGAGATATGGATATTCACTTACACATACTCCACTCTTTTAACAAAAGGACGTCCGATGAATTACTGTTTTAAAAAGACCATTATATTTTCTTGGAAAAAGATGCCACTGAATAACAATTTTTAACTAAAAATTTAATATAGCGAAGTGCTGTTGGTGACATAATTTGTAACATACATCGAAACTTGAAAGATCCCAAATTTAGTGTAAATCAAGTTATTATTAAGATAAGTATTCACAAAAAAGTTTAAAAAAATTACGACTTTGACACCAGGAAACTCTCAATTTTTGAACAAACCAAATCTGGGTTAGATTTTCATATTTTATCTTCAGATGTGTGTGCTGGGATTTTGTAAATATTTTTCAGATACATCCTGTATATTGGAAAACTGATAACTGCACAATTTCATATAAACAGTTTTCATTGTTCTACTTTTGTTTTTATTCCCAACCTAGAAATTTTTACTTTCAATACTACAGATTATCAATTTTGGTTCTTTCACTGTTACTTCTATTACTTCTGCTTACTTCGGATGAAACAAATCGAACCGAAATTTTGGGTAAACAGTGAAAAACAAAAGCACAAATTTTTATTTCGTTTGGCTTCCAGTTCAAAAAAAGTTTTAAGTCTATGTTATGTTGCATAGAGTATCACCTATGGGATTTTATTAATAATAAATAAATAGAATTTTTCTTAAAATAGTTAATTTCGACATTTCTTTGTTGACCTTTTTGTATAACTAAGGTAAGGAGATCTCAAAATAAGTGTGGTGGGTAGAGTTATAGAAATTGTACAAATGCTCTAAATGCCAGATGTGTAGCAAGTTTGTATAATAGATTGTGCTGTGTAGGCCTGAAGAGGTTCATTGTAAAAACACACTCAAGTTTAAATAAATTTACATAGCTATTGACCTTCAGAACCTAATTCTTTAAAAATAATCTTGAAAATAAATCTTATTATTATTAGGTATTTTTTGACCCTAATTTTTATTTACGTATATAGAAACTGAATGGGCTCTCGCAGAGGGTTTAAGTAGTAAGGTCGTAAATATGCTGGGTCTTGAAACCGAGTTTCGAACACTGCTTACTCACAAATCATTAATTATAAAAAAATAAGTTTCAGTGGAGATGTTCCTTAAGGCTTACTTATTTGGCAAATTTCAAATTCGTAAGTACATTCCCAAATAAAGAGGGTGCTTCAGTGATTTCTTATTTCAAAAGAAAATCACAATTAATTGTGTTGGTGTATGACAAAAGTTACTATTTTTAGAAGATTTTTTCTAGTTTTATCTTTACTTCTAATTAGTATCCAAATTTAAAGTTTCCAAGTACATGAAAAATGCCTTATAGTAATTTAATAAGCGAGAAACACTTTAGTAATATATTTTTATATAAATGGCGAATCTGTCTAAGTTTTTATGTAAGTGGATTCTTGTTATGCATCAGTTCTCCTCAAAAACTCTTAAATATATTCATGTATATACAAATAAAAGAACTAATTAAAAATATACATTTAAAGGAGATGCTTTTAAAGAACAAGAGCAGAGAATAGTCTTTTTTGAGAAATAATAGCCCATTATTTCTCACCAGCTGTAACGATTTTTTATTTTCATCATACACACAAAACGTATCGATTTAAATACATTTGGAGTACTCAAATTGTATACCGTATATCGCAGAATAAAAATACTTCATAATTTTAAGAACTTAAAATGACATAATATATTTTTATTTTTATGCATGAACAACCCATTACGATAAACAATTAAAAGATTGGTTTGTTGTTGTATTGATGATTTTGCAGATATATTAATTATTATGGATATTACGATTTAATTTCCGCTTCAAAATACGCCGTTCTCGTTTTATAGCTTAATTTTTGAAAAATAAAAACCACACAGTAAAAAACGCATGTAAATCTACATCTAAATATTTTTACTGCTATTGAAATTTTACTAAGTGTACAATGTATTTTTTCCCATTACATATGTTTTCAAGTATGATTACATAAAAATAATAATTTAGTTTAAAAAAAATTAAAGTAATTTAATGTACAATAGTAAGTAAAATAATATAAAATAATGTAAAATAATGTAAAACAATGTAAAATAGTATAAAATAATGTAAAATAATGTAAGATAATGTAAAATAATATACAATAATGTAAAATAATCTCATCTCCCAAGAGCAGCAGCGAGACGTGGCAGGCTGCCATTATTTTTATACTAACTGCATAGGTAACACGTTTGGTGCACTAGTTTCTTTTTATAAAGTATATTGTGTTTTAGCTACAAGTGGATATTGGCAGGTAAGTCGAGAAAAACATTTCAGTGTACATTTAGGTGTAAATCTGAAACGATTTTTAGTAATAAAAACACATTAAGGGTTCATTTTTGCAGAGAGCATTTAGAAAACTGCAAAAATTCTGCTGATAGTAACATTAACAGAGAAAATATTGAATCTATAGAAAAAAGTAACACATATTTAAATAACGGCAATAAAATACCGTCAAATGAAGAAAGTAAAGAGGGCCTATCATTGACATTAAATTTGTTTACTAATCTTTATTTAACATTAGAAACTAAGTATTTATTAAGTAAATCTTCAATACAATTTTTAATATCAGCAATTTTTGATACGGGTAAGTTAAACACAGAACTTATAGTTAGTATTTTAAATGCACAAGGTTTAAATGTAGCTCCCGAAATAATTGAAAAAGATCTATTTTTTCTACTACATAATCCAAATAGTGGAATTTTAGGAACTAAGTTTTTATGAGAGGACTATCACACAAACAATTTTGTATTCCCTCTTAAAGTAGTGCTTCAAAATGAAGAACAAAGAAAAGCGTACCAGACAAATTTAAACATTTATTTCCAAGTGCACCACTGGTGTTGCCGAAACAATTAAGACGCCAAAAATGTGACCAGAGACAATTTTTTTTAACATTTATTTTCTTTAAATTGGTATACTAAAGGCCAAAATATTATTTACCCTATCTCTTTTTCTTTAAGAAGTCATGAAGTTAAAATTGCCATATTTGAAATGGAAATATTTAAAACTATTTTTATAGCAAAAGTTCTGTATAATTACAGATTGATTCTGTATCTACAAATTTAGTACAACAATTTTCAATTTTTAGATGTTGAAGAAAATTTATTCTTTAAGATTTGCGTGGAAAAGGAGATAATAGCAGAAGAATATTTAATATTTACTGATGCTTTTGTAACTACTTTTTGTTTTTACTCTGTATTTAATTTACAATACCCAAACGAAATAAGTTCTATATTAAAATTTACTCAAAGGTACTTTTTTGATATTCATCCTGAAAGTGGAACAAGATCTAAAAAACGAAATTCGAAAAATAGGGTATAAATTTTATTAACAAAATATGTAACTAGAAAGATACATAGATTTTTTTGTATGTAAAGTAAAGCTAAAAAATTAATTAGTGACATTTATTTTTGAAGGCTTTACTTTAAAGAAAGATTTTTGTTAATATAAGCTGAAATATTTTTTTTGTAAATATAAGTTTATCTATATATATATATATATATATATATATATATATATATATATATATATATATATATATATATATATATATATATATATATATATATTTTGTATAATTACAAGAAATATATAACTGACTACAAAGCTCAGATTAAAAAACAAAGCAGATAAAGCATCTTAGTCAAAAATTTAGTATCGGTATGCGCCAAGATCTTTTAAGTTTGAAATAGTAATACGAAAAAATAGATATATAAGTGGGGATGCTTTGTAGTACTTTACTTTTACTATAATGTTACTTCTAAAATGTCAAGAAAACGTTGTAGCCATGGGGAAAGTAAATAAACCTTTTGACCAAGTACTCGATTCCTAAAAGTAAATAATAAGCAGCGTTGCACGAAGTGCTTAGTTAACAAAGCTTTAATCTTTAAAACATTTTAAAAGCTAGTAAAAATCAACTAATCACAAAACCTGTTAAGTACATGAGTCACAAGTAAAATAGATAAGAAGACTATTGGGTCTCTCTGATTATCCATTGAATTTATCCCCACTCTATGCGTACAAAATTATGTCTAAATGTATCTGTTATTAGTAATCTGAGCTGCTAAGTTTTTGTACAATAAATATGTATATTTAAAGAAAAAACTTTATTTTAAATAATCTTATTATAGCATGACTCCTTCTGTATAAGTTTAACTTTTGTTCTGCCTCAGTCTTGTTTGGTACTTGTAAAATAACTACAATATGTACCTATTTGTTTTTCGAAATATTGGTTAGTTGTTTCAATATAAATAAATCGTTATTATATCAGCTTTTATTTCTTTATTCATATACAGATGATTACAACAATAAAAACTTCGTTAACAGCAACTGTTCGTTGTTTTATTCAGAAGATGAACGAAAATCCCTACCTACTGACGTATATATATATATATATATATATATATATATATATGTCAAATTCACGAATTCTTTTAACAACAGATAGGTAAAGAGCCCTGTATATTTTTTATGTTAAGTATTCTAGGTCAAACGTATTCAATTCTTAATATGATGTAATTTATATCCTATTTTCAGTTACTTCTGTTAAAATTCAATATACTGTGTAGTTCTCATGTTCTCGCTTACCAAAAATAAAATTGAATTTTCTCATATAATCAGTACGGAAGCAGGCTGAATTTTTCCGTGATCTATTTTTTGTGAAATATGTATTTTTTAATATAGGTCATCTAAAGATTATTTGAGAAAATATCAAAATTATCGAGTTGTGACAAGGATAATTTTTAGTCAGGATGACATAAATTGCATCATATTAAAAATTAAATTTGTTTAATTAGGGTCACTTTTTCATAAGAAGAGTGTGGGGGGCCCTTTTTACTTGATGACTTAAATTTTCTAACATATATTTTAATGTATTTTCACGTAATTTCACATGGTGGAATACGTATTTTTACGTAATCTGACATGGTGGAATACGTATTTTTACATGATGTGTTAGTTACACTGCATCTAACAACAAGTAAATCGACACGGAAAAACAACAAAAATTACATGATATAAATACGAAAATTACTTAGTGATTCATGAATATTTTTTACATTGAAATGCAAGTAATTTTTTACCTAGATACACAAGGCAATATATTACCAATGAAAGTTATGGTAATTTTCCATAAAAAATTTTTACTGTGCAATATATATATATATATATATATATATATATATATATATATATATATATATATATATATTATTCACTCTTGAGAGTAGACACTTTAATTAAATTAATTAAAACCAATATATATATATATATATATATATATATATATATATATATATATATATTATTTACTCTTGAGAGTAGACACTTTAATTAAATTAATTAAAACCAATATATATATATATATATATATATATATATATATATATATATATATATATATATATATATATATATTGGTTTTAATTAATCTAATTAAAGTGTCTACTCTCAAAAGTGTATTTAATAAGCATTTTATCGGTC
Organism: Diaprepes abbreviatus; assembly: GCA_034092305.1. Classification (NCBI taxonomy): domain Eukaryota; kingdom Metazoa; phylum Arthropoda; class Insecta; order Coleoptera; family Curculionidae; genus Diaprepes; species Diaprepes abbreviatus. Next base: position 1,719,891 of record JASJET010000304.1, read on the forward strand.
CAGTTTTTGGATTTTACTTATTTTTCCCCATTTGTTTTTCTCTGGAAATTTTTAAATACCTAACCTCGAAATGGGCACATGTTTTAAGTGCATGAATGAATGCATACAAAAGGAGGAGAGGAACGAGTTGTTTGGATTCCCATGTGATATATGCCGACAAATAATATACAGAAATTGTTCAGGAGTCAGAAGTTCTGAAATAAGAGTTCTTATAATGAAGGAAAAGTGTTTGCGACATTTTTGCCCTGACTATTTGGAATGTTTTACTGTGGTGCCAGGCTTAAGGAAGAGGATCTCTGATTTGGAATCCGAAATACAGAGAATCAAGATTGCGAAAACTGTGGATAGTGCTGCAGCCAGCTCTGTGCATGTTAAGGATCCACCTTGTACTAAGAAAGACCTGACCATTACTATTGCAGAAGAACTAAAAAATCAGGCAGAATATATTTGTGAAAAGCTTAATGGGATGATCGAGGCAATTATTGAAGCAAACAAAGAACTAGTTCAGTTTATGACTGCTTCTATAGTGTTAGTAAGCAAGGATGATGCCAACAATCAATCCAATGTTGGGCAAGTGAACAGAGATCATGCCAGCAATCGATCCAGTGTGAGGCAAATGAGCAGGGATCATGCCAACAATCGATCTGGTGTCGGACGAAACTCTCTGCAGGCCCGGGGGAAATCTCTTCAGAACCTACTGAACGATAGAGAACAACTAAATAATAAAATCAAGTATTCTACTCCTAACAAACGGAGTGCTAACGTTATAAAGGGCACAAATAATAATAACATAGCCTTCTCAGCTGCCCTCGGGGGGAAATGCATATATGTTTTATAATCTGAGCCCTGATTGCATTGAGGAAATGGTAAAGTTACATCTGGAGTCTAATGGATTAAATAATAAATAAAATAAAATAATAAACCCTACTCCATTTTTACTATCGTCTGTGTTTCCCTTGAAGTAGAGTGTGTTTCTGGAACTCAGTTGCATTCGGGTTTCTTTTTTTCTTTTAACCTCCACTATTCCTATTACATCCCATTGGATCTCGGAGAATTCCTCCTCTAGCTCATTTATTTTTGTGTGGGATTTCGAGTTTCCTCAACCCAATTAAGGTAATTTTTTTTAAGATTCGACATTTTTCATTTTAGCGGGTGTTTCAACATTAAAACGCCACGATTGTCGGGCGGGTTGGCGAGTTTGTATTTCAGCCGCCCTTCCAGGGTCAAACGCTGTTTGCAACCGCTCATTCTGAGTCAAATGCTGCTGTGGTGTTAGTTTTGGTCCGCCCCGGGTATTTCATTTTCCCGGTAGCACCCATATCTGGGAGGCTTTCCCTATCCGCCACATGAGAGGCGCTTGATGGGGAACTAGCAACCCCACACGACCACACACTCACACGATTGTTTTAATATATGAGAGAAATAACTGAATATATGAATATTTTTATATTTTATTTATAACTAATTGTATTATTTTTTGAAAAGTCTTTGTTTTGTAAAATTATCAGTTTAAGTACATTTAAGGTACTCATATTTTATGTCGTATATTATGAGCAAATAATATTACTTTATAATTCTAAGAACTTAGAATAACCAAGATTATTATATATTTATTTTTTTATGCACGCACAAGTATTAATAATAATTAGATGTGATTCAATCAATTAGGATAAAATATTACAAGGTCGATTTGGTTAGTGCTAATAATTTTGCTGATATACCTATATATATATATATATATATATATATATATATATATATATATATATATATATATATATATATATTAGAGAGATTTTAACCGAACTAAAGAACCTTATAGTATAAGGACGGACGTATTCTATTTTAATACAATTAGAGATAAAGTACTATCTCAGATTGCAACGAAATGCCAGGGAATGGTGAAAAAATATTCCATGGCAATTCACCGCAACCTACAGATTGTATTTGAACTCATTTGTACTCGTCAGTACAGGGTAGGCAAATGCACTTAAACATAAGAAAAGCGAATCCTAAAAGCAACAAAATATGAAGTCTAATCTCAGTCTTCTACGCTATCTGAATATTTAATCTCTCAGAGATCTATATACCAACGTTGGATACGACATACTTGCAGTAGGGTGTATAAATACACTTATTTTAGAGAAACTCTTTTAGTTTTTAATCAACTGAAAAACTTCAAAGAATAAGGGCAGACCTATTCTATTTTAACATGACTAGAAATAAAGTTCTATCTCAGACTGCAACGAAATAACGGCGGCGCATTATCATGGGATAGGCGTCCACCTTTTCTAGTATTTTGTTGCAATCTGAGATAGTACTTTTTCTCTAACCGTGTTAGAACAAAGTACATCTGCCGTTATAGTACATGTTTAATTGATTACAAAGCAGGTACCAATGCGATATATAAGTTGTTATAGCATACTAGGGTGCGACATTGTCAAATCTATGTTTTCTTTAAGTTTAGGAAAATTATGTATAATCTAGCAACAGTGCATTTATTCGGTTATTTTAATTTAGTAGACTTTGAACCTGAAACAAACGAAATTTTTTACTCTATCATAAATCCATCAATTATATATGTTTTTAAGTGTGCTTCTTAATGTTTTAATAAACATTTTTACAACAGCATTAAATTTTTCTGACGAAGAAAATTTTGATATGCTACAAAAATCAGAAATGAAAGAAATGCGAACAAAGCAATGGAATATTATTATAGCATGTACCCCGAACGACGAAAACCCAGATGAACTTATTTTCCTGAACTGGTTAGAAACTTACTTGAGTTTAAGAGTTTCGAAAAAGCTCGTCCCTGAAGATAACAAGAACCGTAATAGAAATATTTTTCAATATTTTACTGACAATCCGACGTCGTTTACAAGAATTGTTGCCACCGAATTTGACTTTCCAAAATCAACCTTTCATGATGTTTTAAAAGTTACTAAATACGATCCTTATAAACCAACAATTGTAAAAGGACTCCAAAAGATGGAACAAATTTTAGTAACTACGGAGTTTTAAATAAAAAGAATCACTGTTACTGAGCTCTTGAAAACCCGTAATTAAGCGAACCAGGAAGATTACAAGTTCGATTTGAATTTAATATGTGGCGCGAAATGAGCGATAAGAAATATGTAGGTAGGTTTAAATGATTAGCAATTTTGTCAAACCCTTTAGTTATTTATCTTCAAAACGTGTTTATTAATATTGTAATAATTGCGATTTAACTTTTACTAATATTCTCCATCATTTTAGCAAACGTTTTTGAAATTTGCTCCCTGCACTTTTACCTTAAATTTAATTTACAGTGTACTGACATAATGGCCTAAAACGTATATATATATATATATATATATATATATATATATATATATATATATATATATATATATATATATATACATCGAATTGATAACAAACTTTTTTAGTCGGTGAAAAATGTAGCCATTGTATTGATTTAAAATATTTGGATGATATTCAAGTTGAGTTTAGGAGTATTTTTCTTTCCAATCAACTTAAGTGGTCTATGTTAAATTTAATAAAAAAAAGGTTTGCAAACTATTCTCGCTGGACCTTACTAACAGACAGAAAATCCCAATGGAAATGACTTAATCCTGTTAACTGATGCGAGATACTAGTCGAGATGCCACCTATTGGGCTTTAAGTTGATTATGAGTCGACATTCATTAGCATAACTTTCAAGCCGCAACTAATTTTGTTATTGGACTTAGAGTCGCTTGTGTCTGGAGAAGTTCAATAAGTGGATTTTCAAGCTAATTAGTTTGTGTGGATTTTATTATCGTTAGTATTTTTATTTTTACATAAGTATAAATTCTAATCACGAGTTTGTCCACTATTTTAGTCTGCGTTTGGCGGATGTAGTCCATTTATTGACCATTATGACTGACAAAAAAATATTAATTTTGAATTCCCTTCTTATTTTATAAAGTTATTTGTTGGTTGTTTTAATTCACTACTTTACAGCCAATTGCGATTGAAATGTAAAAGGTCGTCTTTGGTTAATTGTTGGTCTATAAACACGTAGGATTTTTGATTTGTGTTTTTTTACAGCAATAATGAATGAGTATTTTGATCACATTATTTTAAAATGTAATTATTAATTTACTGGATCGAGACGTTGCCAAATTTACGTTTTCCATAAGTTAGGTAATTTGTGCACAACCATGCGGATGACAAGTCAACCGCGAAGTCTAAATCGCCTAGAGCTTAGAATAATGGAAGTACCCATTTAAACCCATAAAATTCCAAATTTCACTCTGCCCCGTAGCCAGATTTATAGATATATAGTTGACCCCTGTATACGAGAAGTACTACGTTGCTTTTCGAATTTCCAATACTCGATGTTTCTAGAACATACTAGATGTACGGAACGGCTATAAAAGCAGCTGGCAGGCAGTCGTATCATCAGGTGCGATGTAATGGGTGTACTGGTGTCCGGAGCGGAAACACCAATGCTTTGATGACTGGAGGTTTTAAAGGCTACGGCCCGGAAACCAAAGGGCACTCACTGCGAATTTTTGTTAATTGTAACTTCACTGCAGTCAACAGAAATAAGAATCACGAGGACTTTAAGTCCAGGGGGGTTTTAGCCGGTACGAATCCGGCACTACCATCATACTTCGTGAAGGTGTCTAGGCAAGATTTCCCCTTCTCTAAAAAAAAGTCATCATCATCAGTATCGGTTTAGCAGGAGGAATCAATATTAGATAGAAAAGCGAAGTACGTGAACAAGCCTTGTATTAGTGCTATCTTTGTGTTGAATAAAGTTAGTTGATGGCTCTAAACCTAAAATCACATCTTTGATCCAACATATGCAACAGTAAAAAAATGTATTTTTTACAGAAACGTGGCTGCGTGAACCCCGCGGAGAGTTTTTTCTACAAATGTTGTCAGTTTACCCCTAAATTGCAGCAAAGGACAATTAACAAAATGACCAATAATGTAGCTTATCATAAGTATTTTGGATATCTTGTTGGCGATCAAGATCAGGACTGGGCTCCTCATATAGGTTGCAGCCTGTGCAGCAAATCTAAGTAACTGGTTAAATGCAAACCCTCTTCTATGCCTTTTGCAGTTCGAGTGATTTGACGAGAACCAACAAATCATTTTATTTTGCACGACAAAAGTTCAAGAAAAAGCAAACATAATATTGAACATCCGAATATTTCCTCAGCAATAAAATCGGTTCTTCATGGAGAAAGTCCGCCAGTTTCAGCGCCCCGGCAAAATGGGAGGAAGGTTTAGAAATGTATGATGATAAGGCACAACCCGATAATGTATTAGAAAAGGACTATTCTTATTTTCCCGGAAGTGAAGGGAAAGCACCTTATTTAATCGAACGACCGGAATTAGATGATCTAATTCGGGACCTCCACTTGTCCAAAAAGAATGTTGAAGTATTAGGGTCTAGATTACAATAATGAAATTTACTAGCCACTGGAACCAAAGTTATAATATTTAGGATCCGTAACCAGGAGCTCTCCGCGTGTTTTACTCTGCAGGATAAAATAAGTGTTTGTGTTAATCCAAAAGTGTTATGGAAAAATTAGGATTTGCACATAAATCGGACGAATGGAGCTTATTTATAGATTCTTCTAAAATAAGTTTACAAGCGGTTTTGTTCCATAATGACAACAAAAGGCTCTCTATTTTGTCTTTGGCACAGTAGGGCAACACAGAACCATTACCAAGTAAAAGAATGGCTTCCAAAAGATCAATAAATTCCAGGTCAAGCTAACGGAAACAACATACCTCTTGTTGATTCTATAAAAGTTCTGTTACCTCCACTACACATTCAACTGGGATTGATTACAAATTTCGTTAAAGCATTAGATAAAGAAGGAGATGCGTTTAAATACCTTAAGAAATTTAGCTTAAGGAAGAAATATTTGTTGGGTCACAAATTAGAAAAATACTCAGGGATCAACAGTTTGATCAAAAATTAAGTGAGGTTGAATTAGCTGCATGCAATTCTCTTAAAACCATTGTTTCGAAGTTTTTAGGAAACAAAAAAGTAGAAAACTACAAAAAACTTATAGAAGAACTACATGAAAGCTACTGCAAGATGGGCTGTCGCATGTCTGTTAAAATACATTTAAATTTTTTTCCAGAAAATTTGGGTGCGATTAGTGACGAGTAAGGAGAATGATTTCACCAAGACATATTAACAATGGAGCAGCGCTACCAATAGATGGGATCAAAGTCAACATTTGCAAAATAGTTATGTACAAAAGACTTATTATAAATGTATTTTAATGTGTATTTTTGTAAATGAATTCTGTTATCCTTAAAATATCTTGTTTTTTTTTATTGTTTTGAAGTTATGTATAAATGTTATGTAAAAATGTTTGTATTATATAAAAATAACTGACACATTCTACAACTCAAAATCATGGTGGAAAATTTTCGTTGTTGAATTCGCAATCAGGATGGTTTAATCAGTGATTCTTGACAAAAAGTTTATATAAATATGGGTCAGTACAGCGTGCTGAGTATAAAAGGTATCTATTTGTATCTTTATAAACATCATAGATATCAATTTAAAGCTTGGTATGCGTTAACCGACAACCAGTAACTATATATTGACGGTGTTTAATATTTTTGAACAGAAATGCAGATGTAGGTAATCTTTTCAGGATTTCTCAGGAAGAAACAAAACTTCTTCTTCCTCAAATGCATATCCACTAATAGATGTTTGCGATTACATTTTCCATTTCTTCTCAACTTCTCGCAATGTGTATCAGTGTCTGAATATCGTACAACCTCGTACACTGTCTGATATTACGGAGCCAGGATATCTTCTTTCTTCCAATTCCTCTTTTGCCCTCGATCTTGCCTTTAATCATCAACTGTAGGAAATGGTATCTTTCATTTCGCATGATGTGCCCAAGATACGCCGTCTTTCTTTTCTTGATTATGCTGAATAGTTCACGATCTTTCCCAATACGTGAGAGAACTTTGCCATTGGTTATTCTCGCTGTCCATGATATCTTAAGGATTCTTCTGTATATTCACATCTCGAAAGCCTCTCATTTATTGATAGCGCTTATCTTTAATGTCCAATCCTCCACACCATAAAGAAGTATTGACCACACGTAACTTTTCATGATCCTCAGTCTTAATTTCAAGTCAAAATCCGAACACGTAAGCCCTCGCCTGAGTTTTACAAAAGCCTGTCGTGCCTGTTCAATACGACATTTTATTTCGTTGTCAGAAGTCCATTTTTCGAATATCCATGTGCCCAGATGTTTAAATTTGATGATTCGTTCTATGAGTACTGTATTGAATCTTACGTTGACGTTTTGGAATAAATTGGGATTTCCTGCAATAATCATGAATTTTTTTTGCTTTGTGTTGATGTTCAAGCTCAGTGATTTGCTGCGCTCTCCTATTATGTTGATGCGTTCTTAAAGGTCGTTTATATTGCCGGCGATCATCCGCATAACGGATGTTATTAATCCATATTCCGGTAACTTTAATTCCCATTTCAATATCTTCCAAAGCCTCCTGGAAATTTGTTTCCGAATAAAGGTTGAACCGGAGAGGGGACAGCACCTATCCTTGTCGCACTCCTCTTCGGATTTGTATCGGGTTGGATACATTATTATCTGATTTCATCTGCGCGGTTTGACCCCAGTATAGGTTTTCGATGTATCGGATGTATTTTTGATCTATGTCGAGTTTTCTAAGAAGCAGCATTAGTTTATGATATTGTACACGATCGAATGCTTTTTCGTAATCTATGAAGCATAGGCACACATCCTTTCTCTGATCGTAACAGTGAGACGCTCATGTCTCTTTCGCATTTCATATATATTCTTTGATGTATTATTCTTAGAAATATTTTTAGTGTATGACTCATTAAACTAATGAGTTTATGATCTTCACATTTTCTTGCATTGGTCTTCTTAGGCAAGGGAATCAAGGTAGAGCATAGCCATTGTTTGGGGTAGCAACCCGTTTCGTAAATGATGTTAAATATTTTATGAAGTATCGCGATGTCTCTTTCATCCAAAAGTTTGAATATCTCAGACGTTATCTCATCTGGGCCAGTCGTCTTGTTGTTTTTTGAATTTTGTATAGCTTTTTCTATCTCTTCTTTGGTGATTGATGGGCCTGTTAAACAGTCGCTCCTATTACCCTCTTCCAGAGATCTGTCATCATAGAAGAGTTCTTCTTCATACTTTTCCCACACATTATTTTTTTCTATGCTGTCAAGAACTGTCTGGTTGTCTTGGTTGACCAATACGTCTGGTCTTTTCCTTCTATATATTCCAGCCGTTTTTTTCAATTCTTTGTATAGGTCACGATCATCGTGTTGCTTCCGGAGTTGTTCTATTTCAGCGCATTCACGTTTAAGCCAGTCGTTTTTTGCTATTCTTATCTTTGATCTTACTAGTCGTTGAATACTTTTATATTTGGTCTTATTTCTGTCGCTCCTGTGTTTTCGGCGTTCATTCTTTAGCAATAAAATCTCGTCTGTCATCCACTTGTGCTTCTTGTCTTCCGATCTATATCCCAGTGTATTTTTCATGGTATTTGTTGTAATATTTGTTAACCTTGTTCGCAAGTGGGTCAGATCTTCCTCACTTTTTGGTGTTAGTGTTTGGATTTGTGTGTTGATCTCATTGCTTATTTCGCCTCTTACCACTGGGTCCTTTATCTTTTCTATTGCTATCCGTGGTTGTGTAGTTATCTTTGTAGTATTTGATATGGCTATTTTTATAGTAGCCACCAGTAGTACGTGGTCAGAAGGTACGTTTGCTCCCGGATACGTGCAAGCATTTTTGACGGTTGAGCTAAATTTCCCGTTAATAAGGATAAAATCTACCTGACTGCCTTCTATGTTTTGTGGTTTGACTGCTGGGGATTTCCAAGTGTATATACCGCGTGGGTGAAGCTGAAACCAGGTGTTTGTAATTTTAATGTCTTCTTCTTGACAGAACTGCAAAAGTCAATCACCTCTTTCATTTCTAACTCCAAGTCCGTAAGATCCAACTATGTTTTCAAACTTGCCCTTTCCGATCTTGGTATTAAAGCCTCCCATAATTATGTTGACGTCATGTTTTTTGGTTAACTTAAGGAGTTCCTTGATTTCGCTATAAAACCAGTCTACTTCTTATTCTGTAGAAGCCGCTGTTGGTGCGTATACTTGGATTATATTGAGGTCGGTGGGCTTGGCCTTGAGTTTTAATAAAGCAGCACGGTCAGAGTATGTTACCAACTCAACTACAGATCTTATTAGCTTCTTTGTTATTATAATCCCTACACAATTTCAATGGCTTCAGTCTTCGTTGCCGGAATAAAATAACTTTCCGTGCTCCGTCATGCGTTCGCTCGCACCAGGCCACCATGTCTCAGCGATGCCCAGAATATCCAGTTTAAGCCTGTTCATTTCCAGCACAAGATTCGCCAGTTTCCCAGCTTCATAGAGGCTTTGTGTATTCCACGTTCCTATCTTCATTGGTCTTCTAAGGCTTGTCTTTCTGCTTGTATTATTCAAAACTGTTCCCCCCGGAGATCCGGTTGGGGAACTATTTAAACCTCCGGAAAATTTTGAGTTGAATGTAATCATGTAATTGTCTGGGGAAATGTAATGACGGTGCCTTCCTTCATGTCAGTTCTTTATTTCGGCCGCCCATTCTAGATCAGACGCCGTTTGCAACCGTCCAGTCTGGGTACAAACGTTGCTGTTAATTAGAAACAGTACGCCGTTGATTTTTTCTGTATTGTTAACTTCAGTAAAGAAGATAAGAAAATTACATAAATGATTTGTCTTGATAAATTTTAACTTGACAAAATATTTCTGAACAAAAAAAAGGTTTCATTGCATGCGTCTAGACCAACTTTGGTGTAAGTAACAGTACATATATTTTTATATTTTCTCAACGTAAGAATTCGTCCAGCGGAAGCATTGTATGTGCAATGTAATATGGAGTTATTTCAAGCGGTTGAGTTATAGCCTGCATATTGTCGATAAAAAGATTTAAAAAAAAAACTAACCATATAGCGCGCATTAAGTCGTAATACTTAGACTATGACTTCTTTCCAAGCCTTGTCCCCTTCATCGACAGGTACTTCTATGTCGAAATGAATCCGCTTCATTTCTATGACAACCAAGTACGTGTTTGCGGCAAAACAGTTGCACCTCTAGTATCTCAACTGATATGCTAGTCACACGACTTTCGTTGGTCTTCCTCGTTTGTTGGACGGACGAGTAATAAAATCGCATGTGAATATTGTGTTCACGGATGTCCAGTGTCTCACAGTGCCGTGAGTTGAAGTGCTCGATTCCAATCGCGAAGAGAACACTTTCTCTGGACAATATTACATTTCAAATTTTAATTTAAGTTTACTATAGCTAATTCAATTAATTTTACCATTCAATTGCAAATATTAACGTTATGGGCAAATAGAATTTCCTTTTTTTAAGCATCTCCCATAGATTCTTTGAATAACACATTCCACTTGTCGTTATATACCATTTGTTTTGGTTGGTTATCCAACAAACCCAGTAGTTTCATTTTCTTATTAATTTCTTTTCTAGCTCGGTGATCTTTGTTATACTGAATTTGCCTATATTCTTACACTATAGAGTACATTTTTAAGTTGTTGACCATTATTTTTGTTGTTTGTTTGGTATTTAGTGTGGATAATTATTTTTATGGATGCTAAATTTACTGTTTCCTTTTTTTTTTCGATGAATCTCGATTTTCTCGTCTACTATTCGAGTGAAATTCTTCCTTTTATCCTTTCTCATAGCTCTTATGTTACATTATATGTTACCCACGAATTTGCATGAGCGTAATTTTTAGACCCCCCATCAAAGTCTTTTTTTTATTTCTTGTGTTGCAATCCTATTTTACGGTTTGCTGCAGCGAAATCCCAGTCTAAAAGATCCCTACACTTGCAACTATTTGCAAGAAATAAATTATATATATTCTTTCCTTTTTTCTGCTTGAAAGGATAATATATATTAAACAACCAGACCGATTCCTTTATTTCTTACTGAAATTTTAATTTTTTTTTTGAAATTTCGCACGTGGTAGATTTTTAATAATCTAGCGACATACTTTTGAATTTATGTTTTATATTGCAGTAGTTTCTTGCGAATGTTGCTTTCGGTTCGATAGAGCTTCAATGATCAAGCCATACGGTGGTCGAAACGCGTATGAATAGAAGACCAGAGTGGTATTCGCAGAAAATAAACTGTTTTTCCATTTCTCTACCTGAGTGGATAATACATATTAGAACTAGTTAAAAAGTTTATTATCCGAAATATTGCCACTGGTTGATGATATAATAATTTTGGATGAAGCTGATATTAATCTTTTTGTCCTTAATAATTCTTTGACGCGTTGTTTAGATCCTTATAATTTCCTCAGGACCTGCATCCTCGAAAACGTGATGTGAAAAGTGATGTGAATGGCGATGTGAACTGGCACTTCATAGTTTTGACAGTAAATGCCGTAGTCTTGAAAAAGCAATGTTGCCAGATATGAATGTGCTAAAACTCGCGGATTTCTAAAAATAAAATGGATGACAGATTGAATTGAGCTGTTGGACTGAAAATGTCCGTGGTATGTCTTGTTGCCATTTTAGGCAAAAAGTAGTTTTGATACGTCAAATTAACCGTCAAAAGTAAAAACAAATAGTGTCGCTTTTATTGTTGCAAAGTTATTGATTGCCATAAAAATATTTATCCTTTCCTGGATTAAATTTATTTTATATCATTTAACAACCAAGAAATATAGACCAAGCCATCAGTCAAATATTTAGGTGTAAATACAGTCAAAAAATTATCTTAAATTGACTTACTACGACTGCTAAACAATAATGCATACAAAGAGCCGTATACTTTATGATTCTAACATATAAAAAAAACGGATATTAAGAAAAACAGAAACTAATATATTCAAGGTAATATCAATTAGAATTCATACCCCCTATATACGGCAATTGCAGAAATCCAGCACTGATAATCTTTGAAATGGAGGAATTTAGAACTCTACGTAGTATAACTAAAAGCGATCATCCCAATCCATTATGAAAACTAGCCAATCACTTAGTTATTTCATGAATTCACTAAATATCAAGCTTCTTACTGCAAGACGCCTTGTACTGGCCACTAAATTTGAAAGAAAACCTGAAACTTGAACAATGATAGAGAAACTGTTTAAGACCAGGGACCGAAACCAAAGGTCAGACAGATGCCGTCCATTAAAGATACTGGCACATCTCACGTTCAATTTTTAATATAGTTTTTTTTATTATTTTATAAACATTTGTAGAGGCTTGAAAATCAAATACACCATAAATAAGGTTTTTATGCTGAAGAACCTCATTCGTTGGTCTGTAGAGTCCATATTTATATGTCTCGGTAAATAATAATCATAATATTTACTTAACTGTAGTGTAGTATAGTGTTTAACATAGTCTAATTAAGTTAAATGCTGTAGGTAACATTATTCAAATATAACATTTGTTACTTATTTAAATAAAAGTTTCAGATAGCTTACAAATTGTTATTTCTCAAATTTATTATAAGTTGCGTCGTGAAAAGAATTATGTTAGACTTAGCTGATTAAAACTGCGATACTCGTATTTATGTTAAATCAGTAATCACAACTAGCCGTAGAAAAACATATTTAAATAGCACGCTCATACAACTGAGTTATGAACAGAATCTCCTGTAATAATTTTATATGTCTGAAATCTAAAATATACTTAATATTTGCGAGACATATTCAACTTTCTAAGAATATTTTAATTAAAAATTTGAAAATATTAAAAATAAGGGGGTACCATCTAATTAACATTTCAACTGTTTATTCAAAAAATAAATAGCCTTAGAAAAACGGTGCGTTAACATATTACTTTTTTTTAATGACGAGTTATTTTGAACAACTAAAAATAAAATAATTTTTTTTAATACTAATCACCAAATATGTCACTTAGTGGCTGAAAGTTCACTTGCACATGTTTCACCGTTCGCTTGCCTTCCACCGGGCGAATAAGGATATGAATGATTAACGCGTCAAGAATACACATTTACCACCCTTTCACCGTTCACTTCACGTTCCCCAGTTCGAGAATACAGCCCCAGATTATTAGTGAACCCACTTCAATAAAAAGCTTTTCAAACAATTCAATAGACCCAGTTCTTTTTAGTGATCTTGATCTGGTTTGTGATTGTAGGGAGGAGAATGCGACCTTGATTTTAAATTTTAGACTGGTACATAGTAGGTTAAATTTGCAAAAACCCCTGAATGTACCAAAAATTATTAAAGTACGCGATTCTAAAAATTTTAAATATAGCAACTATATAGCTAATACTCAGCGCATAGTACGGAATGACATTGTTTACATTCCGAATATTGATGATAAGGTTAGGTTTCTGAGTGATAGTATTTTTATTTGTTCAAGACTCGAGTAATGAGAGTGAACAAACCGAAAATGCCGTAGAAAACGGATATTATTAAAGTAATGATAAAACAAAGAAATAAGGCTCACACGAAATTTAAAATGTCCAACTCTGAAAAGGACTGGTTACAATGCAAACAGATCGGAAACTTTACGTTGTTACGGGGAAAACGAGTCTATATTGAAATCCCTTTTTATTTAGGAAAAAACTAGCAGACAGTCACCAAGTGCTTTAGGTATAAGACATAAGAAACAACGTATCACGCCTCCAGATATCGCGAATCCTAATGAAACTAATGATTACTTTTTCAATTTTTAAGCATCAATAATAACTGTCCATATAAAATTAATCTTTATAAATCTAATAAACATATTTATAATAAAATATAAAAATGCAAGCTGGTATTATCTTTAGAGTTTGAACATGTCATAAACTGGATAAATTCCAATGCCTTTGGTACTAATTTCCAGTTTTTAAGAATCTCCAAATATTTCATTTGCAATTTGTAGGTACTCCTGGAATTTTTTAAAGCTTTTGATATGGTAAGTTCTACTTTCAAAACGTCAGTTTCTATGATTTGATGAAATTTTCTGCTTAATGTTCTCCTGACATCTTTCATGTACACGCTAAAAGTTCCTTCTAAATAATAATCTTCAAGTATATTACAGTGGAAGATGAAAAATAAATGAAGATTTAAATAACTCATATTAATTCTCTGTGTCTCGCAACTTTAAATTAAATATCAAGAATTTTGGAGTCATATTGGGTAAACAATTGTTTTCAAAATCTAACTGCATTTTAAAAACTCTTTACGCTTGCCCTTTGAAAAATATTTATCCGCTGATTTTTTTTGTATTTAATTAGACAAATGTTGTATGTGGATCCTGTGTAGATTATATAAAAAAAGAGGCAGATTCAATGCCTTCAAAATAATTTCGGTCGCTTTGTTTTCAACCTTAAAAAATATGATTGGATTTCATCTTAAATCTGCTGCGGGTGGGTAGGCGTTCGTACTTTCGTGACAAACATCATGAAACTAATACTCAGCACAGGCGCCGATCCAAGGGGGGGGGGCGGTGGGGGCGATCGCCCCCCCCCCCAAGAGCTTGGAGTTCAGGAAAATAGACCCGATTTTGCCTCTTATACTATAGTTTATTCAAGAACTAGAGAGAGTTTTTCATTTTTTACCTTTTTTTTTCTGCGCAAACTACCTGTGTTCTTTAGTCCGGTGTGTTTGGCAAAATCTGTTAGACACATATATTTTTCATAGGAATGGGTTAGAAATTTTATAATCAAAAATACTGGTCTATAATAATGGACTATTTGGGTTGGATAGCAATAGATATTTGGAAGTGTGAAGTGTTAAAAAGGATTTTAATCCTTGTCATAGGCATCGGAAGGCGTCAAAAGGAGGTCTATTTTATCACTAAATATGGCATGGCATAGAGTAGTATTTCAGTAATAAATTTAAAATAAAAAGTTTTTATAATATTATTTTATTTCTTATGATTTTTTAATAATTCACATATATTAGAAAATATACATAATTTTGACATATTTAACACAAATCACAACTGTAGTTTTATTATTTTTAATTTTGGCATAGACACCGTTTTAGGCACATTCGAACTAAAATGTAGCCTTTTTCTCTCAAAAAATTCTAAGTTATAATTTAAATATTTACAAAATACCCATTATCAAAAATACAAGAAGTTAAACATATATATAAAAAAAATAAATTCGTCAATATAATATTAAAATTTTTTTGGGGCTATTGGTTATTTTATTATTAATTAAAAACATTTTTGGGATATTTGACGTTCCAGTTTATTTATTTCTTAAACCATCTGTAGAATTACAATTAAACACTAAAAAGGGATTCAAATGTCATTAATTTTTATATCTTACAGAAAATTTAAATAATAAATTGTGTTAACGCTGGTAAAGATTACGTATCTTATTCGTCATCAAAGTCAGTGAAGCTATCTTCGCTCAAATTAATTATAATTGATTCCCCTCTCACCGATCATGAGATCGAGTTTCCACATTTTCTTTTATTCTTTTATTATATGGATTTTTCGCAATTATCCAGTTAAATTATTAATTTTGTAAGTTGTGCTATTTCCAGTAACTCTACCTTTAATTTGAGAGAGATATTTCCTTCACCAACGGACATTTTCCGGACGATTTATAAGAACAAGAATTAAGTTCTCTGAGCAATTTCCAGATCTCAGTTCTTTTAATTTCAGGAAAATCCCGATCTTTATTGATTTTAGTTAGGATTTTGTCGACGGTTGAGATCTGCTTCTCATAATAAAATGTATGTACAATTCCTTTTATTGCAGTTTATATCTCTTCTTCCAACGAGGTTTTTCGTCTGCCTGTGATCGAATATAGCTTAGAATTACTAACAATTCCAGTCGTTTTTTTCTCCATCAGTGTTCGGTACATGATAGATTTTCGAACTCCTGTTATATTGGAACTCATCTCAACAGAGCTTTTAACATTATTATCTAGATATTAATATCTTAAGGCATCATAAACATTCATCGTAATAAGTTTTTCGTTGAGGAAAAAATGCCCTCCATCTTTTGGGTATCTCACTAATCTCAAATAATATATAAAAACAAGCACAAACAAAATAAATCACTAAGGACATACTGTAAGGTGTACTTTGCTCACTGACAGAAATTAAATTGAATAATCAGAAATTTTATTGTTGCAGTAAATTTATGAAAGCTTATAATATTTAAATATAATTAGATTTACGGCAGTTCTCAGTTACCTGGAGCACTGAAGCAGGTACGTTGGAGGTTTCGGTAATAGTTTTATTACTCTCTCTAGTTCTTGAATAGAGTATAGGAATGTGTATGCTTGCGATCGCCCCTCCCCTTCCCAAGGGCTTTGAGTTCAGGAACATAGAACCGATTGTTCCTTTTATATTAGGAATGTGTATGCTGCTGGCAACCCCCCTCCCCTCGTTGACAATTTGTTTTTTTTTTGCGATAGCACCCCCCCCCCCAGGAGCTTTGAACTCAGGAAAATAGACCCGATTCTGCCTCTTATACGAGGAATGTGTATGTTGATCGCATCTTTCCACCCCCTGTCGGAAACTTGTTTTTTCTTGTGATCGCCCCCCCCCTCTCCAAGAGCTTCAAATTCAGAAAAATAGCCCCGTCCCTGCCTTTTACACTAGAAATGGGAATGTTGCTGGTGCCCCCCCCCCCCCCCCGGGGACAACTTGCTTTCGCTTGCCATACTGTACTTTTGTGATATCACCGCCCCCCCCCCCCCCAAGGAGAGGCTGGATCCGCCCCTGACTCAACATAGAGTCTATATTAAGTTTCCACATACGTTAAACATTCCTTGACACAAAACATCCATGTGTAAATTTTTATTTACTTTTAAAGCCGTAAAATTGTATAATAATGTCCAAGGTGATTTTAAAACTTTGTCTAAACTACTTTCAAAAGGAAAATTAAAATGCAATATACGGATAATTTTTTTAATATCTAATCGTATGGAACTAATAACTTGTTTGGCTCATATCAGTTCATGAACCAATTCTTACTTAATATATTATTCATTTGTTTATATCAGAGAATAATGGGGTTAGGGCATTATCATTTAACAAGTTAATTAAGAGGAATCTATTTTTTATACATATTTTTACTTCCTGTTTCTATTTTCTTCTCCTGTCCTCTATGTTCTTTCCTCTTTTATTCAGACTCTGGTTTTTGCCTTCTTGCTCGCCTTTAGTTCGTTTTAGACAATTATATATAGAATTTATGAATTACAAGTTGCCTTAAATTATTATACTAACCTGAACTAACCCTAGACTATATGTGTATCCTTTATTTCAATAAAAGGCGATTATTACTATTTTTTAGAAAATTTCATTATCAACAAACTTCCTCGAAAAAGCATAATTAGTTTCAACAATATCAAACTTAAGTACATTGCAGATATAATACTTACAATTAAACAACAATAGTAATAATAAACTAGCACGTACGTTTTTTTGCATGAATAGGTACTCAAAAAATACAATAACAAAATTTTTTAGTTAGTAATAAAATCCCGTTATGTATACTTAAAGTTTTGATTTTAGAGCAGTGATAGAAAAACAAGTGAACTAAATAAATTTTGGGCAATTCCGAGGACAGTATACCCAAGGAGATGTTATGTTCCACAACAATATATATATATATATATATATATATATATATATATATATATATATATATATATATATATATATATATATATATAAATAAACTGGACTTAAATAGAGGTTCAAATTTGTGGAAAGTATAGGGATGTCTGGGGAAGATACCGGTGAATCCCACTGATGAGTCCCCCACCGGTACCGGGACGAAACATCCATAACATTTACTACGGTGGTCAAAAATAGATCGCTAGCTACATGCCCTTACCACCAGGCATTGCTAATTGCGACATGGCGCCCGAGCAGGGACGGCGGCAGACGAGGGTCTTAACCGCCGTTGGCTTTGATTAAGCCTGACCCGACCATTGGAATACCACCGAGAATGTCCGTTCCACTTCCTTTTTAGGCCTGTGCTTTCTAACGGCTTGGACTGTCCGACAGTTTAAGCCGGAAAGCAAATGCCTTAGGGGGGGCATGTTGTGGAACATATAACATCTCACCACGGCTTTCCGGCAAAACTGGACTTAAATAGAGGTTCAAGTTTGTGGAAAGTACAGGGATGTCTGGGGAAGATACCGGTGGATCTCACTGATGAGTCCACCACCGGTATCGGGTTAGAGGTTGCACAGTTTGAATAAATTACTGAAAAACACAATTCATCCTGTTCCACCATCTAGATGGTGGCCTACCCATACCACCACACTGAGAAGAAAGTTAAAAAACTTACCCCCTCCGCTACAGTGATACGGTAGAGGTACATGTTTCGTCTCTCACTAGACTCATGAGGTGTTGTAATTGTATGTATGTAAGAATTGTACCATATTAACTAAACAACATGTATTTGAATGGACGATAAATACTTGGCAGCAGTCACCAGACACGTACAGGCTTAACAAGTTTATTAAATGTCAAAAAATACATGCGCTCTACTTAGTGCGCTAAATTTTTTATAGTGTTTTAGATTATTATTTATGAACAATTGCCAATAAAAAAAGTTGTTTTAAATGAGTTTGAAAAATATTTAAAGTATGTCATTTAACTACTTCAATATAATTTTTTGTTACTATATGATCTCTTTTTAAGTTCCCATTACTGACGCTGTCCCCTGTTAAATTATCGAGGACTCTAACTCAATGCTAAATTAGATTGTAAAGATGACAGGTCCGAAGGCTCAATAGGAAAGTTTAGTTATAAACAAGGAAATGGACAAAGCGACAAATTTCGTGAGTTCTTTTTGAAAAATAAATTATTTGCAATGAATAGTTTCTTTAAAATGATGTCTAAGGAAAAATGGACTGGATACACAAAAAATTAATTAGACTATAATATAGCAGATAAAATGAGGATAGTCCAGAACGTGCACATACTTATCAGTGTTTTAATGCTATACGCCAAAATAATGACCGTTGTTTTTAGAAGAAAAAACAGGATTTGTTTGAAAGAAAAACAATATAAAAAATTTAATAAAAATGCAAAATACAGGCAGCAATGAATAAATGTCATCCTCCATTGTTGATAACATGGCACTACCAAACATGCAAATAAAACAAATTTAAATTAAAAGAATGGAATATATAAAATTTTAGAAAGGCCGATTTTCCTAGGATAAACCAGCTTCTGCTCGACAGTGACTGGTCTTTTTTGCGTGAGGGTCTTGCTGTTGAAAAGGTTGTGGTGGCATTTTATCAGCATGTAGATGTAATTCTAAATGAGACGGTACGAAACACCTTACTCAGACTTAGTAAGTACCCATCTTGGTTTTCTAAGGAAATAATTCGCTTATTAAAAAATAAAGAATTGCTATGTCGGAAATATATAAGATGTGATTATTTATCTTTCAGAAATACTAGAACGGTTGTAAAAAATATTATCCGTACATCCTACAGCATCTGTTTTGCAAATGTTGAAGCGAAATTTAAAACGGGGTTCGTTTTGGTCCTACATCACCCTTAGGAAGTCTAATGGTATTCCGCCATCTGCTATGTCTTATAAAAGTCAAGAAGTAACTAATCCCACTGACATCGTAAATTCATTTGTGAAATGATTGAAAGAGTCATCTATTGTTTCTACTCCTTATGTGCCTACTTCTAATCATGGTTGCAATTCTTACCTTATCTCATTTTCTAAAATAATGCTTAAAGACTTTGAGAAAGCCTGTAAAAACTTGAAGACCAAATTCACAGCGGGTCCTGATTCCATGCCTTCGTTTGTCGTAAGGGGTTGTGCTTGGGAGTTTGCTGAGTTGCTTTCTATAATTTTAATTTATGCATTCAGAAATGTATTTTTCCTGATCTATGGAAGAAATCAAAAATCTGTTCGGTTTTTAAAAAGAATAATAGAACCAGGGTGGATATTATCGCCCCATAGTTATAATGTGCAATTTTGCAAAGATATTTGATGAATTCTTCAGAAAGAAACATCCTTTTACATAGCCCCTCTTATGATCAATCAACAGCATGGTTTTGGTTCAGGAAAGTCAACCGTGATCATTCTCTGTACTATTGCTCAGTATGTTTCAGAGCGTATTGATTCGGGCACTCAGGTCGATGTCATTTACACAAATTTTTCCAAAGCGTTTGATCGACTTGATCATGGTATTTTACTTTCCAAATTGTCGGACTTTGACTTTAATGACAATCTTATTAGATTTTTCGAAAGCTACCTTAAATCACTCTTACTATGTTGAATACCGTGGTCATAGATTTAGTAATTTTGTAATCGTCGTCGGGTATTCCTTAAGGATGTGTTTTTAATCCCTTATTTTTTAACGTTTTTATTAACTGTATCACATGTGGGTTGCGTATCAGCTATCTACTTTATGCAGATGATTTAAAGATATTAAAGATTGCTTGAGCATTGAACTAAATCTCATGAAATTAAATGCTTATTTTCTAAAAAACAAACTGCCTCTGAACGTAGACAAGTGCAATATTATGTCATGTTCAAGAAGTAGAATGTCTCTGCTGCATGATTATGGGATCAGCGGTGCTTTTCTAAGGCGAGTGAACTGCATTAAGAACCTGGAAGTCACGTTTGACTGCAGACTTACATCTGTCAATCATATTAATGATACAGTATCGAGATCTTACCGAACGCTGGGCTTTCTAGTAAGATATAGTCATGAATTTCAGTCGCTCCCGATCATAAGCATGTGATATTATTCCTTTGTATGAAGCACATTGGAATATGCCTCAGTTATCTGGAATCCGTATTACCATAGACCCTCTGATAAATTAGAAAAAACTCAGAAATGTTTCTTAAGATTCCTAACTTTGAAATCGGATGGATTTTATCCACTGCTAATTATACCTCGTGAAAATCTATTGACAAAATTTAACTTCACAATTCTGGAGAAGTGCAGTAACGTGGCTCGTGTACTTTTTTACTGGTTAATAACAAGATTTTGGCAATTGATTTGCTCGCTAGAGTTCATTTTCATATTCCAGGGATAACTAGATCTCCAGTATTTTTCTATTTACCGAAAGCAAGAACTAATGTATTACAATTCTCCCTATTATACTCGATGTGTTCTCTTTATGATCGCCTGAAAGACAAATTTGTTATATTTTACTGTAATTATTCTGTTGTCAAATTGTTGATTTGAAATTATGTGTATTTGATTTATAAGCTATGTTATACTTATTGTACTGTCTGTATTATGTATATAACGTTAGAATTTATGTAACTCTGTTCTTTTTGCTTCCTAATAATAGGGACTCTGGTCCTGTAAGGTAGTGTAAATAAATAAAATAAAAAAAAGCCAAGTTAGAAAAATTAAACGACACTACTAAAAATCTTATGAAACAAATTAGAATTATGGTAAATAAAAACACCGAAGGATATGGAGATTTTCAAAAAGAAACAACACGAAATTAATAGAAAACGTTATAAAATGGAATAAGAATCTAAAAATTACTAAACAATAAGAAAATCCAGGAATTATGTGCATTAATAAATTGAAAGATGATAACCGAGACTAGACTATAATCGGAAAACAATTTCTGCAGATAACAGAAACAATTTAAGAACAATTGTATAGATGCAATGTCAAGCCTGTAAAAATATCCTAAATCCAATAAATGTTTATATATATATTAAATATAGCTCTTTCAAATATTAATTAAGCTCCCGGTAGGAGCATATTGTTATACAAACAAAAAACAGGAAAATAAGCCGGTCATCAATCCTCCCCAATATCTGTTTAGTAAATGCTCAACAGTAGTAGCTGTGTAAGAAAGGGGACAGTACCAGTATGAAAAACTCCAGACCTATCAGCCTTCTATGGCACATCTTCAAAATTTTTACAAGGATATTAACCAAATATTTTACGTCAAAGTTTCAAACATAACAACCACGTAAACAGGCAAGTCTTAGGTAAGGTTGTTCGTCGAATTCTAGGTTATTTTCGCAGGTGCATGAAGAAAATGACGAGAGATTTTATCAGTTACTCTTATATACTGAACTATAATGGCTATCGAAAGGCTTATGCTTTTTAAGATTTTTTTTTTGTGTTCGAGACTGTTTTAAAGTTTTTTTAATCCAAAAGATCACTTTTTAAAAGAAAACTTAATGGAGATCAGGCATTGCTTATATGAACAGATTTGTTTATCAGATCTAAAGAGTTAACTTAGAACTGTAATTGAAACAAAGTCCATCATTACAGCTTTTCTTTGCCAGATTAAACCAGTGGAGCAAACATTGGAGCGCGAGAACTTTCCCAGTTCCCCAACATATCACAGACATGCTGCTAGGATGATGATGTTTTGGTCTACGTTCAACATTTAAATGCCTTGTACATATATGTATTTTAAGACCAGATTTGAGGATGTTTTGAGCATGGAAATATTATAGTGGATTATCAAACGATATGATGACATTGATGAATTGGACGTCATATTACAAGCACAACTAATTGGAGGATGTTGGTGCAGTCTAGAAGTGGATATCAACATCCATTTGGGCTTCAGAGAGACCAGCTACTTATTTTGCGTTATAGATGATCGCGAGGAAATTTCTGATAGTTTCTCCATCTCCATACCTTGACGAAAAGGATTTGAACGGAGTTGCCTTTTTTGTTGCAAATAAAAACCAAATGGAAATCACAGACCGAGTAAATTGGAGATTAAAGCTTACTAATTTGAAGTCAAATTTTCTAAACTTGCTATTAAGCATCTGACTAATCCTTTTTATTTAAAGTATTTTATAACCATCCTCAAAGTCCACGGCAGGTGAAGATCGATACGTCGAAAAAAAAATATGACGAGTGGAAATTAAATTATGTAGGAATTTTATAAGATTTAATCTTGTGTCGTTTAAATTAATAAAGGTATTGGTTGTGACTAAAACAAATTTTAACATTTTCCATTATACATAAATCTTAGCAAATTGCGTAGCTCTACGTCAAGTTGTGGTCTGGTAATAAAATGGTCCACACGGCAGTGAGTATTGCGCAGAATCGTTGACATTTTTCATACTATTTCTCATTCACCACGTTGTGCGTGCGATAACCAAACCAAGGTTTCAGCTGTCAAAAACCAGTTTAAGTTGATAAATCTGTAAACTCAGATATTTCAAAGAATATTTGAATATCTGGTCTATAACTACATTTAAATATCTCGTCTCTACTACCCTAGCACACTCAATAATTCTTCTTTGTATAAAATGTGGTTGTCGGAATTGCATTGTCTTTATTTTTATTTATTTTTACGATGTTTCGATTAGGTTGTATCTCTAATCGTTATCAAGTATAAACTGAATGTTTTGTCTTAAGACTGCGAGCTTATATAGGGATTGTGTCCATTGAAGCGCAAAGGTTCGCTTCACTGTACACACTTCAATGATTTCATGTTACAAAGTAGTGGTTGCCAAAGATTAGGTATCTCAACACTCGGTTTATTGAAGATTCCATTATTATATAAAGTTATTATAAAACTTGTTATAACTTGGAGAGTTTTTTTGAGCTTCAGGGGAGTTATTTAGAAGATTTTTAGAACTCAATACAAAATTAAAGGTTTTTGTAACGCGTGGAAATTCACCGATGTAAAATTAATATATTGGTGAGTAAAGATGAAAATATTAAATTGGTATTCATATAAAAGATAAGAAAAATGATTATTTTTTAATTCTGTTTCATCAAAAAAAAATTTTTTTTCATTAGTATTTTTGAATTGCTTATCGATTGCAAAATAACCCCTAAGTTATTTTTATATGGACCTTACTTCAAGTGCATTAAGTTCTTGACCATTGCCTTTCCATATGAAGAAGGTATCATCGATATATCTCAACCAGACTTTCGGTTTTACTGTTGCCATTTCTATGGCATGAGTTTCGAACCATTCCATATATATATATATATATATATATATATATATATATATACATATATATATATATATATATATATATATATATATATATATATATATATATATATATATATATATATTGGCGAACTGGAGAGAGTGAAGAACCCATCAGAAGCCCGTCGTCCTGAGCGTAGAACCTGTCCTTTACTTGAAAGTAAGCACTACGCAGGCAACACTCCAAAAGGTTCATCACCCCGTCCAGTGGTAACGTGGTTCGATCTGATAAAGTAGTATCAATTGAAAGTCTAGGTTTGATTATGTTTAGTGATTCCCCTAATGGTACATTAGTATACAGACTTTCCACATCAAAGCTGGTTAGTCTGTCGTCTGGCTCTAGATTGATGGTAATAATAATGTTCACGAAATGTGTGGAATTTTTAACATATAGGTTTCTCTTACCTTCCAAACGTTGTATGATTTTTAAAAGAAACTTTGTCAGTGCATTTGTTGGGGATCCTCTGGAGCTAGTTATTGGCCTCAATGGTATGTTCGTTTTATGAATTTTTGGTAGTCCGTAAAGATGTGGTGGCTTACTGTAGTGTGGTGTGAGCCCCGATCGTAGATTGTCAGGTATATGGTCTTGGTATTTCCTTAGTGTTCTGTAGTTTTTTGACTCTATAGATTTAGTGGGGTCACGAGATAATTGTCTATATTTTCCTTTTTCCAGGATATCTCCGATTTTTTGGTCGTACGTTAGGATGTCTATTATCACCGTTGCATTTCCCTTGTCCGCTGGTAAAATCTTTATGGATTCATCCTTACGAAGTTCTTTTAAGGCTGATGCTTCTAGCTTGGAGAGATTTTGAACTGGATTTTTCCTGTCTTCCAATCAACTCATCGGAATGGTTTTCGTCGACTTATATAGATTTTACAGAGCTTATGATGTCTAGAACGGCATGCTGTTTTGTGTTATTGCGAAATTAAGCCCCCTGCTTAGTAGTTGTTCTTCTGCTGTTGAAAGTATCATTGAAGATAAGTTTGTGATGGTTTTTCTTGAAGGTGTTTCAGGTAGAGTCGGTTGTTGATGTGATTTTAGTTTTTTTAGTTTATTTTTGTGTTTCCTCGCAGTATTTTCCTTCAACTTATTGCGTTTGTTCTCTATTTTATGGAAAATTGGCTCATAATTATCTGACGAAGTTTCGGCTTTGATTTCTTCATAGCGTTGTGTAGCTTCATCCAGAAGAAAGGCTTTTTGCCATCGGCGATAATTTATTTGTGTTCTTAGTAGTGCTTTACTAGCGTTGTCCAGAATACGGCGTGCTCTGTTACCTGGTATTGGTGATTTCAATCTGAAAGCAATAGGAATGACGTTGCTCTCTCGTGCTTGTAGCAAAAATGAAGAGTGGGCTTCCGCCTTGGCAAGTTTGATCCTAATTTTCTCGTAGGCTTTGGTTTTCTCGCTGATACCGTGTCCGTACCGGGTTTCCAACGTTTGTTTTCTTCAATTTCTTTTTTAATTTGCGCAAGCAAAATGTTCTGGTTTAGAATTATAATTCTCTGTAAAAAATACACATTCCATCATATTTTCATTCCTTTCTAGAAAGTTATTGTGTGTAGTAATTACAGTTTGGATTAGCTTTAATCATATTCTGTTAAAAAGTGAATTATTCATCTTCTTATCTTAATATAAGTTAAGGATATTTCCAAAAAGAACATAGGAAGCCAAAGTTTTGATACGAAGTTTTTTTCCTCTCCTTCCTCTGGCTTTTCCAGTGACTAGCTACAAATTAACTTTAATACCAGAGCCACTACTTTCTGGTGACGCTAAATAAATCTTTTAGCATCCCTAAATTTACTCGAACTCTCTAGTTTTAAATTCGCCACATACAACTAACCACATTGAATACTATTTTTTTATATTTAAAATCTAATTTATTACTCCGGAAACCTTTAAATACAGTTGGTCTAAATCGAGCATAACGACTTATTTAATTTGCCACATTACATCCGCTACGTTAAATATTGCAATTATATTTACATATTCGCAATGGGCAACTCTGATAACAACCAAATACTAAACTTAATAAAAACAAAGCTTTATGAAAATTTTAATTCATTACATTAAACCCGCTCTTTGGTGCATCTAAAAGTTACTACGTATATAAAGATCCAGTCTTCTACCGATTTAGCTGCCTATATTTTTTTAACTAAATTTGTCCATGGTTTTTATTTGAAATAAAAACTAATTATATAATTCAAAATGAAATTTAGGTTCCATTACCATCAAACGTGGATCCAAAGGGGGGGCAGTGCGGGGCAATCCCCCCCACCCAAGAGCTTTGAGTTCAGGAAAATAGACCCGATTTTGCCTCTTATGCTATAGTATATTCAAGATCTAGAGAGAGTAATAAATAATTTTGTACCCCTTTTTCTTCGCAAACTACCTGTGTTATTTAGTCCGGTGTCTTTGGCAAAATCTGTTAGACATTGTTGTGGAATATAACATCTCACCACCGCTTTCCAGCAAAACTGGACTTAAATAGAGGTCCAAGTTTGTGGAAAGTACAAGGATGTCTGGAAAATATACCGGTGGATCCCACTGATGAGTCCACCACCGGTATCGGGACGAAACATCCATACATTTACTATGGTGGTCGAAAATAGATCGCTAACTACATGTCTTTACCACCAGAGGCATTGCTAATTGCAACAACATATATATTTTAAATAGGAATGGGTTGGAAATTTTATAATCAAAAGTACCCGTCTATAATAATGGACTATTGGGGTTGGATAACAATAGATATTTGGAAGGGTGAAGTGTTAAAAAGAACTTGTCATAGGCGTCGGAAGGAGGTTTATTTTATCACAAAGTATTTATGACATAGAATATTACTTCGGTAATAATCTTAAAATAAAAAGTTTTTCAAATATTATTTTATTTCTTATGATTTCTTAATAATTCACATACATTACAAAATGTAGATAATTTTGACATATTTAACACAAATCACAACTGTATTTTTATTATTTTTAATTTTGGCATAGGAACCAAAATACCCATTGTCAAAAATACAAAAAGCTAAACATATATAAAAAAATTAATTCATCCATTTAATATCAAAATATTTTTGGCGCTATCGGTCATTTTATTATTAATTAAAAATATTTTTAGGATATTTGAAGTTTCAGTTTATTTATTTCTTAAATCCTCTGCAGAATTACAATTAAACATTAAAAAGGGATTCAAATGTAATTAATTTTTATATGTTACAGTTAAAATTAGACCTACTTATTTTTATTTCTATTGCACTGATATCTTAATTTAATTTACTTTATTATATGGAAATCCGATAGCCCCAAAAAATAAAATAAACGTGTTAATTCTAGACGCTTAAGAAAAAGATACAAATACAATAATAAAATTATAAAAAAATACGGCTGACTGGAATTAAATATATATAAAATTAAAGAGTGGGGCACACTAAAATAAAAATATATAAAAAAAATAAAGAAAGAAATAAACTACATTAAACAATAAAATACAACAAAAACAAAAATTCAAATAATAAATTGTGTTTACACTGGTTAACATTACGTATCTAATTCCTAATCAAAATCAGTGAAGCTATATTCGCGCAAATTAATTTTAATTGGTTCCATTATCTCACCGATCATGAAATCGAGTTTCCATATTTTGTTTAATTTTTTTATTATATGGATTTTTCCCAAATTTTCACAGTAACTTTTTTCGAAAAAATCTTTCAAAAGTTCAGTTTAATTACTAATTTTGTAAGTTGTGCTATTTCTAGCAACTCTGTCTTTTACTTGAGAGAGATATTTCCTTCTCCAACGGACAATTTCCGGACGATTTATAAGAACAGATTTCTTATTTGGTTGTTCTCTGAGCAATTTGCAGCGCTCAGTTCTTTTAATTTCAGGCAAATCGCGATCTTCATTGATTTTAGTTAGAATTTTGTCGACGGTTGGAATCTCCATCTCATAATAAAATGTGTGTACAACTCCTTTTATTGCAGTTTTCATCTCCTCTTCCAACGGGGCTTTTCATCTGCCTGTGATCGAATGTGGCTTGTGAGTACTAACAATTCCAGTCGTTTTTTTCTCCTTCAGTATTCGGTACATAATAGATTTTCCAACTCCTGTGATGTTGGAACACATCTCAGCAGAGTTTTTAACATTATTATCTAGATATTGATATCTTAAGGCATCATAAACAGTCATCGTAATAAGTTTTTCGTTGAGGAAAAAATACCCTTGTTTAACAATTTTGGAATAAATATAGAGGTGGAAGCCATATCTTTTTGGTATCTCACTAATCTCAAATAATATATAAAAACAAGCACAAACAAGATAAATCACTAAGGACACACTGTAAGGTGTACTTTGCTCACTGAGAGAAATTAAATTAAACTATTAGAAATGTTATTGTTGCAGTAAATTTGTAAAAGCTGATAATATTTAAATATAATTAGATTTACGGCAAACCTCAGTTACCTGTGGTACCGGAGCAAGTACGTTGGAGGTTTCGGTAAGAGTTTTATTACTCTCTCTAGTTCTTGAATAGAGTAAAGGAATGTGTATGCTTACGATCGCCCCCCTCCCCCCTCATAAGAGCTTAGAGTTCATGAAAATAGAACCGATTCTGCCTTTTATATTAAGAATATGTATGCCGCTGGCACTCGCCCCCGTTGACAACTTGTTTTTCTTGCGATAGCTTCCCCCCAGGAGCTTTGAGTTCAGGAAACCAGACCCGATTCTGCCTCTTATACTAGGAATGTGTATGCTACTGACATCTTCCCCCCTGCCGGGAGCTTGTTTTTTCTTGTGATTGCCCTCCCTCTCCAAGAGCTTTAAATTCAGAAAAATAGACCCGACTCTGCCTTTTACACTAGAAATGGGAATCTTGCTGGTGTCCTCCTCCCCGTCTACAACTTGTTTTCGCTTGCCATACTGTACTTTTTTGATATCATCGCCCCTCCCCCAAAGAGAGAGGTTGGATCCGCCCCTGATTACCATTGATGTGAGCTTAGTATTAATAGCATCAAAAAGCGTTAAATCGTGGATCCAACGAAATAATTAAAAGTGGCGTTAATTAGCAAGATTAAAGAAAACAATTTTTAAAATCTTGATTTTAATGGACATGTAGTTGTTTTTTCTTTATGTTCTCTTCAGTCGGAAAATGAGAAAATATTGAAAACACAAAAATCATGGGTTCAGTTCTGTCTTTATCTAGGAATTTTTATCTTAATAGTATATTGAAAAATTAACAATACGTATACTTTTGTTTTTTTTTATTCGTGATTTTATTGGCCAATCGTAGATATAATTAAATAGCTTATACATACGATTTATGTACGGATGAAAAAATTTCACATAATATGCAAATATTTGAATAGAAGTTATACTCTTAGTTTACAGGATATCCGGGAAAATGTGTGAAATCTCCCGGATATAAAAGAAACACGTGAAAGAAATACTACAAGCTCATATAAACTTTTTTCATATAGGCTCCTCTTCGGAAATATGGGCTCCCAAAAAGCTGTAATGGAATCAAGTTTTTTAAAAATAATTATGGAGCCACCAGGTATATTTCAGTTTTTTTAATATGATGTATACCTGCAGAGATGGACTAGCTATGAAATTCATGACCTCATTTTTTTACTTCCTGTATGATAAGAACTTTGGAGAATGTTTTTTACATTCCTTTAACTATCGACTAAAAATTAAGCATTCTTCATTCATGTCGCTAATCCTAAGCGTTTTCAAAAAAACATAATTTTATCTACACTGTTAGTCCCCTAATTTCCGTCGGGTTGAATATGAAAAAAAAAATTTTCTCCTGTCACCATATTTTCAAAAAAAAGTTAACCTAACTCCTTAGTTAAAAATTTCATTACATAGACTTCGTGAAGTCGGATATACCTGCGGGCCCGACGAATTTAGGACTGTTGTACCCGTCACATTAACCCAGCAATATTCCTTATTTGATCACAATGAAACGTGAATCACCATAGAAGCTCCTCCCTACTATCGACTGGAGGGAAATACACCAAGATTCTGAGGTGTCTCCACAGATAAAAATCCAACGGCGATAGGTGGGGAGGTCGAGGAGACCAGGCAATAGGTCTTCCATTACCTATACAACGGTTTGGAAAGATGTTAATCAGGTGCTCCCACAGCAACACTGAAATGAGGTGGTTCCTCGTCGTTCATATAGTACATGTTTCGGCGAGTTTCAAGTGATAAGTGCTCTACTAAATCGTGAAAAATTTACTGGAGGGAATCCAAATAAAGTTATCCGTTCAGTCGTACTGACAATACGAATGGTCCAATCAAAACATTGCCAATAATTTCTGCTCGGACAATAATTGGATGGAACTGATGATGATGTCAAACAATAGTTGCATGAGAATTTTCATCAGCCCATACATATGAGTTGTGTTAATTTAAGATTCCATTTTTGGTAAACCCTGCATCATCAGTAAAGAAAATAGCGCTAATAAAGTTTGCATAATTTTATTGCTGATCGAAAAG
Organism: Diaprepes abbreviatus; assembly: GCA_034092305.1. Classification (NCBI taxonomy): domain Eukaryota; kingdom Metazoa; phylum Arthropoda; class Insecta; order Coleoptera; family Curculionidae; genus Diaprepes; species Diaprepes abbreviatus. Next base: position 1,750,363 of record JASJET010000304.1, read on the forward strand.
TCAGTTTTCAAACTGTATTCTACGAGGAAAATCTTCAGCAATCAGTTCATGCACTTTTTTCAAAAGATATGGATATAAGAGCTATTCTTGAAGAACTTCATATATTATTGTTTTCGACGTATTAAACCGTCGCTGATAATTTTCAAGTGATCGTTGAAGGAGGGTCATCTACAGCATTTGAAATATTTCCCCTAATTTCACTTCTTCTCCCAAAATTTCCTAAAATTAAGAAGAAATTTAATAATATTACCTTATTAGGTCAACTCGTTGAAATGTTTTCTGATCTGGAAGAGTACGGTTCGGATATGCTTTGGAAACCTCCCGATTTCCAAAGCATTACAAGATGCCAGAGCATACATCAGAGGTATATCTAAATGCTCAGTAAAGTTCTGCAGGGTATTTATTTCTTTCGTACCTAGCAACATTTGCAACAACAATAATTTGTTTTAGGTGCCGATAAAATAAAATGCACAATATTTTGCGAAGCTAGGGCGAACTGCAATTTACAGAATTAGGCGTTTTTAACTAAAGAGGTAAACTCTAATTTTGGGATGAATTTTTTTATCATAAGGTTGAAGGTTAAACATTTGATAGGAATAAAGATATATCTTTTATCGAAATACGCCAAATACATAATGTACATAAAATTACGTTTTTTCAAAAAACGGTTAGGATTAACGACATGAATGAAGAGAACTTAATTTTTAATTAATAGTTAAATGTATGTAAGAAACGTTGACCAAAGTTCTTATCATACAGGGTGTAAAAAAATTGGGCCGTAAGTGTTGCTACTAGTCCGTACATGCAGCTGTGAGTAATTCACACACTTGCTTGGATAATAATTTGAATGGTCTAATCTGGTATACATTATATTAAAAATTAAATTGAAATATACCTGGTGGTTCAATAATTATGTGGAAAAAACTTGATTCCAGTGCAGCTCTTTGGGAGCCTATATCTCCGAAAAGGACGCCTATACAAAAAAAGTTTATATGAACTTGTAATATTTTTTTCACGTGTTTTTTTCATATCCGTAGATTTTTCATATTTTACCAGACACCCAGTATATGTTATGGTATTTCGTATAGTTACCGGTAATTATATATAATCACCACTAACTCTGACGAATATATTAAGCTTCTAAAATTTTGATAAAAACTCTTCAATTTATCAGGTAACAGGTAATTATATAAAATCTCTGATCGAGTATGGTAGATGTAATAAATGATGTAAAGATGAAAAACCGAAACTAACCTAATAGTCTATTCACTATATCGAAAAAAAGAGGGGTAAAAGGAAATAAAACGTTAAAGTGTTTTCTTTGTTTCATACGTTCAATTGACCTTGAAATATGACAAAATCATAAGCTGTTACCAAATTAAGGAGTGCGTTTTTTAGATTAGGGTAGATTTGTCCACTTTTCAGTTTTTTAAGTTTTACTAGAAAATTATGTATTTTTCCTAAATTCATGTCCAGAGAAAAGTTGCAGGTAATGAAATTTTCTAGTGCTTTATAAAGTCGAAAGAAGTTATTTTTCCAAGAAATAACTAAAAACAAAATAAAAACTAGCAAAAAAATGTAAAAATTTTTTAAAGTTTTTTTTCTTATAACTTTTTTCGAAATGAAGTTAGGTATAGACATTGCTTCACGAAAAAGAAAGCTCGTTAAAATAAGCTCCCGCAAAAGTCTGTGCGATGAAAAGTCCCCGAGTTATGGAGTCTCAAATTTTGCTACTCTCATCGATATTAGCAAATTTTTGTTTATTTTTTATTAAAACTTCGTCCCACAACTTTTTTGTAAGTGAATTTAGGTAGAGACATTGACCCCTTCAAAAGAAAGTTTACATCACGCCGGTTAAAACCTTTCGAAGCCTGTCTCTTGAATGAGAGAAATAGCCTCTCAAAGTTCTCAACTTTTTACCCACACGTTATGTAATTTTATATATTTTTGCGTGAACATTTTTCTTTATCCAATGAACAAATTATTTTAAGGTCCTGAAGACGTCGGTTCTGCATCTGAATGCATCCTAACTTTAATATACGACTTGAAAACTGAGAGCCGAGGCACCTGCCGCTATTAGCTATTCTAGATGCATTCAACAAGTGAGAAATTTATTTTATCGCAATTGCCTTCAATAACTAATGCTACTGAACAGCAATGTTTAAGAATGTTCTGGCAAATGCAACAATGGGAAAGGAATATTTTAAATCTTCCCGACTGGAGTTGGAAAAGTTCGAAAATGGATTATTACTAAGTATTACAAATAAACCTCCTGCACCATAAACTTTGCTTGAAAGAATAGTCTGTAGATGCACCAAAGGATGCGAAGGGAATTATGGTTGCAGGAAGTTGGGAATCGATTGCTCCATGTTTTACAAAGAATGTACGGGTTTAAATTGTAAAATGCAGATGTATGGGACGTTACTGAAGACAATATTCTGGAAGATACTGACGAAGAAATTCACAAATTTATTTGAAATAATTGAAATGAATTTAATTTTTGAATAGTAATAAATTAATTAAAATAAGTATCAAAAATTTTATTTTTCTTTCGGTACCCCAAATTAATATTTTCTGAAAATATAATTATTTTATCATTAAGCACCTTAAGATAATTTGTTCATCGAATAAAGAAACCTTTTCACGCAAAAATATAAAATTACATAATGTGCTGGTAAAAAAACTATAAATATCGTAAAAAGTCGAAAATTTTGGGAGACCATTTCTCAGTTACTTTTCCTCGTACAGACTTCAGTTGAGGACCATTTTAACGGGCATAATGTCAGCATTCTTTTGAATGAGTAATGTTTCGACGTAAATTCACTTACAAAAAAATTGTGGGACGAAATTTGAAAAAAAAAGTAAAAATTTTTTTTTAGCATTTTATTGTTTTTTTTTTCATTTTGTTTTTGGGGTGTATTTTTTGAAAAATAACTTTCTGATCTTGATGAGGTAGCAATTCGATTGGAAATTTATTTCCTACAACTTTGTGATAGACATGTATATATGAAAAATGCATAGTTTTCGAGTAAGACTCAAAAAATTTAAAACTGGTCAAATCTACCTGAATCTCAAAAAAATCACCTTTAATTGGGTAGCACTTTGTGATTTTGTCATATTTGGAGGTCGATTGAATATATGAAACAATGAAAACACTGTAACTTTTTAGTTCCTTTCTTAAACACATAGTCAATACCCAATAAACTACTCTCACTAAACCATCAAGACTGAATAATTAGTAATATTTCATATTTTCATATTTATATTTTATATCGAAGTCATACCTAAAGAACGTTATCTCATGGCATGGTCGGATTGTTTCCAGAATCTTCATATGATTAATGTAATTACCAAGTTAAACTTTGCTGTTTGGGTCAGCATAAATGGAGATTCAGCATTGTCTCTCATGCGATTTTGTGGTTGCCAGGTTTTATAAAATAACTTTGTTAAATTAACCAATAATTTTTTTTGTAGTCACAGTGTCTATTTTATTATATTGACTCTTTCAATTATTATTTTTATCAACCATGCAAACAAACTTAAAAAAAATTAAGTGGTGGACTTTGAAAAATTTGTATTAATAAAATTTTTTATTGTGTTGACCTTTGAAACAAACGTTATAATTTTTTATATTATATACTAGGGTTAAATATGATGACGACGCTTAATTTTAAAATCTATAATGGGTATTGTTTTTAACAATTTATATTTTTGGATAAAATCATGATTGAAAATCAAATAAAAAATAATTTTACGATCTGTGAGTGCATGTAAAAAGTTACTCTTTCTTCTTAAGGGGAAACGCCGTTGTTAAAGGGTAAAAAAAAAGATCCTTTTTCGACTTTTTTTTGTAACTAAATTATTTATTTAGAACTTATGAAAAAACTATATTGTTAATCATATACTTGTATTATATAATTAAAAAAAAAAACTTAAAATTACAATTGAGCTTCTTTATAATCATGGGTCTGATTTTTCCCCTGCAGAATTGAAAACATATATTTAATATAAAAACAGTGTAAATGAAAATAATATTATCTTTTATGATATTATAGAAATAGGAAGTAAATTTATCCATCCAAATGCAAATAATATTGATGAGGACGTTCGAAAACAGGGGAAGTTAAATAACCAATAACTGAAATAATAACCCAATTTTTATTTATTTATTTATTTATTTTTTTGAATAATGCCGGTTTGTATACACAGGCCTATGCTGATGACCTGGCCATTTTGTGCCCTGGTCGCGATATCCGGGACCTGGAGGGGCCAATGATGCGGGCCTTCGGATCGCGGAACGGTGGTGCAGCAGAGAAGGGCTCGGAATAAACCCGAACAAGGCCGAGGTGGTACTCTTTACAAAAAAAAGAAAATGGGAAGACTTTCCAGAATTACATTGGTGGAAAGGATTGTTCAACTTAAGAGGACAGTTAAATACCTGGGAGTAATTCTGGACTCACGACTGAGCTGGAATGATCATATTGAGGCTCGAACCAAGAAAGCCATAAGTGCTTTCTGGGCTTGTAAATGAGCCTTTGGGTGCATATGGGGACTGACACCTAAAGTGCTATTTTGAATATACACTATGGTGATCCACCCCATGATAACGTACGCCGCTATTGTATGGTGACGTAATACAATAAAGCGCAAACAGAGTTTTCAACTTGACAAAGTTCAAAGAATGGCTTACGTGGGAATATTGAGTGCGATGTGGATTGCTTCCACCAGGGCTCTTGAAGTCCTGGTGAACCTGTCTCCTCTTCACTTATACATAGAGAATGAGGCCCTGAAGACTGTTTATTGTCTCAGTTGTCTAGGACATCTTGGAATTGGAACGGGAGGCTATTCAGGTATCTGGGAAAGTGCGGTGGAGAGGTGTCCAGCACTTCCCATGCGGACAGATCACATGATGCCGCTTTTAAAACCCAACCTCTCTCTGGAGATATTTCTGCCAAGTAGAGAGGGTTGGGAGGGATGGAATGGATCCTGGTGGTATACTGATGGATCTCGACAAGACGGAAGATCCGGAGCCGGAGTATTCGGCAGGAGCACAGGAGTCAGAAAGTACTGCCCTCTCAGACAATGTGAGACAATCTTCACAGCGGAAATGTATGCTATTCTGCAGTATGCTCATCTCTGTTAGATATAAATATACGTTCAGACAGCAAGGCTACGATATTGGCACTGACCCCAAACAATTCCCAATTGCTATTGGCAAAAGGGAATTAAAATCGTGGCTGGAAAGCAAATTTATTGAGTCGTGGAAGGGAGCTCCTGGAATTAAGTGTGCTAAGGAACATATAACTGGACCTAGTGCAAGGCGTACTAGGGAGCTTCTCTCCTTGGGAAAGAAAGAGCTGAGAATTATGGTGGGATTGTTAACAGGACATTGTCACCTCAGGGGTCATCTTCATAGAATCGGTGTCGAAGACGACCCGACGTGCAAATGGTGTTGACCATGTCCTCGGAGAATGTCCAGCACTCAATGGACTGAGACAGAGATGTTTCGGAGATACAATTTTGTTACCGGAAGCAGTTAGGCAAGTTCAACTAACGAGGCTGCTTGGATTTGGAAAACCGATCAGCCTCGAATAACCTGCATCTATGGTGGGATGTAAAGGGCCCAATGGAGGCCTAGGCATCGATGATCTAGTATCACCACTCCTTTTTCATTCATTCATTCATTGAACCCAATTGTTAAAGATATTTTTGGTACATTGGTGTTTATGATCCCATGATCGGTGTTATGCGGACAAAGTATGGGTTATCTGTACCGATATGTTCTTTGCAGTTTTCTGGCAACTGAATCCCGGTGATCGATATTGCACCGAACGTTATTGTTCATACCATCCTGTGTCGTGTCATATTACATTCGAAATGAATGCCTATTTTATGTTTCCTATGTGAAATTATCATATTATAGTGAATATTTTTGCTTAAAAGTAATACGGGAAATATCCTGCGCTTGTCTTAACTATACCTCGAAAACAGGAGGAAATATAGCTCTTTTCAAATTAACAAAAAATTTCTTAATGAAATCATTTGAACATTTGTTCTCAGAAATAATAAAAATAATAAAAAAAAGTAACGAGTTGGTCCATATTCTTACTTTTTATAATAATAACACTTATATAAAATATGTAGGGCACCATTGCCAAGAGTCTAGAGATTTAAAAAGCTCGGTATTGTATTAGATATCATAAACAAGTTTTGCCAGTTTATGTTTCAAAGGTTCACACGCTAGAACATCTACATTTGCTGATCTAATGGGCCGTAACTTAATTCGCTAGAATTATGAAGGTTAAGATCACCACGAGGCAATGAACACCAGAACCTAGGATCTCGCAATGGGAAAAAATACTAGATAAAAGATTGAAAATCTTTGAAAAGATATGGATAAGACAAGGCAACTGAGAAGACGAGTACAAAAAATATTGAATCGAGTCCAAGACCACTCGCAACATGACCCAATAAACGGCATTTCCCAACAATGCCTCGATAGACTAAAATAATAACCTTCCATCACTACAGGACGATTAAAGAGATATAATACCAACAACAATCAAAAATAAGACAATACACTTTTCGAGAGGTTGTAAAGGACCTTTTATCGGAAGTTGAAATCCTTACCAAACATGGAGATAATAAATACCCGAATGAAAAACAAGTAGAAGAGTTCTGGAGAAGTCAACTAGCTACATACACCCACTGCAACAACAACGCAAACTGAATCAATGAAGACCATCAAATCTGCCAGGATTACAGTCAGATGTAATTTGAGCCCTTTACCACCGAGGGAATCACTAGCATCGCCAAAGAACTTCATAATTAGAAAGCTTCAGGTCCTGATAATGTCCAGAACTACTGGCTCAAAAAGCTTTGGAGTAAGCACTAACGACTGTCTTTTCTAATAATGATATTTTGCTGGGTACATAGAAAGTAACAACGTTTCTTAGAGAAAGAGTCATGTATCTCTTGCCAAAGGATCAGCGCAATACACAAGACTCAGACAAATATCGATCAATCACCTACCTTCCCAAACTATACAGGTTGATCACATTTCGCTTTACACAACCTATCCATGCATTGCAATTCAGCGAAAAGGATGTGCTTGCGACGCAATGCATTGCAGAAAGCAACTTATTATCGATTTGGTCATTTGCAATCAGGCCTTCACCAACCCAAGGAACCTATTCGTCGCCCATGTGAAATACCAAGAAGCCTTCAACCCTATACCACATGACTGGCTGCCAGCTATACTGAGAATATATTGAGCCGTTATACCTATTATCTCCTTCTTAGAGCAACTCAGGTCAGCTTTGAGAGCTAGGATCCAGATGCAAATACTTCCCAGTGACAGCATCGAGACAGACACAATTTCAATACGAAGGGGAATATTTCAGGGAAATTCACTGAGCTCATTATTATTTTGCTTTGCCACGAACCCACTATCACGCAATTTAAATTCCACCAGATGTGGATTCAGTATTAAGATTAAATAATCTTCTGTATATGGATGATTTTAAATTGATACTTGCCACCATGAACTGACTTCTCATCACTAACCGACCAAGAGAATCTCTAAGTCTGGCTACAGAAGTCCCTTCACGGAGGACATCCAAAAGAGGTAAACCAGGAAAATGTCGACAAATTAGCGTCGAACTACTAGTTGATATCTGGGCAAATATCTTCTGAAACTGGAAGCTTTCTAGTCGCTATCCGCGATTAGGCTTTCCCAACGAGAAACTATATGAAACACATTATCAGAGACCCCGCGATCCAAAATGACCAATCCCGATATAGATGTCAAATCCAGAGACACTCCAGCACATAACAGGAGGATGCCAAGAATTTGCCGCACCAGAGTACAACGAGAGACACGATTCAGCTCCCAAGATAATCCACGAAGGGCCGGCAGAGAAACGGAAATTAGTACCGGTGGAGAAAGTGCCATATTATGAATACAGTCCGGAGTCCATACTGGAGAACAGGCAGTTCAAGCTGTACTGGGATCGAACTATGCTTAAAGACCATATAATTGCACGTCAGAGACTAGATCTTATTTTAGTGGATAAAACCTCCAAGCGAGCAATATTAACAGAAGTCACCATCTCTGAAAACAACAGAGCCAAATACAGAGACATGGAGGTACAAATATGCAGACCGTGGGAAATAAATAGCGTCTGGATGATCTCCATAATTCTATCAACAACCCGCGCAGTACAGAAAAGTCTTTTGCTTAATATCAAAATATTTGGCTTTAGCGAGCACCTGTATAAGACCATGCAGAAGACAGTGCTGCTTGAGATCGCCGGAACTGTCCGGAAGTTTATGGGAAGTGCCGAGCAACATAATATAATCTATGGCTCAACAACATGAAAAGGACCCTCTACAGAGTGTCATTCTTATGATATTTGAGTATATCTGCAGCTTTTCCACTCCCTGAAGGAAATGGAAATGCCGTTTGTTAAGTATATAGGCCTTTATTTGTACATCTACTAAAATATAAAATAATTACATTGCATTGTCCTACATATGTTGTACAAAAAGGCGAGGTACAGTTCGGCAGCTACGAGTATCTAATGACTGTTATCGGTGTTAGAGAGATATTCTTCCTAATCTTAACACTTTTTAGCAGAGTAATATAGGGGGTCGGAAACCAGGCATGAAAACTGGACCCTTCAACTCTAAAGCTGTATCGAATCAAGAGCGAAATTAACAGTTCAATTGACTATTAAAAATCTCCAATCTGATTTGCCGGTGGAAATTAGATTTTTAGTTGTCAAATTTTGTTTTGCTTATGGTTTTTTAATGTGATTCACATAGATCAACAAGTAAACATTTATATAGAAAAATTAAGGATATAAACTTTCAAATCGGCAGAAAAAATGGTTGTCTCTGAAAAAATTTACCATTTTGGCTAGTTAGTAGTAAAAGAAACGATTTCTTTATTCTTCGATTTGAAGGTTTAAAATTTGATTGATTTATTATTGCACTTATCAATTTTAACTCATTACTGTCAGCTTAGACTAAGTCAGTAAATTAGACGGAAAATAATGAAGTTTTATCCGTCACGGAAAAGTTTATCAAAATTAAACTTGTTTTTTTATATGTATCTTATTACATATATACATAACTTATTTTTCGAAATAGGGGTAATATTTTTGGATTCAATTATCAAAAAGGTTTAAGTACGAGTATATTAAGATATTTCGTTACATAAACACTTAAAACTAACTTAGTGCTGCTTAATATAAATTATAATTAAGTATATTCTAGTGTTATTTATTTATTCTCTGGTTAAGTAGAAAGTAATATTCCTTAAAGATTACGTCAATAATCACCCCACTTTTTCTAAGTAAAGAACTTTAAGCGATTACAGCTAAAAAACAGAAAAAAGTACGTTACGGCAGTTAGAACTAGTTTACAACCATAAGTTAATTTGTTTGTAATACATAAAAATTACCCTTTGTCTAAGCTAACTGTACCTGAAGTACATAATTTTGGTCAGTGACTAATCGCTCGCATATGGAGTGCCCCGGGTTGTGCGCCGTCACGGGATTCCATACCAATGACGTGTGCGTTTCAGAAAATAATAACAACAAAATTTCTTTTTTTTATATTAAATTTACTTCCTCACATTTTATCAACTCTTACAATTTTTTTTCCAGGAGGGGAGACCTGACATAGGTACCTCCATGAAATGTGAAAGGTAGTGTCGATTATCGATTGACACTCCCCCGAACTGAAGGTGTTACAGATTTTCCTTGGTCTGCCATTAGCCGTAGCTGCTGTCAGTCCGATTTCCTAGCAATTAAGCCATAAAAAATCTTTGGTCTCTACTTAGTGTAGCTTCTTCAGGTGCCGGTTACACCCATTGCTTCGCCCTATCCATACACTTTGCTTACAAAGTAGGATTGTCATTTCAAGATATTTTATATGCACTTTAGGTGGTGCTCTTAAGGTATTTTATCCATAATAATCGAAAGTTTGTTACATACCTGCTCCACTGAATGGGGTCCAGCGCAGTTCTCTTCCAATTCGTTCGTTTCGAAGCAACCAGGGTGCGCCTAGTGTCATCTTCAGGAGTATCAAGAGTGTGACATAGGTAATGTAGGTCAATTAGCACCCATTAATTCATCGGCAGAATTTCTTTCAAGAGAAACATCTGAATCTGAAGAACTATCAGCCTCAACGTGAATGTCCAAGTCCCACACTTTTGATCCTTCTTTTTTAATATGATCGGTATACTTTATCCGATCCCTGGCCGTCACGTTGATAATTGGCTCACTATGGGCCAATCGGCACTTTTTAGTTTCAAGGTCGTAAATCTCCAATACAGATATCGAAACAATTTTTTTAAGTTGGAGCTTGTTTAATGTAGATTACAGAAGTATGCTAGCCCCTTTTTAAAGCTTCAAGTTTGGAATAAAATTACAACTCTGAAGCCCATACTTTCTAGTTCCAAAACTTAAAGCCAATCACCCTTATATAAAATTAATACCCTAAATGCATTAACTATGATTTAAAGAAATCTTAATGATGAATTTTAAATTATCCTAAATCCTGGCGATATAAATCTTAGATCTAATAAATGTGAGCAATATAACCTAGATAAATGGACTCGAAATCTATAAAACCTAAATATATGGTTTACTTTATACACAATTAAAGATTTTTATGTGAAGTTTTTGAAAATATTGTCATATTAGGGAAGTGCAAATGCTCATGTTGCGATATTAGGGCTTCACAGTGATTCTATGCTCCTTATTTTTCCTGTAATCTACATTGATCAAGCTCGATTGGCCCATAGTGTGGAGGCAGACTTAACCTGTTATATTTTTTTTTCCGGGGCATTTTATCAATGACATATTTGATATATTTTTGTTTGTTTACCTTCGCTAAAGCTAGCAACTCCCCTTTAAGCATTTTTTCATCAAATTAAATATTTTTTTAGAGGAGCCATTGGCATATATCCGCCTTTTTAGACGTAGAAGTCGAAATTTTTTCTTGGCATCGACTACGCTACGGAATATTGTCCATTACAATTACCAAATCGGGTTCTACAAGATTTAAAACCGAAGAAAACCATCGATGTCGATATCTTCATGGTAGTCCCCTGTTTTTCGATATTCGAAAACGTTAGGGTCGTCGTCTAAGAAACCAGACACATTTTCAATATGAGTTATTGTAAGTCGACGACCTTTTCTACCAGGATTGCGTAGTACTTGCGAAAATCTTTCATAAATGCCTGCTTCAAACTTTTTATGTTCATATCTTGAACTTACCTTTCCAACCGCGTGCCCTTCATTGAGCAATGATTCGTGAGTGTAATACAATTTTTTCTATTTCACGAAACTCCCGTATTTTTTCTAAATGTTTTTGCCGCCATAAAACAATTTCATTTTCTCAATTAGAAAGCTTTTTCGATTTCGTTTAATATATGTGAATTTCATTTCGTTTAAAGTGCGTTTCAAAACTCTTAATGATATTTCACACTATTAAATATAATCTTAAATTTAATGCAAATGTAATGTCAATTCTACATTAAATTTAATGACTTTGTACCAAAAATCGTGAATAATTTACATTTACTTTGAATTTAAAGCAATTCATTAAAATATCAGTTTGTTGAACATTAAATTTCAATAAATGGTATCTTAAATATCAATAAAATAAATGAAGAGATATTTCAACTTTCTGTACATTAAAATTAATTCACATGAACCTTATCATTAAAGGAATTTACATTATTATTCATGGGATATTGCATGAGATTCCGGGAGATGGCGCAACTTGTATTGAACTTTTTAATTAGTATGATATAAGTTGTTTAAAAAACTCAATTTTCTTATGATGAGGTGTACATATCTGCCGGTACTCACGAGAATCAGTGAGTTCAAGATCGGTCTACAGATGACGGTGCAATATCGATGGGAAAAATTTTTACCTTTTCCTGGTAGTAGAAATTTTTGACCTCATATTAATGTTGGTGCATTAAATATGTGATTATATATCTTAAATTTAATAAACATTGACTGTACATTTAATGTACATAGTCACCTTAAAAAGTAATGATCAAACTTTAAATTTAATGTATGATTACATTAGATTTAATGGAATAAATTAATTTAGATTAATGTAAATTTTTAAATTTAATGCATTACATTAAACGCATCTAATAAACGTTTATGAAATTTGCATTTCCTTTCTACAGTGTAGGTAAAAATGTGTCGTTATTAATATTTTTCTTTTTTTCTAATATTGGTATTTCATTTTTGAAAAAGAAACCATGGACTTTGCGACGAATGGTGTATTTAGTGTCATCGTCAAAGATTATTTTTTTCGTCCTCTCAATGGGCTTTTTTTTGTATATTAAATATACATTACAATACACTATAATAAACTTTCTTTATACAACACAACATGAATATACAACGAAAGCAAAGTAATTAGAATGAGAACTCACTGACTCTATCCATGAATTAACAATAAATCAATAAAATATTCAAACAATGGGTAAACCAATTCGGGTTGCTCATTTTCAAGTCTATACAAGATGGACATTTCGTGTATGTATTTTGTCACATCTATTATCTTCGCGACAAGAAACTAAGTTCATATTAGTCGGCATTACCGTGCTATTTAAGGCTCACAAAAATATGACAACATTGCATTTTAAGCTTTTAGTACCTGCCCTGTTAATAGAAAGGAAAAGTTTTAAATCGTTTATAGTTCCATGAGATGTTTATTACTTCGATTACTCCAGAACGGCAGCACCAATTTGGATTTAATTTTTTATGTTATGTTCAGGGAGTTGCTGCAGTAATACCATATCTTTTCGATCAGTAAAATCCAAAATTGGTATAGGGTCACAGACAGGCGCAGATCCAAGGGGGGGAGGGTGGGGCGATCGCGCCCCAACAAGAGATTTGAGTTCAGGAAAATAGACCCGATTTTGCCTCTTATACTATAGTTTATTCAAGAACTAGAGAGAGTAACAAATCATTGTTTACCATTTTTGTTCTTTGCAAACTACCAGTGTTCTTTAGTCCGGTGTCTTTTGCAAAATCTGTTAGGCACATATATTTTTCATAGGAATGATTTAGAAATTTTATAAGCAAAAATACCGATATATAATAATGGACTATTTGGATGTGTGAAGTGTTAAAAAGGATTTTAATCCTTGTCATAGGCGTCGAAAGGAGGTTTATTATCACTCAGTATTTATGGCATATATATGGAATATTATTTCGGTAATAAACTTAAAATAAAAAGTTTTTGTAACATTATTTTATTTCTTAGTAATTCACATACATTAGAAAATATAGATAATTTTAACATATTTAACACAAATATGTATTTTTATTATTTTTAATTTTGGCATAGCCAGCGTTTTAAGCATATTCAAACTAAAACGTTGCCTTATAATTTAAATACTTACAAAATACTCATTGTCAAAAAGTTAAACAAATATAAAAAATAAATTCGTCCATACAATATTAAAAATTTCGGGCTATCGGTCATTATATTATTAATTAAAAACATTTTTAGGACATTTGACGTTTCAGTTTATTTATTCCTTAAACCATCTGCAGCATTACAATCAAACACTAAAAAGAGCTTCAAATGTAATTAATTTTTATATGTTACAGAAAATTTAAATAATAAATTGTGTTTACGCTGGTAAACATTACGTACCTAATTCGTAATCAGAGTCAGTGAAGCTATCTTTGCTCAAATTAATTATAATTGGTTCCTCTATCTCACCGATCATGAGATCGAGTTTCCACATTTTCTTTTATTCTTTTATTACATGAATTTTCCCCAGTTTCCTGCAGTAACTTTATTCAAAAAAATCTTTCAAACGTTTAGTTAAATTACTAACTTTGTAAGTTTTGTTATTTCTAGCAACTCTACCTTTTACTTGAGAGAGATATTTTCTTCTCCAACGGACATTGTCTATACGATCTAAAAGAACAGATCTCCTATCTGGTTTTTCCTAGCAATAATTGAGTTCTCTGAGCAATTTCCAGCGCTCAGTTATTTTAATTTCAGGTAAATCCCGATCTTCCTTGATTATAGTTAGAATTTTGTCGACGGTTGGGATCTGCGTCTCATAATAAAATGTATGTACATCCTTTTATTGCAGTTTACATCTCTTCTTCCAACGAGGTTTTTCGTCTGCCTGTGATCGAATGTCGCTTGAGAGTACTAACACTTCCAGTCGTTTTTTTCTCCTTCAGTATTTGGTACATAGTAGATTTTCCAACTCCTGTCATGTTGGAACTCATCTCAATAGAGCTTTTGACATTATTATCTAGATATTGATATCTTAAGGCATCATAAACATTCATCGTAATAAGTTTTTCGTTGAGGAAAAAATGCCCTGGTTTAACGATTTTGGAATAAATTTAGAGGTGGAAGCCATATTATCTTTTGGGTATCTTACTAATTTCAAATAATATATAAAAACAAGCACAAACAAGATAAATCACACACACTGTAAGGTGTACTTTGCTCACTGACAGAAATTAAATTGAACTATCAGATATTTTTGTTGCAGTAAATTTATAAAAGCTTATAATATTTAAATATAATTAAATATAATTAGATTTACGGCAGTCCCCAATTACCTGCCGCACTGTAGCAGGTACGTTGGAGGTTTCGGTAACAGTTTTATTACTCTCTCTAGTTCTTGAATAGAGTATAGGAATGTGTATGCTTGCGATCCCCCTCCCCTTCCCAAGAGCTTTGAGTTCAGGAAAATAGATCCGATTCTGCCTCTAATACTAGGAATGTGTATGCTGCTCGCATCCTTCCCCCCTGTCGGCACCTTGTTTATTCTTGTGATCGCCCCTCCCTCTCCAAGACCTTCAAATTCACAAAAATAGACCCGACCCTGCCTTTTACACTAGAAATGGGAATGTTGCTGATGTCTACCACCCCGTCGACAACTTACTTTCGCTTGCCATACTGTACTTTTCTTATATCACCGCCCCCCCAAAGAGAGAGGCTGGATCCGCCCCTGGTCACACATAACGAATCTAAAATTATTTTAAAAAAATTAAATATGGTCACAAAAAATTTTTTTTTATTCCAATCTCTTCAAAATTGGTATGGGGAGCTTTCAAAGTCGCTCATAACCAATCTGAAATTATTTTGAAAAAATTCAATATGGGGGAAAAAAACTAATTTTGTCCTATTTTCTCCAAATCTGGTATGAGGATATTTTCGGGGTCGAGCATAACGAATCTAAAACTATTTTAAAAAAATTCAATATGCTGGATTAAAACTTTCACATCTCTCGATTTTGTCCAAAATTATTATTGAAGGATTTTTGGGAGTGATAATTACGAATTTAAAATTATTTTTGAAAAATTCAATATGTCGTAGCCAATATAACGTCCTAAAAATTTTACATCTCTCGATTTTCCCAAAATTAGTATACAGAAGTTTGTGATGGTGTAAATTATTAATTTAATTTTTAGTAAACATTTGACATGGCAAATCAAATATTTATTACCAAAAATTTTACATTTTTCGATTTTGCTTAAAATTGGTATCGGGGCTTTTCTGAGTTTCTAAGAGTATAAATAATAAATTTCAAATTAGTTAAGGAAAATTTAATAGGTCTATGTAATATGGCGGTCTAATAACTGGATTATGTTCAAAAATGGTACTAGGTGTTTTTAAGAGTGTAGATTTAGATAAGATTAAGAGGTTACAATTATTTTTTTGAAATTCAGTATGGCGGATCTAATATGGTGGGGAGAAAATTTTATGCTATTCACATTTTGCAAAATTGGAATTAAGGAGTTTTTGGGGTCGCAGTTTACGAATTAATTTTTTACAACTTGATATGGCAGACGCAATATGGAGACAACAAATTTTACATTTTTCCGATTTTGTCCAAAATTGATATTGGGGATTCTTGGGGCATACACAAACTCAAAATGAAGGGTAAAATATGTAGTACTAAAATATTTACATTTTAAGTTCCTTAAACATCGGTCCTGGCAGGTTTTGGACACCTAGATCTAAAATTAATTTAAAATTCAAAATAGCGGATTTACTCTGGCAATTTTGTCAAATCTGGTATTGGAAAAATTTTCAGAATCAAGAAATTTTTAAGTTTAGTAATCACAAATAAAGTACTTTTCAATCTTTATGTTAGTTCTTCTAATTCGGCACCAACTTAAAAAATTTTATTTTCAAATAAAAATTCTTACTGTTACTTTTCACTTTTTCAGAGCATTTTGAGAAGTCGGTTCAATTTTTTAAAATTTTACTTATAAAATAGTTGACTGAAGCTGCAAGTTCCCAGGTAACTATTTTTTGATGAAAGATTGGATCTGACGAACAATTTTAGAGATCTGATACTAAGATGAACATTTTTTTTTTTTGTGAAAAAAAAATTAAGAATTGATATTATTTCAAGAGAATTTATTTTTAATGCGCAAACCACTTGACTGGGTATCAGCTGCAGACCATGGTAAAGCAATTATGATTTCGGCCAAAATATTTGCATTCTCTAAGCTAAAAATAACCGTGATAATTAAATTACAAGTATTCCTCTTGAAAATATTCTTAAGTTTCTGTACTTATATCTTATGACGAATAAGCAAATATAAAATATTTAATGTGTATGACATATTCCATAGCCTTGACTGTATATTATCTGAAATATTTAAATTATCTAAGAACCGTTACACACGCTTAAGAATTAAAATCAAAATTTATCGCACAATTTTTAAAGAAAATCTGAAACTTATTTAGAATTTGGTTACCTAACCTTGATATTTATTCACTGATTTTTGCTATGTGCATCTTTTAAACCCGAATTCGTGTTTTTTCGTTTTACATATTATATAAAAAAACTACAGTTTGAAAATATTCAGAAAAATTATGAGATACATTTTTGCTATAATTCTTATGATTGTAAAAGGGCCTTCGAATATACCCCTGTAGAATTAGCATAACGTCAGAACTAGGGCCCGGTTGTTTGAACGCTGAATAACGTAATAATATTTTTATTTATATTTGAAAAATTGTTGATAAACAGTAGATATTTAATTTATTGGTAGACACATACCGATTTTATGCTATCCTTTTATAATTGCATTATTTAAACGAGTATCATATGATAATCGGTACGTCAATTCTGAATACATAAAAGTATGGATATATGGTTACCTAAATTATTATTATTGTTATTTTCAATATGTAAACAATATCTAACAATATTTACCAACAAAAATAAGTTTTTAAATCATCTTTGTGTTAATATTAATTGTAAACTTCGCATCTAAAGTAATTTTGAACACCTAAAAACACTGAAAAAACTGATGACAAGCAAGTAAACTGAAAAAAAAAGATAAGTAAACATATCTATGTGTGTGTCAAACATCAAAAAGGTATCTCCCCCACCGACCATGAACAGCTTTCAAATACATCTATTGTTGGTTAAATCTATAGGGTATGATCGAAGAAAAGGACCCATGGACATTGAAACCTCAAAAACTTTACCTGTGCTTTCAAATAAGTAGCAGAGACTTCTATAGTTTTTTTTTTGAATAATAGTGACCCATTTCTATCTTGGTTTTTTATTTTCTGCTTAGGAATGGGGACTTGCAGTCAAACTAGAAATATACTCCAGTCTTCCTATGAAACAAGGTGAAAAAATTTATTGCAGATATCTGAAAGTTTCAAGTCGTAGGGGACACCCAGTAGATAATAAATACGTAAAAAAGTACAGCTAGATCAGTCCTGTTTTTTTATAAACAACATCCAAAGTCGAAAAATTCGATTTTCTCTCAGTAGAATTTTCCGGTTACATTTTAGACAAAACTTGTTCAAATAGTTGTAGGTATTGAAATACCTTTAATTTCGTTTTTTATACGTCAAAATCGATAAATAATTTATCGAGATAATGGCGAAAAACCATCTTTTTTGCGCTACGATATAAATGTTAATAACTTTAGCAAGAAAGGCCGAAAGTGATGTATAATTCCTTGATAATAAGGCCATTATGTGCCTGTATAACTGTGCGAAAGCTGGATCAAATCGGTTTGGTAGTTTATGAATAATCTTAATTGTTTATCCCAGATACTGAATGTTCAAACAATTGTCCTTGCTCAGAGGATAATTCTACAGATATTTACAAAAGCTGAAGTTCAAATTACAATCGAAAATGAAAAAACGATTGATTTTAAAAAACATTGTTGTTAAAACAAACCGTTTAAAAAGGGGTACCTTTTTTACGAATAAACAACTGGAATAACTTTGTTTATTTGAATGATAAAAGTTTGTGAATAAGTGGACTTGAAAGCTGATGAAATAACACGAATTTTAAAAGCAAACAAAATCTCCTACGAACAATAGAAGCTAAGATAGCCATATAGCTTTTATTTATAAACATTTAGAGTCGAAATTTTCACAGATTCTAAACGAAGACCTATATTTTATGATGCAATTGATAAATATGAAATTCAGTAAAGTTATAGCCCTTCGAAGTGAAGGTACTTTTGCAAGTGCGTTGTAGCGAGTGGTGGGGGAAGAGCGGCTTTTTCAAGGTGTGCTTCTGAAATTCAAACTTCAAATTGGTGCGCGCAACAGAATTATTTATTTCTATATATATATATATATATATATATATATATATATATATATATATATATATATATATATATATATATATACATATATATGTTACAGTGTTTTATATTTAATATTTGCAATGAAATTAAATTTAAAATTTAATATTTGCAATGAAATTAAACTGCTAGTAAAGTTTTTTGAAACACTATTAATGTTAATATTGTCAAAAAAATGTGTTTTCCAATGAAATGTCAATTTTCCGGTATTTCCCGATTTCTTATGATAATGAAAATAAGTCAATTCGTCATACTTTGTCGAGTTACCCCAGTTTAAAAAAATGAAGGCTCTACGTTATCTGGATAATAACGCACTTGCAAAAGTATCTTCACTTCGACGGGCTATAACTTTACTGACGATGCATGGGTTTCATACTTCTCAATTGCATCGTAAAATATAGGTCTTCGTTTAAAATCTGTGAAAATTTCTATTCTCAATGTTTATAAACAAAAGAGATATGCCTTTTTTAAAAAAATGCTATCTTAGCTCCTATTGGTCGCAGGAGACTTTTTTTTTAATTCATGTTTTTTTACCAGCTTTCAGGTCCACTTATTCACAAACTTGCATCATTCACAAAGTTATTCCAATTTTTTATAAGTAAAAAAGTTACCCCCTCTTTAAACGGTTTTTTTCAAAATACATCGTTTTTTCATCTTTGCTTGTAGCTTGAACTTCAAATAATCCATTCCGCTTTTGCAAATATCTGTAGCATCATCCTCTGGGCAAGGACAATTGTTTGAACATTCAGTGTCTGGGATAAACAATTAAGATTATTCATAAATTACCAAACCGATTTGGTTCAGCTTTCGCATAGTTATAAAGGCACATAATGACCTTATCATCAAGAGGTTATACATCACTTTCGGTTTTTCTTGCAAAAGTTATTAACATTTATAAAATAGTGCAAAAAAGGTGGTTTTTTGCCAATATCTCGATAAGTTTTCTCTAAAATGTAACCAGAAAATCCTACGGACAGAAAATCGAATTTTTCGACCTTGGATGCTGTTTATAAAAAAACAGGGCTAATCTAGCTGGACTTTTTTACATATTTATCATCTACTAGGTGCCGCCTACGACTTGAAACTTTCGGATATCTACAATAAATTTATACATGAAATCGCTACAAATTCAATAAGAAGGCTGGAGTAATAATTAAATTTTACTCCCTAATTTACAAAAATGGTTTGAATTTAAAATTGATCTAAGTTGACAGTACACGATTTAAATTGACAAGTGCACCAATTCGAGTAAGTCCATCGTGTTTGAATCATTAAAAATCAAGAATAAAACCTTTATTTTCATTTATTATCAAAGGGGCTAAAATGGAAAATTTAATATATTTTCGGTGACCAACTAATCCTCAAACCGATTCTAAAACTTACTGTTTTAATTTTTTATATAAAAGTTTTCTGGTGACACATGTAATACAAATTATTATAATATCATGAGCAAAAGTAATCAACTGTTCCATGGTTCCATGGCAACCAGATCGGGTCTATGTAGTACTGATTTGTAGGGTACAGTAACACAGGGACGGATTCAGCCTATCTCTTTGGGGGGGGGGGGGCGGTGATATCACAAAAGAACGATATGGCAAGCGAAAGCAAGTTCTCGACCAAGGGGGAGACACCAGCGACATTCCCATTTCTAGTATAAAAGGCAGGGTCGAGTATATTTTTCTGAATTCGAAGCTCTTGGAGGGGAGGGGGGAAGGGCGATCGCTAGAGAAAACCACTTGTCGACGGTGGGGTGATGCCAGCAACATACATATTCCTAGTATAAGAGAAAAAAATCGGGTCTGTTTTCTTGAACTCAAAGCTCTTGAGTATAAGAGAAAATATCGGGTCTGTTGTCCTGAACTCACAGCTCTTGAAGGTGGGGTGATCGCAAGAAAAAACAAGTTTTCGACGGGGGGGGGGGGAGATGTCAGCAGCATACATCTTTTTAGTATAAGAGAAAAAATCGGGTTTATTTTCCTGAAGTCAAAGCTCTTGGGGGGGGGGCAATCTCAAGAAAAAACAAGTTATTGACAGAGGAGGAGATGTCAACAGCATACATATTCCTAGTATAACAGGAAGAATCGGGTCCATTTTCCTGAAGTCAAAGCTCTTGGCGATCGCCCCTACCGCCCCCCTCCCTTTAGATCCGCGCCTGTAGTAACATGGCATTTCAAAAAAGTTTTTTTTTTATTATTAAATTTTTTAAATAGATTTTCGTTCACCATATTGGTAATACCAGTCAACAAATACTAAAAAAAATTCTAATGTTATATTGGCTGTCCGTGGGAGTTTAAAGCATCCTCACAACGAAAACTTTACACCACGTATAGATTTTGAGTTACAGAATATATCAGTTATTTTTATTTAATACTAAAAATTTATATATAATTTTAAAACAATAGAAAACGTTTTTTAAGGATAACAGGATTTATTTACAAAAATACACTAGAAACTACAATTATAGTAAGTTTTTGCACATAACTTTTTTGTAAATGTTCACTTTCGTTAATATTCTTGACCGCTTAATCTCATAGGAAACTAACAATAATCCCCCATCATTGCTGTATTCCATCTGCCTTAGTAGAGTTGCTTTATTGATAATATTTCTTAGTGGAAACTTACTCCTTGCTCGTCACTAACCACACCTAAATGTTCTGGGAGAAAATTGAAATGGGAGTGCAAGAAGTGTATTTTAAGAGACATGTATTTTTTTAATTTGTGTTCCAACAAATATTCCTTCCTTAAGCTTAACATCATTTAATTTAGGAAAAAGTTGTTTACTGTATTTAAGCGCTTCTCCTTTAACGAAATGTTTAATCGATCCCAGTTTAATGTGTAATGGAGGTAACCGTACTTTTTTGAGATCAACAAAAGGTATATCCTTTACGTTAGCTTAACCTGGAATATACTGATCTCTCGGAAACCATTCTTTTATTTGGTAATGGCTCTATGTTGCTCTATTAGCCCAAAGGCGTACGTTCTTACGTATCCCAGCTTATTGTATTTAGAATAAATGACATTCTTTCGTATGTTTCCTTCATGTCAACTGCATGTGCAAGAGGAATAGAGGGTCTTTTGTTGCCATTATGGAGCAGAACTGCTTTTAAACTTATTTTAGAAGAATCTATAAATAAACGACATTCGTCCGGGTTCTGTGCAAGTCCTAATTTTTCCATACCACTATTTAGAGTAACACAAACACACATTTTTTCCTACAGAGTAAAAAAACGAGAATAGCTCCTGGTTAAGGTTCCTAAATATTGTAATTTTGGTTCCAGTGGTAGTAAATTTTATTGTTTTAATCTAGATCTTAATACTTCAGTATATTTTTTGTACAAGTGGAGATCCCGAACTAGATCATTTAATTCAGATTGTTGGATTACGTGGGGTGCTTTCCCTTCACTTTCGGGAAAATAAGAATTGTCCTTTTCTGGCACATTATCGGGTTCTATCTTATCATCATACATTTCTAAATCTTCCTCCCATTTTGCCGCGGGCGCTGGAACTGGTAAACCTTCTCCATGAAGAACCGATTTTATTGCTCAGGCAATATCCAGTTACTTAGATTTGCTGCAGAGGTTTGGCAACATACGTGACGAGCCCAGTCCCGATCTTGATCGCTAACAAGACATCCAAAATACTTCTAGTAAGCTATTTTAGTCATTTTGTTAATTGTTCTTTTTTACGATTTAGGGGTAAACTGACCACATATGTAGCAAAAACTATCAGCGGGGTTAATACAGCCACGTGCCTGTACTTACGATGTTTTTGTATTGTCACGTACGTCGGTTCAGATACGTGATACTACGTTTACAGACGTCAATTAACTTTATTTAATACAAAGATAACACTAATATAAGGCTCTTACTACTGGCGTGTTCGCACACTTCGCTTCCCTATTTAATACTGACCATTAGTACGTACTAAACCAATACCGATGATATGACTGCCGACCAGCTGCTTTTATCGCCGTCCCGTACTTCTGGTATTTTCTAGACTTGAACGTTTTATTATCTGAACCAGAAATATTTTTTTTCTAACGTAGCATTCTAATCCGATTGAGTCAACCCAGTGTGGTTACATCCACCTAAAATTCACGTAATAAACAGCTCTGATAAAAGGTTCGATTGGTTGAAATATTTAAACATACATCGGATGAAAAACGTTTTTGAACATTAGAAATGATATCGAGTTGAAATAATAAATAAGTCAATAGTTTTTTTCTTCTTTCTTTTTTGTTAATACTTTTTTTATGAAATATGTGATTGCAAAAAGTTTCATTAATTTTCTTAATTAAAATATCGCAAATAGCAGCAGAAAGAAAAGAAAAAAATAAGAAAAGAACTATATAGATACTGGAAGAAATTAGATATTCTTATCTCTTGTAGAGAAGAAAGAAATTGACTATAGTAACTTTTTTTTCTAAAAAACTCACATCTACTTATCTAAAATGATTTACAGTTGTTGTTATCTTTAAAGAGGAAAGATATTTGTTATCTTTTTCTCTTTAATATATTTTGTTTTTTTTGATCGTAAAGAACTGGAATAGTGATCAGAATCAAACGAAACAGCTTTTGGTGAAAACGTATTTGATTTAAAAGGTCTTCAGCCGATAATTCCAATCCGATCGTATTTTGCGTTAGAAATAAGGTCATTATGGTATATTATAATAGACCCTAAACACAAAACTTTAACATGACTTGTGATAAATGTTGCTTTGGTTGTAATATTTATTTAGGTTTTTTGTTATAGAATATTTTCTATAATTTAAAATGCATGTAAATCTATTTTTTTAACGCATTTTGGAGAATTATTGTGTAAAGATTATTTTAATTAATAAGATTATTTTAGAGTTTTAAAGTTTAAGGTGTCAAGTTAACTAGACCTTGTACAAGAGCTTTAAAACAATTTTAATAGGAATAAATTAAACATATTTAACTTTACATACCATTGCTGAGTCTTCGGGAATCCTGATGGTACGGAATGTCACCGTTAGGCTGCAAAATATTATCATTGCAGTTGCTATTGCAGGAAGTTGCGCTACTACTTGACGTCATTCCTCCCATTCTATGCCGTCGACCCGACCGACCCAGTGTGGTGTTGTTAGATAAAGTTTTTTTGTTTCCGGCAGCATATATAACTTCTCCTGTAACAATACATATTTATTTGTAAAATTAAATTACAGATTTAAAATTAACATTTTGAAAACAAAACTATTGGACCTTTTCTGTCACTCTCTCAAATTTAAGTTGATTTTTTCAAATTATGCTCTACTTTTGCTTCTAATATTTTTCACTTATTGAATAAGGCATGATATTTCATCCCAAAACTGATAAATTTTTTCTATTAGTATCTAATTTGGTAATGTAACTTTCCTGTTTGTTTGAGGTAGTAATATTTCAACGTTGGTATTTTTCAAATATAGAAGTGAAAAAAGTTTGACTATCGCATTTTTCAATTTTAAGAGTCATATTTTTACATTTAAAAAAAATCTTGTTGAATGACTTGGCTAAACTGTAAAAAGTGATAAACTATAATAATTTATTAGAACATTTTCTAAAGATTTATTATCAGGTTGCTATTTTTCATATTTTATTCTATGCCTAACTTGCTAATAGATTCAGCGAAACTTTTTTTAGGTTCTAGGTTATATGAAACTAATTTAATAAATAAGTTATTTGAGCAAAAACTTTAAAAGCTGTAACAGAAAATATAAGTGAAAATAAATTTGATAAAATTGGTTAAAATGAGCATATTTATATTTCTCGCAAGCCACACGATACATTTCATGAGTTGCTGAGAAACTACTGCAGAACGCTATTGGCAAATTCAAATTACAGATATAAAATTATCATGTAGAAAAAAAACTGAGGGACATTTTTAAAAGGAGCTAAAAGGAGTAGATGGGGTTTTATATATATATATATATATATATATATATATATATATATATATATATATATATGTATATATATATATATATATATATATATATATATATATATATATATATATATATATATATATATATATATAGTAGATCTTAATTTCTCGGGAGCATACAGGGGAGGTTAAAATAACTCTACTTTTTCACAGAAGAAAAATCCTGAAGTGCCATTTAACGGAGATACAGAGCCTTAGATGGGTACCCAGCAATTTACCTAAGGTTTGAACCGACTAGTATAATTTAATTAAATTTTAATATTTAATAGAGTCCATAGAGACTCATTAAACTATACTACAGTAGATGTTTTAGATCGTCAGAGAAATCAGGTAAGGATTTGCCACCGTAGTTGGGTATATAATTTTTGACAGGTGTCATTTTATAGAGCTGAAAACTAATTTCTTAAATACTTTTGCCATTCCCCTTTAAAAATAAACTCTTAATTTATTCTAACAAAACTGATGATTTTCGAGATAAATCGGCTTTCATGTGAAAGAATCGCAGGGTGTGCTGACGTGCTTTAATTTATGGGGAAGCGCTGTCTAACTCTTCGAACGCAAAAATATGTTATGCTGAAAAATTTCCAACTCAGATATTGTCAAGTCTAGAAAACTTTCAAAGGGTTGATCGAGGCTCAATTATTTAGAAAGTTATTAAAATGCAAAAATAGTGAAAAAGTTTAAATTTTGTTTTAGCAAATGTTCAATATTGGCTCCATGTACTTCAATAAATTTTCTTATTCTTATTCTAATGTTTTCCCGCTGCACTATAAATAATATTCCGCCATTATTACGGACTTCGTTAGAATCCTGTGCTATTCTCGCTAGTAGTTCTTCTATAGTATTTACTGGTGTAAACTAGTCCTTTTGGATTTCCCAAAGTCTAGGGGATTTAGGTCTGGAGACCTTGGTGACCCTAAGAAAGGCCCAACTAGGCCTATCCATCGAGGGCTACAAACGTTAGTTAAGTGTTGACGTACTCTACGGTTAAAATGAGATGGAGTGCCATACATGTAGCACATTTGCATTCTTCTATCAAGAGGTACATTTTCCAATAAACCACTTAAATTTTGCTGCAAAAATTGTATACAAATCTCACTATTGAGTCCTCCTTCCAAAACGAATGGACCTAAAAGGTTATTTCCGATGATGCCAGCACATACATTTACAATGAACCTTTGTTGGTGTTTGTTTTGAATTATAGCGAATTTTCATCAGGCCAAAAATGTAAATTGTGTGAGTTTATTATGCCATCTTTTGTAGAATCAGCCTCATCTGAATACAAAACAAGTTAAAAAATTTAGATTTAGGTTATGTTGCTGTATAAACAAATTGGAGTATTGAAGTCTTACGGAATAATCATCTGGAGATATAGCGTGTACTTTTTGAACGTGGTACGGGAGAAGTAAGAGTTTCATATACAATCCATTTTGTAACATTGTTTTGTGTAGCAAGCTTTTTTATGCTGTTTGAAGGGTTATCAGTAATATATTGCAAAATTTGTCCCTCTATGTGACGATGACCCTGAATAAATCATGTAAAAAATTAATCCGTTAACTCTAATAATTATTTTATAATCGTCTTTTAACTGTTTTTCTTAGGTTCTTCGATAACCACTTTGAAAGGTTTTTGAACTTGACAATGTTCGAGCTAGAAATCTTTCAGCATAAAGTAGCCACCACGATCACCAGATCCGACGCCGCTAGATTTTTTCCTTTGGGGACATACTAAAGACAAAGTATATAAGAAAACCAATAACAATATCAATGAACTTAAAGAAATTTTTATAGACTGTATGAATTCAGTATCAAATATTATATAAAAGGTGCAATTTAAACAAAAATTAAAATTACTCAATATTGAGTAATTGCAAAGATACAAATTAATGAAAAATCCTTAAACATCAAACGAGAAAACTTTGATTTAGATGACATACGCCTACCAAGATGAAATAATTCCTTATTCAATTTATTAAATTTAAAGTAAAATTTTGTAAAGGTTGAGGACTTACGATAATAAGAAATATCAACTATGATATATCATTTCAAAGGATAAAATAAATGCAAACTATTAAGCTAAAAATATATAGGATGTCCATTTTAAAAATACAGCTTCAAGTCGTATCTCATTTCTGGTAATCGGAAATACAAAAATAAGAGCGCCAATGTATTCTACGTAAAAAAATGCTCATAGAAATTTTTTCTGTTTTTTTAATATATTAAGTAATAACCAAATTATACACCATTTTAGAATTTGATCAATTTTGAAAATCGCCCTATAGATCCTAACAAATCAAAATAGCCATGATCTGTTTTCGCAGCTCGAGAATGGGGGGGTCAAATTTTTTTGAACGGGTTGAGGTTTATAAATTACCTTATAAAAGCATCGAAATTTGCCCACCCTGTACAATGCGTCACATAACACGTTTATACTATTAGTAATATTTCATACGTGCTAAATCATTTCGTTTATCAACTTCCTATTTATTTGTCGGTTGCTGCTTCATTACTGTGCTGGATGCAAAAAAATAAGAAATCCGGTAGGAGCTGCCACCATATGAATGAATGAATTAATGAACAAAACCTGGTGATATTCGATTATCGATGTCTAGGCCCTTTACATTCCATCATGGAAACAGATGATTAGGGGCCAATTGCCTTTGCGAATTAAAGCAGTCTCATTAACTGAACCTGCCGAACACTTGTCGGTGACAAAATTGTATATCCGAAATGTCTCTGCCTCAGTTCGTTGAATACTGGGTACTCTCTGAGTTTCATCCTCCTTCAGATACCATCTGTACATCGGCTCATCTACGACACCAATCTTAGGAAGGACAACGTCCTTTCAACAGACCCGACTCGTACAATATTCAATATTTAATTCTATATACGGGATTCATGATACTCAGGTAGTGGCAAAAACTGTTGGCTATTGTTAGTCTTTACTTAACCATTAAAAATAAATATAAGATAAAAAATTTTAATCGCTATTTTTAATAACAATCAACACATTATTTAATAAGAGCCTATATTTATATTTATGATTTGTCATTAATTATTTTAGTTCTCGGGATGTGGATTACCGCTATCTTATTTTTAGAATAATAAAAAAAAATGTGTACATTCCTTGGGTAGAATTTAAAAAAACTAACTAAACAATATTTTATTAATAATATTTGGAAAATTTATTTTATTAATTTTAATATCATAACCATTAGCATTAACTTTATTTCGTTTGCTGAAATTTCTGAAAAATTATACACATTAGCGATATCAGCTTATCAAAGAAACAGACAAGCGAGTAATCATTCTTCACATAATTTTCGACTCAGATATATTAAATCCATAACTATTGCCAAATGCCATTTTTAGCATATTTTAGAGTATTGATGTTTTCAGGAAGTTTCTTGCGATCAATTTTACCTTAAAGTAGACATATCTAGTTTCCAGATGAATTAAACAAATTAATATGCTCGCAAACAGAAATTTGGACTGAATTTTGGTTTCAACAAGTAGTTTATTACAATAACTAAAATCTAATTCCTCGATTTTCTGATATAGCATTTTAAAATGCTTTTTTCTCTTTTGGGGGACGTCGATTTTACGATTGTTTCTTAAAAAGTTATTTTCTTTGCGAAAACTCGTGATACGAACATAAATTCTGACTTCATATATTTTTCATACGATTATTCAAAATCTAATTTCTGCATTTTTCGAAATTCCTTTTTGTAAGGTTGAAAAGGGTTAAAATGTATTGTTGTAATTTTTACAGATGACTACAGGACGATTGAGATTTTAATCAAACTTGATCCATTCCGCTAGAACATTCAAAAATAATATAAAATTTATTTTACTTTAATATCATAAACAGAACCAGAATAATCGCGAAAATCGCGTAAATTAATTATTGCAGCGTATTTTATTTACCTTCCAGAAACATTCCTTAAAACCCGCGCGGGCAAACTCACCACGGGTAACTGCAAGTGTGAAATAAATTTGAGGATTGCATTAAAAAATATATAAACCTACAAATTACTATGAAATTTATCTCAACTTCCAATAAGTTTTTTTTCCAATACCCGTTGTGTCAAGTTAAAAGGGACGCTAACACCATAGCAAAAGTAGCAAGACACTATCGCCTTCGGTACCACCTGGGATGTGCTCAGAGGGAGTAGTTTCTCCAATTATGCAGAGTCTAATTGTAGATCCACTCATCTGTGACTGACCTCGGCATATCTTGTCAGGGTTATGTCCACGACGTATTCATAATCGCCAGGGGCAAAAAATTCGGGAATACCCTCTGTGACACTTATTGCTTAATCACTTACTCATTTTATGGTCTATAAGTGATTACAGTAGATTAGGTGATGGTTTCTGTCTGTGAAAAATCCACAGTACCTGAGTCAGCTACCTCTTATTGTCATGGCAATTATATATGGGAGGAGTTTTTGTGATTCACTTAAAACAAAATTCAAAAACAGCACTTCCTGAAGTTAGTCTTACCGAAAGTTCTAATATAAAGCGTCATCTGTAGCTTAAAACTGATAAAATGGTAAGTAACTCCAAGAAGACTTAGTTTCTGCAGATATAGTCTTCAGATTATCCAAGTAAAACTTAAAATACTTTTATTAAATTATAAAATTTACTTGTTGGATGTAATTAAAAATAATTAAGCAAAAATGTCATAGATATGTTAGCTGTAGCTATAAATAATAAAGCAAAAATGACCTAGATTCTCAACGAAAACTGTACAGCTACTTATCTATTTGTGAGTATTCGTTATCGGGCTGCAGTTATTAAAAGATGGCCTCAGCTAAAGGGATACTTGGAATCAAGACAATTCTCGGATTTTTAAGTATTCCCCTATCCGTAATTCAAGATATGTGGCCAAAAGAGAATCAAATGCAACGCATTCACCAACAAACGTATTTAATGTCAAGGATGCATGTATTGTTTCTATTAAAGACTGCAAAGGTTCAGAAATATGAGATAAACTTTGCATAAAAACAAGGAACAAAGAACTGTCATGGAGCTTCAAAACTAGAATAATAGCTTGCAAAAACTAAATAAAGCTTGCATAAATGACCTCAATGGTTAAAAAACTGGACAAAACTTAAAATAATTCCTATACTTTTAAATTGCTGGTCCCTGATTTTGGTGTAGATTAATCACATCAAACAATAAAACGTATTGATGATCACTTATTTTACTCTTTAATACTCTACAATAATGCTAGTATGACCAATCCGAATCCGCCGAATCCGGCGAAATGTCAATACTAGACTTGTCAAAACGAATATTTCAAGAGATTTTTAAATCAATATACTAATTATTGGAAAAATATTCGACAAATCGTATCCCCAAAATTCAATATTATTCACTCAAAACGGCAACAGAAACAGATTAGCAATTCTCGGGCACAAAAAATATTGATAGAAATATCTGACCAAACTGTGATCTGTTTAAAACTGATACCTGTAGATGACGAGAGGTATACGATCTATTGTGAAATTCCGAATTTAAATAAAACAGGCGGAAGAGTAAAAAAAGGCTGTTACAACATAGTCGAGAGAGAACTTGAACATACTAAAAAATAGTGCCAGACTCTGTAACTAAATGTCAACTTCCATCAAAACCACTTTACTAGCCTCTACAAGGAAAAAAAATCAACCTGAAAATCATCAAAATGGATGGGAACGTTACTGAGTGGAAGTCAGAGGCTAAATGTCTGACACTAGATAATCAACTTCTCTGGAATAAGCACAAAAAAGAAATAATCGACAAGTCTGTAGAAACTTCACGGAAAAAGCTGGAACAAACCCAAAAATCCTACGGTGGATAAACACTGCAATAGTGAGACCACTCATCACATATGGGGCAGTGATCTCAAGTGAAAGAACCAGCCTGGCGAAAACGAGAGATAACTTCTTGAAACTTCAGGGACTGGCCTTTGCTTATCTAACTGGAGCAATTAAAACCTGCCAAACGGCCGCCATCGAAGTAATTATAAACCTTCCACGTCTACATATATTGTGGAGAGTATGGGGAAGAAGACAATATATAGGATTATGAGAGATGAAGTCACAAAACGAAGGACCAATCTCTTATCCAGAAATCGACAAATCTTGAACATGCCCCAAGATAATATAAGAAAGAATTTCAACTTTGCCCAAAAACTTCAACACAAAGTTGAGTCGCAAAAGTGGCAGAAATATCGTTGAAAAACTTAACAGAGATTCCATTAAATGATGTATAAATGGCTCCAAAACAACGAACGGAACTCGAATAGGAGTTATTGACCCAGAACTAGACACCAGGAAACCTTGGGTATATCACCAAGTATTTTCTAGGCGGAAATACACACCATCAGGAAATATATTCAATAAGAGATTATTGTCATGTCGGATAGTCAATCATTACGCTGAATTCTCAAGTAATGAGATCCAAGATGGTGTCGGAATGCCCAAAAGAACTAAATGAATTAGGTTAGAATAATAAGGTCACTTCTGTGGGTGCTGGGATACACCGGGTAGAGAAAAATTAAGTAGTAGAAAAGCTCGCAAGAAGAGGAGCTGAGACGTTATTTCAGAGGCCTGAACTTGTCTGTAGAATTAGAAAGAGTGTAGTGCTGGAAGAACCGAAAAGAGGAGAAGAAAGCAGAAAATCCAATTACTGGATCGATCTGCAAAAAATGTGACAAGCTAAAATATTTTTGGGAATTAGGACCAGAAGAGATTCAAGGAATGCATAAGCCTAAGCAAAAACCAATTTAGAGGTATGACAGGAATCCTGACAGGGCATTGCCACCTGAGTGGAGAGACTCGGATTAGCAAAGGGAGAAGAGTGCAGATTTTGTCAGAACGAGAACGAAACCTCTATTTACAAACCCTGAAATGCAGTTCTTGAGAGCACACCAAATAAAAGAATGGGAACTACCTATTTTAGAGCCGTCGAACATCCTAAAGTTCCCGAGGAAAATAGGATAGAAGGACCTGCACTAGTCAGCAAGATATCACTAACAATTTGCTCCCCATTTGTACATACATACAAAATAGCGGAATTATGTTTTATTTGCTAATACCATATGATTATCTTCGTCTCTTTCCGACAGATTTCAACAATTTAAAATGGATCTGAAATACTTTTTAGGGGTTTTTAATATTTTTGATTGATATCTGCAAAGTTCAGCTCAACAAACTATTTCTAATACCCGATTCCTATTCTACATCTAAAATTACAATAAGAATAACAATTAGTTTTCACAACCAGGTATTATACTGTGAAATGTCCATGTTGGGTTAAATGAACTTTCTTGCGTTGTGTTTAAGAAGCTGCTGTAATAGTTCCATAAAATTTTAGACCAAATTGCTTCTGTAAAATCCAAGATGGCGCTGGTAATATGGCGGACAAAAACATTAATTTTGTCCGATTTTCTCCAAAGTCGGTATGGGGGAGTTTTGGGGCTTGTACAAAACGAATATAAAATTATGTCTGAAAAACTAAATATGGCGATTTCAATTTGGCAGACTAAAAATGTTATATCTCTCCATTTTTTCCCAAATTGATATAGGGGAGTTTCTGTAGATGTAAATTACAATTTTAAAATTATTTAAAAAAAAATTCAATATATAGAATCCAATATTGCGGACTTAAAATTTAACATCTCACTATTTTCTTAAAAATTGGTACTGAAAGTGTAAATAATTAAAGATAATTTTTAATTGTATTAAAAATTCAATACGGCAAATGCAATATGGCTGTCTAAAAATTGTATATTTCCGAATTATGTCCAAAATTAATATTGGAAGATTTTGAAGATGTAGATCAAGATTATTTAAAATTATTTTTTTGAAATTCAATATGGTTGGGTTGGACCTGAAAGTTTTATGTTATTCAAATTTTTCCAAAATTGGTAATAGTTTTCGGTATCGTAGATTATGAATCTAAAGTTAATTTTTACCATTTAATATGACAAATACAATATGGAGATTAAAAACTTTACATATCTTCAGATTGATATTGGAAGGTCCTTAAGTAGTATATTACGGATCTTAAATTAATTTCTTCCAATTTTAATATACATGATTAAATAGGTCGGACAAAAAAATATTTTAGGTTCTTTCAATATCGATATTGGGGGGTTTTGAAGGCCTAGATTAAGAATATGAAATGGAATTATTAAAATTGAATATAGCGGATTTATAGAGCAGACTAAAAATTTGTTTGATACAATTTCATTCCAAACTGGTATTTGGAAAATTCTCAAAATCAATGAATTTTTTGTTGTTCAATTTTCTGAGATCTACAACTATTAATAAAATAGGTACTTTTGTGTGACTTTAGAAACTCAACTGAATTTAAAACTGAAAATATAAAATTTTTATAAAAAAAATTAAACCGACTTTTAAAAAGGTAAATCATATTTTGTCAGGTATTAGTTTGGTGCCGACTTTAAAAATTTCAGTTTCATATGCAAACAAATATTATTATTTTTCGCTTTTTAGCAGCTTTTTTGAAGTCGGTTCAATTTTTTGATAAATAGTCTATTTTTAAATTTCACACCTGATGTTAGGCAATAATACTTAAAATATAATCAATAACCCAAATCTCTAGAATATTTTAAATAATATGTAATACTTCAAATACTGCAACATAATTTAGGTAACACGTGATATCATATGATTTTGCTTATATAGTTACAAAGAAGAAATTATCAATATTTACTATCTTTATTATATTATTTTCCTCATGATTTTATACAAAGAACCAAGGACTTTAATAAATGAGGAAATATAATGCGTAATAGGTATTAAAATTTTTTTGAAAATTTATTATAAGGAAATACTCATGACATGAGCTACAAATTACTAGAATCAAATGGGATTTTTTTAAAGAAAATTTTAAGGGAAAATTTTTATTTGTTTTTTATCAGGTTTCCTTCCAATATTTTTATTCGGGAAATTCCCTGTTTTTTTTTTTAATACATATCTAAAACTCAGTAATTTCTATTTCATAATTGTATTACGAGTATTTACATTTTTACTGATAAAATAAAGTAAAAATACTACTATTTTCTATTGGAAAAATAAGCACAAGAAAGTGCTTAGCGAAGTTAAGCACTTAACCTAAATTTCTGGATGTAAATCTCTTCAATATAAATGCTCGAGGGATTGACAATTTTGCTTATTTTAAGGCTAAATTTGAGAAATAATTTTATACCGTCACTAGTTGAAATTTTCTGTTGAATGAAAATTTTTATTGACTATTTTGTTAATCATTCTCTCATAGGTCATTTTTTTCGGGAGAAAATATATTTTCTACCAACGAGTGAGATAAAACAACTTCAAAAGGTCTTTCTATTATGAAATAATAAAAATTACTCCTGAAAAGGAGACGTAAAATAGCTTTTAATTAAATTTATTAAGTGGTTTAGGCTCTTACTATAAATATCTATTCTCTAATATTTTTATTATTATAGGTATAATAGAAAATGATTAGTAGTCAAAAATGTCTAGATATTTAGAGAATATATTCCACGTAATAAAAGTTTGGGCTGCTGCTGATAAAGATCTCTTTACAGCTCTTTATAAGCTATTGACTATGTCGAATAAAAGAGGGGTAAAAGTAACTAAACCGTTAAAGTGTAATATAACAAAATCATAAAGTGTTATCAAATTAGAGGGTGTGTTTTTGAGGTAAAAATACATTTGTCCGCTTTTCAGTTTTTTAAATTTTACTTGAAAATTATCCATTTTTTGTAAGTACACGTCTACAGAAAAGTTGTAAGTAATGAAATTTGCAATCTATCCATCCAATCTAAAGTCTAAAAAAATAGTTTTCCAAAAAAATTCACCTCAAAAATAAAATAGAAAAAATAAACAAAAAGTGCAAAATTTTTTTTTTGTTTAATTTTTTCTCCATAACTTTTTTCCAAATGAAACTAGGTATAGGCATTGTTTCATAAAAAAGGAAACTGGCGTTACTTCCGTAAAAATGAGCTTCTGTAGAAGTCTATATGATGAAAAATAACAGAGATGGCGTCTCGAACTTTACTGCTTTTCTCGATATTAGCAAATTTATGCTTTTTTTTCAAATTTGGTCCTAGAACTTTTTTGTAAGTGAATTCAAGTATAGACATTGTCTACTTCAAAAGAAATCTGATTTTACTCCCGTTAAAATAATCTTCAACCGAAGTTTGTACCATTAGTAGTAGGTGAGAAATGGCGTCTCAAAATTTTCAACTTTTAAAATTATAACTTTTTTCCACATATTACGTAATTTTATATTTTTGCATAAAAATTTTCCTTTATTCAATAAAAGAATAATTTTAGGGTATTTAATGATAAAAATCAATATGTTTTGATGTATTTTTGGGCGAAAATGCAAGTTCTGAAGACGTCGTTTCTGCATCTGAATGCATCGTAATTAATTGCACAGCTTGAAAATTGAAAGCCGAAGCACCTGTCGCTATCAGCTATTCCAGAATCAGTGCGAAACTTACTTTATCACAATTGCCTCCAACAACTGATGCTACTGAACAGCATGATTTAAGAACATAATTACAAATGCAACAATGATGATTGATATCAATTTCTATAAATAAACGTTCTGCGTGGCAAATTTTGCTTGAAAGCATAGCGTCTGAAGGCCCAAAGTATTCCAAGAGAATTGTAGTTGCAGGAAGTTGGGAATCAATTACTCCATGTTCTGCAATGATCTGACAAAAAAATTGGCAAAATTATTGACTATAATTTAACTGAATCCAGTTTTTAAATAAATATAAATAAATAAAAATGTATGAAGTAATGTGATAATTAATTTTATTTTGCATTCCGTACCCCATATTAATGTATTTTCAAAATATAATTATTTTTATCATTAAAGACCATCAAATAATTTGCTCGCTAAATAAAAAAAAATTTCCCAAAAATATAAAATTATATAATGTGCCTGTCATAGATTATAAAAATCGTAAACAGTTGAAAACTCTGAGGGCTATTCCTCGGCTACCCCTCCTCGTACAGACTTTGACTGGGAACCATTTTAACGGGCGTGATGTCAGCTTTCTTTTGGAGGGATAATGTCTATACTTAAATTCCCGTTCAAAAATTTGTAGGACGAAATTTGCAAAAAGCTTATAGAATTAAAGTAGACGATGTTGCTAAGAGGCATTACCTTTATATTCATCAGTACGCCAATACTCTCCACTCTTTAGTAAAAGTACGGGACAGTTACTCCGAATAAGTTTTCAAGTCTCATTTTCTGTTTCACAACCTTGACATACGGGAGTGTCTCATTCTCATCATATTATATAAATGTTTTCTTATCTAATAGTGCCTTCTGAAAATCCTTGTGATCAATCGCAGTCTTTTCCTGGAAATTCCAGATATCTTTTATTTATTTTCACTTCCGTATAGTGTAATAATTGTTTAGACAGTTCATAGTTTATGGTTTCATTCGATCATATTTTAAAGAGACTGTGGTAGAATCTTTAATTAGTTTTATCATTGCTGATTTAGTTAGATCTGTTGGTGGGTTTGGCTTCAGCTTCTCCATCTCAGCTGCCTGTTTGGTAGGTTCAGGTTAGTTCAGATTAGTTCAGCTAAAGCTGAAAGTGACCTTGTTTTCAGCCGTAGCCCAAGCGGGAGCCTTGTTGTATAGTGTAGAATTTATTAAAGGCAAATCCTGGTACAAAAGAGTCCACCTTTATCTGGAGGAGTAAAATTGTATTTAGCTTTCCTTTCCGCAAGCGATTTTGTAATGCATTCATTCTTGTACTTAGTTGAATTCCTACAACCCTTCACCATGCTCATTTTGTCTGTAATAATTAATATCTGGTCAGGTTTCATCAAAAAAATCTATTTTTCTTATTGTAGTCGGTGATTGCTTTCACCTTCGTTAATAGCCTGATGCTATTATAAAATGGCGACTATTTCAATGTTATTATACGAATGCAAGTATTCGCACAATTCGCATGGGGAGAGTCCAGTAGACTGATTTTCGACATATTAAATATTTCTTAATCTATAGTATACAATATGACTCGACCCTTGAGTTTCGTTGTGTTTCAGTGATCTTTCAATGATTTATTGGTCCATACGGTATGATATTATGGTCTTTAGATGAATTATGTAAAGCTAACTAGTGTTGATGCATTTTGTTTCCTTATCCAGATGCTTGGCTGTATTGCAGGCCATGGCTAGAACCGACTATGATTTAAAGAATTTTTAGCAGTTCGTATCTTATCGACAAGATCTGTAGATTCGATTCCTTTATTACCAGTGTGTCGTGGTATCCAAATTGGCATACCGATTTAAACGATTTGAAGGTTGTTTGACTATCTCAGAAGGTTGGCTTATTTTGCTAGTGAGTTCTTGACATTTTATTAGCTTGGCAAACGATTTAATGCCAAATATCGCGAAAGTAGTAACAGTTCGTCTTCCTGCATAGAACATGTCTATGACATATAGTCTATATCTTGTCTCCCTTTTAAAAGGTATAAAGAAGAAAGTAATATATTATTTCTACATCTAAAGACATGATGCGATACATTTTTTACATGCTAGCAATATTTCAGGATGCATAAACATGCAATGACATCATCCTTGTTTTCTGATTATATTCCACTTATAGCAAGAACATTTAATTTATATATTAAAAAATAAAGATAAATTAAAGTATTTTATTATGTAAATATATCATTCATTGATCCATGGGAAAAAAACGCTTGTAAATCAATAACGCCGAAAAAAAAATCAAATTGTATATAATAAGTATTTCCGTGAACAATGTCGATATTTTTACAAAATTTGAGCATTTGTTTCTAGGAGAAAATGAATTACACATTTTGCAATGTGGGGTCGAGTTTTGTCGTGTTGAAAACCGACTTTATCGTGCCTTTTGGATATAATGGTTGTTTTTTCTACACTGCTCGGTTTAATTTTATCACTTGTTGTCGATATTGATTGCCAGTAGTTGCTTCACCAGGTTTTAGCATTCCGTAATACACAACTCCTTTATCATTCCACCAAATATATTACAAAGCCTTCTTGCCATGTATATTGGGCACTGATTGTGATGCTAAAGGCTGTTCTGGATCTAGTTATGATTTTTTTCGCTTCGAGTTGTCAAATTAGATCCACTTTTCATCATCTGTCACAACTCGATGCAAATTCTTTTCTATCTGACAAGTAGTTTTTTGCGTTTCAATGTCATTTTCCCTCAATGCATACGGAACCCATTTTTCTTCTTTCCAAATCTTGCCCAATGCATGTAGATCTTCGGACATAGTGAACTTGGAAACATTTCACGCTGCTGCCAATTATTTTAACGTTTCAATCGAGCTTTTATCCTATAATTCTTGCAAATCTGCATCTTCAAACTATTTCGGCTGACCTGTTCGCTTCTTGTCTTTTATATCAAAATCACCAACTTTGAAGCGTTTAAACCATTGCTCATAAATTTTTGTGGTTTAAGGGATTCTCACTATAAGCTTTAATTCGCAATCGCTGCTGCCATTCTGTTTTCTTTAAATGAAATAAGGTTATTGAAGTTCCCCGCAAAACGTCTTTTCCCGGTACAAAGTCGACGTTTTCGAACTTGTAAGAACTATGTCTTTTGCACAATGACATTGGTAGCAAAACTGGCTTTAATGGCGTATGTTTTTCTCTGGAAATGTTATAAATCTCATTAGCATATTCAAGCAAATGTATGTGACGCCATCTCTCAATAAAATCGACATTGTTAAGAGAAACACATTTATTTCTAAATTAGGAAGCTGAAATAAGTTGCAGGAACTATTATTCTATTCTAGAGGCATCTTAAAAATAGCTCTTAATTTGTTTGCTTACCTACATAAAAGTTAAATAAATTCCATAATAATTTCTATTTTTAAGAAATTTATTTAATTATAATTTTCAACTAATTCTATTTTTACGATAAATTTGGAAAATTTAAATAGTTTTAAGAGTTATTTATTATAATTATTATATTATATTAATTATTATTGATTGAATTAATAGTACATTATCGTTTTTTATTATATAGAGTGAAGGTTTTAATGTTATCAGGTGATAATGGGAAAGCAGCTTGGAATAGTGATATATTATACACGGTGTCCGGTAAGTATCTTCTAATTTCTCGGGAACATGCAGGGGAGGTCAAAATAACCCTACTGTGGAAATACAGAACCCTAAAGTGGTACACGGCGATTTACCTTATCGGCTCTAAGTTTTTAACCGACTTGTATAATTTAATGAACTTTTAATATTTTATAGAGGCCATAAAACTCATTAAACCATACTACAGTAGATGTCTTAGATCATCAGAGAAGTCATGAACGGACTTGCAGCCACATTCGTTGGGCTTAATTTTTGACAAGTGTCATTTTGCACAGAAAAAAAATGAATTTTTAAATACTTTATTGCGATAAAAATGGCGGTTTTCGAGACAAATCGGTTTTATGCGAAACACTCTAAACTTACCAATGCTAAATGCAAACAGGTAAAAATAAGGTTGTTATTGTTAATACCTATTTAATGAATCACTATTGACGAAACTTGTCAAAATCTCCTTCAAATAAAAATAATTTTAAAAAATGGAAAAATATTCTTCGCAGAATATGGTGAAGCGCTGTCAAATTCTTCGAGGGAAAGAAGACTTTATGCTGAAAGATTTCCAGCTCAAACACCGCCAAATCGAAAAACCTTTCAAAAGATTGATCAAAGCCTAACGAATTAATTTTTTACATGTTTTATTCAGGGTTATTTTGCCACGACGTGGCGGAGAGGGCCCTCCCAGAAGAGCATGAGACCCTCACGCAGAGGAACAAATTTTGCAAGATATTGCTGAAAACCCTTTAAACAGCATAAGAAAGCTCGCAACACAAAACAATGTTACAAAATAGATGGTTCGAGAAACTCTAACAGAACAGGTACTTGACTCATACTAAGTTGAATAAGATTATCCCGCAAGACTTCAATACTCCAACTGGTTTATACAGTCACATAACCTAAATCTAAGTTTTTCTAACCTAATTTTATTTACTGATGAGACCAGTTTTACAAGAGATGGCACACAATTTACATTTGTCGGCTGAAGAAAACCCGTACACTATAATTCAAAATAAACACCAATATAGGTTTATTGTTAATGTGTGGAAATACATCATAGGAAATAACCTTTTAGGTCCATTTGTTTTGGAAGGAAGATTCAATTGTGAGATTTATTTACAATTTTTGCAGCAAAATTTAAATAATTTATTAGTAGACGCACCTCTTCACAGAAGAATGCAAATGTGGTACATGCAGGGGCGGATTCAGCCTCCCTCTTTGGGGGGGGGGGCAATGATACTACAAAAATACAGTATGGCCAGCGGAAGTAAGTTGTCGACGACGGGGGGGGGGGAGGGGAGACACCAGCAACATTCCCACTTCTAGTGTAAAAGGCAGGGTCGAGTCTATTTTTCTGAATTTGAAGTTCTTGGAGAGGAGGGGAGCGATCACAAGAAAACGGGATGCGAGCAACATACACATTCCTAGTATAAGAGGCAGAATAGGGTCGATTTTCCTGAACTCAAAGTTCTTGGGGGAAGGCCTATCGCAAGAAAAACAAGTTGTCAACGGTGGGGGGGGGGAGTGCCACCAGCATACACATTCCTAATATAAAAGGCAGAATCGGCTCTATTTGCCTGAATTCAAAGCTTCTGGGAAGGGGAGGGACGATCGCAAGCATACACATTTTTTTTACTGTATTCAAGAACTAGAGAGGGAAATAAAACTATTACCGAAACCTCCAACATACCTGCTCTAGTGCCGCAGGTAACTGAGGACTGCCGTGAATCTAATTATATTTAAATATTATAAGCTTTTATAAATTTACAGCTATAATAAATTTTCTGATAATTCAATTTAATTTATGTCAGTGAGCAAAGTACACCTTACAGGGTATCCTTAGTGACATCTTGTTTGTGCTTGTTTTTATATATTATATAAGATTAATGAGATACCCAGAAGATATGGTTTCCACCTCTATATTTATTCCAAAATCGTTAAACTAGGGCATTTTTTCCTCAACGGAAAACTTATAAGGATGAATATTTATGATGCCTTAAGATATCAATATCTAGATAATAATGTTAAAAGTTCTGTTGAGATGTATTCCAACATGACAGGAAATGGAAAATTTACTATGTACCGAATACTGGAGGAGAAAAAAACGGCTGGAATTGTTAGTACTCCCAAGCCACATTCGATCATAAGGAGAAGAAAAACCTCGTTGGAAGAAGAGATGTAAACTGCAATAAAAGGAGTTGTACATACTTTTTATTATAAGAAACAGATCCCAACCGTCGACAAAATTCTAATTAAAATCAATGAAGATCGGGGTTTACCTCAAATGAAAGGACTTAGCTCTGGAAATTGCTCAGAAAACTTAATTTTTGCTGAGAAAAACCAGATAGGAAATCTGTTCTTATAGATCGTCCGGAAAATGACCATTGGAGGAGGAAATATCTCTATCAAGTTAAAGGTAGATTTACTACAAATAACACAACTTACAAAATTAGAAATTTAACTGAACTTTTGAAAGATTTTTTTAAATAAAGTTACTGCAGAAAATTGGGAAAATCGATACAGTAAAAGAATAAAAGAAAATGTGGAAACTCGATCTCATGATCGGTGAGGTAGAGGAACCAATTATAATTAATTTGAGCGAAGATAGCTTCACTGACAACATACATTTTATTATTTAAATTTTTTTTGTTGTAAGTTGTAATTTATTGTTTAATGTTGTTTATATATATATATATATATATATATATATATATATATATATATATATAACATATATTTTTATATGTTTTTATTTTAGTGTGTCCCACTCTTTAATTTTAAATATATTTAATTCCAATTAGCCGTTATTTTTTATTATTGTATTTATGTCTTTTTCATAAGCGTGTAGAATTAACATGTCTATTTTATTTTTTTGGGGCTATCGGATTTCCATATAATAAAAGTAAAATTAAATTAAAATATCAGTGCAATAGAAATAAAAATAACTAGATCTAATTTTAACTGTAATATATAAAAATTAATTACATATGAATCCCTTTTTAGTGCTTAATTGTAATTCTGCAGATGATTTAAGAAATAGAAAAACTGAAACACTAAATGTCCTAAAAATGATTTTCTTAAATAGTAAAATGACCGATAACCCCAAAAAAATTTTAATATATGGACGATTTTTTTTATATATGTTTAAATTATTTTATTTTGTGACAATGGGTATTTTGTAAGTATTTTAATTATAACTTAGAATTTTTTGAGAGAGTAAGGCTACGTTTTAGTCTGAATGTACCTACAACGGTTTCTATACCAAAATTAAAAAAAAATAAAAATACAGTTGTGATTTGTGTTAAATATGTCAAAATGGTCTATATTTTCTAATGTATGTGAATTATTAAGAAATCATAAGAAATAAAATAATATTATAAAAACTTTTTATTTTAAGTTTATTACCGGAATCATATTCTATGTCATAAATACTTAGTGACAAAATAAACCTCCTTCCGACGCCTATGACAAGGAATAAAATTCTTTTTAACACTTCACACTTCCAAATATCTATTGTTATGCAATCCAAATAGTCCATTATTATAAACCGGTATTTTTGATTATAAAATTTCTAACCCATTCCTATGAAAAATATATGTGTATAACAGATTTTGCTATAGTATTAGAGACAAAATCGGGTCTATTTTCCTGAACTCAAAGCTCTTGGGAAGGAAGCCGATCACCCCCACCGCCCCCCCCTCTTGGATCTGCGCCTGGGTACATGCATGATGGTGCTCCACCTCATTTTAACTATATGGTAAGTCAACACTTAACTAACGTTTTTGGCTCTTGATGGTCTCCAGACCTAAATCTCTTAGACTTCAACTTCCAGAAAGAGACCGAGTTTATTGAACGTCAGTGAATACTCGAGAAGAACTACTAGCAAGAATAGCACATCATTCTAACGAAGTCCGTAATAATGCCGGAATATTATTTGCAATGTAGCGGGAAAATATTCGAAGAATAAGAAAATGTATTGAAGTACGTGGAACATTTAAATGTTTTCACTATTTTTGCATTTTCAAAACATTATAAATTAAATTAATTGAGTTTCGATCAATCCTTTGAAAGGTTTCTGGAATTGAGCTGGAAATCTTTCAATATAATATGTTCTTGCCTTCGAAGAGTAAAACACATCAGCACACCCTGCGTATTTTATTTTTGTCTGTTTATATTTAGCATTAGAAACTTCTGGGTTTTTCGCATAAAAACCGATTTATCTCAAAAACTGCCAGATTTATCGAAATAAATTAAGAGCATATTTTTTGAGTATAAATGAACAAAGTATTTAAAAAATTAGTTTTCAACTCTGTAGAATGATACTTGTTAAAAATTTGGCCAAAGGAATGTGACTGCAAGTCCGTTCCTGACTTCTCTGATAATATAAAACATCTACTGTAGTATGGTTTAATGAGCCTCTATGGACTCAATAAAATATTAAAATTTCATTAAATTATACAGGTCGATTTAAAACTTATAGTCAGTAAGGTTAATCGCTGGGTAATCATTTAGGACTCTATATTTCCGTTAAGGAGTACAAGAATTCTTTTTCTATGACAAAGTAGGGTTATTTTGAACTCCCCCGTATGCTTCCGAGAAATTAGGAGGTACAGCCTGTTTATTAATAAGGCGGCAGTGGGACCTATATTAAAATATCCAATGGAAAGTTTTTTTTTCCAAATTTCAAGTCTCTCTCAAAAACTACTTATTGATCTATTTAACCTATCGATTGCCGATGATTTTTTAGAGAACTAAGAAAAAAATAAAATATTCGTATAGCATTACACACCTTAAATATAAAGAGCCGGTCCAGTTAATAATTACTTATGTAATGCCTCTGTCAACTTGTGACACTAGGATCTAATCTGAGTTGCAAAATTAATTTAACCACGTAGTGGAACTATAATGCTGAGATCTATATGTTATTAATTCTGCGAGA
This sequence comes from Diaprepes abbreviatus, assembly GCA_034092305.1. Classification (NCBI taxonomy): domain Eukaryota; kingdom Metazoa; phylum Arthropoda; class Insecta; order Coleoptera; family Curculionidae; genus Diaprepes; species Diaprepes abbreviatus. Next base: position 1,794,011 of record JASJET010000304.1, read on the forward strand.
ATGTAGAAGTAGTTATAGAGAAGCTGGGAAATTGTGGACCATCATGTTTCCTGCCATTCCAGAATCGCATTTAGCGTTTAAGCGATTAAAGGATCGAAAAGAGGTGCTGAAAATCTTCGTACCAAAGAAAAATGGTTACAAAAAAAAACAATAATGAGCATATTTTGCGCAATGCGGGAGACACCCTAAATTGCATGGCAGGAAATCGTGAAAGTTCTATAAACTGGCATGCGAAGTCTCCCGACTTAACCTCTTTAGAGTTTTCTTTTGGGAATTTATATAAAAATAAAGTTATGACCATAGTATTACACCAAAAAATAAAAAATATCGGTTTCAGCAGGTATGTACAGGATGTCAAGTTTTTGTATGTTTTTTTATGCTAGATCTCCTATTAGAAAAGATGGAAAAGTACTGTTTACAACTTACTGCTATTTTTTCGAGAAATCTTAATTTCTGTAAACTAAATCTTCGTAGCCGTCTTGGTTTGTGATAGATTTTTTTATTCCCTCCATTACTAGGGTCAATTGATAACTTATCGAAGGTATTCTTTATGCAGAATTGAATGCCGTTCTAAATTTTTTCCCTAGAGCTAATGAACTTTCTTGAGTAAACTTAAGCATATTTTAATGAAACACTCTTTATATTATTTTCATATCTTATTATTCCTTTTGAGAACTTTTCAAGAACATCTATTGTCCTTTAGTTATATTTTTTGGAAAGTTGAAATTTTGATAATTTTTGTTCAAATATGTTTTACTCGCAATCGGCTGGCATCTTAAAAATTTTGTTTGATTTATATCATTATGATTATCAAGATAGGCTATGATTTAGTGTAAAAACAAATTAAAAATAATATTTTCATGTTTTTTAATATTTAAAATAGTCACATCAGTTCTGCGTGCTCTCATCCAACATATAATTATGTGTTTTGTCAATTATGGAGAGCTGTGACACGGGACAATTAATTATTTCTGACACTACTATTGAAAAAATCAGAAATGACGCAAATATTATTTTCATGCAAAGGTCAAAAATTAATTGTTATTTTAAACTGATTTAGTGATAAAAATAATCAAATGCTTAGATGCAGTGCGTACCACTATTCATTTGAAATCACACTTAAAAATAAAAATTCTTGAAATTCTTGCAGCTATTTAAGGTCAGCATAACAACTTTTAAATTTAATTATAATAATGAGCCGATATAATTTAGATTATAATAACTAAAAATAACCAGTTCTTAAAAATCTTGATGAGCTTTGTGTTTTCTCTATTTTTTTTCCAAAATTCTTAGAAAATATTCCAGTTTTGATAGCATGGCTTCAGACTTCCTCCAGGGAATATTTATACCTACTAGGAGTATTCAAATATCAAAAGTATGGAGCTCTCTGGGGACCCTTTCCATATTATCGGGTCTTATGTGACGTGGGCTGCTGAATTTCCCACAAACTTTCGGACGGTCCACACGGTTGCAAGGAGAACTGCTTTCTGAATCGCTGATACAGATGCACATTAAGACTCAGTCCCTTGATGTTCTGCAGGAGGTTCTTTGATATCACTCCAGTTGGTGATAATATAATGGGAATCATTTGGACGCTGTTCATTACCCATTATCTTCAAATTTGCACCTCCAGATCTATGTATTTGGCGATCTTCTCTTTGTATTTTGGCCTTAGATTGTTGTTGTTAGGTATAGCAATGTGAATTAGTGTAGCCTAGAAAATTTTTCTGTTAATATAATGTCTGGTCTATCATGAGTAACTGTCTGGTCTGTTAGAACCGTTCAGCCCCAATATAGCTTGAACTCGTTGTTCGATATTATTATTGTTATCAGATTTACAATATTGACTCATACTAGGTACACAAAGATATCAAAAGTATGAAGCTCTGTGGGAAACATTTCCATATTATTGGGTCCTAGGTGACCTGGTCTGCTGTATTTCCTATGAACTTTCGGATGGTTCGCGCGTTGCAAGGAGAATTGCACAGATGCTCACTAAGACCCAGTCCCTTGATGCTCTGCAGGAGGTTTCTTGGTATCACTCCAGTTGTTGACAGTATTATGGGAATCTTTTGGATGCTGTTCATTGCCCATTGTCTTCGGATTTGTACCTCCAGATCTCCGTATTTGGAAATCGTCTCGTTGTATTTTGGCCTTAGGTTATTGTTTTTAGGTACAGCAATGTCGATTAGTCTAGTTCGCCTAGAAATTTTATCTATTAGTATAATGTCTGGTCTATTATGAGCAACTGTCTGATCCGTCAGAACAGTTCGGTCCCAATATAATTTGAACTGGTTGTTCTCAGGAATAGGCTCCTCTTGGTGGAGGATCTTAGAGGCTAAGTCGTGTCTCTTCTTATACTCGGATGCGGCAAACGCTTGGCATCCTCCAGTTATGTGCTGGATTGTCTCTGATGTTCGACAGCTATATCTGCATTGGTCATTTTCTATTGATGGATCTCTAAGGATAAACTTCCGATAGTTCTTAGTCAGAATAACTTGGTTTTGAATAGCTAACAAGAAGCCCTCCGTTTCCGGAGACATCTGTCCTGAAATCAACCAGTAGTTCGACGTTGAGTTGTCGACATTGTCCTGAATAACCTCATTTAGATAGTGGCTTCTATAGCCAGGCTTGTAACTTCTCTTGGTCTGTTTGGTCGTGGGAAGTAATATCTTATTCCCTCAACTCTAGCGGCCTTGAATCGACCGCCTCGCATATTGCTCGATGTAGTGTGGAAGAGTCCGCTAACCTATGGAAATATGAAGTTTATTATTCGTTGGTCGAGCTGCTTACCAATATCCACCAATCCTCTTCCTCCTTGGTGTCTTGGAAGCATTATACGTTCAATAGCACTCCGAGGGTTATGTTTTTGTGCTTTTGTTAGGAATGTCCTAATTTTTTGTTGCAGGTTTTGGATGTCCGTCCTGCTCCATTTCACAATTCCAAATTTCTACTACATAAATTAGTTCGTAATACCAGCCTTATTCTCCTGACAAGTTCGTTTGTCAATTCGGCTTTCATAGTGCGATGGTCAATTTTTTAGCCTGTTTCATACCTAGATATTTGTATGTTTGGTCTGCTTGCATTGCAGCTATAGTTTCACGGTTCTGCATTTCAAAAGTTCCTGGTTGTATCTTCCCTTTAACGATGTTCAAAATACGGTACCTGTCAAATACAAATTGCATTCCGATATCCCCGGAGAATTCGTCAACAACTTTAAGCATTTGTTCCAGTTGGTTTCTGGTAGCAGCAATCAGTTTAAGATCATCCATGTATAGAAGATGATTCACTCTTACTACCTATTCGTTGTTATTTCTAACACGAAAGCCGTATCTGGTGGAATTCAAACGGCGTGATAGTGGGTTCATCGCAAGGCAGAACCACAATTTGCTAAGTGAATTGCCCTAAAATATTCCCCTTCGTATCGGAGTGATGTAAGTTTCGATAGTATCGCTAGATGGCACTTGTAATTGGATCCTAGTTCTCCAGGTTGACATTATGCGTTCTAAAAAGGAAAGAAAATTATTATCAACTCTATACATTTTCAATATAGTCGAAGGCCTTCTTATAATCCACGTAGGCAGCAAAAAGTTTTCCTCGGTTGGTACAGGCTTGGTTACATATAACAAAGTCAACAATCAATTGTTCCTTGCATTTCATTGCTCCCCTCGTGTTGAGTTGCAATGATGTTATTTTGCTCACAGTATGCATAGATGCGTTGGGTCAAGCAAGAGATGATCACCTTATACAGTGTGGATAGGCAGGTGATTGGCCTATACTGAGCTGGGTCATGTGTGTTATGTTAGTTCTTTGGTAGGAGGTACGTAATACCTTCGGTCAAGAACAATGACATTTTAGCTGGGTTAAGAAAAACACCATTAATAAGATTAGCCTGGTGCACACACCAGAACGTTTTGAGCCAGTAGTTCTGGATCCCGTCAGGACCTGGAGCTTTCTAGTTATGGGATTCCTTGATTATTCTTGAAATTTCCTCGGTGGTAGATGTCTCAAACTGCATCTGGCTGTAGTTTTGGCAGATTTGTTCCTCTTCATTGATCCAGCTAAGTTCAATCTTACAACTGGTTGGTGTGGAAAGTTGGTTTCCCCAGAACTCTTCTACCTGCTCTCTATTGGGATATCTATTATCTGCCATATTATGTGAAGAGTTTGGCTTACGGTAGAAAGTCTTTTCTGATCGTTGGCAGAGCGCATTGTCGCGTTTTCGGTTTTTGCTGGTCATGTATCTCTTTAGCCGTCCTGCAATAACAGACAGCTTCTATTTCAGCGTGTCAAGGCATTGCTGAGCAGTAACATTCGCTGGATCTTGTTGCGAATGATTTCGAACAAGATTCATGATTTCTTCAACTCGCCTTCCCATGCTGATATGTTGTTGGTTCTGTTCTTGCTGATCGGCGCTCAGTTGTAACATTAATTTCTAAAGCTCTAGCTATAGCAGTCGCGGCAAAGTAGATAGTCATATGCAAGGACTTCACAGTGTAAGCATCTGAAACATAAGCTGGTAAAATCCGATTGTTCATGATGTCTAACATGGCACCCCAAAAAAAAAAGAAGTGCTCTTTGCTTTCCACTTTGTCTAAATGTGAATTAAAAAGTAAGCAAGGAGGATATAACTTTCGGTATATATATATATATATATATATATATATATATATATATATATATATATATATATATATATATATATATATATATATATATATATATATATATATATATATATATATATAAGATGTCGTTGGGTGCTCAATAAACATGGGATTATTTATTATTGCAAAATTTAGAACCATGTCATAACATTGTCCATTTGAAACATTTTAGGCTACAGTATTTGGTACTACGTTGCAAAAAGAGTTCTTATGTCAACGTTTTGTCAAACCATTTTTGTAATCAAGTAATTCTTTGCGAAGTTATTTGCGATTAAAATTGCATTTTAGTAAGTACTAATAGCTTACAGTTCTAAACATTTAAAACAAGGTTCCGCGTAATCTATTGTTATTTTATATTTATAACACTCCTAGCACTACCTATGATATTTCATATTGTCGTTTTATGTCGTAAAGTAGTTTACATGTTACCATTTAACCCTGATTTTATTTATCAAACAGCAACTTGTGTCTATACTGTACACTAAGAATTTATATTGTGTTAAAGTCAGTAAACAAGCTGCCATATAAGTTGTTTGTTCAGCTATAAAGCATATACAATATATTTGATATTTTACCTTCTTTTATTAAAAATATGCAAATTTTTCGCCTTTCAAATTATCTGCTTCAACAGAAAAAAAAATATAAATTTGTTTATGCGATAAATTGATTATTACTGTTTTTACACAAACAAGCAAGGTATCTCATGTGTGAGGCTCCGATTTTAATGAAACTTCAATATGTTATGGAGGGCACAAAAATAAGAGATTCGTTTTTTTTTCTGCAGAGATTAATTTTCACGGGGTGAAATCGACTCCTAAAATTCAACCCTTAAAACAGTATTTTTGAAATGTCTCAGTTTCTGAGATATCTTTACGAAACAAAATAAAAATTACTGGTTGTTTGGAATGATCTTCAACTATTGTTTTTTCACCCCAAAGCATATCATCCCTTATTTTTTATAAGGACAAATTATGTATTTGTGCACGTAATTTAATTCTAAAAATTACGAAATTTTATATAATTGAAAATATTTTTTTCACAAATACCATAAGTCACTTAAGTTGTCGTGTTTCGAGGTTTTTAAAATTAAACTAGTAAAAGAGTGAGCCTCCCCAAATACTTTTTTTTACATCTCAAATTCCTATTGAAAATTGGTATGGAAGAATTTTCTGGGTGGTACCCAACGAATCTGAAATTATTTAAAAAAAATTCAAAATGGCGGATCCAATGTCGGACAAGAAAATTTATTTTGTCCGATTTTCTCCAAAATTGGTACGGGGGAGTTTTCAGGGTCGCACATGACGAATCTAAAATTATTTTTAAAAAATCCAATATGGCGGATCCAATATGGCGGACGAAAAAATCAATTTTGGCCGATTTTCTCCAAAATGGGTATGGCGGATTGCTTAGGGTCTCACATAACGAATCTGAAATTATTTTTAAAAATTCAATATGGCGGACCTAATACAGCGGACAAAAAAATCAATTTTGTCCGATTTTCACTAAAATTGGTGCGGGGGAGTTTTTGGGGTCGCACATGACGAATCTAAAATTATTTTTAAAAAAGTCAATATGGCGTATCCAGTATGGTAGATAAAAAAATTAATTTTGTTCCATTTGTTTTTTTCACAATTGATATGAGGTAATTTTTGGGATAGCACATTACGAATCTGATATTATTTTAAAAAAAAATAAATATGGCGGATTAAAGATTCTACATCTCTCAATTTTGTCTAAAGTCAGTATGGAGGGATTTTTGTTAGTGTTAATTACGAAATTAAAATGTTTTTTGAAAAACTCAATCTGGCGGATTCAATATGATGTTCTAAAAATTTTTCATTTTTCGTCTTTCTCCAAAACTGATACAGAGGGTTCTTGAGGGTGTAAATTATGAATTTAATAGTATTTTTTCAGGACTCAATATGGCGAATGCAATATAGCTGACTAAAAATTTTACATTTTTCGATTTTATTCAAATGTGGAACTGAATCGTTTTTGAGGATGTAAATAGCGAATATAAAATTATTTTAAGAAAATCTAATACGTCATGCAATATGACCGTTTAGAAATTTTAAATTTCTGGATTTCATCTAAAATTGGTACTAGGGGGCTTTGAAGGGTTTAGATTTAGATTAGATTAAGACGTTAAAATTATTTTTTTGAAATTCAATATGGCAGATCCAATAGGGTAGGTTGAAAATTTTACCTTATTCACATTTTGGTATTAGGTCCTTGGAGGGTAGTGTAATACGACCGATATTGAAAGGTTGTGGGGCCTATATTACCAATCTAAAATTAATTTGAAATTTAAGATAGTGTATTTACTAAATATTTGTTTGACACAATTTCATTGGTATTTGGAGAACTCTAAGAATCAAAGAATTTTTAGTGGTTCATTTTAGGGTGATTTAAATTCTGGATATAACAGGTACTTTTTTGCTACCTTGTAGTCATTGCGAGGTACATTAGTCTCGATTAGCATGTAGTTCAAATAATTTATGAATATCATAAAGAGTTAAAAACTAAAAATCGAAAAATAAGATTTTTATAAAAAAATTGAATCGACTTCCAAAAGTGCGCTAAAAAGGGAAAAATAACTAGAAATTTTTATATGAAATTGAAATTTTTGAAGTCGGCGCCAAATTATTTCTAAATGGAATAAATAACTACTAATATATACAAAATTATGGTAAGAAAGCAATTACAAATGAAGTATTTTTAATCTCTTTATGCGAATCACATCAGGTATTAGTTTGGCGCAGACTTCAAAAATTTCAATTTCATATAAAAATTTCTAATAATTTTTCCCTTTTTAGCGCACTTTAAGAAGTCGGTTCAATTTTTTTATAAAAATTTTATTTTACTAGTTTATTTTCGAAAACCCTGAAACACGTCAACTTAGGTATTTGTAAAAAAAATATAATCAACAAATTTGGTTTAATTTCGAAATGCCCAGAATTAAATTATGTAAATGAATTACAAGATTAACCCTCATAAAAAGTAAGGAATGATATCTATGGGGTTTAAACAACATGGTATAACCTCACTTCAACTAACAAACAATTTCTACTTTGTTTTGTAAATGTATCTCAATTAGAAATTGAGATTTGAAAAAAATTTTTTGGGAGGTGACACCCTCTTTTACTACCTCATTTTTTGAAACCTCAAAACATGTCAACTTGAGTTAATTATGGTATTGGTGCAAAAAATACTTTGAAACATTTTCATTATATTTCGTAATTTTTAGAGTTAAACTACGTATGTTATGGTTATATGAAATAAAGGATGACACATTTGGGGGTGAAAATAAGATAATTCAAAATCAAATAACAATTAATTTCTAATTTGTTTTGTAAAGATATCTCAATTAGAACTTGAAATTGAAAAATTGTATTTGGGGGTAAGAAGTAAGAAGGTAAACTTCTTTTACTAGTTTATTTTAAGAAACTCCGAAACCCGTCAACTTAAGTTACTTATGGTATTCGTGAAAAAATATTTTCAAACAATTCCGTAATTTTTAGAATTAAATTACGTGTGTATATATGGTTTACATTGACAAAGGATGATATTCTTGCGAAGTAGTAAGTATCTGTTGGACTTCCATTGTCTTTATTTTTGTTGAATATCACGACGTTTCGGCTAGTAGTTATCTCTAGCCGTTTTCAGGTGAAACTAAATAAATTCCTAAGCTACATGCCTATTTATACTAAAAGTAAATGCAGTGGTGTGTGACTGAGATGGGTGCAGTCATGCCTGCTTCGGCAAAATCCCATTTTTATGCTGCATTTAGTTTTAGTTTACAATTATTAAGAAGTGGTTTCCACACTTCTCTTATATCTAAAGATGGTTTACTAAAACAACTCGGGTTCTGATGTATAACCGCGGCTTCTTTGAATTTCCGTTTTCTCCAATGTTGTTCTCGGTGTAGTATTTTAGCTTCAGACCATTTTATGTAGTGTCCATGAGTCCAGACATGATTGGCGGCACCAGATTTTTCTGTTTCTCCCCGAGATGTGCATTTTTGGTGTTCTTTGATCCTTACGTCAAGAGGTCTCTTTGTTTCGCTAATGTAGGAACTGCCACATTCTCATGCTATCTGATATACACAGTTTTTCATGTCTCTTTGGGTTATTGGCTTGACCCTAGTGGGCCGACTTCTCGGAGAGTTATTTGAATTGAAAACAACGTTGATTCGAGACGTTTGCAATTGAATCCATAACTAAGAAACCAAAGTTATGGCTTAGATACGTAGACGATACTTTTATTATTTGGAGTGGAAACGACGAAGAACTTCGAAACTTCCTTTTTCATCTCAACAATATCAGCCCAACTATTAAACTCACCATGGAGAAAAAAGTAGAAAATAAATTACCATTCTTAGATGTCTTGGTTGAGAGAAATGGCAGACAAATTCGAACTTCGGTTTACAGAAAAGCCAGGCACACAGGACAATACCTTAATTATTCATCTAATCACTCCAATAACACCAAACAAGGAATTATAAGAAATCTCGTAGATAGAGCCTTAACTCTCTGCAACTCCAACGAGAACTTGATGAAAGAGATAGATTATATTAAAAATGATCTGACAGCCAACGGATACTCAGTATATTTAGTGGATAAATTTCTAGAACAACGCAGAAATAGGACAATATCGACAACGAAGGAAGAACGAAAACCAGTAATGAACATCCCCTATGTTAAAGGCATTTCAGAAAAAGTTAGAAGGATAGGAAAACGATATAAAATCAACGTTGTTTTCAATTCAAATAACTATATGATATAAGAGAAGTGTGGAAACCACTTCTTAATAATTGTAAACTAAAACTAAATGCAGCATAAAAATGGGATTTTGTCGGAGCAGGCATGAATGCACCCATCTCAGTCACACACCACTGCATTTACTTTTAGTATAAATAGGCATGTAGGTTAGAAATTTATTTAGTTTCACTTGAAAACGGCTAGAGATAACTACTAGCCGAAAAGTCGTGATATTCAACAAAAATAGAGACAATGGAAGTCCAACAGATACCTACTACTTCGCAAGAAACATCATTGTCTATGACCTTCAAACAAACACAAAGGATGATATTCTTATGGGTGAAAATACCATAGTTGAAAATCATTTCGAATAATAGGTAGCTTTCATTTTGTTTTGTAAAAATATCTCACTTAGATTCAAAAATATTGTTTTTAGAGCGGATCTTTAGGGACAATTTTAACCTCCTTATAATGAATATCCGCAAATAAAAAAATACGTGTCTATTATTTTAATACCCGCGACAACATATTAAAGTTTCATTAAAATGGAAGCTGGACACTTGTACCTTCCTACATTTTATGCAAATAATGCAAAGAAAAATAAGTAAGAAGAAAGGTATAGTAGAATGACTTAATAAAATAAATCCAGGCCAAATTTTGCGTTGTCAATAGATTCAAGATAAAAATATTTCGGTAGGATTATTGAGTTTCTAGATCTGATTTAACAGATATATATATATATATATATATATATATATATATATATATATATATATATATATATATATATATATTGAAAAAAGTTGATGCTGGTTAAACATTTCCCGAAGATATATATATATATATATATATATATATATATATATATATATATATATATATATATATATATATATATATATATATATATATATATATTGAAAAAAGTTGATGCTGGTTAAACATTTCCCGAAGATATATATATATATATATATATATATATATATATATATATATATATATATATATATATATATATATTGTTTACTCTTAGTCTGATATGTTGTTGCTTTATTTCTAAGTCTCTTCCAAGGCTAAGTTAGTGTAAGGTTTTAGTTTTTTTTTACATATATTTCTTTATTGTTATTTGATGTTCTTTTTGGATTTATAGGTGTAGGCTCGCTGTACCAATTGGGCATTTACCTTTTATGTACTTAGATAATAAATGGGTAAATAAATTTTTATATTTTTTATGTTTCATTAAGGATTGTTATTTTATCCGCCCCTTTTTTAAAATTTTATATGATTATTATTACTGTTGTTTTTCAGCCTTCAAAAATATTTTTAAAAATATTGCGTTCAAAAGAGCTATAGGAAAAATTAAATATAACTTCATCTTTTTTTATTGAATGCTCTTTTCAGTTAAAAGAGGACTCCTAAATCGATGTTGCGATTTTTCCTTTTTCTGATAGCAAATCCGAAAATATAAAAGAGTTTCCAATATACTATTTAGCTCCATTAGTCGGTGAAATAGGGACGTCTTTATGCATCGAAACGTTGTATTGGCTGATTAATTTTGGTTTGTTCAGACAAATATTATTGATGACGCATGGCTATTATTTTGCTGGACCAACTGTATCTATTTTTAATTTACTTTCGGTAGTTTTCATCTCAATCAAAGAACTTTGGAGTACTAAATACACCACAAATTGCAGACCTTGGAGAGAAGATAAAAATCTATGCCAGATATGCGATAAAATATATCCCAAAATAACTTATTTTTCTCTTTAGATACTAGAGATTATCATATAATTATAATTATCAAACAGAATTGTACTTTAATGTAAACTAAGTACCATCATTTGGTATCTTTTATCTTTTCCGTATATTTATCTAACACTTTCAGTATTTAAACAATCTGAAAATTGCTTCTGCAAGATTAGTTTGAATAAATTTTGTGGTGTAATAATATTCCATAAAAATGAAATCTTTTATAGCCCTAGCTGTTCTTTCTGCCGTAGGTAAGGAACATGTTATTTCTTTAATAAAAAAAATTTATAGATATTTAAACAGACATTAGTTTTAAGATTTTCGCATTTGTACTGTTTTATACACTAATATAGCGTAATTTTATATTTAGCCTAAGTTGGCAATAAAGAGTTTAAATTGAAAAGTGCAACAATACAGCAAACAATTTATGAACTTTAGCAATACAGGGATCAAAATAATCGTTTATTTTTATTATCAAATCAACCAAAAGGGACAATTTATTTTCGACTGACCAGCTAGAAGGTATAACTTTCTTAGCGACTAGCTAGGTTTAAAGTGAACCTTTTTAGTGAATCTAGCAACTTAAATTTAATTTTTTTGGTTACCATAAGAACCAAGGCTCATAGTGACAAGCTTAGTTTTATTATTACCCCAAAAATTAATTTGTTGATTATTGTAAATTTAATTTAAACCGATCAATGAAGGATTAGACCAGGTTTACATTTAAAAAGATTCATTTATACCAGAATGCAAAAATTTTTTCCTTTATTTGTCGAGATTGGTTGGGTCTGTTAATATTCTGCCAAACATTAAGACTTAAGCATTAACATATTTAGCTTCAGTTTAATTGAGCTACTAAATCTATTACTTTTTCTCTGCTACTAGTAGATATTGTCATCATGATGAATTCGTTGAAAAATTTAAAAATTTTTTGTACGTTCAGGATAGACAAATTTAATAATTGAAGAATGGAAAAATTATTGGTGTCACCAATTTTCTATTTGCTTTTAACAGAATTCGCTACATGATCATACTGAAAATTAAGCTTGATTATTTATTGTTAAATATTTTATATCATGTTTAACTATTTTTAAATTAACCCTAATTGCAAAGATAATTTTTGGCACAATTTGAATTATTTTGATGACGTACAGCATATGTATTCGTATGAGGTCCTTTTCTGTTCCATTGTAAAAAATGATACTATGACTCCCAAGAAAATTTAATGTTTTTATATTAAATAAAAAATAAGGTAAGTCATACAAAAACATTTGAAAATTGAGGACTTATTCTTTTAAAACTCAATTATTTTCCTAAATAAAATTATCATCTAGTAATTTGAAGATGACGAATATTTTCTCCGATAGTAACTTTATTTTTAAAATTCAAGTTTAAAGGTATATCTTTGATATGAATTAGAATAATGGAATAATTTTTTATTGTTTAAAGTATTATTATTTTAGCTATAGGTGTAGCTGTTGGTATTAGTGGTAGTGGAACGACTACTAGATATTGGGATTGTTGCAAACCATCATGCGCATGGGCAGAAAATGTTGATTCTGGAACTCCTGTTGCTTCTTGCTCAGCGGATGGAACATCTAAAGTAGACGCTTCAGTAACATCTGGATGCGATGATGGTAAGCAGCTAATGACAATAAGTATTATAATTTCAAATATTTGAAAATAATAAAAACAAATATTTTCTATAAAAATAAAGAAAGTTAAATATAATATTATAATTAATTGCCATAATGTAACAGTCTAAAGATTTTTATTGACCTATAATGTAAAACTTTTTTTATATAATAGGTGTTTCGGTTAGTACTGTCGATTTTCTCGCAAAATTTGAGCATTTGTTTCCAGAGCAAAATTAATTATGTGAATAATCAATGTATTGGCCATCGTTAACCATGACTTTTTCCCTTCCGTCTGTCAAAGAATGAATCCCATGCCAAAAACTGTTCATTTTTAGAGACCGGCCATTTATCAAGCCAAATTTTCACTTTTTCGTAAGAGTGTAAGTATTATTTTGAAAATTCATGCTGCATTGATCGAAATAAATGCTAGATCAAAGGGGCTTAGTCGCATGAATACGACGTGTAGGACAGAATGTCCCATTTATTGTTACCAAGTAGTTTTCTACACATTTTACAACGTAGGACCGAATATTGTGATGAAAAATGACTTTATCGTATTTTTCTGCGTATGTTAATCATTTTTTCTTCGATATCTGGTTTAATTTCATCAGTTGTTGTCAACATCGATCATAACTATTTGACTCACCAGGTTCTAGCAATGTGTAATGCACAGCTCCCTTATCGTCCCACAGCAAAGTTTTCTTTCTTCTTTCCATGTATATTGCACCCTGGTTGTGATGTTGAAGGCTGATCTGGATCTTCCCATAATTTTTTGAACTTTGGATTGTCAAAATATATCCACTTTTTATCACCTGTCACAATTCGAAGCAAGGACCCTTGTCTATTCTGTCTGGCAAGCAAAATTTCACAAATGGTTTTTCGCCTTTTAATGTCTCTTTCCTTCAATTTATACTGAACCCATTTTCTTTCCTTCTCGATCATCTTCGATGCATGAAGACATTTGAAAATAGTGGATTGGGAAACATTCAATTTTGTTTCCAATTGTTTTATAGTTTGAGTTTAATCTTCGTCCAATAATTTTTGCAAATATGGATCTTTAAACGTTTTGGGATGACCTGAGCGCTTCTTGTCCTTTACCTTAAAATCACCACTTTTGAAGAGTTTAGACCATTGTTCATAAGTTTTTTGGGTTAAAGCATTCTCACCATAAGCTTTAAGAATCGATAACTTGCAGCAGTTTTTTTAATTAAAAAAAGGTATTAAACTTTCCCGGAAAGCGTCTGTTCCTGGTATAAAAGTCTACATTTTCGAACCTATAATAAAGATCTACGTTTTTTTTTTCATAATGACAATTGCTGAGGAAGTGACTTTTAATAGCATATGTTTACCTTTCAAAACACCATAAATGTCATTAGTATATACCAAAAATGTATAAGTGACGCCATCTTTTACAAGGAAAGTAACCTGAAGTGTCCTGTTGCGATTTTAACGAAACTTCAATATTTTGTAGAGGGTACAAAAATAAGAGAAAGTATTTTTTTTTTGATCTGCGGAGATTCATTCAAAACGGCATTTTTGAAATATCTCAGGTTATAAGTGAGATATCTCTACAAAACAAAATTAAAATTATTTGTTATTCGAAATTATGATAAACTATGGTTTTTTACTCCCAAGGATATTATTCCTTATTTTTTATAAAATTAACCGTCATTTCATACATATATTTTTATTCATAAAATTGACAAATTTTAATTAAATTAAAGTGAACGTTACAGAATTAGAAATCACCATTTGTCATGAATTATAATAATTTAGAGGAATGAATGCTTAACCAATGAAATAAGTTTATATTTTCTTATTATTAAAAGAAAGAATTTCGGTATGCTATGCAAGTTCATATCAACTGAAAATTGGCAATTTTAGGAATAATTATACATATATGAAATAACATTCTTTGAATGATATCATTGATGAAAATACTATAGTTTAACTTCGTTTCAAATAACAAGTAATTTCCAATTTGTTTCGTAAAATTATTTCAATTAGAACTTGAGATGTAAAAAAATATTTGAGAGTGACTCACCCTCTTTTTGTAGTTTATTTTTAGAATCCCCGAAACGTGACAGCTTAAGTAACTTATGATATTCGTAAAAAAATATATTTTCCAACAATTCCATTAAATTTCGTTTTTTTTACAATTAAATTACGTGTGCAAATATATAGTTCACTTTAATAAAAAAATAAGGGATGATATCCCTGGCGGTGATTTTTAGAGACACCGAAACCCGCCAACTTACGTTACTTATGGTATTCATGAAAAAAATAGTTTCGAAAAATTTTATTAAATTTCGTAATTGTTAAAATTAAATTACGTGCGTGAATAGATGGTTTACCCTTATAAAAAAAAGGATGATATTCCTGGCGGTGAAAAAATCATAGTTTTACCTCATTTCGAAAAACAAATTTTGTTCTGTAAATATATCTCACTTAGAACCTTTGATATATCAAAAATACTGTTTTTAGGGGTGAAACTTAGGGGCGGTTTTCACCCCGTTAAAATGAATCTCCGCAAATAAAAAAAAATACGTTTTTTTTTGTTTTTGTATTTATATTTATATATATTACTTAAATTTCATTAAAATCGGAGCCGGACACTTCAGGTACCTTCCTTGTTAGTAGAATTTACATTATTAACCGAAACACCTATTACTACATGATTTTTATCTTTTGTTAATTTTTATTTTTAGTAAAAGATTTTCCAGCTACTCTATTAGAGTATTTGTCAAATTCGAAGATATTTTAACCCACTTACACATTTCGTTTCCTTTTTCGAATTTTTGTGTTTACGACAATTTTTTTTACTTTAATTATTAACGGTACAAATTAGCACTATTAATTTTCTCGAAAAAGCCTTAATCGGCGACAAAAAAGAATCTATGCAATAGCATATTATTTATTTTACATTTCTTGTGACTTTTTTAATTTATATAAATTTGGCCATTGCCATACAAATGAAAGTGTTTTTTTTTTTCAATTTTTGAAACTATTTTGATAGAGAGTTGCAGATATTTGTTTGAAACATTTTGTAATTTTTATGTTATCTTAAGATATTTATTAAATTTACAGATGGTACATCCTACGTATGCAATGACCTTCAACCCTGGGCAGTTAATTCAACATTAGCCTACGGTTTCGTCGCTGGTTCTTTCTCAGGTGGTGTCGACAATAGTCAGTGTTGTATTTGTCTTAAACTTACCTTTACTAGTGCCCTTAGTGGAAAAACTTTCATTGTCCAAAATGTAAACACTGGTGGAGATTTAGGAACCAACCAGTTTGATGTCCAAATCCCCGGAGGTAAAATTTGTTAAATTTCTTTATAAAAAATATCAAATTTATATTTTGCTGTTCAAAGTACTTTATGCGAACAACATTTAATTCTGTGTGTGTTTCGAGTGCAAGTGATTTTATTTGGAAATTTAAATTTTATTTAATTAATGTTATTTTTTTTTCAGTTTGTTGATAATTTTTTATTTGAATAGTTATTTATATATCTAGTAATATTACGTAGACAGGACAGTCAGTAATAAATGGAACGTCACTTTTTTTGATGTTTAAATAGCATGAGTTAGTGAAAAATGCATTAGTAAAATAATAATCATTAATGTAACTGTCATAAAGTTTAATTTCAGAATTCAATATATATAAATTAAACAATTTTCAAAACATATCAAACTAGAAATTATCAATTATGGATGTTTGAGGACGAGCAATAAGAAGAAGTTCGCTTTCTGAGGCTAATTTTATAGGACGCAAGTTGCTTCTTCCCCATGAACTAATTATATCCTAATATATATTTTTTAATAGTACATTTATCGGAAATTTAATTAAACACTATAAAGTAGTAATTATTTCGATAAAGGAAATAATAGAGATAAATGCAATTTGAAGTCTCAACTCATAAGCACTTGAAACATATAAACGCATATAGTAAAATGAATTATAAAATTAATATTGATAATAATTACAACGCATTTTCAATAATTCATAAAATAATTCTTAGATATTAGTTTGGAAAGGTGCATTTTTAAGTTGCTGAAGAATTACAGTTAATAAAAATCTATTTAGTATTTCTGTGTTTTATCAGGTGGTGTTGGTATCTTTACTCGTGGTTGTTCGACTCAATGGAATGCTCCAACGACAGGATGGGGTCAACAATATGGTGGAGTAAGCTCTGATTCCGAATGCAGTCAATTGCCAGAACAATTACAAGCTGGTTGTCACTTTAGGTTTGGTTGGTATGAAAATGCTGACAATCCACAAGTTAACTTCGAACAGGTCACGTGTCCAAGTGAACTCACTTCGCTTACTGGATGTTCTAACAACAACTTTTCTTGAAGACCGTCTTGTCAGAATAAAAACAAGGGTTCAATAAATATTTTTATAGATTTATATGAACATATAATAATGTAAAAAAAAAATAAAAATTGATATTTTACTAATTGCCTTTAATTGAATTTAGCAGCAGGTAATAAGATCTATTTAAGATTTTTAAAATTTAAAGAAAATATAAGTTCAAAACTAACCAACTAACCTTGAAATTGACCAATTGTTTTTCTTCATTTATATAATTTCTGATGAAACGTATCACAGCGACTCCTAAAGTCGAAGATCGTGAATACAAGCCTTCATATATCTCTGGAATTTTACACAAGAAATATCGCATTAAAACAATATAATTAGAATTTTATTTTGGGCTTAAAAAAAACATTTTTTCAATAATTTACTTAGATCATGCCGCAATGAAGTATGTCAGAATATTATCACGATACTAAATTTTGTAACCGTTAAAACTACAACTTTAAAAAAATCTCTTTTCGCAAAATGAAAATTTTTGTTCGCTTTCGTGGGAAAATTACTACTTTTATCGATTCTAAGACTTTATCTCTTGGTTTCCGTTTTTAATTTTTTCCTCTTAAGGTTTTTTAAGATATAATTAAGATTTTAACAATATTATAAGCAAAACGAAATTCTTCTGCTAGAACAGTGGTTCCCAACCTCGACTCTTTTACGAGTTTTTAAAAATATTCCCGACAGCTTTAGCTATTCACATTATTAGATTAATATAACAAAAAGTAAAAGGTTTGAAAAATTTTAAAATCAAATAAAGGCGATGATATATCTTAATTTTAAATTTTAATTATTAATGTGATGATTGAGCTTGCATCATCTTAAGGGGGCATTCCAATTTAGGCACTCGAAAAAAAAGTCATGTTTTGTGTGTTATTCCTTTTGGCTATATGAATATACTTTTGAAGTATGTGAAAGAAAATTATTGATTTTATATATGTTTTATAAAAAAAATGTACTTTAATTTGAAGTGTCACAAAATTCATCTCGAATAAAAAACAAGCTTTATAATCCATATGCTTATTGCTATCGCCGGTAATAAAATTGTGAATTTTCATGCAAAAATAACCAAATGCTGAATGTTTTATACCAGGAAAAATTGTAAATATAAGTTGTTTGCCTTAGTTTTACTACAAGACATAGTCATAATTGCGAACCCTTCTCTTCTATACTCAATGTCTAAAATATGTGGTTAAAATTTCGATGGGATCGATGGAATGGTTTTTCCAAAATTCCTTAACGTTGCATGTAAAATCTTTGTTTCGAGCAAAACGCATTTAAATTTTTTTTATGAAAAATTGGCAATGCTATTTTTCTTTTCGTAAAACTCACATTCTTAATATGTAATCTTAAAAACTTCTCCATATCAATTTTGAAAAAAATCGGACAAAATTTATTTCTTCGTCCACCATGTTGGATCGGCTATATTAAATTTTTTAAAAATAATTTTAGATTCGTTATGTGCGACTCCGAAAACTCCCCTGGACCAATTTTGGAGAAAATTGGACAAAATTGATTTTTTCGTCCGCCATATTGAATTCGCTATATTAAATTTTTAACAAATAATTTTAGATTCGTTATATGCGACCCCGAAAATTCTCCTGTACGAATTTTGAAAAAAATCGGACAAAATTGACTTTTTGGCCGCCATATTGGTTCCCCTATATTGAATTTTTCAAAAATATTTTGGATTCGGTATGTGCGATCCCGAAGAGTTCCCATACCAATTTTGAAGAAAATCGGACAAATTTAAATATTTTTATCCGCCATATTATGTCCGCCGTATTGAGTTTCTTAAAAATGATTTCAAATTCGTTGTGTACGACCCCGAAAATTCCTTCATACCAATTTTGGAGAAAATCGGACAAAATTAATTTTTTTGGCCGCCATACTGTCAGCGCCATCTTGGATTTTACTGCACCAATTTAGTCCGTAAAAATATGGGACCACCGCTGCACTCCCTGAATATAAAGTAAAAAAATTCATTCAAATCGGTGCCGCCGTTCCGGAGTAATCGGTGTACATTACACCTTCTTTTAGAAGTCGGTTAAAAAGAGAAATTTCCCCCTCTCACCATAGTTTCAATAAAAAGTCAACCTAACTGCTTAGTTAAAAACTTCGTAATACACCCTACTATTTTACATCCGTCTTGATCTCTCTTATTTATTCATTTTCACCGCACCACGGGCCTGCGGGGTTGTTATTTAGCTCCAGCGCATTTCAGTATCAGTGAACTCCGTCACTAAGAGGCAGTGTGTCCAAATCGTTGGATAGATCAAGGAGGCACTCGACACTGGCCTGTCCGATCTCCAGATCTTAATACTATAGACTTTTGCATCTAGGGTTTCCTTAGCACCACAGGCCTGCAGGGTTGTTATTTACGCCATTAGCTCCAGCACATTTCAGTATCAGTGAACCCCGTCACTAAGAGGCAGTGTGTCCAAATCGTTGGATAGATCAAGGAGGCACTCGACACTGGCCTGTCCGATTTCCAGATCTTAATACTATAGACTTTTGCATCTAGGGTTTCCTTAGCACCACGGGTCTGCGGGGTTGTTATTTACGCCATTAGCTACAGCAATGAACAATGAATCTGATCTTTAATGAGACGAATAATCCATAATTAAATATCCAATATAGGATGGCTAATGGCCTCTACAAATAAAAAATCCAAGTCTTGAAGTTGTGTTTGTAGTATCGGTAAACTCTAATAACTTGTAGTTGTTTCGCACTAAAACTGCAAGAGCTAGGAATCATCCAGACTCCCAGAGTACTATCTAACATGGGACAACAGCAAATCGTGAGCGAGATGTCCATATGTTACCAAAACATCCGTTCATTATCAAATACTGTCGCATCGCAATGTCTCATTCACTGCGAATTACGCGTTTTTAGTTAACGAATATTTTAATAGATGGCGCTAATGCGCCAGAAAGCTAGAACCATAATTTAGCAATCTCTGATTTGCTACTTTTTTGAAATGTAGCGATGAGTTGTGAAATGTAGTTTATTGTTTTTGTGTTTAGACGAGTCCTAGAGAGTTACTTTTTAAATCTTTTTAATGGATAACTTAGTGTAGATTGTGTTTAAAAATCATAGTGAAGCAATCAGTAAGTAAATTTAATTCGTGGTTAAGATTATATTTAACGAAAGGACATATATTATTAATTATTTCTCTAGATATTGCAACACTGGTATTTATTGTAAAAGCGCTAGTAAAGATTATCTTGTGTAAAAGAAGCTGAGCTGAAAGCTAGAGGCGGCACCAGCAAGCAAAATGTCAAGCTAGCCCCTGTGCCATAGAGTAGGGGTGGGTATTTTTAAAGAGGGCGCCACTGTATTTCACCGGGTAAACACAGAAACTTTCCCACGTTGTTGCTTGGGCCTAGCGTTAAACTAAGCTCTCAAATCGCCACACAAAAAAAATTATAAGTAAAGCTAATTTGATGCACAAAATATTAAAAACAAATAAAAGAGGTAACGCACTGCCAAAGACAAGAAGTTGTGGGGGTCAAATGAAACGCAATAATTTTAATATTAATTTTACTATTTATTACCTAAGAATGGATCTAGACTATCTTGTGCCCAGAGGGTGGATTTGGATTGTTCTTCGACCCAGAAGGTGGATATGGGTATTCTACTACCCTTAAGGTGGACACGGGTATTCTTCCACCCCGAGGGTAGACCCTAATTTAAATAAAATTTTAAAAAAATGACAATGCCTAGTTTGTGTTATCCTTATAATAGATATGATGGAGAGAGCAAGCGATTATGTATCAGCAAAATGTCAAAAAAATTCACCTAAAATTTCTGATACACACCATAATTAAAGAAAAGAGAAAAATTACCAAAGGCAAACTACAAATCCATGGCATAAATATTGAAACAAATCATTTAAAGTAAACGCTTGCTCTAACTACTGATTTCGAGTTACATAGGAGTAAGAATGTAGTAAAAATGCACAAGTGAAATTTCCAGTATGACTAAAATTATTTACACAAAATATACAGCAAAAGTTCAACAACAGATTCATTAAAATAAGAAAACTACTTATGTATATATAAAAAAAATAATCCATCCATAATTAAATTTACCAATAATTACTTTAACAAAATATTAAAAAAACGATTTACCATAGAAAATAATTAGTTCTTTAATTAAATCAATCACTACGGAACTGGGCATAAAATTTATAACTCTAGACCACTGTATGATGACGTTACAATACTTGGTTTATTAACGTTAATAATTTTCAAGTAAATTGGGTTAAACCTGGCAAAAATGGAACCCATTTTAATTAACTCTATATTAACTCTATATATAAATAACAATAAAATAGATATACTCAAAATATGATCAAATAAAGTACTACAATACAATATGAAAAGACAGGATACGCGTACAGAAATTAATTTTATTAAAAAAAAAACTAGAAGATCGGAAAGAATTTCTAATTTCACTCAATAAGCCAGTCTTTAATACCCGAGCATTGCAGTCAACCACACAAAAAAAAAATGCTGAAATCAACTGAAAGTTACAAGGCCATGAATATATCACGATGCAAAAAAAAAAACATTAAATTTGCCAATAATAAACCCAGACTGGGCCCTAAGATTACCTACAATACAAAATACTTCAATATTACTATTAATAAATTAATTTAGTTGAAAAGTGGGAACATCGTGATACGTCCAGGAGGCAAAAATATAGCAAAATATAGTGAAAACTACAATTGGTAATAAAAGCACTCTCAAAACTAACTCTTACTGATAACAAAGGGAAAAAAGGCACTGCAAAGTAGCAAATATCAAAAAAAACTCAGAAACTTACAAATTTCAAAATTCAAGCACTATTTATTTATCATCAAAAAAAAAAAAAAGAAATGATCATCCCCAAAACCCCAAAATACATCTTAAAAATGTTTTAAAGTGGTTAATTTTGGATCTAAATAAGTCTTAGAATAACATAACGGTTGGTTCTAAATTATGCTTTAATTTCACTAAGTAAAAATCAATTTTGAGCTGAAATCCTTTTAATAAATAAAAAAAACTATGCAGGATCTTTTTAACAGTAATTATTTTAAAGTTCCTTACCCGATCTTCTGGGGTCAGACTGATTCCTTCGTTGAACCGCGCAAACTGCCCAGAATCCCTGTCTCTAGGTATATCCCGATAAAAAAAACATAACTCCTAATTTGGCAAAAGATACGGTACTCTAAAGCTCAACAAAATTACCGGGATAGACTTCGACTTTCCATCTCAGAATCCCAAAAATTTTGCAACTAAAAATTGAGATGGAAGTCCGCAGCTGCTTCGGCCGAATCAAACCAGGAAAAAGTGAAAAATCAAGGCAAAACGGCCTCCATTTATAACCATGACCCTGCTTGCGCACTAATCCACTTCAGAAAAGCGCGTTCTATTACCAAAGAAATGACAGCTCAAACAAAAAGACTCCGGGCAATAACTGTCGGCTAAAATGCATTTGTTAGTTAAGACAATTCGTTAATCATTAGCATTTTCCATTCAAAACAATAATAATAAATCTAATAAGTGTCCCAGTATTTTTTTTTTAATTTAAGAAATATAAATTAATACATTAATAGAAACTTCCTGATGTCTGCAACCCAATATACATAAAATCCCTTCGAATGTAAATATAAATGGTAGGAAAGAAAGCAGATCTATCTGAATACAAAAAAAAAAGGTAGGAGTAACTTTGATATAGATAAGAAAATACCTAAGCACAGTGTAGTGAAATACAAATGTAGGACAAAATAAGGGCAAATAGAATTAACCGAAACTGTACTTATTGAAATGCTTGTCTTCAAAAAATCCCTGGGAAATACTTAAGGAAAATAATTCTGTGTTGCCAATAACCACAGTATTTGTGAAATAATGTTAAATTAACCGTGACCATATCATCATTGTAAATTTTTGCATATTTTCACTAAGGTTAAGCTTGCTTATATATGTTTTTGTATGATAATAAATTTTAGTTTTGCTGTGAAGACAATAAATATGAGTAGATACAGGAACTATTATATCCCTGGTTGAATTGATTCAAGTTCCACCAGATAACGTTTTTCTATATTGAAAATTATACAAAACGATTTGGCGAGTGGATTTTTCGTTAAATCTTAATCTAACCAATAGAAGTTATATTTCAGTGAGGATGATAAAAGTTCAATGATGTATATTAATTGACCTTCACAGAATTTACCAGCAAGAACAGATGAGTTGTAAACATTTTTAACCAATTGTTTTAGTCTGTGTCCAAAACTAACAATTTTATTATAATACGTTAAAGTTTTATATATTAAAATTTAACGTTACTATCGTTATAATACCAATAATTATTTATTTTTGTTTTTGAAACAGGAATTCCATTTTGATAGGCAGAACAAAAGTGAGAATATTCTAGCTTACAATATAATGTTATTCTCACGTTAGGTCAATCTTTTTAGGCTGATATTTATTATACAGGTTTCTCCTTGCCAAGAGGGGACATATGTATTACCTCTACTACTAGAGAAGCTAGGGAGATATGCACTACACCCACTATGGCAATAGGTAAACACGTTCTAATTTCAGATTAATTTTGAAAATGTTCTTTCAATTTTAGGCCCCGTACGAGAAATATTTGCTTATTAATGTCTTAATAAATTTTATAACTAATAATGTTTTGACATCATGTAATTTTTGGAATAGTATGGAATGATCAAAAAATACAGAAAAGGATATTGTGAAACCAAAAAATAAAATAAACAGGTGATTTAGAATTAATAAAAAAAGTATTATTATTATATTATACCTAAATAAAATTGTATTAATTAATAGTATTTTGTTTTAATTTGCCGGCTTATTATTTACAATACTAATAATTATAACTAATATCGGTTTAGATTTAAAATGTAACCCCCTAATTCACTAACATGGTTTAACTTTAAAACCGGTCTAGATTGAAAGTAGAGAATTTAAACTGACAAGGGTGACAATACGTTAAGCAAGTTTTAAACCTTTAAAATAAAATTAAAACGATATCATAGGAAAAACAAAACTGGTCCTCTAGAAAATCTAATTTCCAAGACAACTAGATCGGGTCTAAGTCCTAAACCTTTTTAGTGAATCTGGTTATAATTTTTTTTGTTCTATTTGTTTTGGATAGTGATCTGAAATTTTACTCTGCTCCCTTTTAGTTTCCCCAGGATAAAAATCTACAAAAATTCTACATAGCTGCATTTGGTAAAAAATTTCAGTGAAAACTGGTGAGATTAATTTACGTTTATAAAAGTAAACTGTTTAACATTTACCTTCGATATTTCAATATGCGCTCCATCTTTTGGGATAAATTTTGAGAACACATACTTTCAATTAACTCAAATGCAGAAGTGCAACGAAATTGCAGAAAAAAAAATAAAGTCAATAACCGCTAGGGAGCTTTAACCTAATGTGTGTCCGACATTCACTTGACTAGTTCTTATAGTCAATCTTTGAGTTTTAAACAGAGAAATTTGAGGTAAAATTTATATTTCCCTTAAAATTTTCAATTTTTCGTTTAAATATATATATTTTCAATACATTTTCGCTAATATTCAGGGCATTCGAAGAAATTTGTGGTATTAACTACACCGCAAATTACATATTGCAAAGAGAGGTTAAAAATCTATCACGGATGTACTATTAAACATTTCCCAAACACTTAACTTTTTAAATAGACGCTAGAAATTATCATGTGATTATAATTATCGAACAATATATTCCATTATTGCAGACTAAGTACCATTTAGTATCTTTTATCGTTTTTTTTTTATTTTTATCTAAAACTCTTAGTATTTAAACTTTTTTGACTTTGCTTCTGCAACATTAGTTTAAAAAAATTTGTTAATTAATACTTCATAAAAATGAAAACTTTTGTAGCACTTGCCGTTTTTTCCACCCTAGGTAAGAAAAATATTATTTTTTGAACAAAAATACTTTATCTAATTGAAATATTTAAAAATTAGGGCCGATATCTAAAAATTTTTACTCCATTATTCACTATTGTGGTCTATTTTTAAAATGAGTCTAAGTTGGAAATAAAGGAATTAAACTGACAATTCCAATGATACGTCAACCAAGTTATGAAATTTAACTAGACAGGGATAATAAGGCGTCACTTTTATTATCAATTCGAGTAAAAGGGACATTGTTTATTTTCGACTGACCAACTAGAAGGTCTAACTTCCATTGCGATTGGGCAAAGTTTAAAAGTTAACTTTTTTGGTGAATTTAATAATAAAAAGTTAATTTTTTAATTATCATAAAAAATAAGGGTTTTATTTACAAGTTTAATTTTATTACACTATGAAACTGATTTTTTTTTTTGTTTTTTAATTTAAACATATTTATGTAAAAATAAATCTGGTCTACAATTTTTTAAATCCCATTATATTGAAAGACAAAAATTTTCACTTCTTTCGTATTGGTGCTTTCAATATTTGATTTAAAATCAAAAGGTTTCACACTCTCTCCGGTGGATATTGATTCATACCAGGTATGCAAAGATACCAAAAATATGTGGGAACCCAATCCATGTTATCGTGTCTTACGTGACGTGGTCTGCAGTACTTCCTACAAACTTTTGGATGCTCCGCACGGTTGCAAGGAAAACTGTTTTCTAAATCGGCTTATCCAGATGCTCACTAAGGCCCAGTCCCTTGAAGTTCTGCTGGAGGTTTTTTTGCTATCACTCCAGTTGTTGGTAAAATTATGGGAATCATTTGGACGCTGTTCATTGTCCATGTTATTCGAATTTGCACCTCCAGATCTCTGTATTTGGAAATTTTATCGTTGTATTTTGGTCTTAGGTTGTTGTTGTATAGCAATGTCAATTAATGTAGTTCATCTAGAAATTGTATCTGTTTTTTTTTTATATATTCTCGGGTCCGTCCTAAAGCCGGATGCACTGCGACCAGAGTAGGCCTATTGTGCTCACCCTAGACATTATAGCCACTCTGTCAACCTAGCCCCCTGGCTCAATCTGTACAGTCCTGCTAAAGAGTGATTGAGTATTTCTTCCGGTTCCAGTTTTACTGACCCGAAAGTTTGTTGTCTAAATCTCACCAGTGACTCACAGTCACATATGATATGCTTCACCGTTTCCTCGGCTTGTCCACACAGTCTGCAGCCGAGGTTTCCGTTATATAGATTCATTCTATTCAGATGTACTTTGACGGCCATGTGTCCCGTCATTATACCTGTAATAGTCCTTAATTGGTTTCTACTCATTTGTAGTAGTTTCTTTGCCAGTTTCGGGTCCGGATTCCCAATAAATAGCTTGCTGTGGTTTAAACCCTGTCTGGTCATCCAGTGGTTTTTATGTTCTCTTTTGATCCATTCTTTGCTTCTCGTGCTGCACACCGCGGCACCCCAAAGGCCGGTTCTGGACCAATGTATTGAGATGCTGACCCTGCTCTAGCTAGTTCGTCAGCTTTTTCATTTCCATGTATGCCTTCGTGTCCTGGTACCCACTTTAACATAACTCTGTTGTCTTTTGTCAGAGTTTCCAGCTCGCTCTGACATTCCCAAACCAGCCTCGATGATACCTTTTGGCCCTTGAGGGCCCTTAGGGCTGCCTGGCTGTCAGAGTAAATGAGGATTTGCTTCCCTTTGTAAGCTCTCCTATTTATCTCATCTGCGCACCGTAAGATTGCGTATATTTCTGCCTGGAACACTGTTGGGTATTTCCCAAGGGGAAGGGTTAGTTCCTTCCTCGGTTGTAACCCGTATATCCCAGCTCCAGTACCCTCACTAGTTTTTGAACCGTCAGTGTACCAGATACTTGCACCCGAGAATGTTTCCGATCTTTCTCTTTTACTTGCCATTCGATCCTCTATTGTGACTTCAAACGGTATATTATAACGGTAGCTCGAGTTCATATGGTCCGTGTCCATTTCCAACTCAGGGCTCCTGATTTTTTTACATATGTTTTTATGTCCTGACATCGTCATTTGCGATTTTACTGCTGAGTGATTTAGTCGGTGGAGTCCCATTCTTGCCTCTGCCTGAATCACTAAGTGTAGCGGAGGCAGATCCAGAATACACTCCATTGCCGAAGTGGGCGTTGATTTCATGGCCCCAGTAATACATAAACAGGCGACCCTTTGTATTCCACTCAGCTTTGTCATAGTTGCTCTCTGCATTACCTTGGGCCACCAGACCAAGGCTGCGTAAGTGATGGCTGGTCTCACAACACTGGTGTATAACCAATGTACCATTTTCGGTGAGAGACCCCATGTTTTCCCACATAATCTTCTAACAGTCATAAGAGATGTTTCCGATTTTTTGGTTATGTTTTCCACTTGTCTGTTCCAGGTCAGCCTGGAGTCTAAAATCACCCCCAGATATTTTACTTCTCTGGCAAGTGGTATTGTGTTTCCTTGGAGGATGATGGGACCGAGATCCTCTATCCTTCTCCGTTTTGTAAAGGGAATTAGGACAGTCTTTTGGGGACTTATATTGAGTCCCTCCTGCCTTACCCATCTTTCTACAACTTCAAGAGCCCTCTGCATTCTTTCTCTTACTGTTGTATTAACAGTAAGAGAAAGAATGCAGAATTGTATCTGTTAGTATAATGTCTGGTCTATTATGAGCAACTGTTTGATCGATTAAAACCGGGCGGTCCCAATATAACTTGAACTCGTTGTTCTCAAGAATAAACTCCGGATTGCATTTGTAATAAGGCACTTTTCTTACCTACAATAAATTTAACTTTTCTGGTAACTCTTGGAAGAGTATTTTAGCCGCAAATCTTTCCTTATACCTGATTGCAGCAAACGCTTGGCATCCTCAAAATATGTTCTGGATTATCTCTGATGTCTGCTAGTAATATTGGTCGTTTTCTATTAAGGGATCTCTGGTGATGAACCTGCGATAGTTTCTCGTCGGAATAACCTGGTCTTGGATAGCTTACAAAAAGCCCTCCATTTCCGAAAACATGTATCCTGAAATATACTAATAGTTCAACGCTGAGTTGTCGACATTATTCTGATTGACCTCATTTGGATGTCGTCCATGATGTGGTCTCCATAGCCAGGCTTGCAACTTTTCTTGGTATGTTTGGTGGTGAGAAGGAAAGCCTATTCCCTCAGCTGTAGCGGCGTTGAATCGTCTTCCTTGCATATTGCTCGATGTAGTGTGGAACTGTAAACGTAAGTTTATTATTTGTTAGTCGAGCTGCTTACCAAGTATTGCACGTTCAATAGCACTACGAGGATTGTTTGTGTGCTTTTGTTAGAAATGTTCTTATTTTTCTTTGCAGGTTTTCGATGTCCATCCTCTGCCATTTTACAATTCCAAAAGAGTAGCTAAATGTAGAGTAAGCATACGTGTTGAGCGCCTTAAACAAATTTCTACTATTTAAGTCAGTTCGTAACTCACGCCTTACCTTTCTAACAAATTCAGTTGTCAATGCGGCCTTGACAGTGCGATGGTCAGTTCTTTTACCCTGTTTCATATCTAGATATTTGTATGTTTGTTTCGCTTCCATTTCAGTTATAATTTCACCGTTTTGAACCTCAAAGCTCCCGGTTGTATCTTTCTTTTAACAATGTTCAAAATACGGCACCTGTCAAGTTCACACGAAATCCGATATCCCCGGAGAACTCTTCCACAATTTTGAACATTTGTTCCAGCGGGTTTCTGGTAACGGCCATCAGTTTAAGATCATCCATGTATAGAAGATGATTAAATCTTATTACCTCTTCGTTGTTATATCTAATACTATCGTATCTGGTGGAGTTCAAACGGCAGGACAGTGGGTTCGTTGCAAGGCAGAACCACAATGGGCTTAGTGAATCACCTTGAAATATTTCCCTTCATATTGGAATGGTATTAGTTTCGATGGTATCGCTGGATGGCACTTGCAATAGGATCCTAGTTCTTCAAGTTGACATGATGCGTTCTATAAAGAAAACAAAATTATTGTCGACCCTATACATTCTCAATATAGTTTTGAGATACTCATATGATACTGAGTCGAAGGCCTCCATGTAATCCACATAGGCAGCAAAGAGATTTCTTCGGTTGGCACAGGCTTGGTTATATATGATAGAGTCAACAATTAATTGCTCCTTGCATCCCATTGCTCCTCTGTTGATTTCTATTATTATTCTATAAAAAATTGAGACTTTATTATTGATATAGTCAGTTTGGGTTAAATTCAGCTGTAGAATCTATCACTGCTTCTCTACTACTTGTTGATGTAATCATTATGATGATCGCAGAAACAAAATTGATGTCATCGATGAATGCCTTGAAAAATTTAGAAATCTTCTTTACATTCAGGATAGATAAATTTAAAAATTGAAGAATGAAAATATTACTAGTGTTGCCATTCTCTATTTGCTTTTTTTTTTGTAAATTAGGAACAGCAGAATCCATTACATAATAATAACGACAAACCAGGCTTGATCATTTTATTGTTTAATATTTAATATCATAATTTTTGTTGCGAATTTAATTTTTGGTAGCTTAAATTTCAAAATATCATCAAATTTTAAATATTTTGATGGTATACAGTATAATGTCAATCTTTGTTACTTCGTCAAGAAATAATACTTGGCGCCAAGAATAATATAAAATGAATGTTAAAGTCTTAGAGATAATTGAAAATTGAGAACATATTCGTGTAAAACTCAGTTGTTTTGTTAAAGAAAATTGTGTTATAATAATTTAAAGGAACATCCATCTCGAGGTCAGCTTTATACAATTCCTAAAGAAAAAGCAATACTCCTGCAAATTTTTTTCGAGAGGAACTTGTATTTTCGAAATTTGGTATGAATTGGGAAAATGCAATAATTTTTTTTGCTTAGATTATTATTTTTTTTAGCAATGGGTGCTATCGCTGGTATTAGTGGTAGTGGAAAAACTACTAGATATTGGGATTGCTGCAAACCTTCTTGTGCATGGGCAGAAAATGTTGATACCGAAAATCCTGTTGCTTCCTGCTCAGCTGATGGAACTTCTAAAGTAAACGCTTCAGTGAGATCTGGATGTGACGATGGTAAGTAGCTAAAGAAAATGAGTTATATTATCAACAGAAATTTCCTATATAAATAACGGAAGTTAAATAAAATTTCATACCTGAAGGCTACGAACAGAAATAATTCTGGAGGCCTTCTCGATATTGGTGCTCCTTAATGCTGACTAATTGTAGTTTTTCTGATTCTTTTCTGGGCTGTCTCTGGATAGTAAATGAGACCTTAATTACACCCGACACTATTCAATTCATCTACATCTGTAGCATTCTATCTTGTTTCTTCTATAACATGAAGTATCATCTACTGTGTTTGGTTCTACTTGGTCCCTTCTATAACGTAAAGTATCACTTGTTGTGTTTAATTTCTTAATGATTTTACATAACATTTTCTCTATTATTTGGTTTAGTGAATCCTTGTTTTACCTCCATGGTAACGGCTCTTATTTTCGGCTTTGACACCTTATATGCTGCTTCTATTTACAAAGCTGTGTCTAACGTTTCACTAAAATAACTTAATTCGCTTATACGCAATATACCCTGTAATTTTATTTTTGATTCAATCAATAATATACTGAATAGTGAGCTTTTTTTGGAATTCTTCAGTAGCTCCAGGGAAAATCAGAAGAACAAATCTTCTTTCCATTACAGCACAACGGATTTCATAGTGTTTATTGAGTTATAGAAATAGTTTGTATCTGATCTGATTCATAAAGTGCAAGTACTAATGCATTAGCCATCTCTTCGTAGTTCCACTTGTTTGCTGTAGCGGTACCTTCAAATTGGCATTTGTACATTATCCAAGATGTTTGGTCAGGTCGTAAGTTGGAGGTTTGATATTAAATTTGATCGTGAAAATTGTTTTTCGCTATTCCTTTTAATGTCCAAATAGAATGTTGAATATTTTGGTCATTCGGTTCTATGCTTCATTCTTGATGACAAATTTTATGGAAATCCGGTAATAATCCTCACTTCTAACACCAATTTTTACGATTTCTCTCTTTTTATTCACTCATTAGTTTCGAATAATAACACCACTTTTCACCTATGATTTTCCATTCTTTATTAACTACTACACTTTTACTTTTACTCTTAAACAATAACTAATTCTTTGATTATATCTTAGCTCTTAATATACATACTGGAATAAAAGTCTAAAATCTCACCAGAAACGTGACTAACAAAAGCTTCGAAATGATCTTTCTATTCGAGAACAAGACTATGTTCAAGTAGTTCTCGTTATACTATTTTGATCGAGATTTTGTCTGCAATATTTGTAAATTATTTGTAAATTTTATGTAATCCACAAATATTTATTGTTTTTACAGGTGGCACATCCTACGTATGCAATAATCTTCAACCCTGGGCAGTTAATTCCACATTAGCTTATGGCTTCGTAGCTGCATCTTTTTCAGGTGGTGTTGACAACAGCCAGTGTTGTATTTGCCTTAAACTGACTTTCACTAATGCTCTTAGTGGAAAAACCTTCATTGTTCAAAATGTAAACACAGGTGGAGATTTAGGAAGCAATCAATTTGACATCCAAATACCCGGAGGTAAAACTCTATATTTTCAATAAAAATGTCTTATATATATTTTACTATTTAAAATATTTCATAAGAGCAAAATTATCTTTTGTGTGGGGTAAAATTATTAAAGTCCCTACATTTTTTCTAAACTCGATCTTCTATTTATCCTTTTCAGTTTATAAAAAATTAACCTACTTTTCAAAATCGAACGCTTTTCGTAGCTCATTGCAAATAAAAGAGATTAAAAATAAGAAATGTGATAGAAAAATGACGAGCGAACAATTCGCTACCTATTCTTTCTAAAGATTTTAAAAACAAAAAATTTATTACGAAGTAAAAATCAAAATATACAAATTTGCATATAATTCAGATTGCATAATAATTTAATATCAAGATATGCCTTTTTTTATTTGTCAAATATATTTAATGGAATATAATTGACATTATTTCTTAGAATTAGCATGCTAATTAAAAAAAAACATTATTTGAAATATGAAAAGCAATGTTAACGAAATATCACTTATCAAAAAATTTTCAATTTTTACCTTACCAGATTCTTAGAAAATTAGCTTTCAAGGTCAAAAAAGCTAATCAAAATCAGATAAGTTGTTTTTTGAAATTTAAATGATGCTAAGGAACCAATTTTCCGTTATTAAGGTTCTAAGGAACTCTTTTTTAATTTCGTCATGTTCGTCCGTTCGTATGTATTTCGCATTCTTATAACTGACCAGTAACACTACCCAAGTATCAATAGCTGAATAGCATGTCACTGTGTAGGATCTACAACGAAAATATTAGACAAGCGTTTTTTTTTATATCGGCCACTCTATTAAATGAAGCAATATTTTTAGTATATATTCATATGGTGACATTTTAAGCAACATAAGATAAAGCAATATAAATAGTTAAATAATAATTACAATATCGACGAATAATACAAAATATGGACCTTTATCATAAAAAATTTTTCTGTTTGTTAAAAATTTGGGTATGAAAAGGTTAGTATATAAGAAATTTATTGTATAATAATACCACCTTTATTTGTCATTACCATATATTTTTTAAAGATTGTATAAAAGTCTATATTTCGAATTATTGATCGATATTGTAGTTGTTTTTTAAAATTTCTTGTGTTACTTTAACTTACTTGCCTAAACAGGTTCATATCAGTCATTTTTATAATGAATTTATGGTTATTAATTCCAAATAACACAATAAGATTAGAGTTATGCAAAGGATATTATTTTTAAAATTGCGTACCAAACAAATTATTCATAGTACAGTTCAGGGCGTTCCAATCTAATTTAAGGAAATGTGGGATTAGGAATAAAGAGTGTGTGTGCGATACAAAAGTCAAAAATGATAATAAAAAAATGTATTATTATTAATTTTTAATATGTTTCACAGTATAAATTTTCGGTAAAAATTAAGCCTTAGTGTGTTTTGGCACAAAATGTCGATCTAAATTGATTTGAACCATTTAGTTTACCTTCACCGGTTCAGGGGTTAAAACAAGGCTGCGCTGCAGCCCTATATGTAGGTTGTGTTTATTATTAAATAGGAAAGAGTAGATATATTGTTAAAAAATAGGATTATCGAGGTAACTGCAATTTTAACTTTCATTTATTATATATAATTAAAACCTCTCAAAACATATAACCGCATGTATCAAAATCAAACCATAAAATTTATATTGATAATTTATAGGGCCCTTTATGAACTTAAAAATTGTCAATAATTCGTAAAAAATATTAATTATTATTTGTTTGGTGAGGCTCATGTATATGTTGCTGAAGAATTACAGTTAATAAAAATTTATTTTGTCTTTCTGTGTTTTATCAGGCGGTGTTGGTGCCTTTACTCGTGGTTGTTCGTCTCAATGGAATGCTCCACCAACAGGATGGGGCCAACAATATGGTGGAATAACTTCAGAATCTGAATGCAGTCAGTTGCCACAACAATTACAAGCAGGTTGTCACTTTAGGTTTGG
Source organism: Diaprepes abbreviatus (assembly GCA_034092305.1). Lineage (NCBI taxonomy): Eukaryota > Metazoa > Arthropoda > Insecta > Coleoptera > Curculionidae > Diaprepes > Diaprepes abbreviatus. The sequence continues at coordinate 1,827,725 of JASJET010000304.1, forward strand.
TTGGTACCAAAATGCTGACAATCCACAAGTTAACTTCGAACAAGTCACGTGTCCAAGTGAACTCACTGCTCTAACTGGATGTGTTAATAACAAATTTTCTTAAATTAAAAATTAAATGTTTTATAAATTTATAAATGTATAAGAAAACCTATAAGATCAGTTTAAAATTTCTAAAACTTAATAGTTTATAATTTCACTACTTATCTTGAAATTGATCTACTGTTCGTAATTCAAAATTAAGGGTCTCAATGTAGTTTAGGAATTTTGATTATTTTATTTTTGGGTAATAATGTAATATAACAATTAGTTTAATATTATACTTACTTTTATTTTATCTCCCTATTCATAAACACTATTATTCAAACATATTTTTGTTAAACTTTCTTTTCTTCATTTCTCTCCTGAGCACAATAGGCACTGCCGATACAAGCGGAGTTTGGTCACTCAGAGGCGAGTACAGTATTGCCTTTCATTAAGTACTTATTCAGTTTTGTATCATGAAAAAATATGGAATATATTTCCTAGAAACTATTCCTGAAACCTTAAGGTACGGGTAGCAATAAAGTGAAGAAAGTCAAGACCGTACGGAAAAATAAGCGACTTTTGCAGGTTTCTCCTTCTACCTTTTCTATATTAAAATATAGTTCTCATATTATTTTTACTGTCTGCTCTACGAGTACTTCTATAAAATTGTGAAATTATTTGCTTAACACTTTTCGGTTGTATACTGCTACAAGGACTATCAGACTAATGATCTCTCGCTGTAGATACTTTTGAAAACTTTTCAGGCTAGATAGATATAACGAAAGATCTAGGTATCCTAAAATATTACAGCTTTGTGTTAACTAGAAAGTAATTTTTAGATTTTCCACCAGAAGAGTAGAGTTCCTGGTTTATTGAACACCTCCTTTTTGAGGCAGCTGATAGGACTGAGATTAAGAATTGTAAATCTATATGCATATTGAGTACAATTTTCAATTTTTTTCAAGTTTTTTCCGTGATTTTTTAATTTCCACAGCGGACAGTTTACTTCTGATATGTCCACGAAGCGTAAGCTCTTAGATTATGGTGAATTTATGTCACCTTGGACGAAAGATGTCAAGTGCATTCTGGAACATCAGAATCATAAAGTTCTCTTCTTTAAATTAAGAGTACTGCGTATAGGTGGAGTGATTGGCTGAGCCATTTGATTGTACCAAACTCAGATTGGTTGTCTAGTAGGGTGACTTCTGAAATCCCTAAGAAATCACATCTTTGACCTCCGCTTCTTAATGTATTTAAAATAGTATTCCTATATGGCTCAATTATTCCCACTGTTTATGGTTCGTGAACGACTTCAATATATCAATATGTCATACCACGATGTTCTCTTAATAGGCCGGCGGAGCTAGCCTTATATGAGTTCTTCTGATTACATAATCTACATAGACACCTTCAGGATAATAATAGTAATTATGTAGTATCTTATGTCTCATTTTCTTTTTTGGGAAAAATTTTTTATTTAACAATTAAGATGTGAAAAACAGTTTTTTCGAGTTCCAGGAAAAGATATTGTTTTTCAGTAAAAAAGTTTCAAACAAAAGTTAGGGGGAAGTCTCGTAACCCCGGACAGCTCCTAAAGCCGGACAGAATTTAAATCGGTCTAAAAAAGCGCGCCAATTTGTTACTTGTGTCGCGGTTAGAAAGGTACATACAAGTCCAGTGCGAGGGGAGAAACGCGTCAGCCAGTGCTGACTTGTTCGTCCTGGAGCGTGGTGCAAATTTTGAGATTAGTAAAAAAGTAATCTTTTGGGGTCTGTAAACAGTATTTAAAGTATGGAATGGTAATAATTATGGTTACTTATTATTGTTATGTTACGGAACTGTCATAATTTACACTTTTTTTTTGTGGTTAATAACACACAATGTGAGTGAGAATTTTTCTTGAATGGACCTAAGGGTCCCTAAGATAGAACACTCCTAAAGTCCCCTAATACCGGACCGTTTTAAAGTTAGTTTTTTTGCTGCAGTAATATTTTTTGTGTTTTTTTTTAGATTCAACATGGGCAAACCCAAACCGAGATGTGAAAATACTCCCGAAAATGATAAATTGATAAAAGCCATCGATAAGGTGATGTCAAAAAAGTTTTCTCTGAGAAAGTCATCTGAAGTCTAGAATGTGTGTACAAGTACACTGTTTGACTACATTGAAAAATTAAAACGAAGAGAAGAAGTAAAACTACCACTCAAGAAAGGCAAATTTGACCCAACTTTTACCGAGGAGTACAAATAAGCTCTCATTGCGCACGTGGTGGATATGTCCAATAGGTGCATGCCTTTGATTAGAAAAGAATTTCTGAAATTGGCTTTTGATCTCGCGGAACAATTAAAACTGAATCACAGATTCAACAGGGTCAAGAATGGTGCTGGTAAACATTTTTACTATGATTTTATCAAATGTCATCCTGAACTCAGCTTGAGAAGGCCAGAGTCAACGAGTCTGATGAGAGCTGTTGGTTTTAATCGACCACAAGTTGACCGTTTCTTTAACAATCTGAAAGAAATTTATGAAAAATATTATTTTGGCCCATCGGACATCTATAATTGCGACAAGACAGGGGTCAACACTGTCCAGAAGCAAGCTAAAGTAATGACACTCAAAAGTAATCGCCAAGTTAGCGAGTTGACTTCTGCAGGGAGAGGTAAAAATGTCACAGTGATGTTCTGCATGAGTGCTGGCGGCTATTTTATCCCACCACTATTTATTTTCCCAAGACAGAGAGTTAATGAAAGGTTGATGATTGGTATCCCATTAGAAAGCGTAGCCCTGGCATAGCCAAATGGATGGATGAACGCTGAATTCTTCTTAAAGTGGCTTCAACACTTTGTAAAGTTTTCAAAACCTTCTAAAGAGAAACCCGTTCTTTTAATCTTAGATAGACATTGCAGTCACAAAGATCTTGCTGTTATAAGTTATGGAAAAGATAACCACGTGCATATGCTAAGCACTCCACCGCACACGACCAACAAACTACAGCCCTTGGACAGAATTTTTATGAAACCATTCAAGGATGCATATTTTGAGCCGTGTGGGGTATGAACAAGAGCCAACTCCGGTGCAAGAATAACAGAATATGAAGTAGCTGCAATGGTGACACAAGCTTTCACTCGAGTTGCAGTTTGGATATTGCGAAATCTGGATCTCAATGCACTGGAATTCTGCCTTTGAATCCAAACATTTACACAGATTTAGATTTTCTGCCATCAGCTCTAATGGACGTGGCCATGCAGCCTGTTACTGAAGCAATGACGTAAAAGTGGAAACACCCCAGGATGTGCCCCAAGAGACTTTCGACGTCAATGGAAAGGAGAATGTTGCGACACAACCGTCGACAAGCAAAGGTATTATTACTGTGATTCATCAGCTATCATCAGTCTCAAACGCTACAGCGAGCAGAGTGTCGAGGACGAAAAGCTGAGAAAGTAAGATCTTAACATCATCCCATTATAAAAATGCGCTTGCTGAAAATAAAGCAATAAAAGCTAAGCCTCTCGTGTTTAAAATGCAACTTAAATGCAAGAAAACTAACGACCCGACAAAAATAAAAAAGACAAAGAAACCGACTGCAACACTAAAGACAACGATTCCTGCAACATCAGTGACTGAAAATCCAACCACTTGTGGGCTCATGAAGCATGTGCTGATGTTGAAAAATGCTCATTTAGCTACATTTGTGATGTTTGCAGGTTGTACGATTAAAACTTTGTGATTTTATAGAAAATAAGTTACGGCCAAAGTTTATTAATATTAGGTATAGATATCTTTGTTAATCGTTGACTTGTCCTATTCTAATTGAAATATTTCAGATTTTTTGTTAAAATTATGTTTAAGTTTCAAAAATGAAGCAAAAGTTCACTGTCCGATATTAGGGGAACTCTTTGAAAATATTATTTTTGCTACACAAGTTGTTCCTTAGAATCTACTACATTTATAGAAATCTTTGAGGTTGGTTATATGTCTGTGATGATTACACATATAATTCAAAGTTCTTTAAACCTAAATAAACAAATTGCACTACTTAAGATTTTTTTATTTTTATCATTTCTTAAGCGTGCGGTTCTCGGGGACCTGCCTCTATATGCATTGAAAATATCTACAAAATGAGTTATGGCCCATCCGAATCGGACAATTTGTTCATTAGTTATTCCAAAAAAAACTGCTAAAATGGCTGTTTCCTCAATTGTTTATAGACAATAGAAAAATATATAGCATTAACTTTACACGGCAATTAAAGGAATCTCTTGTTACATACAACAAATGTGCAAAATTTCAAGTAAAAATATGCAATAGTTTTTTGCACAGTGAATTTGTTTAGAACTTTTATGTTTTTTTTTGATTGTTTATTCTTAGCGATCTAGAGATCGTACAGCGGTGTGCGGGTATGAAAATGAAAGTTCCAGACTTATACTAACAATAACAAGATAGAACGATATGAACTGCTGATCTTAAATTGTTGAAACAGATAAACAAGATTTGGGTTCGTTTTTTTGTTTTAAAAAAATAGAATAATTCTATGACAATTGTTAGTATATATATATATATATATATATATATATATATATATAGATTTTATTGTATTATTTGTAATTATGTTTCAGTTAGTATAGTTATTTAACTTTTACCATCTATGTAGGCTTATTGAGGGATTTCAACGCGAAAATAAGTGAAAGAAAAATGGAAGACATTGTGGGTGAGTTTGGATTGAAAGCAAGGAAAGAGGAGACAGATTGGTACAGTTTTATCAAGAACAGGATATGATAATCACGAATACATATTTTAAACTACATGAAAGAAGACTTTATAAATGAAAATCACCAACAGATAGAGCTAATAACATTACTAGAAACCAAATAGATATTGTTTTAATAAATAAGCGATATCGGAACGCCATCAAGTCAGCCAAAACATATCCTGGTGCTGACGCAATGACGGACCACAACCCTCTAATAGTTGATTGAAGCTCGACCAAAAAGACACATTCCTCAACAACCTCAACAAGCTCGTAAACAACTACAATTATCACAGCTAAATGAACCCTCGATAAGATGTCAGTTAGCTGAAAAGATGAGCAAAGAACTAAGTAAAATACAGTTACTTAGGAACGAAGACCCGAAAAGTAAATGGGAATCCTTTAAAGTAGCAATAATGTCACCGAGTAGGGAACTATTGGGAAGGAAGGAAATTAAGGGAAAGAAATCTTGACTGATGAAATATTGCAAGTAAAGGAAAGGAGGCGACTATTTAAAAATAAAAACTTTAAGAGAAATAACAACATAGATAAAGAAATAAGAAAGAAAATAAGAGAAGTCAAGGAAAAATTGTAGGGAGATAAATGTACTGAAATAGAAGAATTGCAAGAAAAACATAATGACCTCAACCTACATAAAAAGATTAAAAAATTAGTTATTCTAAAAAGTACAAACAAGTGCAATATCATTTTTGACAGAGAGGGTCGCATAATACCTGACACAAAAGGGAAACTAGAAAAGTGAAAAGAATACATACAAGATCTCTTTAACGACCAGAGAGAGGAATTGTAGGCAAATAGAAGTGATAGCCAGACAGGTCGAAATATAATAAGGGGAGAAGTAAAACACATCAAAATATCAAAGAGCAATAGAACTCCAGGTTCTGACGAAGTTCCAGCTGAATTAATCAAGTTAATTATGGAAAAAGGAATCTATATATTAGTAGACAATATACAACACGGGAATTATACTATCAAAAAGATTGCCATGACTATCGGACAATCAGCCTAATGACTTACATTCTAAATATATTTCTGAAAATCATACATCAAAGAATCTTTAGAAAAATAGAACGATACCGTAGTTACTCCCAGTTTGGATTCAGGAACGCAATGGAAAGGAGCCCTATTTTGGCTCAAAGTGTTGGTTCAGACATGTATGGATGCCAATCAACCTGTATATGTCTATTTTCTGGGCAATAGTAAAGCTTTTGATAAAGTCCGGCATAACAATCTAATGCGGCTACTCAAAAATAAGAATATAAACAGCAAGGATATATGGATAATAGCTCCTTTGCACTTTACTCAAACGGCTGGGTTAAACTAGGTGATGAACTTCCAGACGAAGTAGACCTAAAGCATGGTGTAAGATAAGGGTGCGTGTTTTCACCGTTACTATTTAACTTGTACTCGGAGGACATTATTCAGAAGGTACTAGCAGAAACAACAATTGGAATAAAAGTAAACAGAAGAGTTATTAATAACATCAGATATGCAGACGACGCCATTCTCATTGCAGGGTCATTAGGAGACCTACACAAATTAGTAGATCAGGTAGTAGTGAGCAGTGAGGAATGTAGCCTCAATTTGAATGCAAAAAAATAACTAAATTCATGACCGTAACAAAATCACACCAATACCAAGAGAGGCTATGAATCAAAGAACAACCAGTAGAAAATGTAAAGAAATATAAGTATCTGGGTAATGAAACCAATGAATACACAAAATAAATTCGGATACGAATCGGACAAGCCAGAAATATATTTAATAAGATGAGTAAGGTATTTTGTGGTAAGAACATTAATCTACATCTCAAAATCAGGATGTTAAGGTGTTATGTATTCTAGGTGTTGCTTTATGGCGTGGAAGCTTGGATACTAAAACAGGACATTACTAATCGACTGGAGGCATTCGAAATGTGGATATAGGGGAGGATTTTGAAGATAGGATATATAGATAAAATATCAAACAATATGAAATATTAAACACAATAAAAATAAGAAAATTACAATACCTAGGTCATGCTAAGAGAGGAGAAAAATACGCTCTTTTAGAATTGATCATTCAGGGAAAGATTCGTGGAAAAAGGAACATAGGAAAATGACGCATTTGATGGTTGAACAACTTGAGAAAGTAGTACGACTGCAGCTCCACTGAGTTCTTTAGAGCGGTAATATCAAAGAAAAGAAGAGCTGTGATAATAGCCAACCATCTCACACGAGATGGCACTTGAAGAAAAAGTCTTACAAAACTTACAAGAAATATCTCGAAACCCCAAATACTTTGAAAAAGCTCTCAAAAGTACCTGATTTATTGATCATAACTTTTAGTTGATTTAACCGGATTAGTGTTGTCATTAGCCTAACACATATCATCATATTTACATCACCAATATTACAACTATAATCTTGTTGAAATCTAGATGACTTCTGTATATGTTTATATATTTCTTTGACATTTATGTCATTCAAACGATAAATGGTAAGAAATAATTTTCTTTCAGGTAATTTTAAAATGTCATTTGTCAAAATTCCGAAAATCTCTTAAAGTATGACACCCAGGTTTAAATTTTGTGACTTTTAATTTTAAACAGTATTTTACTAATGAATGGTCAGAAATTCTGTGAAACGAATGTCAGAGTTAGCTGTATAATTAAAATTGAGACACAAAATAAGATTCAAAACAACTAGATTTTTACGCTGTGTGACATGGGCTGATTTATCAATTGCCTCAGTCCATATGTAACCAAAATTATTGTTAAACGCGTAGCTTAACTAAAGTCAAGGTACATATTTTTTATTAATATTAAAATATAACATTGTAGCATTTAAATTTACCAGTTTGCATCAATGCTACATGTTTTAAGTAATATGACATAAGCCGTGGGATTAGCCTAACCGTTTAAGGCGCTAGGACTGATAGGAACGACCACGGCCAAGCGCGAGTTCAAGCTCCGTGCACGGCAACTTACTTATTTAAGTTGTCAGACCATTAGAGGATAGTCCCACTAGTCGGTAGACACTTGACTGACAAAGAGTGTAAAAACTCGGGGTTAGTTGAGTGTCGAGGACCGTGGTTCGGACTTTAATCCCCAAATCTTTGAACTTTGAGTAATATGACATAATTTGTATATTTTTACCTGATTAAATTTAATTATTTATCCTGTAATTTAAAATAATAAACATGGATTTTGTTTTTTTGGTTCGCAACTCTTTTGGTCTTGTAACTTATCACTCTTTCTTCTTAACAGAGTTTGTAACTTGCTGTAATTTATATATCACATTATTTGGTTTGAATTTAAAAGTCATAAAATATTTTATTTTTAATAAATTCTCATTTGTTTACATTCCATTTCAGTATTAAAAATATAAGGTTATAGTCGGTAATATAGTTAAGTTAGAATTTGTTGTGGATGTATACCCGATTCGTTGACATGAGCACGGCATGTCGAGACCGATTATTTAAGGTTGAGTATACAGTATGGAATTTGTAGCAATTTTTGTTGAACTTTGTTTTAATCATGATTAGTAACTTTAAACTGTTTGATCATAATTTTCTTTTTGATAATTTTCCATGGCTTGCCAATATTTGATGTATTACCTGGTAATCAGTGTAAGCTCGGAACTAGGTTAGAGTGATCCAGGTTGAGAATAAGATTTGCAAAAGTAACTACAAATATCCCTAAGATTTGTCACGTCTGGTTGCAAGAGAGATTTTCATATTCGTTCCCTTTATTGTTGATCTGTCGAAGGCAGTAGACCAATCCTGCCATTAGCTTTGAAAGGGCAGACGGTCAAGTGTTTTTTTAAAGCCCACTAATCAATGAGGGCTATCTGAAGCAAGTCTTTTTCATCTTTGGCTTCATTTCATTCCTTTTACTGTGATTTCCATTTTGATATTGTTGTCAAGGCTTTCTGATGGTTCCGGCCCTAGTTTTCCTGCCCGTGTTACCACGACGATTTTAACCCTTACCCTGCGTTTGGTTGGTGAGTTGAAATTGGCCCTGTGAAGCACCCATTCATCCACAACAACAACAGGAATCCTAGCAACAGCGCTGTATCAAATAAATAGAAGTGAGAGGTACCATAGCATAGACCAGGTAGGAGAAAACTTTAATTTGGAGAATTGGAGCTCTACATTAATTTTTTGACATGCAAATAAAACAATATAAATATATTTTCATTTGACATAATAACATGTAAGAACTTCTTGATAACTTTCTTTATAAAACTTACTTTATTGGCAATTAAAGGTTCTAGAACGTTTGCGGCCAAATGTTATATAACCTTTTAAAAACAAGGTAACAACAATAGTTATCAAGAAAGAATATAAAAAAATTGTAGGAACCATTCTAATTTATGTACATAATAATTTTTTTGCAATAAAATGGAAGTGTTATTTTGTTTTAATTAAGTCGTTTCATTATGAAGCTATACACCAGCAGTCAATAAATTAAAATCATTTCTCATACCTATGTGTTTTCCTGTTTAATCACTAGGTAAGTAACACAGATAATGTAAAATAGGTGACGCCTATTGGGTAATCAAAGCAGAGCACAACTATCTCTAAAAGAGATACGAACCTAGCCTCCGACATATTGAGCTGCCGTACGCATCCGTTGCCGTACCCTGTAAAAAGGGAGACGCTGCAACATTTTTGAAATATCAGCTCTAACAAAGATCAAATTTCTTACTTTATTAGGCATGAATTTAATCCATATTTTTTCAATATATTCATAATTTATGTCATATAGTTTTGTAAACTGAATCGAGTATTTAATAAAGAATAAATTCCATCATTACAATTCCGCAAATGATCCTTTCTCGCGCTCTGTAGTACCGTCTAATCCTGTCTTACTAATATGAACAATATTTGATTCATTTACTAATTAACGTTAATGTACACATACATTTAATTTGGGTAGTAATAAATTAATATGCGCTGTATTAAATTTGTTCACCGTTTTGTCAGCATGAATTATAAATATAAATATCAAAATTATTTCTATTCAGATTGTAGTAACTTTGTTGGAAGTTAAAACTCTCTTTAGGTTATTACCTCTGGCAAAAATGTTTCCTTCTTTGTTTTATAAATTCCCTTGCAATCCAAGTGAATTCAATCCAGAATATAGCTTTTTCAATTATAAAAAATTAGTTCTGAACTATTATGAAGAGTTAGGTGATTCCAGGGATTTCATCCAAGAACTTCAATACGAAAGTCTCTAATTTTTAACCAAACGGGCATAAAAAGAGGGTTTTATCAATATTCATTGTAACAAGGATTTGGAAGTTTAGAAATGTCTTTTTTAGAAATTACGAATTTTTTAAACATTTTGAAAAAGAAAACTCAAGTAACTTTAAACATATCTGGTTTGCCCCAAAAGGATCCAAAATAGACAAACTTTTAATATACGAGGAAAGAAAATCCTGGACACATTGAAAATTGCAATAGAGACAATTTTAGAATATAATTTTTCATAACTGCTACCTTTATTCAAATAATAATCCAGAGATTTGGTGTTTTTTTTTAAGTCACAAAGAAACTCTAACGCTTGAAGGGACAAAATATCACTGCATGTAAAGGAACCGTAAAATATTTATATGATTTATAAATTTTCACAATGCCTTGGTAATAGTTGATGAACATGAATCCTTTTGTAGTATACAGGGTGTCCGGTAAGTACCTCATGTTTCTCAAAAACATACAGGGGAGGTCAAAATAACCCTATTATGTCATAGATACAAAATTTTCAAAGCGCCTCTTGACAAAGATACAGAGCCCAAAAGGGGTACCCAGCGATTTACCTTATCAGTTCCAAGTTCTGAACCGACTTGTATAATTCGGTTTTAGAGATAAATCGGGTTTTATGCGAAAAACTCATAATGAATTACTATTAACGGAACTTGTCAAAACCGCCTTTAAGTAATTTTAAAAAATGGAAGAATATTCTTACGCAGAGTATGCTGATATGCTTTTAATTTATGATAAAGCGGCGTCAAATTCTTTGAAGGCATAAAGACTTTATGCTGAAAGATTTCCATCTCAAATATTGCCAAGTCCAAAAACCTTTCTAAGGGTTGATTGAAGCCTAAGGAAAACAGGTACAAGATGATTAAAAGATAATTATTATAGTTAAACAATTAAATTTTTACATATTTTTGCCTCGACGTGGCGTTGAATGCCCTCCCAAGAGATCAAGAGACCCTCATCTAGACGAACAAATTTTGCAAGATATTGCTGGTAACTTTTCAAACAGCATAAGAAAGTTCGCGACACAAAACAATGTTACAAAATGGATTGTACATAAAACTCTAAAAGAACAGTTACTTCATCGAACAACGTTGAAAAAGTACACGTTATGTCTCCGGATGATTATCCTACAAGACTTCAATATTCCAACTGGTTTATACAGCAACATAACCTAAAATTAAATTTTTCCAAACTTATTTTGTCTACCAATGAGGACGGTTTTACAAGAGATGGCATAATAAACTTACTCAATTTACATTTTTGGGCTGGTGAAAACCCGCACGCAATAATTAAAAACAAATAATAACAAAGGTTTATTGTAAATATGTAGGCTAGCATAATCGGAAATAACCTAATAGATTCATTTGATTTGAATGGAAGACTCAGTGATGAGATGGAAGACGTATCTCTTGATAGAATAATGTAAATGTGCTATATGCATGATCGTGCTCCACATCATTTTTTATCCATATAGTACGTCAATACTTAACGTTTTTGGCCCTTGATGAATAGGTTGAAGTGGGCCACCAAGGTCTTCAGACCTAAATTCCTTAGACTTTTACTTCTGGGCACATCTAAAAGAACTAGTTTATTCTACATCAGTAAATACTAGAGAACAACTACCAGCGAGAATAACGCAGCATTCTAACGAAGTCCGTAATAATGCCGGAATATTATTTGCAGTGCAGCAGGAAAAATATTCAAAGAATAAGAAAATGTATTGAAGTACGTGGATCTCATACTGAATATTTGCCAAATTAACATTTAAGTGTTTTCCCTATTTTTGCATTTTAATAACACTGATCGAGCCCTTATCAACCCTGGTTTCCGGACTTGACAATATCTGAGATGGAAACCTTTCAGCATAACATCTTCTTTCCTTCAAAGAGTGAGACAGTGCTTCCCCATAAATTAAAGCACATCAGCACACCTTGCGTATTTTATTTTTACCTGAATGTACAGCATTAGTAACCTTTGAGCTTTTTTGCATAAAAACCGATTTATTTCGAAAACCGCCAGTTTTATCGAAATAAATTAAGAGTGCCTATTTTGAAGAGAAATGACCAAGGTATCTAAAAAATTAGTTTTCGGCTCTTAAAATGACACCTGTTAAAAATTAGGTCCAACGAGTGTGGCCAAACGCCCGTTCCTAACTTCTCTGATGATCTAAAACATCTACTGTTGTATGGTTTAATGAGTCTTTATGAACTGTATAAAATAACATTCATTAAATTATACAAGTCGGTTCAAAACTTAGAGCCGATAAGGTAAATCGCTGGGTATCCTTTTAGGCCTTTGTGTCTCCGTTTAGGAATTTTTTTTCTGTGACAAAGCAGGGTTGACCTTCCCTGTATGCTTCCGAGAAATTAGGAGGTACTTACTGGATACCCTGTATTTAGTGAAAGAAACGAGGGACTTAAATTCATTCTCTTTAGGAAACGTCGATCGATTAAAAAAATCGGCGACAGACTTGGCATTAAAATATAAAGATGATTTAAACTCTAGTGAGTTGTATATGTAAACTGAAAGCTTCAAACGATCATTAAGTAAATTAAAATTTGTATGTGGTAAGAAATTGACCAGAAGCGTCTAACGAATCTAGATTGTCGATAGAGTCCAATCTAACTAAAAATACGAATTTTAAGCAAATAATTGATAAAACGAGTAACCGAAAAGTCTAGAAAAGTAATGTTGTAGATTATTTAAATATATACAAAACATTGCTCAAATCAAACTCTTCGGTCTAATGTGATTATAACTTATATTGATTCAAATAGTACGAGACTAACATACTGTTTACATGATATATTTAATTAATAAATCATAATAAGTAATAACCAGCATCTTTGTAGGTATATTCACCCTTGAAAGCCTGCAATATCGGAATTTCGCCCTAGGTGCCAATAACTCTGGTTAAGGTGCTGGTTTCACTAATAGCAACATTATTTCGCAGAACATCCATGCACATTCACAGGTAGCTCCGATACAAAAGTTTGATCAGAGGGTGTTAAGAATCTGTTGTTATATTTTTTATTTCAGTTGTAGTTTAACCACCTTAATATTAATAATTTTTATATAAAAATTTAATAAAAATTATTCTTTAACTAAAAGTTTCGATCAATGATTAGGAAAAAGAACTACTGTTTTTAGATATATTTAATGTATTTTACTGGTTCTTTCTTGATAAGCCTTTAAAAAAATAAAAAATGACGAAACCTTTGTACATAAATGAATAATCTGTATAATAATAATTTTAATTCACTGTTATTTATTTTATTTATGATGGGAAAATTCGCTTAATTTAACAACAGTACTGAGGATCGATATCACATGGGGTTAAAAGCAAATTAACATAAATGTCTAAAACTATAGACGATTTTCTTTTTATTATGGACATGGGTATAGTTTTTCTGACAGATTTTTAAATACTTTTGTTTTCCAGAAAAACAGAGAGGCAACTCGAAAGTATTTAAACTGACTCAATACTTTTGAGATTGATAATTGATTTACATTTTTCTGGCTGTTGGCTAAAAACAGAAATATATACACTCTTTCTTCGTTCCCCTGGTCAAGATATACTTTCACTGAAACAAACTTGAATATAAGAAATTATAAATATTGTTTTTATTCTCTTACAGTGTCGAGTATTTCATTCTTATAATTACGAATCAAGCACAATATATCTGTTCCTCTGATTTATCAACTTCAAAGTACAATTCGCATTAAGGACTTATATGAAGCTTTTCTTAAACTATAGTGATCGGAGTAGAACCCACAGGCTTGGAAGATATTGACTAGACCCAACTTTAATTTTTTAGCTGTTCTCTTATACCGAGGAGGCATACAGATTCGTTCTCCTTAACTCAATATGTCTTAATAATCAGATTAGTGTAACCAGACGCGGATCTGAGGGAGGGGGACGATGGGGGGCGATCGCCCCTTTCCCTCCAAGAGCTTTTAGTTCAGAAAAATAGACTCGATTTTGTCTCTTATACTATAGTTTATTCAAGAACTAGAGAGAGTAATAAATCATTTTTACCCTTTCTTTCCTTTGCAAACTACCTATATTCTGCAGTAACTCCATCAAAAAAAATCTTTCAAAAGTTCAGTTAAATTACAAATTTTGTAAGTTATATTACTTCTAGCAACTCTAGCTTTTACTTGAGAGAGATATTTCCTTTTCCAACGGACATTTGTGTTGTCTGGTATTTCCCAGCAAACATTAAGTTCTCTGAGCAATTTCCAGAGCTCAGTTCTTTTAATTTCAGGTAAATCCCTATCTTCATTGATTTTAATTAGAATTTTGTCGATGGTTAGGATCTGCTTCTCATAATAAAATGTATGTTCAACTCTTTTTATTGCAGTTTACATCTCTTCTTCTAACGAGGTTTACGTCTGCCTGTGATCGAATGTGACTTGGGAGTAATAACAATTTTAATCATTTTTTTCTCCTTCGGTATTTGGTACATAGTAGATTTTTCAACTCCTGTCATGTTGGAATACATCTCAACAGAGCTTTTAACATTATTATCTAGATATTGATATCTTAAGGTATCATAAACATTCATCGTAATAAGTTTTTCGTTGAGGAAAAAATGTCTTGGTTTAACGATTTTAGAATGAATATAGATGTGGAAGCCATATCTTTTGGGTATCTCACTAATCTCAAATAATATATAAAAACAAGCACAAACAAGATAAATCACTAAGGACACACTCTAAGGTGTACTTTGCCCACTGACAGAAATTAAATTCAACTATCAGAAATTTTATTGTTGAAGTAAATTTATAATGGCTTATAATATTTAAATTTAATTAGGTTTACGACAGTCCTCAGTTACCTTCGGCACTGGATAAGATACCTTGGAGCTTTCGGTAACAGTTTTATTACTCTTTCTAGTTCTTGAATAAAGTATAGGAATGTGTATGCTTGCGATCGCCCCTCCCCTCCCCAAGAGCTCTGAGTTCAGGAAAATAGAACCGATTCTGCCTTTTATATTAGGAATGTATATGCGCCTGGCACTTCCCCTCCCCTCCGTTGACAACTTGTTTTTCTTGCGATCGCCTCCCCCGTCTTCAAAAGCTTCAAATTTAGAAAAATAGACCCGACCCTGCCTTTTACACTAGAAATGGGAATGTTGATGGTGTCTCCTCCCTCCCCGTCGACAACCTGCTTTCGCGTGCCATAATATACTTTTATGATATCATCGCCTCCCCCCCCCCCCCCGCCCATGAGTGTAAGTTAAAGTACGTCGAGCAACAAGTCCGCCTTTTTTGATGTACTAATAACCGCTTGATGTAGTTTGTATTTTGTCTCCCTTTCTCAAGACAAGAAAAAGTAAAAATGTTGTAATATTTCTATAGTAAGAAACAAGATTAGTAAGACTTCATGTCTTAACAAGCCAGTTGAACAGAAAATTTAAATTTTACATATTTCTTTATTTGGG
Source organism: Diaprepes abbreviatus (assembly GCA_034092305.1). Lineage (NCBI taxonomy): Eukaryota > Metazoa > Arthropoda > Insecta > Coleoptera > Curculionidae > Diaprepes > Diaprepes abbreviatus. Next base: position 1,843,209 of record JASJET010000304.1, read on the forward strand.
AAAGCTAAGTAAGTTGCACGAACTATATTTAAGATTATTATTACAGTCTTGAGACCTGTTACCAATAAACCTACATTTTTGTGTGTAGGGAGCATCCAAGTCGAAGATGTCCCATATATGTTTAGAATTATTTCTGGTTTTAAGAATGTCGCTCATCAAGGTAATGTTTAACTATTTCTGTTATGTTTGAGAAACAAAAATTGCTGCAGACAGGTGATACTACATCTTATACTTAACACTTTTCAAAAAAATCGGAAAAAAAGGCTTGCTAGGTTAACAAGGAACACTGGAAAAATATCTGTCTAGCATGATAGAAACAACTGATTATGCTGACAAGTAACGTTTTATAATGACACCCTTTTTGAATGGGATAGTGAATTCACTACAAAAGATTTAAGAATCCTGTTGTAGTTCTCAGTGATCGTCATATCTGAGCCAAGTATTTTGACTATTTTAGATGACGAACTAGGCATGAGTAACCTTTTGACAAGCTAGAATCCAGGATTGTTGATACTCGAATAAAGTCTACTTATGCAGAAAAATTTTCAAAATAATTTGGAATCATGAATGTATCCCCTGATTTAGGTACGACATTGGAATCTGGAAGCAAAATTATGATCCAAGCAATCAATAAGGATTCTCTACCTACAGTCTTCAGTTGGAAAACTTATAATCAGCTTTTAGGTCTAAGCAGGAGTTTTTCTTGTTGAATACGTGCTAAAGAGTATTACAGTAATAGCAGCTATTCACTGTAATACCCTCACAAAATTATGGTAGGGGAGCCCAAGAGGCTAAATGAGTAGTTACTCGAGCGTTGTCGGGATCTATTGGATTGTGAAAATTAGATGCTAAATAGAAAAAAAGTTTATATGATGAATGCCCCAATACTGGTGGGGAAAGAGAGTATAAATTTTCAAAAATGTAAAAAAAATCAGTCACAAAGACATACTCAAGCGCGTCAGATATTAACAATGTATAAGCGCAACCTGTTTCTGGTAACGGAGGGATGTTAATCTGACGACTTGCTAGATAGGGGTGGCCACACGAAGGGGTGGAAAAAATTAGAAAAAAAAAGTTATTCGAGCGCGTCAGATATCCAGGGAGAATGTTAAGTGAACCTTTAAAGAAGTCACATTAGAAAGACTGACGATTTTGACGCATCTAGAACTCATAGCCGATTTTTGAAAGTGTAAAAAAAACCCTGACCTTGAAATACTCGAGCGCGTCAGATTTATATACAGTCGGTTCAGCATGATGTCCTTATCGTGTAGACCTATAATCTGACAATTGTGTGGAGGAATTTTTTAAATCTGACAGTCTATTTTTTTATTTCTGAACGGAATAATTTCAATGACCAGCAGATAATATATAATGTCATAGAAAAATATATACATGTACAATTTTATCATGTATTTATGAGAAGAATGTTGAATGAAAAAAAAAATTTGAAAAGACGTTTAATCTTCATCATCATCAGTGGAATTGTCTTCAGATTGGGAGTTGGATTCAATTTGGTCTTTTTCTTCTAGATCTTGCCTATCTGTAAACAGAAATGGTTATGATATTTAACAATATTTAATTTATTTCATGATATTATTAGTATTTTAAAAAGAAAACATACCTGAATCTGGAGCATTCCCTAAAATGTCAGATGTTATGACAATATCTTCATATGCTTCTGGGAGTTGATTTCTAACGATCCAAGTCATCTCCAACTTTCCATCTACATTTTTCCACCCGAAATCTGTTGGTGACATCTCTTTGACGATTCGAAAGTGGGCATTCCTCCATAAGCATGCGATGTATTGCGTTCGTAATAATTGTTGCCGTAGCTCTGATTGGCATAGGGGCAGGTTACAAGCGTCATAATAACACTGCGCATGATAGCCGTCATTTAATGATATTTCCTCTGAAATTTCAATTTCACTGTAGGTTCTGAGTGATTTTCTTCGAACCGGTTTGGTTCGGCGATACTCCAAAATCACAGTGCATTTTTTTAATGTTTCTTGTGTAAATTTTATTAATTTTTCATGTATTTCTTGACCACAAAATACACAGTTCACTCTTTTATCACTATTATCACTCCTTGTAGTAATACATATAAAACTTCCTGTATTTAATTCACTAAACTTTTTGAAAATACAATAAACAAACGTTATACATCTAAGAGCACAAACGCGTTATTGTGATCAGCTGGAATAACATCATGGCGGCAGAAAGTAGTGTGGGGACGGTGCGAGAGATTGAGAAATAGAGAAAGAGTGAGAAGGGGAGAGAGGCGCGGAGTGGGAAATACATTATTCTCAGCACCTGCACGTACTACACTTGATTGATGAAATTAGCTTTTTCGGCTTGCGAAAATCATCAGATTATATTATTTCCGTCATCCTTACATGATTTCCACTAAAATAAAAAAAAAATTCAACCGCGCTCGAATATGTCCAGGTGACGTTTCTTTTTTTGCAACTTTGTCACTCGGTCATTTTCTTATGTCACGTTAAAATCGTCAGAATATTGAAATGTACACTTTTCTGCAGGTAATTAACTTACCTTGTCTTAATCTGACGAGTTCGAGTTACTTTAAGGATCGATTTTTTTTTTATTAATCTGATCGGCTGCCCTAGACGCACCTCCCTATATTCATAACAGGTTGGTAGTTCAGACAAACCTCCTTTATAATATTCTGCCGAGCTTTCATAAATCCCAAAATCCCCGCTTGGGCTCCCCTACTATTATGTCTGACTATTAGTCAAACACGTTCTCACAAGAATAACTAAGTTCTTCACAACAGTGCATGAGTTTATAAAGCAGCCAAAATTAAACCTATTTTCCGAGAGTGTAATTTTTTAAGTTGAACCACCTGCCATATATTTGCTCTTTTTCGTTCAGAAATTAAAAAAAAATACTTCATAATAACCCATTTAGTATACTCTAATCAACAAACTTAACGATATATATTTTGATTTCAGATGTAATAAAATCGTTGCAAGACAGGTAGTGCGAATGCTGCCTTTTGTCTTGTTATATCACAGAACATTGAATTTCCGTCGGCTTCAGTTTGAGGAAAAAAATATTATCAAAGATAATTTCCGTCACAATTCGAATTTGATCCGAATTTCAATCGTGAGCTTCCATAAATTACCTATTTTAAATCTGTCTGGGATTTCATTTAAGTTACAGAAAAATTCGAAGTAGCACATCTTATTATGACCTACAAAATTACTTTCAAATAAATTTTTTTTCCTAGGAGTTACACATTGGATTTGTCAGGCGCGAAAGTAATGAATGCTTCCTAAACTTTATTACCAAACAATGATTAGGTGTAATAATTTATCAAAATATCGATCAGTGAGATTATATACTATTCTCCCTACATCCTTGTTAACAACTTCGGTTTACACGAGTTTTTTTTTTATCTTACTTTATTTTTAATTTCAAATTGACAGTTTTCTCATAACTAGTTTATAACCATAGATGCTTATATTAGGCTTAATTACTTTACACTCATTTATTGATAATAATAATCAATTTCTTAGTTGTACCACGTACTACTAATGATTTGAAATCACACTTAAAAGTAAAAGATTTTGAGATTATTGTAACTACTTAAGGTAAAAATAAATCTTTTTAAAACTGATTATGAAAACTAGTCGATATAATTTGGAATAAAATAATTAAAAATAATGAATTCTTTTAACTCCTGCTGCTTAACTTTGTGACTTTTGACGTTTTTCTATAATTGACAGAAAACATTTATCGCAGTTTGACAACGCCAATGTGAATAAGATCGCCTTATAATTTGATACAAAAACGATATTATAATGCATTCTATATTGATGTTCAAAGCAGCTTTTTTAGTTTGTTTCATTAGTAAATGTTTGCCTTACTAACATAAGTATGCGTCAAAATTCTCCCATAAACGGCGCTACTGAATGAAAAAAAAAATGTTTTTAAATACTTATAATTACAATTAATGACAATTTACTTTATGATGTTTCACCAGTACTTCTAGAAAAACTGGAGAGCCAGTATGACGTAACAGCCATTATGATACCCAAGGCTAGATTTGAAGATATAACCGCGGATATTATGAATCTAACTGAAAAGTTCTCTGACAATGACTTTTTTATAGTTCAGAGAGGATTGATGGATGCACTCAAAGGCCGTAAACTTTCAACAAATTCCTTACAGATGCTGCAAAAAGTGTTGTAAAAAAACTAATTTAATTACGGTAATAATTCCGTATTGGATTTAAACATGAAATTTATTAGGCTCCATATAATGCCTTGTATCTTTAATTGATTGACTGAGTAATATAGCAGGACAGGGTTAAGAAGCCGTTACACTCCAGCATAGTGATTTATAGTGTTACTTGTTATATTTGTTCTATGTGAACGGGGCGGTTGCCCTAATCGAGTTTAGCAGTTGGTTTAATAGTTTTTCCTCTGGGTATAAGCCTTCCAGTTCTTTAAAGGTGTCTTCATTTAGTTAAAGCTTCGCATTCGATGATGATGTGTGAGACTATTCCGCCGTCTTCGTCATATAGTTTTCATGTTAGTTCTTCAATATAGATGGCCACTGTGAGTAAATGTTTCCTTAAGCTTCCATAGCCAGTAATTACTTCTGTCAAAACCTAATCTGTTGTCTGCTTAAATGCAGGATTTCGCGGTTCAGTTTGCCGGATGGTTTGGGCAGGAATAGTTTGGCGCTTCTTATCTTGATGACACGAACAAATCCAATGTAACTCTGCCTAATGCTGATAATATTTTGGACTGGACCTTTCATGTGACCCTCTAAAAACTGTGTCTCCGGAAAAAAAATTGGCCGGAAAATTAAAGAATCTAATTTGTAATCATATGAAGGTGTTTTTTACTTTTTTTTAGAACTGCATAACCTGAACCTAACATATGTCGTGCTAATATTGAATTGTAAAGTAGTTAGTAAGAACTTACATCAGTTATTAGGAACGCCCACTTGTCTATTAATAACATTAATATCGAAAATGCTTTAAATTCTGCATTAAAAATTATTACTAAGATTCATAATTTGAATATTATTTGCTTCTGTCAACACGACTCAAAAAGATCAAATTTTATTTATTCACATTGCTGGTTATAAAATTGATGAGGGAAATGATAGTAGGGATATGAAAATTCATGTTGGGATATTTATATATATATAATCGAAGGTTTTCGTGCCTCCCGTGTATGTGCTGAGTCCCTCGTGGGACTGTAAGGCAATTGACGTTTCGGTGAAAACTCATTCACCATTTTCAAAGCTCACTGTACGGCGTCTACGAGCGATCTAAATGCTATACAGTGAGCTTTAAAAATGGTGAATGAGTTTTCACCGAAACATCAGCTACCTTACAGTCCTGAGAGGGACTCAGCACAAACACGGAATGCCCGAAAACCTTCGATTACACATCACACCCATGAAAAAAGATATATATATATATATATATATATATATATATATATATATATATATATATATACATATATATATATATATATATATATATATATATATATATATATATATACATATAATATGTTTACAAGGTGTCCGACAAATACGTGTACGTTTGATGACTAATTCTCGACGTCAAAATAGGTCGATCTAAGGCAACTTACTTATATCCAATACTGCTTTATTTAGGCGCTAGAAGACGTCAAAGTTTTGAGAAAATATTGAATTTTCCCAAATTTTTTGAAAACGTGGTAAATAAATTTAATAATTGTGGTCTAACACTATAATATTACATTTTCTAGCGGTGTAGCGATCGGTTATAAAGTAGTGTAAGTGTTATCAACGTGACGTAACTTGCAAACATCGTTTCTGATTTTTATGTCATCAACGTTATGAAAACCTAAATATTTCTGTCGGAATGTATTGGGAAGCTTTTGTATCTCTTGAAAAATTTTTGGTTAGGTGAGCGGCTTCGCCCGGAAAAAATATTCTAAATTATATGCATACACCAACTGAAGGTAATAATAAAAATATCTGTAATCACAATTTTTCGAATGATTCTGTTGTTATGATATTTACTAATTTAACTATTCACAAACTATCATCACTGTCTGAGAAGTAAATTAAAGTAAGATCAATATTCTAAATTTCTTAGCCTATTTTACTATTAAATATGATCAACTACACGCACTCCGAGAAGGTTGACATGCTTCAGGTATATGGATTATGGGTGCCGAAGTGTTAAGGTTTACATAAAGAGATTTCCTAACCGCAGAATATCGAATCATCAAACATTTGGCAATATTGAGCAAGTATTAGTACCCGCCGCTTAGAACATGAGTTGGATATTATGAATATAAATGATATTTTAAAAGAATCTTGTCACATCTATATCATGTGCAAAAGTTTCATAAATTTTTATCATTTGATCTCCCCATGAGCCATACATTTTGTGAATTTTTTTTACTGACGAGGCATGCTTTACAAGATTTGGAGTCACCAATTTGCACAAAGAACACATTTATGCGAATGAAAAATCATATGCCATTAAAGTTTCACACCATCGGCATAACTTTAAAATAAATGTTTGGGCAGGTATTATTGGTCGCTACCTTATTGGTTCTGTTGTGATTCCGGATAGGATAAATGCAAATATTTACCTAAATTTTTGGCTAAATACATTTCCAGTTCTGAAAAATTTGCTTATTTTACTTCGGCGAGATCTATGATATATACACGATGGAGCCCCACCCCTATTCGGTAATATTTATACCACCAATATCCCAACCAATCGATTGGAAGAGGCAATGAAGTACTAGTAAGATGGCCAGCACGTTCCCCAGAGTTAAATATATTTCTTTTTGTGGGGAACTCTTAAAACAAAGGTACACAAGACTCTTGTGAACACTCGCGAAAAATTATTGATACACATTTTAAACGCTGATAACCTTTTTAATAATCCTGAGATATTAGAGAGTCCAATTTTATTTTCTAAAATGTGTTAGTAAGTGTTTTCAGAAAAATGGTGGCCTTTTTGCACATTTGCTTAGTTAATGTTGTTTTTTTAGTTAGTTTTTTTATTATTTTTAAGATACATACAAGTACTTTCAATATTTACTTGAAAAATAATTTTATTATTATAGTAGATTGGTCTATGCATAAAACTGAACATATTTTTTTCCTGGCAAAACCGCCCATCCAGTGAAAACTTTTCAAGAAGTAAAAAAGCATTCAAATACATGCAGTTACCCGATAGAAATATCCATGACCTAGATGACATAAAAAATCAGACGCTATATTTACAAGTGACGTCTCTTTTAAAACCCTTACACTAATGTACAGCCGGACGCTATACTATTAGAAAACAATATGTAGTGTTAGACAACACACAAAAAATTATTCAATTCAGTTACTTCGTTTTCCAAAATTTGGGAAAAATCAATCTTTTTTTAAAACTTTTACCGCCTAAATAAAGCAGTATCGGATTTAAAAAAGTTGGCCTAAATCGACCTATTTTGACGTTAAGACAATGTCACCAAAATTTATAACCACATTCCGGTGGATTGTAGGTACAAAAATTACCTCAAATATCTCAATGTCATTACTGCTTAATGAAGCTATCAAAAGAGAGTTTTTCTTGATAAAAATAGTATCAGCATACTGTGCCCTCGCTCCTAAAACAGTCTTTAGATATATTTTATTATACTTTCCACTTTCTACTAACATCCATTAATTTATTATAAACAATTAAAAACAAAAAACTGCGTTTTTTTGGTTTTATGCTTATAAAATCAAAACTAAGGAAGCAAATTTGATGGTGTAAACAGATACATTATGGAGAATAAAAGTGACAACAAAATGAGGGCCGAATGGACTCAATTAAATTATAAGTAATTTTAAGTAAAATTCAGCGTTTTTCTTTTAAATTTACATCTCTGTTATTTTTCAAGTTGTAGCACAGCAAAATAATAGCAATTTTATGCTTGCTAAAAAGACACGTTGTCGGTTTATTAATTTTTGCATAATTGTTGTTTGAAATTTTTAGTGGACTATATATGTGTACTATATAAATATGACTCTCCTCGGCAGCCGCGCTGCCGTTGCTACTATTCTACTTTCAAGCGCACGATTGTTTTCCATTATGTTTGCTAGCATTTTTCACGTGTTTTACAGACTTCTTGATGCAAAATGAAAATATAGGTTTGTAGAATAATATACTCTCAATATCTTTGTATAAAATTAAATTCGGACCATCCATAATGCATCTAGGTGCGCTGAAAGATGATGCTCTCTAAATTTCAAATGGCAATTGTGCAGAAAAACTAATTACTAGACAGCATTTGGTTTTAACACGCATGAAACACATATAAATTATTATTTTTTTGCGAAATGTCAACCCTACAAATTGAAAAATGACGGAGATTATGAATTTTTGATGCTGCATTTTCCGGTTTTTCTTGTTTCTCCATTACTAATGAACCTATTGCGCCTATTCAGATCTCCTTGTGTTGGTATTTTTATTCTCTACAATTCACCTCTCCACACCACGGAGATTGCCTCATTAGTTTTGATTTTATAAGCAAAATACAAAAAAATTTTTTGGTTTCAATTGTATATAACAAATTAATGGATAGTAATAGATATCCCTATGGACTGCTTTTAGTATGATGACACAAACGGTATCCTAATAGTATTTTTATCAGAGAATCACTGATTTTTTCTCTATTGATTGATCATGTTTAAGTTATAGACTGACGTGTCCAAATACGCGATTATAATTATCAAATAAACTACTCCTTATTTTAAATACAATACCGTTGGTATTTTTAATATCTTTTGTATATTTATCTAACAGATTTAGTATTTAAACCTCTTGGGTTTTGCTTTTAGAACATTAGTTTGCCAAACATTTTGTGGTGTAATAATAACAAATAAAAATGAAGTCTTTAGTAGCCCTAGCAGTTTTTTCCATCTTAGGTAAGATAACATTGGTTCTTTAATAAAAAAACTTTCTTCAATGCAAAAAAGTATTAAAAAATCGTTTAATTTTATTATCAAACAGAATAACATGGAATATTTAGTGTATTTTTGAAAGACAACCATTTCTCATATAATTCTAAGATTTATCTGTTAATTAATTTTCCTATATAACCCTTTTTTTATTTGAAAAACGGATTTTTTTTCTCGTAAAATTTGATTTAAACCAATGTCAGCTCAGACTTGATATACAGTTTTGTTAAAAGTAGTATGAGAGCGGCCGTTTACATTTCGAGAATAAGAAACAAAAACAAATATAAGTAAGAATTGTTTTACTTTTCTTTAAAATATACTCTACGATGATCAGTTCACTTTTGTATGTGTTTAAAATAATATGAAAAGAATTTTTGTCACTATAAAGATGGTATCCCTAAAACGTGCTTCTGGACCGCATCAACGTCTGGCGTAAAAAAATCGTTGTGTACGCAGTTTGAACTTCAAGTATGAAAACAATAAAATTTTTATAAAAAAAATTGAGTTCTAAAAATGCGCCAAACAGTGAAAAATAAATGTAAGTTTTTATATGAAATTGAAATTTTTGAAGTCGGCGCCAAACTAATACCTGACAAAATGTGATTCACATAAGCAGATTAAAAATACTTTATTTGTAATTATTTTCTTACCATAATTTGTATATATTAGTAGTTATTTATTTCATTTAGAAATAATTTGGCGCCATCTTCAAAAATTTTAATTTCATATAATAATTTATAGCTATTTTTCACTTTTTAGCGCACTTATAGAAGTCGGTTCAATTTTTTTTATAAAATTTTTATTTTCCAATTCTTAGTTTTGAATTTATTATAATATCCATAAATTATTCATACTAAGTACTAATCGAGATAGTGTACTTCGCTATGACTCGAAGGTGGCAAAAAAGTACCCATTTTATCCAAAGTTAAAAATCACCCTAAAATGAACCACTAAAAATTATTTGATTCTCAGAGTTCTCCAAATACTAGTAAAATTATGCCAAACAAATATTTAGTATGTCATAGTAAATCCACTATCTTAAATTTCAAATTAATTTTAGATTGGTAATTTAGGCCCCAAAACCTCCCAATATCGATATTTAAAGAACTTGAAATGTAAATTTCATAGCCCGATATATTTTACACTGCATATTGAATATACGCTCCAAGACCCTAATATCAATTTTTGACAAAATCGGAAAATGTGAAATTGTCAGTCCCTCGTATTTTATCAATCTAATAGTGGTAAAAAATTAACTTCATATTCGTAATACACCACCCCGAAAGCCCCCTAATACCAAATCTAACAAAATGCGAATAAGGTAAAATTTTCAACCCACCATATTGGATCCGCCATATTGAATTTCAAAAAAATAATTTTATCGTCTTAATCTGATCTAAATCCAAACCCTTCAAAGCTCCCTAGTACCAATTTTGGATGAAATCCGGAAATTTAAAATTTCTAAACCGTCATATTGCATCTGACATATTAGATTTTCTTAAAATAATTTTATATTCGCTATTTACATCCTCAAAAATGATTCAAGCAAGAACCCTCTATAACAGTTTTGGAGATAACCAAAAAATGTAAAATTTTTTAGGATGCTCTATTGAATCGGCCAGACTGAGTTTTTCAAAAAATATTTTCAATTCATGATTAACACTAACAAAAATCCCCCAATACCGACTTTAGACAAAAAAAATGTATAAACCTTAATTGTCCACCTTGAATTCGCCATATTTATTTTTTTAAAATACTTTCAGATACGTAATGTGCGATCCTAAAAACTCCCAAGTATCAATTTTGGAAAAAAATCAGATAAAATTAATTTTTTATCTGCCATGTTAGATACGCCATATTTTTTAAAAATAATTTCAGAATCGTTATTTGTCACCCCGAAAACTCCCCCATACCAATTTCGGAGAAAATGGGACAAAATTGATTTTTTCGTCCGCCATATCGGATCCGCAATATTTATTTTTTTTAAATAGTTTGAATTCGTTATGTGCGTCCTTGAAAACTCCCCGACACCAATTTTGGAGAAAATCGAGCAAAATTAAATTTTTTTGTCTGCCATATGGATCCGCCATATTGAATTTTTAAAAATAATTTCAAATTCATTGTGTACAACCCCGAAAATTCCCCCATTCCAATTTTCGAGAAAATCGGACAAATTTAATTTTTTTCGCGCTATATTGTCAGCGCGATCTTGGATTTTACTGCACCAGTTTCGTCCAAAAAATATGGGACTTCCTGAACAAAACCTAGAAAATTTCATTCAAATCGGTGTCGCCGTTCCGGAGTAATTGGGGTACATACCAAAAAAAAACAGTCGTGGAATTGAGAACCTTCTTCTATTAGAAGTCGATTAAAAAGAAAACATAGAGTGGCAAATGAGAACTGTACATAATTTTCCTCATATTTTGACAAGCGTTGGTGATTTAATTATGGAAGTTAGAAAAAGACTTTAAATACTGTTGGATTTTTTCTAAATCGCAAGAATATGTTACAGAAAAACAATGCTTATGAAAAATTGAACTTTTGAAATAAATCCACTTTTTTGCATAGAACACCCTATATATTACTAAATATTAAAGTAGAGCTCAAAATTTTTCTTTCAAAAATATACGTGTTGCCTATATGTCTTGTCAGTTCCCGGAATATAAACGGCTTACCTCGTATTTTTACCAGAATGTAAAAGTCCCTTTTACTGTGGAGGTTGGTGCTTTTGTTAATATTCTATCAGAAACTGGGAGAAAAATAGTAATATAGATAGTTTTAGTTAAATTTGGCTATTAAATCTATTAATTGTTCTCAGTGGCTTCGTGATATACTCATATGTGGATAACACGCAGATATAAAGTAACTGTACCGATTGGGTAATAAACTGAAAATGTCTGAACCATGCTATCAGCCATTTTGGGGAAAGTTCACTTATAAAACTAATGAAAACGCTGTCGTCATAAGAAAATTATACCGACTGACTATTCAATGTCATCTTGGATCTGCGATACTATTAGTGGGTCGTAAAAATAAATACATTTAAAAAATTTTATTAAATTTTTGGTTTTTAAAAATAACTCGTCATGAAAAAAAGTAATATGTCGACAAACCGTTTCTTCAAAATGTTTTATTTTTTGAAAGAACAGTTGAAATATTAATTATGTGATACGCCATTATTTTTAGTATTTTCTAATTTTTAATTAAAACATCCTTGAAAAGTTCCCTGTGCCCAGCAAATTTCAAGTCAATTTAAAATTACAGACATATAAAATTATTACAATAATTTCAAAAATATGAGCGTGCTATATAAAAATGTTTTTCTAAAGCTAGTTCTTTTGATTATGGATTTAACCTAAATCCTTGCGTCTATATTTCCAAAATAGCCAAATATTTTAGTTTTAAACAGTTAAGTCTATCATAATTGTTTTCATCAACACGACCCATTAAAAATGTGAGAAATTACAATTTTAAGATATCTGAATATTTTATTTAAATAAGTATAAAGTTCAAGATTTTATTTAATTAGGTTATGTTAAACATTATAATATACTACGTTTATGTAAATATTATCATGATTATAATTTATTGAGGCACATAAATATGAATCCAACAGGCTGATGAACGAGGTCCTTCGGCATACAAACTTTACTCATGATACATTTGGCCTTCAAGGCTCTATAAATCTTAACAAAATAAAAAAAAATCATATTAAAGATTGGTTAATGGAAGTCTTTTGGTCTCTGGTCTTACACAGTGTCTCTATCATTGATCAAGTTTCAGGTTTTTAGTCACAATTAGTTGTCATGTTGGATGTTAAATGAATTCATACAATAATTAACTGGATGGTTTATGTTGTAGATAGAATGATGGAATTAATTCCTACTATGTAGAGCCAGTAGTGGATTTAAGAGAGGCGATCGCTCCCCCCCCCCCCCCCCCCCCAATAGCTTTGAATTCAAAAAAATAGAGTCGCCTCTTACGTAGGAATATGAATGTTGTAGGCATCTTCCTCCCATCGACAACTCGTGTACGCTTGCAATCATCCCCCGAGGAGCTTGAAATTTAGAATTACTGGCATCCCCCCAGTCGATAACTTGCTTTCAGTTGCCATATCTTATTTTTATGATATCACCGTCCTCCTCCCTTCCCCTTAGAGAGAGACTGGATCCGCCGCTGTGTAAAGCTGTGGTTTTCACCGTTTCAAGATTTATCAGTGTTGGCTTTCTGCAATTACTGTATATAGGTGGCATTTATTCCAATTGACGTCGCCATATTGCTTTGTATATATGAGTTGCTGTTTTTCTTGCTATCCCTCTTTCTTTATATATTACATTCCTACAGCTTCCTGGCTTTTTATATGCATTTTTGTTTAACAATTTTAGAGTGCCAATTTAAGATAATTTTGTGGTGTATATTTACACCTAAATATTTGCGTGATGGCTTCGGAAATATAAAATAATTTTATCCAAGGTAAGAACAAATATTTTAAAGGCAATCAGTAACTTTACAACAACAATAATAATAACACTATGTTTTTAACATGCTAAAATTACTTTCTTCACTACATTCAAAATGGCGTCGAGCATATTACGGACATTTTAGTCTGACAGCTCAATTTCTATGTGTCATCCATTTCAATTTTTGAAATCTGTAGTTGATGATAGTCAAAACTGATGTCATTAATGATATCATTGATAAATTTAGAAATTTTCTATAACTTAAGGCTAAAATAACTTAAAAATAAAAGAAATAAAAAATATTTTTGTTGCCGTTCTTTATTTATTTTCGTAAAACAAGAATACATTAGATAACAATAAGTGCAAAACACGATTTATTGTTTTATCATTAATTTTATATCCTGGTTTGCGAAATAACATTGCAAGGCTAATTTTTGGGCAACTTTAATTTACAAAGACTATTAGAATTGGCTATTTTGATGCTATACATTGTAGCGCGCCCTTCATCATTCCATGGTAAAATAAAATTTTTATAAAAAAATTGAACCGACTTCTAAAAGTGCGCTAAAAAGTGAAAAATAACCATAAATTTTTATATGAAATTGAACTTTTTAAAGTCGGCGCCAAACTAGTACCTGACAAAATGTGATTTGCATAAACAGATTAAAAATACTTTATTTGTAGTTTCTTTCTTACCATAATTTGTATATATTAATATTTATTTCGTATACAAATAATTTGGCGCCGACTTCAAAAAGTTCAATTTCATATAAAAACTTATGGTTATTTTTCGCTTTTTAGCGCACTTTTAGAAGTCTGCTCAATTTTTTTATAAAAATTTTATTTTTCTATTTTTAGTTTTAGAATTCGTTATGATATTCATAAATTATTTGAACTAAGTATTAATCGAGATTAGTGTACCTCGCAATGAATCCAAACTGGCAAAAAAGTACCCATTTTATCCAAAGTTGTAAATCACCCTAAAATGAACCACTAAAAATTCTTTAGTTCTTAGAGTTTTCCAAATACCAATCAAATCGGGTCAAACGAATATTTAGTCTGTCATAGAAAATCTACTATCTTAAATTTCAAATTAATTTTAGATTGGTAATAAAGGCCCCAAAACCTTCCAATATAGATATTTAAAGAAAATAAATTAATTTTTTATCCACCATATTGGATACGCCATATTGAATTTTTTTAAAATAATTTTAAATTCGTCCTGTGTGACCCTGAAAACTCTCCCATACCAATTTTGGAGAAAATAGGACAAAATTGATTTTTTCATCCGCCATATTGGATCCGCCATATTGAATTTTTTAAAAATTATTTTAGATTCGTCATATGCAACTCCGAAAACTCCCCCGTACCAATTTTGGAGAAAATAGGACAAAAACGATTTTTTTTTCGGCCATATTGAATCCGTCAAATTGATTTTTTTAAAAATTATTTTAGATTCGTCATATGCGACCCCGAAAACTCCCCCGTACCAATTTTGGAGAAAATCGGACAAAATTAATTTTTTTGTCGGCCATATTAGATCCGCCATATTGAGTATTTTAAAAATAATTTCAGATTCTGTAAGTGACTCCCCGAAAACTTCCCCATACCAATTTTGGAGAAAATAGGACAAAATTGATTTTTTCATCCGCTATATTGGATCCGCCATATTGAATTTTTTAAAAATTATTACAGATTCATCATATGCGACTCCGAAAACTCTCCCGTACCAATTTTGGAGAAAATCGGACAAAATTGACTTTTTCGTCCGCCATATTGGATTCGCCATATTGAATTTTAAAAAAATAATATCAGATTCGTTATGTGCAGCCTCGAAAACTCCCCCGTACGAATTTTGGAGAAAATCGGACTAAATTAAATTGTTCTGTCCGCCATATTGGATCCGCCATTTTGAATTTTTGAAAAATAATTTCAGATTCGTTGGGTACAACCCCGAAAATTTCTCCATACCAATTTTGGAGGAAATCGGATAAAATTAACTTTTTTGGCCGCCATATTGTAAGCGCCATCTTGGATTTTACTGCACCAATTTCATCTAAAAAAATATGGGACCACCGCAGCAACTTCCTTTACATAACGTAAGAAATTTTGTTCAAATCGGTGCAGCTGTTCCGGAGTAATCGGTGTACATACATAAAAAAAAAATACATAGTCGACGAATTGAGAACCTCCTTCTTTTAGAAGTTGGTTAAAAATAACAGTGTAAACGCCAAATACATATTTTAAATGCTTAAGAAAATATATAAATTAGCAGATATTTAAAAATTGAGAACTTATTTGTTAAAACTTATTTACTATTTTAAATAAATTTATTATCATATTATAGCATTATGAAGATATAATGATGCAAACCCGACACAATAAAAATCGCCAAATCAATGCCATAAGAAAAAGCAATATTTTACTCTAATTTTCACTGCTCCATTTTTTTTCTGATAGGAACTCATTTTCGAACTTTAGATTAAAAGTAGGTCTTTGATATGAATTAGGAAAATAAAATAATTTTTAATAATTTAAATTTGACGTGTTTTATCTGTTTTTGTTAAAACAACTAAAATGGATAAATAAACAAATAAATAAAATAAATAAAGAGAATTGTTATTTTTTTAGCAATAGGTGCAGCTGTTGGTCTTAGTGGCAGTGGAACTACTACAAGATACTGGGATTGTTGCAAACCTTCTTGTGCATGGGCCGAAAATGTTCAGTCCGAAAACCCTGTTGCTTCTTGCTCAGCTGATGGAATATCTAACGTAAACGCTTCAGTGATATCTGGATGTGACAATGGTAACCATATTTTCCATAAAAAAATTTTAGAACATATTTTAATAATAAAAAGAGCACTCAGCCAAGATAGATTGGTACAATAGTACTGTTTTTTACAAGCGACATGGTACTAAGTTCTTATTTCACGTGTGCCATCATCTGTTAAATGTTAGTGTGGAAAAGTTTTGTTTCTATGTTTTTTTGTATTGATTTTAATTTTAACTCAGGAGAACTCCTTCCACAAGCAATGAATAGGCTTTAAAATAAAACAAAATTTTCAAATCATAAATAATCTTGGTTGAATGGTTATTACCGTAGGTCACAAACTCATCTTAAGATAAAAAAGTAATTGGCCATAATGACGTTAAACTTTTCTTGCTTACAATACACTTTCCGAAAAACAAAATATTTTGATTTTTGTAGTATTAAATATCAGTTTTATAAATTATTTTTCAGCTATTCTATTAGTGTATTTGTTAAATTCGAAGATATTTTATGCCACGTATACACCAAAAATGTATAGTAAGTTTTGATATATATGCACGAGTGTGTTTTCAATATATATGACACTCAAGTTACAGTCTAGATCATTAGACTGACAAACGAAACTTCACATTTGGGATATAATAAGAATTACCCCAGTTCAGTTTTTTCTTTGCTTCTTCTTTCAAAATTAAGGTAGTTCATTCGTGGAACGGCTATTCTTAAGAATGTGATCGAATTTGAATATATAGTGTACAAAAGTGTCTTTTATTTAATTAAAGAAAAAAAACTAAATTTTTTAATCGTCTGTGAAACGAAATATTAACAATTAAAATATGCATAATTAACATGCTGGAGGTCACTACATATAACAAAATGCCAATACATTTTGGAATATTTCAGAAACGGTTTTTAACATATTTTTTAAAAACTAATGTAAGGTAGATCCAAAAATTATGAATTTTTTAGAAAGAAAACAGTAATTTCTTGACTGTTTTGTTTAAAAAATACAGATTTTTTAAATAAAAATAATTTGAAAACATCTGATGCGTCGTGGGGTACAGTGATCACAACTTGACAACTTTGTTATCGTCATACCTTACACGCGATAATTTAAACCTAACTTAGATTAGTTTGTTAGTATCAATCTAATTAAGGTTAAGGAAAGGAATTAAAAACAAATTATTTTTTGAATTTTCAATTGTAACTGAATTAAAAATATTAAAGAAAATAAAAAAAGGATTTTTTTGATGAAATTTTCCATTGTTGATGGCCTATAAATTGAAATTGGAACCTTGGAAAATTGATATGGGGAACTTATAATTTACAAAAATAAACACAAGAGAAATGAATTTTTTTAAGACATTTGTTTCAAATAAATAATTTATTTGTTCATATAAATAATGATTAATTTACATAGTTACTTATAACAATATAAAATGCTTTTTAAAATCAACCTTCAATAATTTTTTTTTGATCAAAAGACATAAAGAAAAAATAAATTATCCTATATTTTTATTTTTATTAAAATAATCATTAATTTTCTTTAGTATTCGAGAATCTTTGGTAATTCGTATAGGTATGAGTCTCACACTATATGAATGTTACTATACACACATTTACTCTATAGACAATTCAATATGGACGTTTGCGACGCTGCCAGATTTATTATATTTAAAGTTATTACTGTGTAAGAATGTGTCTGTATATTGAAAGCACACGTGTTTGGGTACAGTCTCGTACAAAAACAAAATTTTTTAGACCTGAGAATCTTTAACTTTTGGTACTTACTTAAAGATCTTTTCAAAATGAGGTCTAATGACTTTATTACAATGCTATGCTAATTTAGTTTATTATTACTTTTACAAATAAGCATCATTTAATTTTCTCGAAAAGTTAAATATAGATCGAGAGCAAGAAATTTGATAGGCAATGGCGTATCATTTATTTTGAATTTCTTGTAGCATTTTGCAATTTACATAAATTCGGGCATTGCCGCACAAAAAGACGATTCTTCTATTAGTTGCAAACCATTTTGATCGAGATTTATGTATGTTTAAATTTTTATATAATTTTAAAATATTTTTTTGTATTTACAGACGGCACATCCTACATGTGCAATAATCTTCAACCATGGGCAGTGAATTCCACATTAGCCTATGGTTTCACAGCTGCTTCTTTCTCAGGTGGTGCTGACAACAGCCAGTGCTGTATTTGCCTGAAACTCACCTTCACTAATGCCCTTAACGGAAAAACTCTTATCGTTCAAAATATAAATACTGGTGGAGACTTAGGATATAACCAATTTGACATCCAAATCCCCGGAGGTAAAAACTGTTAAATTTTTTCATTAAAAATATCAGATGTGTATTTTACAGTTTAAAATACTTTTAAACGCAAGATTATATTCTGTATGAGGTAAAAATTAGTAAAAACATTCTACTTTTTGTTATCTTTTTCGGTTTGCATGAAAATGAATATGTTTTTAAATATTGAATATTTTTGATGACATATAGGAAATACTAGAATTTAAAAATAGGTATTATTCTCATTTAAAAATATTATTTAACCTATAAAAAAATAGGCTTTTACAATTTATACGGGGTGTCCGGTAAGTTCCTACTAATTTCTCGGGAGCATACAGGGGAGGCCAAAATAAACTTACTTTGTTACAAAGAACAAATTCCTAAAATGCCCATTTACGTAGATACAGAACCCTAAATGGGTACCTAGCGATTTACCTTATCGGCTCCCGACCGACTTGAATAATTTAATGAAATTTTAATATTTTATATAGGCCATAAAGACTTATTAAACCGTACCACAGTAGATGTTTTAGATCATTAGAGAAGTCAATAACGAACTTGCAGCCACACTCGATTGGGCCTACTTTTTGACGGGTTATTTTACAGAGCTGAAAACCGATTTTTTTTAAATACTTTGATCATTTCTCCTCAAAAAAGGTACTCTTAATTTATTTCGATAAAACTGGCGGTTTTCCAGATAAATCGGTTTTTTTGCGAAAAATTCAAAAGTTACTAATGCTAAAGATAAACAAATAAAAATAAAATACACAGAGTGTGTTGATGTAATTTCATTTATAGGGAAGTGCTGTCTCACTCTTCTAAGGAAAGACCATGTTATACCGAAAGATTTCCAGCTCAGACATTATCAAGTCCAGAAACCTTTCAAAGGGTTGATCGGTGCTCAATTAATTTACAATGTTATTAAAATAAAAAATAGTAAAAACGTTTAAATGTTGCACTACAAATAATATTTCGGCCCTATTACGTACTTTGTTAGAATACTGTGCTATTCTTGCTATTAGTTCTTCTCTAGTATTTACTGGTATTGAATAAACTAGTTCTTTCAGATGTCCTCAGAAGTAAAAGTCCAAGGGATTTAGATTCTAAGACCTTATTGACCTTAAAATAGGCCTACCTCGTATACTATACGGTTAAAATGAGGTGGAGTACCATCATGAATGTATCACATTTATATTCTTCTATCAAGAGGTACTGATTTCAATAAATTGTTTAAATCTTGCTGCAAAAATTGTAAATAAATCTCACCATTGAGTCTTCCTTCCAAAACAAAAGTTATTTCCGATTACACCAGCCCACATATTTTCAATAAACTTTTGTTTGTGTTTGTATTGATTTATAGCGTGGGTGTTTTCATCAGCCCAAAACTGTAAATTGTGTTTAGTTTGCTATCTCTTGTAAAATCAGCCTCATCGGTAAACAAAATAAGGTTAGAAAAATTTAGATTTAGGTTATGTTGCTGTATAAACCAGTTCGAGTATTGAAGTCTTGCGGGGTAATCACCCGGAGACATAACGTGTACTTTTTCAACGTGGTACGAATGAAGTAACTGTTCTTTTAGAGTTTCATGTACAATCCATTTTGTAACATTGTTTTGTGTCGCGAACTTTCTTATGCTCTTTGAAGAGTTGTCAGAAATATCTTGCAAAATTTATTCCTCTACGTGAAAGTCTCGTGCTTTCCTGAGAGAGCCTTCACCCCCACGTCGCGGTAAAAATGACCCTGAATAAAACATGTAGAAAATTGATTCGTTAACTCTAATAATTATTTTCTAATCATATTTTACCTGATTCTCTTAGGTTTCGATATACCTTTTGAAAGGTTTTTCAACAATGTTCGAGCTGGACATCTTTCAGCATAAAGCCTTCTTGCCTTCGAAGAATTTGACAGCTCTTCACTATAAATTAAATGCATATCAGCATACTCTGCGTAAGAATACTCTCCCATTTTCTAAAATTATTTTCACTTGAAGGTGGTTTTGACAAGTTTCGTCCATAGTAATTCATTATGTAGGTATTAACAATAACAACTTGATTTTTATCTATGAATTTGATGTTAACTTGCGCGGAATTCAGTCGAGATTGATTTCACCATGTACTGCGAATATTTTTGCTGAATATCGTAAGAACAAATGAATTTGTCTGGGAGGCGAGCGAACTTCCATGGCGATAACGGGTACAAAATATTTAATGCTACCCTACGATAGAAGGTGATTTCCTAAGCTGAAGGGAAATGCCATATTACGTGGATAATTCTTGATGATTTCTCGAGCCTCACGAATGGCAAATTCCTACGATAAATTTGAGCGTATTAAATCGAGTCCTACTGCGGTCAGGAAATCTTTTGCAGCGAATCCCAAAAAAATTACTGGTTTTGAGAATAAGTCGGAAAATGTTATCGCATAAAATTTTCCAAGTTCACAACTAATTGGCTCGAGGTGAACAATAAATTTGGAGATAAATTCGTATGCCATAAATGGACTTCTTGCGGGAGGTATTTTCTACGAATTCCTATAAAATCACTTCTTCCGCGAGTAAGTTGGAAAATTAAACCACATGGCTACTTATAATTTGCATTTGCTCCGAGCGATTAGTTGTGGAGTTGGAAAATTTTCTGCGATAGAATTTCCCGACTTATTCACGAAAGAAAGAAGTTTCTAGGAATTTACAGCAAAACATCTCTTGGAAGGGGGTAAGACTTTATTTATCGCGCGTCAGTTATTAGAAGAAATTTACCGGTAGGCCTGGAGGAGTTCATTGTGGACTGAGGGAATTATACGCAAGAGAATTTCTTGACTTATTCGTATAAGAAGTGATTTTATGTGAATTTGCTTTAAAACACCCCCCAAAAGGTGGTAAGACTTTATTTATTGGACGCGAATTATTCGTGAATAAATGCTGTTTACCCCAAATGAATTAGTTGTGTACACGAGGAACTTTGTCTGATAGACTTTTCCAACTTATTGGCAAATGAAGGGTTTTTAGGGGATTTGTAAGAAAACACCCCCGGAAGGGAGTAAGTCTTGATTTATCGCGCTCAAATTAATCATAAAAGTTTGTCCGTTTGTCCTGGGCGATTTAATGATGGACTTGGGGAATCTTCCTCGCTAAAATTGCCGGACTTATCGTGAAAGAAATAATTTTTGGGAGATTCGCAGCAAACACCCTCCAATAAGAGATTAGACTTCATTTATTGCGAGCAAATTTGTCGTGGGAATTCGCCGTTTGCTACAGGCCAGTTAGTTGTGGAATTGGGGAAGTTTCGCAATAGGATTTTTTGACTTATTCGAGAAAAAAAACACCCTCCGGAAGAGTGTAAAACTTCATTTATCACTTCAAATTAGTTGTAGGAATTTGGTTACGCTCTCGATGAGTTAGTCGTGAGAAATCACCTAGAGTTATCCATAGGATAACAAATTTTACTTCATTACAGCAAAACACCATCTATTAAAGGACAGTATTTGATATTTTGTACTCATAATCGCTCTAAAAATTCGCAATTCATCCAATCAAATTAGTTGTTGCGCGCCAGAATATATCGCAATTAATTTAGATAATTATTCCACATTTCCCCACACAAATGTTGAAATCGATGTCTCGCCCGTGAATATACTAGAAGAATTCATCGCTTTATCGAAGAGTTTCCGGGAATTTGTTCCTGGTAGTGGTAATTTGTGGTATTCACTTTTCGGGAATTATTCGCGTATACAGGGACTTCTCGGAGATTTTGATCAGAAATAATCGCGAACACATGGCAGAATCAGTCTCGATTGAATTCATGGTATTGCCATTCAGTCACGGTTAATTAACAGCATTTTCCTAGCAGGCCAATTATTACCAAAAATGATTTCTTAAAAACAATTGTATAGGTGTTTCGCTAAAATATATCATGTTAGCAAATGATACAATATTTAAAAAAAAAAATAAACGACAAATTTTCTTCTTTCATAATTAGCGTCTATTTAGCGGCAAATTATAATCCGGGTAATTTTGTTATTAGCCTTGCTTACTTCATATACATACTTATAACGCCTTACCAATAATTCGTCAAAAATATTCCAATTATTAGTTTGGAAAGACGCATTTTTACGTACTGTTGAAACATTACAGCTTATAAGTATTTATTTTGTATTTCTGTGTTTTATCAGGTGGTGTTGGTATTTTTACTCGTGGTTGTTCGACTCAATGGAATGCTCCAGCGACAGGATGGGGTCAACAATATGGCGGAGTAACCTCCGATTCCGAATGCAGTCAATTGCCAGAACAATTACAAGCTGGTTGTCATTTTAGATTTGGTTGGTACGAAAACGCTGACAATCCACAAGTTAACTTCGAACAAGTCAAGTGTCCAAGTGAACTCACTGCTCTTACTGGATGTGTTAACGACAACTTCTCTTAAAAATTATCTTAGTAAAAGCTAAACTGATGTTTTAAACATCTTTTTATAAATTATGTAAAAATATATTAAAATAAAAATAAAATAATGTATTAAAAAAAAAACAATTTTACTTAATGCTGATAATTAAATTAAAAAAAAAATTAATGCAAATTTAATTATTTTGTACCAAAAATCGTGAATAATTTACATTTATCTTGAATTTAAAGCAATTCATTCAAATATCAGTTCGTTGTACGTTAAATTTGATTAAATGATATCTTTAATTTCAATAAAGTAACCGAAAAGGTATTTTAACTTCTGTACATTAAAATTAATTCACAAGTACCCTAATACTAAAGGAATTTATGTTATTATTCAATATAAATTGCATGAGATTCCGGGAGATAGCGCAACTTGTAATGAACGTCTTGTTTAGTATGATATAAGTTGCTTAAGGGCCTGAATTTTCTTAGAGTAAGGTGTACATATCTGCCTCGTACTGACGGGAACCAAAGAGTTCGAGACCGGTCTAGATGGCGGACACTACCTATAGGAAAAATGTCCACTTTTTCCTTGTAGTTTCAGAATTTTTTGAACTCATATTAAATGTAGGTGTATTAAATATATGACAGCATATCTCAAATTCAATGAACATTGGCTGCATATTTAATATAAATAGTCACCTTAAAAAATAATGTTCAAATTTTCAATTTAATGTATGATTACATTAAATTTAATGAAATAAATTAATTTAAAGTAACTTAAATTATTAAAATAATGCATTACATTAAATGCATTTAATAGGCATTTGTGAAATTTGCTTCCAGCACATTTACATTAAATTTAATGCATTTCATTTTTACAGTGTATATAAGCGAAAAGTAATTTGTGGGAATTTAAAGTGGACAAAAACATCAATTTAAAATTTCTAAAGTGTTTTTTAAAATGAGAAATCTTGAATTAAAATATTCAGATCAGAATTTTACACATTGAAAGTTACACTAAAAAATATGTAATTAATTTGTTTTTTTGAACTTTAAGAAAACATTTACTCGCTAAGATAGTCCAACTCTAAAACCTGTCTTAGTAAACAATAATAAATTTTGAACAATGAAAATAAAAAAAAAATCATTTACTTTCATCACCAAATAGCAAAGATGAAAAATTTTGTTTGCTTTAGGAATAAAATTATTTTTAATATCGATTCTAAGCCTTCATCTTTATAGTCCCCAGTACAGTGACCTGACATTTTGGTAACTCATGTAAATGCTAAACTTCGTGAGCGCCTTCCCTATGACGAGTTCGACAAAATTTTCCTCTGGCAAAATTTTCGGCGACGGAGCCTCTCGGAGCTGTCAATTCGCGAAATTGTCATTTTGACGGTGTATTACAATGCGATACATGTAAGTAAGTTTCTTTGTCATTGTAATAGACAGATTTTATGATAAAATTAATTTTTTGGGACCGTAGACTACGAATTTGAAATTATTTAAAAAAAATTAAATATGGCGATCCAAGATGGCAGATTAAAGATTCTACATCTCTCGATTTTGTCTAAAATCAGTGTTGGAAGATTTTTGTTAGTGATAATTACGAATTTAAAGTATTTTTTGAAAAACTCAATCTGGCGTCCTAAAAATTTTACACTTTTCGATTTTCTCCAAAACTGTTCTTGAGGTGTAAATTATGAATTTAAAAGTATTTCTTCAGGATTCAATATGGCGAATCCAATATAACGGACTAAAAATTTTACATTCTTCGATTTTGTTCAAAGGTAGGGTTGAACCGTTTTTGAATATATAAATAGCGAATTTAAAATTATTTTAATGAAAATCTAATATGTCAGATGCTATATGACGGTATAGAAATTTTAAATTTCCGGTTTTCATTCAAAACTGGTACTAGGGGACTTTGAAGGGTTTATATTTAGATTAGATTAAGACACTAAAATAATTTTTTTTGAAATTCAATATGACGGATCCCATATGGTGGGTTGAAAATTTTACCTTATTCGCATTTTTTCAGATTTGGTGGTAGAGGGTTTTAGGATTCGTGTATTACGGATAAGAAGTTAATTCTTTATAACTGTTAGGTTGATAAGATACAAAATGAGGGACTGAAAATTTTACATTTTCTGATTTTGTCTAAAACTGATATTGCGGAGTTCTTGAGGCGTATACAAATTCAATATGCAGTATAAAATATATCGAAATAAGAAACTTATGTCTCAAGTTATTATATATCGATATTGGAAGGTTTTGGGGCCTATATTACCAATCTAAAATTAATTTGAAATTTAAGATAGTGGATTTCCTATGACAGACTAAATAATTGTTTAACACAATTTCACTGGGATTTGGATAAATCTAAGAATTAAAAATATTTAGTGGTTCATTTTAGGATGATTTACAACTTTGGATAAAATGGGTACTTTTTGCCACCCTGGAATCATTGCCAGGTACACTAATCTCGATTAGTACTTAGTTCAAATAATTTTTGGATATCATAATGAATTCAAAACTAAAAATTGAAAAATAAACTTTTATGTAAAAAAAATTGAACCGACTTCTAAAAGTGCACTAAAAAGTGAAAAATAACTAGAAATTTTTATATGAAATTGAAATTTTTGAGGTCGGCGCTGAATTATTTCTAAATGAAATAAATAACTACTAATATATATAAATTATAGTAAGAAAGCAATTACACATAAAGTATTTTTAAGCTATTTATGCGAATTATATTTTGTCAGGTATTAGTTTAGCGCCGACTTCAAAAATTTCAATTTCATATAAAAATTCCCAGTTATTTTCCACTTTTTAGAGAACTTTTAGAAGTCGGTTCAATTTTTTTTACAAAAATTTTATCTATTAATAATTTGTGGAAAAACAAAAATGCTTTTGTGTATTCCGATCTCGCTGTTGAGAACTACGGTTGGATATGTAATGAAAATACTTGATTTTGGAAAAAAAAACATGAAAAAAGACCACACGAATATAGATTCGTAAATTCTTTCCAAGAGACTTGCGGGCTCTAAGATTGTATCATAGAGGTGATAATTGTTTAATTTATTAAGATCTGCCTAAAACAGAGGAAAGG
The DNA here is from genome assembly GCA_034092305.1 of Diaprepes abbreviatus. Lineage (NCBI taxonomy): Eukaryota > Metazoa > Arthropoda > Insecta > Coleoptera > Curculionidae > Diaprepes > Diaprepes abbreviatus. The sequence continues at coordinate 1,869,214 of JASJET010000304.1, forward strand.
ACTTTTAGGGATAAGTGAGCGTGTCAAGAATATCAGGTTATCCATAGTGCAACAAGTGATGTGGTGGTTAGTTATTTATAGTCACATTTTTTGTCGCCGAGTATATTTTCGTTTTTTTTTTTAAATAAGATATTGTTCTTTGAATATTTTTGAATAAAAAGGGTTTTCTAGGTATAAGGTCATTTAGTCAACCATTTTCAGAACACATGAATTCAGAAGGACGACTGAAGTGTGTTCATGCAGTAAGGTCATTTAGTCAACCATTTTCAGAATACATGAATTCAGAAGGATGACTGAAGTGTGTTCATGCAGTAAGCAGGCTATGTAAGGATAATAGGAAAGTGCCTTAAAATTATTTTAAAATGAGGTTATTATTTTTCATCCTTTACTCACAAATGTATTGCTACTTAATACGTTTGATACACTTCAAAATTTACCTATGGATTCCACGAATAGCGTTCTTTAATATTTGGTAATAGACTTCTTGGTATTATCCGATAAATTAAGCCAAACGGATCTCACACTTCCTTCAGAGGAATCTTCACTCATCCAAGATATACTCAGAAATCATAACGATGAAACTCTATGGGGGACCTTTCCATCTTGTCCTAGATGTTATTATGGTTCTCGGCATTTCTCATAAAATTCGGGACAACTCGAGCTGTACCAAGTAGCACTACATAGCCTTGTACAGGTGTTCCTTAAAGTCCAGTCCATTGATATTACGTAGAAGGCTTTTCGGTGCTACGTCGGTTATTGATAGAATTATGAGCATTTACTCCCCACTGTTGGCATCTAGGTCTCTATATTGGGCGATGTTCTCATTGTGCTTGATTCTGAAACTGTTGTTATGAGGGATGGTGACATCTGTTAGTGTTGCTCGCTTGGAGGCTTTATATACTGAAATGAAGTCTGCTCTGTTACATATAACGGTATGATCTGTTTAAGAAAAGTCCGATCCTAGTACAGTTTGAACCCGTTGTTCTCTTATACTCTGATGCGATAAATCCTTCTGTTAGACGCTGGATTGTTTCTAATGTTCGGTATTCATATCAGCCTTGGTCGTTCTAGATCATGAGATCTCTAATTTTGTATTTCAGATAGTTGGGACGACCTTATCTTGCATAACTCTAACATCAACCAGTAGTTCGACGCTAATTTGTTGATATTTCTCTGGTTCTCGTCCACGAATAAGCTTATCTAATTAGGCTTGAAACTTTTGTTGGTCTGACTGGTGATAAGAAGTGAGTTTATCGTGTCTTCATAGAATTTTTTGTTCAGTAGTACTACGAGGATGATGTTTGTGTGCCTTTTTCGGGAGTATTCTGACTTTCTTCTGCAGACTTTCTATGTCCGTCCTATTCATAATTTCAAAAAAGTAACTGAATTCAAAGCATGCACAGGGTTGATCGCCTTAAATAGATTTTTATGTTTATGTTGTTTCGCTCTACCTGCCTCTCTCGTCTTATAAAATCGTTGGTTAATTCTGCTTTCGTTGCCGCAATGGTTATACCGTCCTACATCTCAAATTCTTACGGTTATATATTTAATTGTGTTTAAAATTTATCATTTATTAAGACCGAGTAGCATTCCTATATGCTCCAAGAACTTTTCCATAATTTTGAGATTTGTTTCAGCTAATTTCTGGTAGCAGCCATCAATTTAAAATCATCCATATAGAGAAGATGATTTAGTGTTGCCACCTCTTCACGATTGTTCTTAATATTGAAACCGCACCTGATGGAATTTAAGCGGCGTGATAATAGATTCATCCTAAGGAATAATCATTATGGACTCAAAGAATCTCTTTGAAATAGAGGAATTGCGTGTGTCTATGTTTTTGCTGGAAGATATTCGCATTAGGATACTAATTTTCCAAGTTGACATGAGCTGTTCTAAAGAATTTTATTTCGAAGAATAACAGAGTTATTAATATATATATTGGTTTGCTATTATCTGTTACGCCACTTGTATGTGTGGGTACTCTCTGCAGAATTCGGCGTGTAGTTGTTGTCTGTAGCCGGTCAGCATTATTATTAATAAAATTATATGATTTCAAGCCAAACGGCTTCGCACTCCCTCCAGGGAACATTGATTCATACCAGGTACACAACGATACCTAAAGTATGAAGCTCTGCGGGAACCCTTTTATATTATCCGGTGCTAAGTGACGTGATCTACTGTATTTCCTACGAACTTTCGGATGATTCACGCGGTTGCAAGGAGAACTGCTTTCTGAATCGGCTTTTACAGATGCTCACTAAGGCCCAGTCACTTAATGTTCTGCAGGAGGTTCTTTGGTATCACTCCAATTGTTGATAACATTATGGGAATCGTTTGGACGCAGCTCATTGCCCATTGTCTTCAGATTTGCACATCCAAGTTTCTGTATTTGGCAATCTTCTCGTTGTATTTTGGCCTTAGGTTGTTGTTGTTGGGTACAGCAATGTCGATTAGTGTACTTCGCCTAGAAATTTTATCTGTTAGTAGAATGTCTGGTCTATTATGAACAACTGTCTGATTCATTAGAACCGTTCGTTCCAATATAACTTGAATGGTTGTTCACAAGAATAGGCTCCGGATTGTATTATTATATAAGATTTTAAGCTAGACGTTTTCACACTCCCTCCAGGGAATATTGAATAATATTATAATTTAAAAAATTTTTTGAGTATTGATTTCCGTTTATTTTGAAAACGGTCAACCATATAATGTTTTATTTAGAGAATCAATTTTACTTAAAAATATTCAAGAAATCGTAGTTTATTTTAAAAATAGCAAAAATACACTCGGAAAAAAATGTGACCATTAATAACTAATCAGCCTTTTGTACGCAAGCCACTGGTTGCAATATGAAAAAGTTTGTGTTTTTAAAAAGAGACCTCCACTAACACTAATATATACCAAAAAGTTCATTCCTCTATTCTAAGTAGATTCTAATAATTTTATTAAAAACCACTTTTATTACACCATTTTCAAGGGCCTGCGGCTCCCTAAGGAAGCGTTTACAGACCGATGTTTATATGAACTTTTTTCATATTTACCATTTTCTAACACTCTGTTTATTATTCAGGAAAATTCCATGCATGTAAATTATATCTTTTTTAGTTCTTAAAATATATGTGTTTAACCAATTTTTTAATAATTTGGTTTAGATTAATGTCCGGTTAGTGGGTACAGCAACAAAAATTGTATATAAATAATGGTGAAAACAAATTTCTTTTTAGAAGTTTAGTGAGTGTGTGTTGATAACAGTGTGTTAATAAAGGTTCCATTATATTACTTGAAAGTAAAATCTAAGTGAGATATTAAATTTCATAAAATGAAGTTAATTTTACTAGTTTTATTCGTTATTGTTCAATCATGTAAGTATAGTTATTTTTGATTTTACTGTTAAATTGTTTATTCTCTATTCTAATATTCCTTATTCTCTAATAGATGATATCAATAAGTGTTTTTATTGAACACATATTTTTCTTTGGAGTTCTTTTCTTGCTAATAAAATTGACATTACTTTCTATATATTGTGGAGAAAGGGACATAGTTAAAAATTGTTTTAAACAAAACTAACTCCAAGTTAGCTAGCATGAGCAAATATTTTTAAAATCAAAGATTTTTTGCCATGACTTAAAAATATAAGTAGGCACGGATACAAAATAACATGGTAGATAGATACAATACATTTTATCAATATTCTTGTTTGTAAAATTTAAAGTGTAACCAATAGAAATGTAAATTCATTATTTTTTTTTATAGCAAAATTTTAATTTGATCATTTTAATTTATACTATCAACGGTTTTCGTTCGAAAAATTATATCCATCATTGAAATCGTATGAGAGGGGATATATGGCAAATGAAATTCTTTAAAATAAAAAATAGGCTCTTTCGGAACCGTATATATATATATATATATATATATATATATATATACAGGACTTCTACAAAAGAGAAAATAACCTTCCTTGATTCTATTACTATGAATAAAAATACATAAAATGCTCTACCAAAGTGAGTATGTCTAAAATGACGGGTCTTGTTCAACAGATACAGTCATAATCACTTAACAATAAGATCACATAACATGAAAAGATTGTCTTAAAAGGCAAAACTAATTTGATTAATTCAGAAAAGAATTTTCAAAACACGCGGACGTCGTTGAAACGTCATTTCAATTCAAGAATGACATCGATTTTTGACAGTTGAAAGCCCGTTTTAATAGATACAGTTTACACCGCCCAAGAAAGTAATCGTTCTGGGAACGGAGGTAACCGTACTTGAAAAATATTATGTTATTAAGCGAAAAGATAACGAGCAATGAAAATTATGACTAGAAACTGTAATAACAAATAAAGGAAAATGCTATTTTAATGTCAAGAGCGGCAACCTACACACCCCGTTGGACAGTGTGATAGTAATATTCAGAGCAGTGGTTAAAAAGTATCTAACTGAAAAAAATATAAAACCTTTGCGTAATTTATAGTTACTCATTACAATTAGAAAGCGATGGAAATCGATCCCCCACTGTTCAATTTTCTCAGTCAGATACTTCTTTACTACTGTTCTAAATGTTACTATCACACTGTCCAACTGGATGTGTAGGTTGCCGTTCTTGATATTAAAATAGCATTTTACTTTGTTTGTTATTACAGTTTCTAGTCATAATTTTCATTGTTCGTTATCTTTTCGCTTAATAACATAATATTTTTCAAGAACGGTTACCTCCGGTTCCAGAACGATTATTTGTTCTTGGGCGGTGTAAACTGTACCTATTAAAACGGGCTTACAACTGTCAAAAATCAATGTTATTCTTAAATTGAAATGGCGTTTTAACGACATCCATGTATTTTGAAAATTATATTCTGATTTAATCGAACTAGTTTTGCCTGTTAAAACAATCTTTTTTTGTTATGTGATCTTATTGTTAAGTGATTATGACTGTACCTGTTGAAAAAGACGTGGCATTTTATACATACTCACTTTGGTGGGTTATTTCCTTTAGTTTTATACATAGTAATAGAATTAAGGAAGGTTATTTCCTCTTTTGTAGAAGTCCTAAAGAGAAAGGAATAAAATTTCTCGAAAGCTAGACTAACAAAAAAGAGTTTTCTTTTCCAACCAAATCCTTTTGACTACAGCCCCACAAAAGTGCCTTAAACCTCTCTATCTGTTTAGTTGGCTTTATATATATATATATATATATATATATATATATATATATATATATAAATATATATATATATAAAGATTTAAAAAGATTTCTTTCTTTAAGAAATTATTATGAATGATTTCGTTAAAGAAAAGATTTAAATCTTTGAGTCGAGTAAAACCAGTTTCGTTTTACTGAAAAAAACATTTTTACCAGAAGAAAATCGGACATTCAAGGCAATCTAGCATATGTCCATCTAAAAGAATGGCATACATTTGCCATTTAAAAATCTATCAGATTCTCTAAAAGCTTTGTTATGGCTTAGAAATTTATTAGAAGAAAATATTTATTAAATTAAGAATATTAGTTCAGCATTATAGTTTTTTTAAGACGTTCACTGTTTTTTCTTAAGGATTTTTTAAAAGATCATCAATCATATTTCTTGTTTTCTATGAATTATGACCTAGATTCTGCTTAACTATTTTTATTTTAAATTTTGTTTTTAGAAAATACATGTTCGGTTGGTACATATTTGGCTACATATAATCGAGTCAATAATCACTTACTCCTTGCATGCCATTGCTCCCCTGGTACATCCTTTCTGTTGAGTTGTGATGATGTTATTCTATTCACAATATGCGTAGATGCTTTGTGTCAAGCAGGAGGTGATTACCTTATATAGTGTGGGAAGGCAGATGATTGGCCTATACTTAGTTGGGCTATGTGTGCTGTGTTGGTACCTAATACTTTCTGTCAGGAACAATGACATTTTTGCTGGGTTAAGAAAAACATCATTAATAAGATCAGCCAGTTGATGGTGCATACACCAGAACTTCTTGAGCCAGTAGTTCTGGACCTGGTCGAGACCTGGATCTTTCCAGTTATGGAATTCGTTGACTATTTCTGAGATTTTGTCGGTGGTAAATGACTCAAACTGAATCTGGCTGTAGTTTTTGCAGGTTTGGTGTTCTTCATTGATCCAGCCGGCTGCGAAGTTACAATTGGCGGATATGGAAATTTGTTTTCCCCAGAACTCTTCTACCTGTTCTCTGTTGGGATATATATTATCTGCCATGCTAGGTGAAGACTTCAGCTTACGGTAGAAAGTCTTTTCTGATCGTTGGAACAGCGCTTTGTCTCGTTTTCTCTTCAGCCGTCCTGCAGTAGCAGAGAGCTTCCGTTTCAGTGTGTTGAGATATTGCTGAGCCATATATTCACTGGATCATGTTGCGAATGGTACCGGACTCGATTCATTATTTCTTCAACCCGTCTTTGAAGTTTACTTATTCTCATGCCCCTAATATACTCCATCAGCTGTTTTATATCTTTTCGAAGATTTTCGATTTTGTTATTTAGACGTCTCTTCCATAGTGGTGTATTGGGTTCCATTCTTGCTGATCGAAGTTCTGTTACAATTTTAAATTATAAAGCTCTAGCTATTATTATTATACTAATAATGTGTGTTGGAAACGTAATTTCTCTTAAAAATTAAAATTGTATCAATAAGTAAGGCCCATCTAATAACATACAGATTTTTAAATTTTTCTTTAAATATTTAAAAAATTAATGTATATTAAAATATTTTAACAAACTAGCTTGAACATTGTAATCCAAAACTTGTTTGCTCCATCAAAAAGTTTAAATATAACAGCAATGATATATGAATAAGGAACCATCATATTTTACGAAAAAATTTATGAAAAGTTGGTTGTATTCAATTTCTTTAAAAAAAATGAAATAAATGTTGAGAAAGAAAACGAAAATAAACGACGATTGTAAAAAAAGGAGGTGGTAAGGGCATATTATAAGAATACAAGACCAATGGACAAATATACGGCTATACTAGCAATTCAGAATCGAAAGGATACTGCTAAAAGATTATTTAAATGACTGGAAAGAAAGAGAAAAAAATAATAGAAAATTACGATCAATGATAAGAAAAAGAGAAGTATATTCAATATTAGATTTAGTGATAAGTGATCGATTTTTATCATATCTTTGAAAACTACTTGAACATTGTCTTATGACAAATGTTAGCAAATAAGATAATTATGCTCCTTTAAGGTGCAAATATCAAATGATTATTTCTTTAAATTCATAAATAAATATTTATTATGATATAAATTATTTTTTAAACATTGGATGTTAATACCATATTATAAATACTTGAGGCTGTAGTGGTTTCCTGTTCGAGTAAAAATTATATTTTTAAAATATGGGTTATACTATTTTAAGTAACCAATTTTATATATTATACAACATAATCCGGGAAGAGTTGACAAAAAAAAATGGGTATTGAGTTTGGAAAATTTCGACGGTATTCGACCGATTTTCTGAAAAATTGACTGTCCAAAAATACATGTGCGCTTGTATGGGTTATTAGTACTGTTGTTTTGATGTGTTCTTGTAGAAAAAATTACTTTGAATTATCAATTAATTTTTAGGACAATTCTTATATAAAGTATACAATATTCGAAAGTGTTCTTGCCAGATCACTGACTCCGCCAAACAACTAACTCCGCCAAAATAGCATCTTGTGCAAAATTTGTGAGATTTTGTTACATACCAGCGATTAATTAACATTTCCAATGTCAACGTTTGGGTTTGAACATTCAGTTTGCTGTCTTTTGCAAGTTTTCTACGTAGATGCACTTTTAATACCAGTCATAAACTATGGTAATTTTCTTAGCGATATAACAAATTGCCGGCCTAGTTGCAATAATATCAAATCTTCTGACGTCAAGAGCCATTTATATTTTACCTAATTTTTTTGCACAGTTTGCACTAATATTCGTTACATGTTATGAAAATGCATTTTAAGATTAAAAATAAAAACATTTATACTGAAAATTAGTTTCACATTATTGACGATCAATGAAAAATAGGAAAATAATTAGCGTATACCTGTAGTTATTACTCGCTCTCATATTTATTATACAGGTCTGGAAAATCCACATCAGAAACTGGACGTTTCTTAAGTAAAATAAAGAAAATACTATATTATTCATCAAATCAGAATGAGACAGAAGAATAAGCATCGTAAGCATCGACATACGTGTAAATTACCAGTTTGGCCCTCGGATGAGGGGTAATACAATGCTGGCGCGGTGAGAGCGGGCGGCAGCATACGCCACGCCCTAGCACAACAAGAGGATTCCAAGTTATTTGCTTTCATTCGGCCGTCAAAGCGTAAGTACCGTGTTTCGCGACAATTTTTTTTGTTACAATGGTAGTTTATTCCACGGAACAAAAAGAACACATTATTAAGTGGTACACTATTCTGGTAAATAATCGGCAGATTTGCATTTACGTGTGAAAATCATCCTGTTCCTTGAAAATTTAGAATATCGGAAATTATTTAAAAATTTGAAACAACGGTTGTCTAAAAATTTGTAAAAAATGCACTGATAATAATGAGGAGCAACAGGTTCCTCAAATTACTGAAGAACGGGTAAATCGGGGAGACTGACGTTTGTAGTTTAGCAGAAATTAATTTTTCTTGCAATAGTACCGTAATTGCCTAAGAACTTGATATGAACGCGCGAACAGTTCGGAATATTTTAAAGCTAATAGGGATATAACCCCTAAAGTTTTGGCAAATACGCGAACCATATTTTACAATAGACTGGGTTATTGTCTCGCTCCAAGTGGAGGCCTGTTTGAACACCTCTTGTAGACTTTTAGGTGTTTTTGTTGATTGTAATTGAATTTAATTATTTGTTTATTTATTTATAATTACTGAACCTGTTACTTTTATTTTTTACCAGAATAAAAGTTTATTTTTGAGAACGAATTTAATTTTATAGTGATCTATTAGCTTATTTACTTAGAAATTACCGTTGCGTTTCATTAATGTTTTTGTTAGAATAAATGTTTATTTTATAACAGAAATATCAATTTTCTTTCCGCTCAACGCCCAACAAAAACTAACTTTTATGTATTTCGAAAATTTGATGTATTTAAAGCAATCAATGTATCAGATAGTCACTAAATATTCCAAAATCCGTCGATTACGTTATAAGTTTAGACGAGAAGTAAATACACCCTCTCATTCATTTCAAGGTACTGCTTCGTGTTGCACGGAAGTTAGCGGGGTTAATATTGCGGTAGGCGTTCCCTACGGTCTTCTGTCCGAACTATCTGAAAGAAGTTAGACGGGCTTAATGGGTTAGAATTTGAGAAAAGGCCAAAATAATTTCTAGTTAAGAAATTTAAAATAGAAGTTTGGCTATAGTAACGTTTCTATTAAACCTCGGTAATATGAACGGTCAGTCTTTTCTTTCTAAAGTTTTGTCTCAGGTTAAAGGCACCAGTGTTGTGGTTGCGTCGCGCCCAATTATATTTGTGCGCCGCTCTTCTATTGGACATTGGATTGTCGAGAAACAAATATCAACGATTACAAAATTGGGCCAAACAGAAAGGCAGTAATATATTTTCGCCGTACTCTGGTGTGTAAAATACAAAAAAAAAGCATATTATCCACATGACGAGTATCTAACTTTTATTAAATCAAAAGCCGAGGTTAAATTCCAAGGCTTATTGGATCATACAGTGGATCGAATTATATTGCTTAAAATTAGACGTCCTTGAACAAATCGATAAATTAGATTTGTAGATATGAGTTTCATTTGCAAATGGGGCTTCGATGGAACGTCAGGTCAGAGCCAGTACAAAATTAAATTCACTGATCCGACTATTTCTGATACAAATTTATTCCTAACCTCTCTTATTCCACTTCAATTAGCAGGTATTAACAAGCAAACTCAACAAGAACAGATTGTGTTGTACAACCTCGTCTACTATGAATTGCGGGCCTCTGAAATTTGAATTTATTAAGAAAACCGAACAAAAGTCTTTAACGAAAATAGAAAATTATGAACTCGAACCAGACAACTTGCACCATATAATAGAGTTTTCTTTGCCACCCGAGCTTCAATACAGTACAATTTATCTATGACGATGATAGATGGCTAGGTGAATGCTTTGGCTGGAGCGAAATCGGTCCAACGTTGTTACCTCTGCCAAACAACATCTCAGTTCAACAACATCGATACTGTGTCTCAGTAAATACAGAGTATTTCAAGCTACAGCAATTATAACAAAAATAAAGTGAAAACTGATCCTCCAGTTTCCCGTCATTTTACAAACTGTTGGAAGTGGACATTAAACTGCAATAGAGAAGTTTTGGGAATACAAACTTCAAACAGCAAGATTATTCTTCAAAGGATATTCTTGGTACAACATTCCAACAGGAATCCACAAATGACTTACTTCATTGACCAGATATCATAACATTTGCAATATTACCGATAGGTAAACTATCGAAAGATGCACAAAAATCAACGGACAAGTTAATAAGAAACTGTCGTCTAGACTTTGCCTGAAAATCTTCTCGAAAAAAAAATATGGAGGATGTGTTCCAAAACTTGTGGCGTCGATGGATCCTTATACTGTTTTTGACATAGTAAGGATTCGGATAACAATTCATACGTATTGGAGAATGAGAAAAGAGCTGTTAACAAAGAAGGCAGTGATTAAAAAGTTCTTTTTATTATTTTTATTACAGTCGTTATTCATTTATGTGAATCAATAAATATTATATTACTTACAAATTATTTGCATTGGTATATTTTAAGAAGTCTTAAGCATAGAGGAAAAAGTACTTCCGCCTTTTTAACGATTATCGATATCCATGTATTTATTATTATAGTATTATATTTAAAATGTACCTTGAAGTCAAGCGCAATATTTTATTCATGGAAATACAATTATTCTGTTTATTTTATTTTTAAAGCGTTGAACCACATTAGACGTTTTTCGAATTTATTTTTATGATTTTAGAGTTTCAGTCTGGGATTTTTATTTTTAATATCAAATCCGTGCTTTCGACCCACTGTATTTTGACAACCCGAAACCAGCGAAAAGTCCTTGCCCGACGCCATTTTTGCTAGAAATCTGGAAGCAAGCTACGATACAACAGTATGCTTTATTTCACTTCTTCAATATGGCTAAACGAGTTGTCCGTCGCTTTTTGTTACGTTCCCTTTAATGAAGAGGTTCTGTTCTCGACTTTCCACACCTGTATATTGTTATGATCTTCATTTATTGCCCAAGCACAGATTATTTGCGACACGCTCTATTACATTGGGAGAAACTGAAAATTAGAAAGAAAATGGTAACAGATCTTTACATTTTAGCGCGACGCGACATAAGGCCTTCCCATACAAAGCCAATTTCTATGCAGATTTTTATTGGATTAAACCTAACTTTATTGTATATGTTTCGTCGTGTAATTTCATATTCCCATTTTATATTTTTTATATAAAATTATTATATATAAAATATTTTTGCCCATAAATGTTATGAGAAACATCCTATGTTAGCCATGACTGTATGTCGAAATATGCTCCTTTTTAGATTCCCTGAAAATCCCTTAAGGTAAGCACCCAAAAAAAAAGATGTGTTGCCCTAAATTTAAAAAATTAACCAATGTTTAATTGTTATTTAAGCTTAGCTTACACGACGTTTGTTAGCTGTTGGAATGTTTGCTTTATTTCATGATTCTTACTGAAATCTTGATTTTTTATAAAATTTTTCACTACTCCGGTGATTTATAGATGTCGTTCGACTAGCGATATTTTTCAGTCTGGCATCGAGGGCGGTAGATGGCAGGTTTGTAATATCCTACCGACATACCTTGGAATTTATATTTCATATATCAGTTATTTCCTGCGAATGTTGCTCTCGGTCCAATACAGCTTCACTGACGAGACCATGAGCTGATTGAAACGCGTATGGAGAGAAGACCAGAGTGGTATTTGCAGGAAATCAACTATTTGAAAATCATGGTTTTTGGGTTTAGACCGGGTCAAATTGGAATTATTATCCATTGTATTGAGTTTGCCGATACTTGATGGAACTCCATATTATAAAATATAACGTAGTAAGACACGATTTTTTACTTAAAAATTCCACTTTAATTGAAATTTGAATAAAAAATATTCAACATGTTTCGCTACACGATAGCTTTATCAAGAATGAATCATTCATTCTTGATAAAGCTACCGTGTAGCGAAACATGCTGAATATCTTTTGATTCAAGTTTCAGTTAGAGTGTAATTTTTAAGTAAAAATGGAATTTCGCTACGTTATCTTTTATTTTTTAATTATTATCCGACTGAATTCAGTGTTCTAATCTCATAGAGTACAGATCCCTGAAAATTCCTCGTGTAATCTAAGGCGAAACGTCGGGTAATAATTCCAATTTGACACGGTCTACATCTAAGGAATGTGATTTTCAACTTAACCAAAGCCGTGAAAACTGTTGTTCTTTAAATAAACTGTTTGTATATATTCTTTCCTTTTTTCTGCCTGAAAGGAGAATACTTATATATAAATTTGAGCATTTTATAAAGGTTTACCGTTTTGTAGAATTTAAAAATGTTGAATATTTCCAAAGAAATACTTACTTGAAAAAAATCTTGTTACCATTTCGTTGAATATTTACTTTTTTTTTAGTAGGAGGGAATGCAGTTATAATTTAAAAAATCATAGTTTCTCCATGATTCACTGAAACGCCCTCTAGAAAAATCTAAATTGAATCTAAATTTAATATTAATTGTTTAAAATTTTACAAAGTTTTGAAAATATGCTATTTTTAGAATTGCTTTCCACTTATCTTAAAAACTATAAGAGATAAATATTTTAACTTTTTTACTTTTTACTTAAACATAAAGGACATGCCTTTTTTCACATTGTGGGCTTGATTGATTTATTTTATGAAAGTTATTAAAAAATTTTGAAGTTAACAGTTATTTCTTTTGTTTTTAATTTGCAACCTTTCATTTTTGGAAAACTTGATTACAATCACAATTTCATTAATAAGGAATTTTTTATTTAGTAAGTATGCAAGGGTACAGCAATATTGGCAAAACCTTCTACGAATCTTCTATAGTATATGCATAACCCGAAAAAGCTTCTCAACTTATGCTTTGTCAAGTGATCAAGTCAATCTTTTATTGTTATTTTTTTTCATCCGTGTTCAAGAAATTCAACTTTTTGTTGGAACATTAAGCACTTTTGGGATTAAGTCAATGGTCAGCGCTTTTATTTCTTGCAAAAACCTCCTGTAGATTTTGTGAGGGTTCATCAAAATTTTTTTCTCATAAATATAACATCACCAAGGAAGACTAGACTTGTTCTTCATGTAAGACCTCACAGTACTCTATCCATTAGTCGTTTAAATTTGACAGAAGCATTGCAAAAGGTGAATGGCATAACATTAATATGACCCAAACCAGCGGAGCGGAAAAAGCAGTATTTCCTTATCTTTCTCTTAGATGCCTACTTGCCAATATCTCCTTATCAGATCCAATGCGGAAAACCATTGTGATCTAGCCAATATTGTCAAAGTGTCATCAATTCTAGGAAAATCTAACCGTTCCATCCTACACTGCAATACAACCAATATAACAGGAGATGATCAAGGACTAGATGATTCTCCTATAACTTCTTCATTCAGTATTTTATCTACAAGTAACTAATAATTATGCCTCTCTAGAATCGTCTTGATATCTTTAAGTTTCTACGGCGAAAGATGTTTCCAGTTCATTTGAAGTTGCTCAATTAGTCTGTTAAATGACAATTCTGATGTAGCCTTGCCGCGTTATTCACATTTACCGCCCATTCTATTGACTTATCTCTTTACTAATCTTAACATAGTTAGTCAGAATATTGGTTACTATTATTGGTATGACGTAATTTGATTTGACTAATGCCTTCACTACCAAGTATTTACAGGGTTAATTGAAGTGTTGAACTAATTCGATGTGGCTTCCAGAACTCTTGTTCAGTCTTCCATAAATGATTTTATCTGTGCTTTCCTTTATTCTGGTTGTTTGTTCGGCAATAACTCTGATTAGTTCGGTATTGCGGTTCTTTGGCAGAATAAATTCTTCGGTAACAAGCTTGTTGTCGAAAGAAAATTCATGTTGATGAATCGGGACCAAACACAGAAAAAACTCATCTTCTATGTCAGCAACTAATACCAAATGGTATAATTTTAGCCTTCCCAGTTGAAGCTTCACTTACACTTCGCCAATTACATCAGCCGCTTTTCCATAAATCTAAGCACTACAAAAATGCAGGTAACATCGGAAGGAATAGAATATAAAATACGTAATTTAAAGAATAGAAAATCTCCTGGACCAGATCTAATTACTAACGAATTATTGAAATACGGATGCCAAATGCTTACCGAGGAGTTACAAAAGCTTTTTAATAAAATTATTAAAGAAGAGCAAGTACCGCAAAAATGGAAAACCAGCTATACAATTCCCGTACACAAAAAAAGGTGACCACAAAAACCCGGACAACTACAGAGGAATTACACTTCTTAACTCTGTCACCAAACTATTTACAGCAATTATTCGTAACAAAATTGAAGCGAAAATAGAGATCTCGGAGGAACAACAGGGTTTTCGAAAAAACAGGGGAACCACAGATGCCTTATTTATAGTGAGACAAATAATCGAAAAATCAATAGAATTTAACCACACTGCATACTTATGCTTTGTTGACCTAAAAAACGCTTTCGACCGCATCAAGAAGCAGCACATAACGGACATCCTAAAACAGAAAAATATTTCAGCGGAGATCATAAACATAATTGATGACTTGTACACAAATTCCAGCACAAAAATAATAACATCCGAAGGTCTAACCGAAGACATCAAGATAAACGAAGGGATAAGGCAGGGAGACTCGCTAAGCCCCTTCTTATTCAATTTGATAATGGACCGCATAATAGAGGACATTAGACCGAAACGCGAACACCAGGTGGGCGGATACAATATCAATATAATATGCTATGCGGATGATGCAGTCCTATTCGCAGATAACGAAGACGACCTCCAGAGATTGACACACCTATTTAACGTATCAACTAAGAAGTATAATATGCAGATATCAACGAATAAAACAAAGTGTATGGTAATTTCCAAGGAACCAAGAAGATGTAAGCTACAGATAGGAAATGCCATAATTGAACAAGTAATGAACTTTAAATACCTAGGCACTGACACAACAAGCTGTCGTAACCTTACTGGAGAAACACTGTCACAAAATACAAGAGCCCTACAAGTGGCAGGATGCTTAAGAGATGTTATATTTCGAAACAGATACATGAGAATAGAGGAAAAAACAAAAATATATAAGACCATGATACGACCAATTCTAACTTATGCCAGGGAAACAAGAGCAGACACTAAGAAGACAAAGCAGAAAATGAGAACCACCGAAATGAAAGTACTGAGATCAATGCTGAACGTGTCAATCAGAGATAGGCTGACAAATACCTTAATTAGAGAAAAATGTAATGTGCAGGACGTGGTCAAATGGACAAAAGAAAGATAAAGAGGATGGAAAGAACACGTTGAGAGAATGAGTGAAGAGAGACTAGCCAAAGTTTGTATGTATGGATGACCAAGAGGAAGAAGATTACCAGGACGACCACCAAAGAGATGGGCCCAGAGCTGGTTCTCTTCATCAGCAGAATAAGACGGGTGTAGATAGAATGACAAACAGGGATATCCTTAGTCAACGTAGAAGAAGAAGAAGAAGCTTTTCCAGTTACAGTTCTCAACGTTAGTTTTCTGGACAACAGCAGGATTTTAAATTTACCAACAAGGTTATTAGGATTTTTTGTAAAAAATAGTCCCTTGGATGCTTAATTTGACTGGTGGTCCTTATATTAAAGAATGTTTTATTTAAAATATTGTTTATAGTTACCATCATTGAAAGAATAAATTGCTTAGTTGGATTGAAATAGCAATCCTACAGCCTTTGTTTATTCCAATGACCTCGTTCTTTTAACTCGCGCATGTGATTTAAAATAAGCAAACATTTTATCTAGAATTCACATAAAATATATTTTGGGACTAGTTTAACTTGATTTTTTATAATTTTTAATCCAAAGTTTACAACAATTGTCATAATCATTATCAGATATCAATTATCAAATGTATGAGATATATTTGTAGTCAAGATGATAGTGTTGCTATGTCAGGAGATTGTCGAACTGTGTTAAAAAATCTAAATTATCTGAAGGTGAAAACCATTAAACGATTCTTCATGGTTTAAAGAGTTAAATTTTAGAAAGTTTAAAATCTGACCACATAATTTAAAATTTAATATCCATAATTAGGCATAATGAAAGAAAACGATGTTTTATTCTTATATTTGGTTAACAAAAATTTTACTTTTTTACATTAGAGAAGTTAGGAATAAAAAATAGCATTTCATTGTTATGTAAAAAAAAAGATGTGTATTCAACAATATTGAATATTTAGACAAAATTAAAATTTACATATATTTCTGAAAACAAAATAAAATTCAATTTTAAAAAATATATACGGTTGAAAAGAGAAACCAATTTATTCATGATATTAATATTTCTAATGTTGCTACAAGAAGAGGTTATTGATCTATTTCTATTTTTTAGCAATAGGAGTGACTGTTGGTAGACTTAGTGGTGAAGGAAGAACTACCAGATATTGGGATTGTTGCAAGCCCTCCTGCGCATGGAGAGAAAATGCAGGTCCACGGAATCCTGTTGGTTCTTGCGCCAAAAACGGAATAAATAGAATAAATCCTTCTGTTCGTTCCGGATGCGATGAAGGTAAGTAGTAAAAAACACCAAATTCAATAAATTTAACCAAAATAAAACGGCAAAGTCAATAAATGTTAAATAATTTTTCTTCATTTTAACTTTATATGATTTTTTTTTCAACTTTTACAGGCGGATCTTCATACGCATGTAACAATCTTCAACCCTGGGCAGTAAACAATTCCCTTGCTTTTGGATTTGTGGCCGCTTCTTTCCACGGTGGTGTCGATAACAGAAAATGTTGTGTTTGTCTTAAGTTCACTTTTATTAATGCTCTTAGAGGAAAAACTTTTATTGTTCAAAATGTCAACACTGGAGGAGATTTACAATCCAACCATTTTGATATTCAAATTCCCGGAGGTAAGAATACAAATCTTCGCTATTTTAGCCTTTTTTGATTAATGATACCAAGCTAGGGTTTTTTATACTTTACAGTCAATGAAAAATATTCATACTAGTGTCCGGTAGGTATATATCAGAATTTCGGCTGTGTACAGAAGGCTTCAAAAAATTCTAGTGTTTCATATAATTTTTTCCTTAGGCGTCCTATAACAGAAATATGTTTCCCAAAAGGGCTAACCAGTGAATTACTTTTATGGGATGTAGCTCTCAAGACCTATACCATTTAGATATTTTAGACGAGGGATTCACAACTTTTTTCTTTTTGCGAACGATTTCTAAAATCCGGAATATATTGGCGAATCCTCTGTGTAGTCCTTAGGAACAATAAATAAAACAGTAGAGTTGGGTTATTTAAATTCATTTTTGATATTGAATAACAGTTCATAACGAAAAACTATGATGTGATCATTTTTGTTAATTTGTTATTGCAAAAAGTCCAAAAAAAATCTAAATCGGTCATTTTTTTAATATCAATTATTTATAGCAAAATTAACTTTTTTTGAACTTATTTGGTTTAAAAAGACAGCTCTCATCTTTCTGAATAAAATGTTATTTGACAATAATAAATCGGAAAATTTGCTGCTCAGATATTGCAAATTGTTTATCCCAAGACGCAAAATATTGATTACTATAACTTTTTTTTGAGTGAATATTTTCACCTCTACAAAGATTCAATCTCTTCTTGAAGTCCTTAATTTTCATATGCTATTAGAGGCAAATGAAAAAATTAATAAAGGGGGTATTATTTTAAATAAAGGAATATAGCTAGAACCTCCTCTTTAGATATTTATAATTTAAAAATTCAAATACCGGAGTTCAGGTTAGTAACTTTTTTGGATCAATAGGAGCCGAGTTAGGATTTTTTTTTCAAAAAATAGCAGTGCTTTTGTTTATAACAATTAAGAAACAAATCCAATGATACTTAGAGAGCTGTATTTTCAAAATCCATGATCAGATTTTACAAAGTGCGGTTTCTGGTTATTAGAAATCATAAGTAAAATAGAGCGTCCGAAAAACGGGTAACTCGAAAAATTATGAATATTGGTGCCATTAGTTTTTACGAATAAGCTATATTTAATGTATTATTTGGAGTAATTATAAAATTTTAAATCTGTGGACAAGTTTAATATTAATTTTAATATACTATACCTAGTAAATAATTATTCAAGCTTTTTCATATTCAAAGATGAAAAGTGCAAATTTTAACTTAATAAAATCTTTTTCATATGTTTAATATATAAGTATAAAATAATTATGTAGCAAATCCCCAATAATGTAAGCTATTTATATAATTTTCCTTGTTTTGCTTCCGGTAAACGTTCTTCTTTTCTAGTGCCATCAAAAATGCTAATTAAAATATTACCATTTTCAAGGCTTGTTTAAGACAATCTGGTGGAAAGCTGGTTCTCCAATATTGACAGGAAGTTGATTTCACCTTCAAGTATATCAGGAAATCATATTTCTCTCACTAATTATATTAACCGATTGAGTATTATATCATATATGTAAAAAACCCTTGTAAATAAAATTTCACAAAAGCTGGTAAAAAATCGAAAAACTGGATATTTCACCACAACCCCCCTTTTTTACCCTGTGACGTGACACAAGAAAAAAGTAACACTTACATCGAATCAGAGATAAAAAAAAACTCCTAGTGTACAAAAGTTTAGTAAAAATTCATATAAATAATAATTTCATCTCATCCTTTATTTTTCACCCTTTGTAAATCTCATGTCAATAAAATAACCACGGAAATCGATGGAGTGCCTCAAAAAACCTCTATACATCAAATATTGGATGATTCCGTACATTATTCGAGGCTACCAGTTTTGGGCACGAACAGTGAATAACACTCTACCACTCAACCGGTTAAAAATTAAATATTTTACTTACAATGTGCGAAAATTCGTTGTACAGCGACCTTGTTGAAAATATGATTTTTTTGAATAAAGAAATATTAAAATTATTTTTATATAAGAGCACAACTATCGTAACGTAAAAATAGTCTAATCAGGTCATTCCAATTCGTTCTTTCAATCTTTCTTGCACATCTCCCTCCACTTCTCCTTGTACATCTGTTCTCTAGGCATACTTTGTAAAATCTGATCAGAAATTTTGAAGATTTAACTCTCTAAGTATCAAATGCTGTTGGATTTGTTTCTTAATTGTTATCGTAACCAATCAGAGTCATTGCCGAACAAACAACCAAAATAAATGGAAGCACGGAGAAAATTATTTACGAAACACGAGAACTCGGGAAACTACATCCTGTGAGTGAAAATAAAGAGAGAAAAACCTAACATATATTAATTAAACGGTTTGTTGCCGACTATTTAAATTACTAAATAAAAAATAAATCAATAATCCTTATATTTTGAAAGTGTGCCAACATATAATATAATGGTGGCAACAAACAATAAAAACATAACTATAGCTATCATACTAATCACAATTCATCATTATATATATATATATATATATATATATATATATATATATATATATATATATATATATATATATATATATGAATAGTTTGGTTATTCCGGGTTTCAATCCGTTCGTTCAAAAAATCGTTTTCACGACGTTTCGCCAAAATCTCATTTGGTATTTTCAGGTGCGGTTCGTCTCGTTACTCGCTGAGAACTGATGGTGGCCTCTGAAGAATTTCGAGTTTTGTTTAGTTGGCTCGCTGCCTGATTGGGTGGGCGGCTTCGTAGGCTCCTCCCCTCTCCCGAGTGCGATATATTTTGTTCTTGTATGCAGGTCTCTCGTGTACTAATTGATTTTTGTTGTTTCCTTTCATGATTTTTTATTAATGTTTTCCATGTAGATGAAAAATTTATAGCATCGTCTCGTTTATTTAGCTGTCCCGCTTTTTCGATTTCTAGGGCCTCTCTTATGACGCGTAACTTGTAGTTCTGTACTGGTGCTATTTCTTTTGTTTTTTCGAAATCGATGGTATGTCCGGTTATTTGGTGATGTTGAAATAGGGCTGAGGTTGTCTGTTTGTTTTTGATGCTATTTCTATGTTCTTGGATTCTGGCTGATATGCGCCTGTTTGTTTGTCCTATATAAGTTTGATGACAATCTGCACATGGAATGCTGTAAACGCCATGATTTTCAAGGTTGGTCTTGTCTTTGGGGTTTCCCAGGATGTTGGCGATTATTTTTTGTGGTTTAAATATGGGCTGTATATTGTGTTTTCTTAAGATTCTTCCAATTCTGTCTGTTATTCCTTTTATGTATGGTATTATGGCTTTGTTCCTTGTTTGATCTTAGTCTTTGGTCTTTGTTGTAGTCTTTTCTTGTCTTTTTATGGCTTTCTTTATATCTCCTTGTGAGAAACCATTCCGTTCTAGAGCTGTTGAAATGTGTCTTATTTCGTCTTGTTTTGTGTCAGGTTCTGTTAGGCGGAGAGACCTTGATACTAATGTGTTGACTACTGCCTGCTTTTGAGAGGGATGATGATGTGACGCTGCATTGAGATATCGGTCAGTATGTGTGGGTTTCCGATATACGCTGAAGCCCAAGGTGTTGTTGAGTTTCCTAGTTAATAGCAGGTCCAAAAAAGGAAGTTTCTTTTCTTGTTCGATTTCTAGCGTGAATTGGATTCTGTGGTGGATATTGTTCAGATATATGAGGAAATCGTCCAGGTGTTCTTTTCCATGTGGCCATATTATAAAAATATCATCGACATAGCGTTTCCAAAATTTCGGTTTTAAAGATGCCCTTTGCAGTGCCTCTTGTTCGAAATATATCATGAAAAGGTTGGCTATGACTGGTGAAAGCAATGACTCCATAGGTGCGCCATCTGTTTGTTTGTATATATGGTTATTGAACATGAAGTATGTGTTTTTTAGGCAGTGTGCTGCAAGTTCAATTGTGTAGTCTGGAAAATCCTCGTTCAAGGCGATTTTGTCCAAAGCCTCATCCAATCGCTATATCCAAGCATACCATCAGCGAGTAACGAGACGAACCGCACTTGAAAATGCCAAATGAGATTTTGGCGAAACGTCGTGAAATCGATTTTTTAACGAACGGATTGAAACCCGGAATAACCAAACTATTCATTCTACCATCCGTGAAAATCTACAATATAAAAAATATAAATATATATATATATATATATATATATATATATATATATATATTATTAAGGACTCTATAACATTCTCAATGGTGTAAGGCTCTACCTCTATCAGTAAATTAAAAGTAGTCTTTTTTAGTACTTTCAAGTTACTAGTTTACTTTATGGCATTTAGAGTTCAAAGTTCTGAGTGCTTGGAGCCTAAGGTTCATTGGACTGGTAGTAGGGTCAGTGGTGTGGACAAGCAAGTTAACTATTGCGGTGTAGGTTATGAATTTATGAATTTTCAATAGCTCGAAAACGAACAACAGGCCAAAGATGAGACGATGTCGATTTTGAACTTGAAGATCAAGAAAAGCGACCAAACAAAGAGTGTGTTATTCTATCATATAAAAGGAAACCAGTGCAATTCGTGCAGCAACCTTTGATTCTACTTTTATATTAAGGAGTGTTGGCTAAAACGACTACCCTTTCGATAAACTTTGGGCCCCAATAACTGAGCGCATAAATTTGAAGAGAATCAGTATACTTAGTCCCTTGAACTCCGGGTGTGAGAGTTGAAAATTTTGATATATTGGTAATGTGCTCACTTTTCTGATAGAGTGAGTCTATACTTTTGATATCCGAAATTTACATTTCGTGTGGGGTATGTGCTTTGAGCAGTAACATGCATTTCGTTCATGCATAAGCAAAATCCAATTCTCTACAGGCAAGAAGAATTTTTGTCCAAAAATTTCCAAATCGGAATTAACCGGATTGTAGGAACATTTTTGAAAGTGCTGATCGTAATTTAAGATACATAAAAAGTAATGAAGCGTGAATTAAAAGTTTCATTTTGATAAAATCTTAAAAATTTGTAAATTATTTAAAATATTAAGTACATATTTTTGTAGTTAATTAAGCAGGTGTTTAAAATGAGCGCCTTGTAAATATTTTATCTGGCAGATTTTACTTATCGCTATGTTTAAAATAACATTCCAGGATCATATTGATTAAGATTGCAGTAATGAACTATTCTTTGAAGCAATGCTTCCCTAGGGTTAACTGATATTGAATAAACATGTCCTTTAAGATTTCCCCTCCCCTCTCTCCAAAAAATGTATCTAACGGATTTAGGTCAGGAGATCTTGGTGGCCATGAATCAGACCCGCCTTTACCTATCCAACGATTATCGAACGTATCTGTTAAATGGCAGCACACTATCAGTAAATTTTTAAAATATAGTGGAGTATCATCGTGCATACTCTATATCTGAGCATTAATTGGAAGGATACATCTTCAAAAATATTACTTAAAGTTTGGTCCAAAAATTGTAAATAGAGTGCACCAGTTAATCTTGCTTCCAAAACGAGAGACCCAATCAGATAATTCCAATGATCTCCTTTTAATCATTAATCTTTTTTGGTGCCTAGTTTGTATCATTTGATAAAGATTTTCTTCAAAACAAATGTTGCGTATACCTTGTTTTCGAAAAAATTCATAAACAACCCACTTTGTTGTGCCTATTTGAACTGCAAGATTCCTTACGCTATTCAAAGATTATCAGCAATCTCATCAAAATTGTGTTTTTCGCCTGCAGGATGATTTCCAAAAATGAATTTCTAAAGATTTATTTAAGCACACTTATATTTTATTTATTGTTCACCTGTTTTCCTTATACTGCGATTAACCCTTTCAAATGTTCTTCTATCGGGTAGATTTTGATTTGGAAATATCTCGGTTTAATTTTTTTTTGCCTCCAGAGAATTGCGTTGTGCTTGTCCGTAAATTAAATACATATCCAGGCGTGGATCCAAGGGGGCGGGCGCGGTGGGGGTGATCCTCCCCCCCAAGAGCTTTGAGTTCAGGAAAATATACTCGATTTTACATCTTATACTATAGTTTATTCAAGAACTAGAGAGAGTAATAAATCATTTGTGACCCTTTTTTTCTTCGTAAATTACCTGTGTTCTTTAGTCCGGTGTGGAAAAATCGGTTAGATACATATATTTTTCATGGGAATGGATTAGAAATTTTATAATCAAAAATACAGATTTATAATAATGGACTATTTTTGTTGGATAACAATAGATATTTGGAAGTATAAAGCATTAAAAAGGATTTTAATCCTTGTCATAGGCGTCAGAAACAGGTTTATTTTATCAGTAAGAATTTTTGGCATAGAATATTATTTCGGTAATAAACTTAAAATAAAAAAAATTTATTATTTTATTTCTTATGATTTCTTAACAATTCACATACATTACAAAATATAGACAATTTTGACATATTTAACACAAATCACTACTGTATTTTTATTATTTTTAATTTTGGCATAGAAACCGTTCTAGGCTCATTCAGACTAAAATGTAGCTTTACTGCCTCAAAAAATTCTAAGTTAAAATTTAAATACTTACAAAATGCCCATTGTCAAAAATACAAAAGTTAAACGTATAAAAAAATAAATTCGTCCATATAATATTAAATTTTTTTCGGGGCTCTCGGTCATTTTATTATTAATTAGAACCATTTTTAGGACATTTGACGTTTCAGTTTATTTATTTTTTAAACCGTCTGCACAATTACAATTAAACACTAAAGATTCAAATGTAATTAATTTTTATATGTTACAGTTAAAATTAGATCAACCTATTTTTATTTCTATTGCACTGACATCTTAATTTAATTTACTTTATTATATGGAAATCCGATAGCCCCAGAAAAATAAAATAAATTTGTTAATTCTACACACAAAAAGGACACAAACACAATAATAAAATAATAAAAAAGATTATGGTTAATTGGAATTAAATATATATATATATAAAATTAAAAAATGGGACACACTAAAATAAAAATATATAAAAAAAATAAAAAAATATATAAACAAACATTAAACAATAAAATACAACAAAAACCAAAATTTAAATAATAAATTGTGTTTACACTGGTAAACATTAAGTATCTAATTCGTAAAGTCAGTGAAGCTATCTTCGCTCAAATTAATTATAATTGGTTCTTCTATTTCACTGATCTTGAGATCGAGTTTCCAAATTTTGATTTATCCTTTTATTATATGGACTTTTCCCAATTTTTCGCAGTAACTTTATTAAAAAAGAATCTTTCAAAAGTTCAGTTAAATTACTAATTTTGTAAGTTGTGTTATTTCTAGCAACTCTACCTTTTACTTGAGAGAGATATTTCCTTCTCCAAGGGTCAGTTTCCGGACGATCTATAAGAACAGATTTCCTATCTGGTTTTTCCCAGCAAAAATTAAGTTCTCTG
Source organism: Diaprepes abbreviatus (assembly GCA_034092305.1). NCBI lineage: Eukaryota > Metazoa > Arthropoda > Insecta > Coleoptera > Curculionidae > Diaprepes > Diaprepes abbreviatus. Next base: position 1,893,783 of record JASJET010000304.1, read on the forward strand.
AACAATTTTCAAAGCTCAGTTCTTTTAATTTCAGGTAAATCCCGATCTTCATTGATTTAGTCAGAATTTTGTCGACGGTTGGGATCTACTTCTCATAATAAAATGTATGTACAAATTCTTTTATTGCAGTTTTCATCTCTTCTTCCAACGAGGTTTTTCGTCTGCCTGTGATTGAGTGTGGCTTGGGAGTACTAACAATACCAGTCGTTTTTTCCTCCTTCAGTATTCGGTACAGAATAGATGTTCCAACTCCTGTCATGTTGGAACACATCTCAACATTATTATCTAGATATTGATATCTTAAGGCATCATAAACATTCATCGTAATAAGTTTTTCGTTGAGGAAAAAATGCCCTGGTTTAACGATTTTGGAATAAATATAGAGGGGGAAGCCATATCTTTTGGGTATCGCACTAATCTCAAATAATATATAAAAAGCAGCGCAAAGAAGATAAATCACTAAGGGCACACAGTAGGGTGTACTTTGCTCATTGACAAAAATTAAATTGAACTATCAGAAATTTTATTGTTGGAGTAAATTTATGAAAGCTTATAATATTTAAATATAATTAAATATAATTAGATTTACGGCAGTCCTCAGTTACCTGTGGCACTGGTACAGGTACGTTGGAGGTTTCGGTAACAGTTTTAATACTCTCTTTAGTTCTTGAATAGAGTATAGGAATGTGTATGCTTGCGATCGCCCTCCTCCCTCCCAAGAGCTCAGAGATAAGATTCTGCCTTTTATATTAGAAATGTGTATGCTGCTGATACTCCCGGCCCGTTGACAACTTGTTTTTTTTTGCGATAGCCGTCCCCCCAAGAGCTTTGAGTTCAAGAAAATAGACCCGATTCTGCCTCTTATACTAGGAATGTGTATGTTGCTGGCACCCTACCCCTCTTCAAGAGCTTCAAATTCAGAAAAATAGACCCGATCCTACATTTTACACTAGAAATGGGAATGTTTCCGGTGAACCCCCCCCCCCCCCCGTCGACAACTTGCTTTCGCTTGCCATAGTGTACTTTTGTGAAATCACCGCCCCGCCCCCCCAAAGAGGGAGGCTGGGTCCGCCCCTGTGCATATCAACATATTCTGCTTAGGAATATAGCTCTATTATTTAATTAAAATTTAACAGCTTTTTAGAATCTTTTTACATTAAAGGTTACGCCTGTTAATTTTTATCATTGTATTCTAACTTCTCTGAATTAATTGCAATTTGCAAGCTGCATGCAAACAAAATAATTTTTCACGAAAAAGGTGGATTTCATTAAAATAAATGTAAATTACCTTTTTCCTGACAACTGGCTAAAATATGTAAGAAAATGTAGAGTTAGCTCTGAAAAGTCATACTCAACAAAATTTAGGACCTACGAGTCCGTCCTTAACTTCCTTGATTGGAATGAAGGTTGCTTATGACCTGAATTTATGAATCTTTATCAGTTATACTGGTATATGTTAAAATTTTACTAAAATTTATAAGTCTGCTCAAAAGCTACAATTCAAAAAGTATATCACTGATATCTTCACCATGGGGCATCTTCGGAAAAAGAAATGAAACACTCCTGTTATTTTAATGCATTTTTGTACTAACGATAGACTGACTTACCGGACAAGTTGCTTATAAATACAATATAACCTAAATCAAATAATTTTTAATATAAATAATATTATAATTATAAAATATTAACGGATCAAATAGATACAATCCATTTAAAAAAAAATACAAACACTATTTAAAACAGAGTCAGAATTAAAAAACTTAAAAATCTAAACAGGCATTAAAGTGCTTCAAAAGACAAGTATTGACAAAAATAGTTTTTCAAGAATTGTAAAATTTTTAATTTAAAGACACTAATTGGCAAATGAAAAATATCAACTCGGTAGGAACTGAATTCATTTCCCTACACATTCGAGAAATAGGACTGTTAATGCCATAATTCGTTCGGTGATATATCACCTCAAACAAATTGTACACTCTAAAAGCTCTTGGACGAACCGATAATCCAATATTATTGAGTAGTTCAGGAGAATCAATACAAGAGTTAACAATGTTATAAAGTAGAACGAGGTCAAGATATATGCCTCTCACACACAATGGTAGCAACCTCAAAGCATTCGCAGTATCATCATTTACAGACCGCTCCTGCTGCATTCCCTGCTATCGCAAAAAAACAGTTGTCAACGGGGGGGGGGGGGAGAGTGCCAGCAACTTACACATTCCAAATATAGAAGGCAGAATCGGTTCTATTTATTTGAACTCTGAACTCTTGGGAGGGAGAGGGCGATCGCAAGCATACACATTCCTATACTCTATTCATGAACTAGAGAAAGTAATAAAACTGTTACCGAAACCTTCAACTGAGGACTGCCGTAACTCTAATTATATTTAAATATTATAAGCTTTTATAAATTTACTGCAACAATAAAATTTCTGATAGGTCAATTTAATTTCTGTCAGTGAGAAAAGTACACCTTACAATGTGTCCTTAGTGATTTATCTTGTTTGCATTTTTTTATATATTATTTGAGACTAGTAAGATATCCAAAAGATATGGCTTTCACCTCAATATTTATTGCAAAATCGTTAAACCAAGGCATTTTTTCCTCAATGAAAAACTTATTACAAAGAATGTTTATGATGCCTTAAGATATCAATATCTAGATAATAATGTTAAAAGTTCTGTTGAGATGTGTTCCAACATGACAGGAGTTGGAAAATCTACTATGTACAGAATACAGAAGGAGGAAAAAACGACTAGAATTGTTAGTACTTCCAAGCCACATTCGATCACAGACAGACGAAAAACCTCGTTGGAAGAAGAGATGAAAACTGCAATAAAAGGAATTGTACATACATTTTATTATGAGAAGCAGATCCCAATTGTCGACAAAATTCTAACTAAAATCAATTAAGATCGGGATTTACCTGAAATTAAATGAACTCAGTTTGGAAATTGCTCAGAGAACTTAATTTTTGCTGGGAAAAATCAGATAGGAAATCTGTTCTTATAGATCGTTCGGAAACTGTCCGTTGGAGAAGGAAATATTTCTCTCAAGTAAAAGGTAGAGTTGCTAGAAATAATACAACTTACAAAATTAGTAATTTAACTGAACTTTTGAAAGATTTTTTTGAATCAAGTTACTGCGAAAAATTGGGAAAAATCCATATAATAAAAGAATAAAACAAAATGTGGACATTCGATCTCATGATCACTGAGATAGAGGAACCAATTATAATTAATTTGAGCGAAGATAGCTTCACTGACTTTGATTACAAATTAGATACGTAATGTTTACCAGTGTAAGCACAATTTATTATTTAAATTTATCTTTTTGTTGTATTTTATTGTTTAATGTTGTTTGTGTATTTTTTATATATTTTTATTTGAGTGTGCCCCACTCTTTAATTTTATATATATTTATTTCCAATTAGTCGTAATTTCTTTATTATTCTATTATTGTATTTGTGTCTTTTTCTTAAGCGTGTAGAATTAACACGTTTATTTTATTTTTTTGGGGCTATCGGATTTCCATACAATAAAGTAAATTAAATTAAGATGTCAGTGCAATAGAAATAAAAATATGTAGGTCTAATTTTAACTGTAACATATAAAAATTAATTACATTTGAATCCCTTTTTAGTGTTTAATTGTAATTATGCTGATGGTTTAAGAAATAAACTGAAACGTCAAATGTCCTAAAAATGTAAAAAGGGTAAAAAATGATTTACTACTCTCTCTAGTTTTTGAATAAACTATAGTATAAGAGGCAAATTCGGGTCTATTTTTCTGAATTCAAAGCTCTTGGGGGGGGGGGGATCGCCCCCAACGCCCCCCCCCCCTTTGTTTCGCCCCTGATCGTACTACAGAGCAGTATATCACGATTAAAATCTGTAAGCATTATGGTGCAAAAAATGTCAGTAAATTGCAAGATTTAGATGAAGAATAATATGGCTGATATTCGGATATGTTCAGTATAACATGAAGGAAAGTGATTTTCCCATCCCTTGGACATTATGTCATGCTATTTTTAAAATTTCAAATTTTCTCTAATACAAGTAAAAAAACATCAGCACATGACGAAGGTTACGTTTTGTATGATAGTTTATTCAACCTCAAATATATCCGCCTCTTCAGTAAATTAAGGGGGAACCCCAGTATGACCGGTCTAAAAAACTTTATTTTTATTTTACATTTTCTGGCGTATTTGAACTCTCAATCATGTTTTCTTGACCTGGTAGGAAGCATAACTCTAGCTATAAATGTCCGATTTCTTGAAAATACAAATTTTAATAATTGCAGTAGCTAAAGTTGTACGCAACCTTTTTTATTTTCAAAATTAGCTTTTTTAAGCCTCTGAATATAAGTAACTATAGTTATCGCGAAAAAAAAATTTAACTTTGAATACCCGTCATTCTTTTTTTCGGAAAAAAGGCTACGTACAACGAAAAGTACCTTTATATAGATTTAAAAAAATATATATTTTTTTCTTCTCGAATAAATGATCCGACCGTTGAATTTAATAACTTTTTAAACTTTTAAATTTTTTAATAAAAATTTATATAGATTTCATGTATGCTTAATAAGATATCTTCTTCTCAAATCCTAATTAATTAATTTAATTACCAAAAAAAAAATCGACAAAAAAGATCTTTCTTCATCCTCTCACAGTGGTGTTTCCCCTAAACTCCAAAGGATACTTTACTGATTGTAAATTTACATATTTTTCCCAGGTGGTGTAGGTGTCTTTACCCGTGGTTGCCACACACAATGGAATGCTCCATGGACAGGTTGGGGTAAACAATATGGTGGAGTCAGTTCAGATGGTGAATGCAATCAATTACCAAGGGAACTGCAAGCCGGTTGTCACTTTAGATTTGGCTGGTTTCAAAACGCAGACAACCCACGAGTCAGATTTGAACAAATTAATTGTCCAAACGAACTGACTTCTCGTTCCGGATGTTCGAACAATGGATCCGATTAAAATTGACTATATTTAAATAAAAATATATATATTTTGATATTGTTATGTAAATTTACATTATTATTGTTTTTAGATACTTATTTATTTAGTTATTTCTTTTAATAAATGTAAGGTTTCACAACTATGTTAACCACTTTTCTTCTATTTGTTAACTTTTCTAAATGAATTGCTGAAATCCCAAAATAATTTGAGTAAACAGAAAGTTTTGGGAGACCTCTAATATATGTGAAATAGTTACATTTGCATTTGTTTTAAAGTTTTAAGTTTAAGTATATTTTACTTTAATAATGGATTCTCTGTGCTTGTAAAATTGTAATTATTTGCAAAAGATAAATATATTCTATTATAATTATATAAAAGTTGTAAATACCCTCAAGCACTAGATTGTTGTTTTATTAAAAAATCTGTTTAAGCAGTATCTCCTCCTCTTCCTTCTCCATTATATGATAATTATATTCAATAATTTCTTTCTTAAAAAACTTCTCTAAAGTTATATTGATATTTCTATCACACTATTTAATATTTTTGACATTTCTTTTAATGAAGAAAATGTGTTATTCAAAATTTATAAATCTGAGTAAAAAACAATTTTAAAAAGAAAAGATACTACCATAAATTATTATTCAGGTTTGTATTCATAAGAATGTACAACTTTTGGTAATAAAGATGTTTGAAATTATTCTCAAGGAGAGATTATTAAAAGCCCAGTTCATTTTTCGTGTCCATATTTATTTTTTTGTATTTGACGAGAAGGTATTTTCATTATTTATTATCTTTAATGATTAAGTAATAAAAATTAAAAAACTGAACTTTTCGATTCGTTTCGAAGTATTTTCAGCAGTATTTAGGTTTTTTAAAAATTATTCAAGGGCATATAATATGGTTAGATATCAAATTACAAAACGTAGTTTTAACAACAATCTTAATATGTATCATCGCTTTCGGAATGCGCGGAAGCGCATTCTTAATACTCTATAGGTATCCTCAACAAACCTTTGAACCAATGATATAAAATGAATATTTTTGGCTACAAATGCAGCAATTTACCTGTCATTTTTTTGTTAAAGTAGTATGGGTTTTCAAGAATTTTTGGATTGGGTTATCATTTACCCCATAGCTATCGAAAAGTCACTCTCAGACCCAGTTAACAAAAAATTGATATTTGATATTTATCTGTACAGGATAGAAAATAACGTATTATTGAAAATTTATGGTAAAATTAATTAATTATTTAGGATAACAATAAGTAAATATTGTTCTCTAAATTACTTATTTTATTATAATAATATATCTTTTATTTAACATAGATTATGTATGATTACACAGGTTTACAAGAGTGGATGCCTACCAGACCATTTTATTCTTATGTAATTAGAGGTCCTGAATCCAAATCTGAGTCCGCTAACCCCTGTCACGTCAGGTTCAAGGTAATTTCAAGGTCAAATGCAGCCAAGTTCACTCAATAAACCTGAAGAAGTAGATACTTATGTTCTGGAGGTGACTGAATCTGAATTAGTGTTTTTTTTTAAACCCCAAAGGTTAATTAGGGATCATTTTAGGATCATTTCAAAGTCAAATTAAAGGAAACACCAAATTAATTTGAAAAAAATATAGGTTTTGGGGTCGCTAAATCTGAATTCGTGGTTTGTTTAATCCCCCAAGGTCAGTCAGAAATCATTACAGGGTCATTTCAAGGACAAATTGAAAAAAAAACACTAAATAAATTTGAAAAAGAAGATATGTAGCTTTCTGGCGTCAGTAAATTCAAATTCGTGGCTTGTTTAATCCTTCAAGGTCAGCCAGAGGTAATTTTAATGTTATTTCAAGGTCAAATTGAGAAAAATCTAGTAAATAGTTGTGTTAAAGGAGATATGTTATGACGCGTTTTTACGTAGGCGGGGAGCAGGCCGTGCTCTTCGGCTCTTCTTCGCTCACGGCAGCGGAACATCGGTCAGTGGATATTTCTCGTGCAGACAGTCATCGGTCAAATGCTCAGCGCAGGGGTATCGGGTTGACGGTATCTACGTATATTCGAGTTATCCCTGCTCTCTCAACTGATCAACGGTTTGACTGCCTGAAGGTCAAAACATCCACTCGGTTGTAGGTTCTCGGGCGCCACCCACGGGATTCATGTGGTCGGGGGCCCCCTTATGCACCGGGCAGCTTGTTACAGTGGAGAAACGGCAAGCCAGGGGTCAATTGTGCGTATTAGTGCTGGCTGCCGGCTGCCAATTGTTATATATAATGTTAAAAATGAGACTAGGTAAGAAAACAAACGGTTATAAAACATCCTGTATCCTGTATTCCATTCTTTTATACAAAGACGTGGCCTAAAACTAACTTACAATCTAAGGTGGACAATAATATAAACAAATAAAACGATCTGGAGGGCAAGAGTATGTTTTGAGAGCTGTTCACGTTAGTTCATACTGTTCGGTTGCGTTTAAGACGGTAACCCGGCGGTATAATTCACGACGCTCTCCACGTACCTCGTACTATACGATTGCGACACTATTCACGACGGCTTGTACGTAAATTATCGCGCCTCGTATCTAAAATCCGCGTTCACGGCTCACGGCGCTTCGTATTAAAATTCGACCGACGGCGGTATACTCGGCAGCGTTCGGCGATAGTGACGTCTCTACACGGCGACGGTGATCTCTATATGCGGCGGTGGCGACAAGCGTCGGGGCGGCAGTTGTTTAGCGCCCTTGTCAACGGATATCGGAGGGCACCTGGCGGTAAAACACATTCCTGGTCAATACAGAAACAAAGATAATATTGACGGCATTTAGAGCGTGTGTGTATCGGTGACGACATTGTCCGTTCTTATAAGGGTCCTCGACCATGCCGACCAATAGCGGTAGGAAATTAGGAAAGGAACCGACACTGTCCGTTTTTATAAGGGTCCTCGGTAGTGACGGTAGGATAACACAACATTTCCCGTTCTTATAAGGGTCCTCGGCAGTGCTGGCCATTAGAGGGGTAGAACGTAAGGAAGGAAGTGTATGGTAAAACACCAGATACACACAAGCCCGCGTCACCTATATTGCTAGACCAGGAAGGCGCGGTCCAGCAGGCGACCCAGTCCAGTCCGTTTGGACTGTTGACCCGGGTGGAGAACGTGTAGTTCTCAGCGAAATAATGGTCTGCTCAGCCCGAGCTCCCTCTACGTTGACGTGCGGTGGTCGCGCATACAATACTGCTTTATGCGGCGCTAGATTACTATGGTCTGACGCTCTGAAAATCTTGGAAAATGATATTTCCCGGCATAGCGCGGTAAATCTAATAATATTCCGGTAATATTGAAACTTTAAGCAATCTTTTCCCGTAAGAATTAGAATTTTTGGATGTATAGTAAATAAATTAAATCCCGGCGAACATACTCATGCCCAGATATATAGTAACTTCGTTACAATGTGGATTTTTGGTGGCACAGAATCTAAATTCGTAGTTAATTTAACACCTCAAGTTAACCAGAGGCTATTTCAAAGTCATTTCGAGGTCAAACTGAAAAAATCCAATAAAAAAATCTGTAAAAAAGAAAACCTATGCGCATCTAGATCGATATACCCAGCAGACATATAAGCAGATCTAGTTTTTGAGCCGAAACTCAAGCTCCCAAGACCACGTACCCTCCGCAGGAAAGTGAATTGAGCGAGTTTTCAAGGTGAAACCAAAGTTTCTAAAACCACATACCCCACACGTAGCAGATCGATATCCCTTACCTAACAGCTAGGCGAGCGAAGTGAGTTTTTATAAGTATATAATACAAACCCCAAGCTTTCATACATGCTGTACCTGGGGTATATGGTTTTCGGAGAGCATGGATTTTACTTCGTACACTCATAAATCCTTGTTTTTCACGTCTGTCTGCTGCGAAACGGGCAATGATCTCGCTGCGCGTAGAATATGTAATTACGAGAGCTTATGTTATAGCATATTTATAAAAACTTGGCCTAGTTGCCTGTCTGCTGTGTAGTAACCATCAATCTAGTTGCACTTGGAGAGTGTGGTTATGGCAGCATGGCTTTCGCTTTAAAAACTCGATTCGCTCCCCTATCTGCTGTGTAATGGATATCAATCTAGCTGTGCGTGAGTTATGTGAGTTTGGGAGCTTGGGTTTTGGATTACTATTTCATAATAACTAACCCCGCTTGCATATTTGCTGTGTAATGAACATAAATCTAGCGGTGTGTAGGGAATGAGATTCTGGAAGCTTGAGTTTCGGCTCAAAAACTTGGTCCGCTAGCCTGTCTGCTCTGTAACGAATATTGATCTAGTTGCCCGTGGGTTTTCTTTTTTTACAGATTTATTCAGTAGATTTTTTCTGTCTGACCTTAAAATGACCTTGAAATGACCTCTGGTTAACCTTGAGGTATTAAACAAACCACGAATTCAGACTCGGCGCTCTCAAAAGTCAACATATCTTCTTTTACAGATCTATTTAGTAGATTTTTCTCGCTTTGATTTTAAAATTACCTCTGGCTGACCTTGGGGGATTAAACAAACCACAAATTCGGATTCAACGACCCAAAAAACATACATTTTTTTCCAGATTTGTTTAGAGGATTTTTCTCAATTGATCTTGTAATGACCCTAAATTGACCTCTAGTCGACCTTGGGGATTAGACAAACCTCGAATTCAGCGACCTCAAAAACATACGTATCTGTATCTACTTCTTTAGATTTATATGATGTATTTTACTGAACTTGACCTTGAAATGGCCTTGAACCTAATGTAATGGAGGTTAGCGGACCTCAGATTTGGATTCAGGGCATCAAATTACATAAGAACAAAATGGTTTGGTCAAATAGCTATCCAATTTTCTTTTTGTTAACCTGTGTTATTAAACACCAAAATAATTTAAATAAGATTTTTTCTTTATCTCAATGTATTAAATAGATATTTAAATGTAATTTTAAAAATCAAAAGCTGGATTCACCAAAAGGTGAATTACCTCTCCTAAAAAATAAACCTTCTTATGGAAATAATTGGGATAAAAATCCAAAAATTTAATCTAGGATATTAGGAGAATTAGTTGTCGTCAGAAAATAAACAAAATCTTCTATTTTTGTTGAGAAAACTATTTTTTGTTTTTATATTTTTGAAATCCACTGACTTGCCTTATTGTTGCACTTCCATTTAAACCTTGCTGTGGTAACTTAGATTATTTTTGATGTTGAACCATTTTAGTGAATGTGGGAGTATATGTTAGTAATTGAATGATTTAGAAAAATTAATACAAGGATCGATTAACAAAATTTATTAAAGTTTCCTTTTAAAAGTCTATGTAAAAATATTACCATTTAATTTACTAATATAATCTAACTTTAAAACCGGTATAAGATGATAGTGAAATATTTAAATTGGGAAGTGTAATAAAAGTCAAGCAAGTTTTGAACCTATTAAATATACGAACAAAGAATTGTTTGTTTTTATTACCAAACCCGCAAAAATGAATTTAATTGAGTCAACTATTCTTTTTACCATATTCAATACTTCAGCTATTGGCTTTTATACCTAATTTTCCTATACAGGGTGTCCGGAAAAATGTGGGAAATCTCCCGGGTATCAAAAAAATACTTGAAATGAACAAGTTCAACTTTTTTCATATAGGCCTCCTCTTTGGAAATATGGGCTCACAAAGAGCTGCAATGGAATCATATTTTTACACATAATTATTGAAACAAGAGGTATTTTCACGTGAAAAGAATACTATAAGTTCATATAATCTGTTTTCGTATAGTCCTCTTCTTTGGAGATATGAACTCCCAAAGAACTTCATTCAAGTTTTTTACACATAATTATTGAACCACCAGGTATGGTTCGATTTTTTTAAAATATGATGTATATCAGGTAAGACCCTTCAAACTACTATCCATGTGTGAATTACACATAGCTGCAGGGACGGACTACCTGTGACACTTATTATCCCATATTTTTACGCTCTGTATTGTAAAAATTTTGGGCAAAGTTTTTTACATACCTTTAACTATGGACTAAAAATTAGGTACTCTTCACTGATATCACTAATCCTACCCTTTTTCATTTTATTTACACTGTTAGTCCCCTAACTTCTGTCGGGCTGAACATAAAAAAAGAGGAATTTTGCCCAGTCACCATAATGTCAATAAATAGTTAAACTAACTGCTTAGTTAAAAACTTTGTAAAAAATTTCAGCATGGGCTCCGTGAAGTCTGATAAACTCGCGGGCATGGTGAATTGAGGACTGCTGGACCCGTCACATTAACTCAGCATTGTTCTTCATTTGATGGCAATGAAACGTGACTTTAAGGTGTCCTCAAAGGTAAAAATCCAATGGCATTAGGTCGGGAGATCAAGGAGGCCAGGCAGTATGTCCTCCTCTACTTATCCAACGGTTTGTATAAACGTTATTCAGGTGCTTCTGCACAGCAACGCTGAAATGAGGTGGTACACTATTGTGCATGTAATACATGTTTCGGCGGGTTTCAAGTGGTAAGTGCTCTACTAAATCGTGAAATACATTATGGAGGAACTCCAAATGAAGCTTTCCATTCAGTCGTATCGGCTATACGAATGGTCTAATGATTCCTGCAGAGACATTAATTGATTGGAACTGATGTTGATGATGGGAAACAATAATTGCATGAGGATTTTCATTAGCCCATACATGAGAGTTGTGTAAATTTATTATAACATTTTTGGTACCCTCTGCTTCTTTAGGAAGAGGAAAGTGGTAATGAATTTTACATTATTTCGTTGCGGATCCAATAGCCAGTTTGTAAACTGTATTCTACGGGGAAAACTTTCAGAAATCAGTTAACGCACATTCCATATTTCGAATTATTTTATAATTAATTTCACCACGAAATCCAAAAATCAGTCAACTAATATCCAAGTAAATGGGTCAGCGATGTGAAAGTTGACAAGTTCTAAAATGCAAGATATTTATTTCTGTCGTACCTAGCAACGTTTGCAACAACAATCTGTGTTTTTTGTTGCCGATAAAATAAAACGCACATTTTTTTGCAAATCAAGGTCGAACTGCAATTCACAGAGTTAGGCGTTTTGAACTATTTTTTTTATCATAAGGTTGAAGTTTGAACATTTGATAGGAACAAATATGTATCTTTTATCGAAATAAGCGCAATACATGATGTAAATAAAATGACGTTTTTTCGAAAACGGTTAGAACATGAATGAAGAGTACTTAATTTTTACTCAACAGTTAAAGGTATGTAAAAGCGTCGTAGAAAGTTCTTATCATACAGGGCCTAAAAAATGAGGTCATGAGTGTCACAGCTAGTCCGTCCCTGCATCTGTAAGTAATTCACAACACTTTCTTGGATAGAAATTTGAAGGGTTTTACCTGGTTTAAAAAATTAAATAAAATTAAAAAATACCTCGTGTTTCAATAATTATGTGTAAAAACTTGATTCCATTGCAGCCCTTTAGGAGCCCATATTTCCAAAGAGGAGGCCTATACGAAAAAAGTTGAAATTATAGTATTTATTTCAAGTGTTTATTTTTCATATCCGGGAAATTTCCCACATTTTTCCGGATACCCTGTATAAGCGTTTATTAATTGATACATATAATGCAAATTAGAATATTATCATATAGACCAGGGCTTATCTGTAAAATATCGAGGTTTCATGGATGTGAAATGGAACATGGAGATTTTTGCATGACAGCCTTCAGAATACCCTGAATAACGATAAATTTGATATGCGTCATTTCAAAAAATTGGACAAAATTGTTTTTATTGATAAAAATATAAAATTAACGAAAAAAAAACGTTTTCTTTCAAAGTTTCTCTCGTGTAACTTTCAAGGAATTCATTTTAGAGGAAAGTTGAATAAGAAGAAAAGTTGTATGGTTAAATTTGCAATAAGATAAGGTTGGTCGGAAATCTCAAAATATATCTCTCTTATTGCAAACTAGCAATAAATAAAAAAAAGTTAAAAAAAGCAGTTTGTTAATCAATTTTTTTCGACCATTTAAATTTCTCTGAGGACCTTCATATTAGAACAAAGAAACTTTGTACTATGATAAAATAATATGCTAAAATTCGTTAGGATTGAATCGATAGTTTTCGCACAATAATTTTGCAATCCGATTTCGCTTATAAAAATTGTCCATTTTTCAAGTTTGTCTGAGTCCAAAATATCACGTTAAGGTATTTAAATTTATTTTCGACATATAGTAGGAAACTCAAGTTTACCAACGCTTTTTTCATAATCAAAATCGGATGATTTGAACGCCCTCAGGAATTGTACAAAGACATTGTTGATATTTTTGCTTATAAACAAATGGATCTTCTCGGCGGATTTTCATTGGATTTTTTTTACGACACATGGTTTGAAAGTACTTGGAAAGACGCTTCTTTTCGTCAAAAAAATTTCATATCCATCAATTCGTTTCCGAGATACAAGCTGTCAAAGTTGACAGCCTGTTACGGTGAATCTATAAACAATACAGACCTGATTCTTAACCAAAAACTTTGTCTTGCCGAGTTCTTTTTTAATACAAATATTGAAATGTTTATGTTATCGGAAACTTGAATAAAAAATTAAAAGAATATCGCCCACGCGCGTGAAAAATGAAAAAAGAAGGGTTGAATTCCAAGATTCAATATACATATCTGAAAAAAATTTTCATTTTCTCGGTTTCTAATATAATATAATTAAGTATACTATAACGATATATATTTACTTTAGTTATCAAAATTGTTTAAATAATCATTGTTTAAACGAACTGAAAAAAATTTGGTTTTAAATTATTTTATTCGTAAAATACAGATAAAAATAAAATTGTTATTTTTTAAAAATTATGTTCAAAAAGTTCAATAAAGCACTCTTAACAATAAATATTATATTATAAACTTTACAGAGTTTTTTTTACGTTGAAATTTTTTTTCATTCGAATCGGGCTCTCTTAGGCTGTGGAATGTCCGGATCATCATTTTCATTGAAATCTTGGTCACCTAATCAATTTCTTCAAAATCAGTTACAATTTCAGAAATGTCTTATACGTCAATATATTGGTTTTTGTGTATTTTTGCATTTTATTATTTATAACTTAAAAACTATTAGGTTTTCATATATGATTTATATAAAAGATTCGCTTGGAAAGTCCAATACTATAGGGTGCAGTATGCTGTAATTATGATGTATAAATAACGTCATTTGTTTATAAGAAAATGAATGCATGATGGGCACATGACATTATGATATTTGAACTCCATTATTCGCGGTATATAGGTTCAAAAAAAACAACATGATCAGAATCGCTCCGAGAAAATGAAATTTTTTTTTGATATTAATTTTGAATCTTCGAATTCAATTTTAAAATGAGAGCTCCCCACCTCTCGCGTGGGCGATATTCTGTTCATTTTTTTGTTAAAGTTTCCGATAACACATAAACATTTAAATATTTGTATCAAAAAGAACTCGGCAAGACAAAGTTCTTGGTTTAAGAATCAGGTTAGTTAGTTAGCTGTATTGTTTATAGATTCATCCTAACAGGCTGTCAACTTTGACAGTTTGTATCTCGCAAACCAATCGACGGATTTGAAATTTTTTTCATGAAAAGAAGCGTCGTTCCAAGTATTTTCAAACCATGTATTGCAAAAAAAAATCTAATGAAAATCCGCCGAGATAATGTATTTGTTTATAAGCAAAAATATCAACAATGTCTTTCAACAATTCCTGAGGGCGTCCAAATCATCCGATTTTGATTATGAAAAAAGCGTTGGAAAACTTGAGTTTCCTACTATATGTCGAAAATAAATTTGAATACCTTAATGTGATATTTTGGACTTAGACAAACTTGAAATATGGTCAATTTTTGTAAACGAAATCGGATTGCAAAATTATTGTGCAAAAAATATTGAATCGATCCTAACGAATTTTAGCGTGTTACTTTATCATAGCAGTTTGGTTTCATCCAATATGAAGGTGCTCAGAGAAATTTAAATGGTCGAAAAAAACTGATTAAAAACCTGCTTTTTTTACCTGTTTTTTTAAATTATTGTCACTCTATCTTATGGCATATTTAATTATGAGACTCTTTTTCCCTTTCAACTTTCCTCTAAAATGAATACCTTCAAAGTTACACGAGAGAAATGCTGAAAAAAAAACTGGTTTTTCTCGTTAATTTTATATTTTTATAAATAAAAACAATGTTGCCCAACTTTTCGAAATGACGTATATCAAAATTATCGTTATTCAGGTGATTCTGAAGAAGATTGATAGATATTGGTAATTAATTTTTTGATATTTTCACAGGCTGACAGAATTTTTTGTGCCACACCAGGCAATATGCGGGCAGATGATTCAATACCCCTGCGGTTTAAAGAATGATAAGTGATTTCTCAATATCAACCACACCAAAAGAAGCTTTAAGCATTAAAATACTAGTTGACAGGGCAAATGTTTCCTGAAACCGAAGGTTTTTTACTAGCTATCGGAGATCCAATCATCCCAATGAGAAACTAGTCGAAACATATAATCAGGGACCCCTCGACCCAAAATGACCAATGCAGATATGAATGTTGAACATCACAGATAATCCAGCAAATAATAAGAGGATGTCAAGCATTTACGGCATCGGAATACAAAGAGAGATACGGTTCAGCTGCCGACATCATCCATCAAGGATTCACAGAGAAATTGAAACTGTTGCGGGTAGAGAAAGTGTCATCATTTGAATACACCCGGAGTCTATATTGGACAACAATGAGTTCAAGCCGTACCGAGATCGAACTGTTGTTACGGCTCATACAGTTGTCAATAACAGATCACACGTCATTTTGGTAGATAAAATATAATAGCGAGCAGTAGAAATATAAGTTATCAGTCCTAACAAAGTAATCTAATGGATAATTATAATGTGAATATCGTCAAATAAAGAGACTTTGAGGTACAAATACACAGACAGTGGAGAATGAATAGTATCGAGATGATCGCAATAATTTTATCAACAACCGGCGTAGTACCGAAGAGTTATTTGGGTAATATCAAGGGATTAGGCCTTAGCGAATACCTGTATAAGGCTGTGCAAAATCTAATGCCACTTTCGACTTATGTCCGACATCCTTCTGATATCCAAACATATCAGAGATGAATGAATGTTTCCCTGAAGGACATCCATACGTCGTTTGGCTGTGTCTATATCATAATTAAAATAAAACTCATCGACTAGAACATCTCATTGAACTGGCATCTAGACCGAGTATATTGTTACATTTTTTAGTGAATCTAGTTAAAAAATTTCTTGTAGAAAAAAGTGTAGAATCTCTAGAATCCATTGTTTTTGAATTATTAACATTTGGAATAAGATATTATAGCTTTTTTAACAGGCTAAGCAGGTTAAAGACTTAACTTAAAACAAACACCTTAGCTAATGTCTACCCTCATCAAACAATTTTTGAACAACGAATTTATTGCGAATAAAGTTAATCGCATATTATCAGATAATAAAGAATTTAACAAAGCGAAAATATATTATTATAGTTATTATTATCAGAAATTATAAGTGCTGCTTCACTTGACCGTTACGATATCCAATACACTTAGGATAAACTTTTTCTGTATGACTTTTCATGAAAACAATTCAGTTTGGACAAATTCTAGATCTTATCTCCTTTAAAGAGTAGCATGACGTACTATCCATAATACGTTTAACGTGATCTCATTAATCACATGGTGTGAGATTGGGACTAGTCTATTTTTCCATTGTGGAAATATTCTGTTCAAAAATAATTTTACCGGGTCTACATTGTTTGGTAGGGTCTGATTCTGGCGCAATTGAAAATTTAATAGTATGGCACAAGGTAATATATTAAGACGGTCTTCGATATTTTTATTTGATCATTCGGGTTGATTGACATCAACTTTCCTAGCGCCACGCTCGAGAGTAAAACTACACTGTTTTCAGCTAGTGTTTATGAATCTAAAATGAATCGAAGAAAACTTTGGAACAGAACTTCTCGATGTATTATTTTCTCAACTGTTCGATAGTGTAGTCAGATTTTGATCTCCAAAAATGAAAAAGTCATATCTCGAAAACGGTATTTTAAATATTTTTTTGCATCAATATAGGTACATGAGTGAATAGAATACTCGAGGAATAAACATTGGACTGCCTGTAAATTATGCATAACCGTTGCACTTTTTTTTGCGGTTGCTTACATGAAGTAAGTGGAATGTGCTGCTTTCATGCGAAATAGACGAGCAGTCTAATGTTCATCGCTTCATTTCCCAAAAATACCAAAAGTCCGTTCTGAAAAGTGCCTATACCGGGTGTCAACGAATCTATTAGACAAGTCATAATTTCTAGAGTATTATGTGTATCAAAATGAGAATTGGTACAGGTAAATGTTATGTGAAGAGGAGAGTTTTCGCATATTTTTCACTTTCCGGTCACTTCCGGTTTCACCGGAAATGGCCCCGGTTTTGAATTATTAAATAAAACACCCTGTATATTTTAACATCTTTGGATTTTTGAGACAATTCTAGATCAGAATGTGACATTTTAAAAACTTTTTACGTCTACTTCATTTTTTTAGAGCCACTTTTAAAATTGCATCTAGGTGGCCATGATCGGACGCAAACTAATCTAACGGCCTTAGGTGATGTCAAAAAAATACAATCGCAAAGTTTTAGTGACTAGTATGAAAGACAGGAATTGGATTAAAAATTTAACAAAATTAACAAAAAACTAACAAAATAAACTAATAACTTAGACGACGCACTAAAAATATTTGAAAGTACAGTAGCTGAATTTGTTAAAAAGTTTAGTGTAGTAAATGTTCAAAGTATATTCCTTCTTTTTCACGATACATTTCAGCTCGTTCAATTCTTTCTCTCAACACGTTTTGTAGCATTTGGGGCGTTATACTTCTAAATGCCCGTAAAATTCTTTCTTCTAATATTTCAAGAGTAGCTGGGGCTGCTGCATAGTAAACCCTTTCTTTAACATATCCCCAGACAAAGAAATCGAGCACAGTAAGATCCGGTGAGCGGGCTGGCCACCGTACTGGACCATTGGTTGCAATAATTCGATTATTAAAATGCTCTATTAAATAATTAAGAACTTCTCTAGTATTGTGAGGCGGTGCTCCATCTTGTTGAAAGTAAATTCGCCGTAAAACTGCTAAAGGTATATCATTTAGATGATTTTCGATTTCATTTTGAAGAAAACCTAAGTATCTAACCCCTGTTCCCTGACCTTGAAACAATATTGGCCCAATTATTCTGTTTCTAACGATACCAGCCCAGACATTGACGCCAAATCTTTCTTGAAAATTGCCCTCTCTCATTTCATGTTGATTTTGTTGGGCCCAGTACCGAGTATTTTGCTTATTGAACATACCATTATTTGTAAATCGTGATTCGTCGAAAAATAGAATAAAATCGATAAAATTTGGGTTAGCTCTATGATTTTGAAGCAGCCAATCACAAAACACTACCCGTCTATCGCCATCCTCAGTATACAAATGTTGATGTAACTGATATTTAAAAGCTCGATATCCATGCTTTTTCAGTATTTTTCTTGCTGATTCATAACTTATCTGCTGTTTTTGACTAATTTTTCTTAACGAAACTGTTTTATCAACCTCAACCATAGCAAGTACGTTAATCTCAGTCTCTTCATTTATGATAAACCTCTGTTCCGCCTCTTGATTTCCTATTTGCCTAAAACGAGTCTCGACATACGGAAAATACTGATGGGCTGGATGTTGCCGATTCGGATATCTATGAGCATACAACTTGGCAGCATTCCTTGAATTTCTATGACACTCTCCAAATATTCATAACATATCCACTTTTTCACTTTGAGTATACATTATTTTAATGAAAATTTAAACTAAACTTAACGAAAATTAAGAAACTTTTACGTCTGTTCTTAGAGCGTATGTCACTGTCATTATCTACTTAAGTGAGTGCTTGGTTTTCCAAAGAAGACTTGATAAAAACAGTTGCAAATTATTATGCGTCATGGCTGTCCATGGCGCAATTGTCATAAGTAAATAAATTATCCAGTATTTTGCTTTATAATATTTAATTTCTGTTCTTATGTCTAATCCAAGCGCAAATAAATTAGTACCCTTAGATTCGACAAAGAATGCTTTTCTCGAACAGTAGTTGTCAATTTGAAAATTAATAGTTAGACATGAAAACGTAATTTTGTCAACTTGTCTTATTCTTGTCTTTCATACTAGTAACTAAAACTTTGCGATTGTATTTTTTTGACATCACTTAAGGCCCTTAGATTAGTTTGCGTCCGATCATGGCCACCTAGATGCAATTTTAAAAGTGGCTCTAAAAAAATGAAGTAGACGTAAAAAGTTTTTAAAATGTCACATTCTGATCTAGAATTGTCTCAGAAATCCAAAAATGTTAAAATATATAGGGTGTTCTATTTAAAAATTCAAAACCGGGGCCATTTCCGGTGAAACCAGAAGTGGCCGGAAAGTGGAAAATATGCGAAAACTCTCCCCCTCATATACCATTTACCTGTACCAATTCTTATTTTGATACACATAATACTCTAGAAATTATGACTTATATAATAGATTCGTTGACACCCGGTATAGATGTAAAAAAACAGCGTTGGATTCAGCCTATTAAAAAAGAAACACAGAAAAAACCTTTTCGAGATATAACACGTTCTGTATTTTTTCAGGGATAAGATATCGAATTTGCAAAAATCAGACGTCATCATCTAAAAGCTGCGAGAAAAATTATTCAAAAATTTATATTCAAAAAATTTTCTTTGATTCATTCTAGTTTCAACAGGAATTGAAAATAGTATGACTTTTTTATTCGGACGTCGGAAGTAGAACTGAAAACTCAATCAACAAACAATTCAATTCAAAAAACAATCTTCAGTTAATCCATGCCATAAAGTAACAGACTGATCAACTTGACAGCGTATTTCTTATATTTGATAAGGATTTATATTACTTCAGTGTAGGAAAAGATTTATCTTTCTCCACTTTTAAATAAATCTGGAAAATTGAGTCTCGTTTCGTTGGTATTTCTGTTACTTTGTGCACCTATTTTATCTTTTAATGGTGAAATTTGTATTTCAAAAATATAATTTAGTGACTTGTGCGGAAGCTCTTTAAAATAGACTACTTCATTTAAAGTCATTTTTTCCCTATTAGTTACCTTTTGTTTTAGGCCATCAGTTTAGGTGACAGTCTATGATTTCTAGTCATCTTTGTGACACTATTGTATTAGCAAAAGATATAAAACACTTTCATTTAATGGAATATTTAGCTTTTCATCCAGCAGCAAAAGATGCCAAATAATATTATTTGTGATAATTTGAAAAAAAAAATTATAATTACAAAAAATATTTTTATATGCATTTTGCCAAAAACTTTTTTTGTTAGTTAATTAAAATTTTTATTGAATCCGAGCAAACCAATGGCAATGCAGCAAATTTTATTAGAAAAAAAAAATATTTTATTTCAATAATTTTGACATTTGTAAATTAGAATATATTAAATTAAATAGCGAAAAACTTAATAAGAAACCCTAGAAATCTTTTTTTAAAAATCTTTTGGCTCAAGACATAAATATTTTGCAGTCATTTAAAGTCTAACCATTTAAATTGAAAGCACTTTCCTTGAACAAATTTTTTTTTTGAAGAACGGGTTGACTGAATCGCTCTCTGTGAATATATGATGAAATTAAGACCACATTTCAAAAAGAGATGTCTTTTATAGAATTTCATTTTTGGGGAACTACAAAATTGTTCCTGCAAGAATGTATAATTCCGTGTTTACATACAGAATATCTAGAATTGATAGGCTATCTAGAAACTTAATCGTATCAGTTTTTTTTTATTTAACAGCTCTTCTTAAAACAGCACCTAAAGTCAACTTTTTTTTTAACCGACTTCTAAATGAAGGAGGTTCTCAATTCGTCGAATATGTATGTTTTTTTTTTAATGTATGTACACCGATTACTCCGGAACGGCGGCACCGATTTGAATGAAATTTTTTGCGTTGTGTTCAGGAAGTTGCTACGGTCCCATATTTTTTTGGACAAAATTCGTGCAGTAACATCCAAGATAGCGTTGAGAATACGGCGATCAAAAAAATTAATTTTGTTTGATTTTCTCCCAAATTAGTATACGGGAATTTAAATTTTCGGGGTCGTACACGACGAATCTGAAATTATTTAAAAAAAATTCAATATGGCGGATCCAATATAGCGGACAAAAAAATTCAATTTTGTCTGATTTTCTCCAAAATTGGTGTGGGGGAGCTTTCGGGGTCGCATATAATGGATCCAAAATATTTTTAATTATTCAATATGGCGGATCTAATATGGCGGACAAAAAAATCAATTTTTTCCGATTTTCTCCAAAATTGGTACGAGAGAGTTTTCAGGGTCTCATATAACTAATCTAAAATTATTTTTAAGAAAGTCAGTATGACGGATCCAATATGGCGGACAAAAAATCAATTTTGTCCGATTTTCTTCAAAATTGGTACGGGGGAGTTTTCGGGGTCGCACATAACGAATCTGAAGTTATTTTTAAAAAATTCAATATGGCGGATCCAAGATAGCGCATTAAAGATTTTACTTCTCTCAATTTTGTTCAAAATCAGTATTGGGGTATTTTTGTTAGTGTTAATTATGAATTTAAAATATTTTTTGAAAAACTCAATCTGGCAGAATCAATATGGTGTCCTAAATATTTTACATTTTTCGATTTTCTCCCAAATTGATATAACGGATTCTTGAGGCTGTAAATTATGAATTTAACAGTATTTTTTCAGGATTCAATATGGCAAATCCAAGATGGCGGACTAAAAATTTTACATTTTTCGATTTTGTTCAAAGGTGGGACTGAATCGTTTTTGAGGGTATAAATAGCGAATATAAGTCTAGAAATTTTAAATTTCCGGATTTCATCCAAAACTGGTACTAAGGGGTTTTTAAGAGTTTAGATTTAGATTAGATTAAGTTTTTAAATATTTTTTTTGAAATTTAATATAGCGGATGCAATATGGTGGGTTGGAGATTTTACCTTTTTCGCTTTTTTTTCAGATTTGGTATTATAGGGTTTTCGGGGTCGTAAGTTACGAATATGAAGTTAATTTTTTACAACTGTTAAGTTGATAAGATACAATATGAGGGACAGAAAATTTTACATATTCCGATTTTGTCTAAAACTGATATTGTGGGGTTCTTCAGGCGTATACAAACTCAATATGCAGTATAAAATATATCGAGCTAAGAAATTTACATCTCAGGTTCTTTAAGCATCGATATTGGAAGGTTTTGTGGCCTATATTACCAATCTAAAATTAATTTGAAATTTATGATAGTAGATTTACTATGACAGACTAAATATTTGTTTGATAAAATTTTACCGGTATTTGGAAAACTTTAAGGACCAAAGAATTTTTAGTGGTTCATTTTAGAGCGATTTACAACTTTGGATACAATGGGTACTTTTTGCCTTCTTGGAGTCATTGCGAGGTTCACTAATTTCGATTAGTACTTAGTTCAAATAATTTATGGATATCATAATGAATTCTAAAACTAAAAATAGAAAAATAAAATTTTTATAAAAAAAATTGAACCGACTTCTAAAAGTGCGCTAAAAAGTGGAAAATAACTATAAATTTTTAAATGAAATTGAACTTTTTGAAGACGGCGCCAAATTATTTGTAAATGAAATAAATAACTACTAATATATACAAATTATGGTAAAAAAGCAATTACAAATAAGGTATTTTTATTCTGTTCATGCAATCACATTTGTATTAGTTTGGAGTGGACTTCAAAAAGTTCAATTTCATAAAAAAATTTATAGTTATTTTTCACTTTTAGCAAGTCGGTTCAATTTTTTTATAAAAATTTTATTTATAGCAATGTCAATTTTAATACAAAAGTTAAGAAGTGTTAAAGAATAGGTTTTATTTTTCTTTATTTGTTCTAATTTTAATTTAAATTACGTTTTTTCTTAAATTTATTTAAGCATTCCTTGCCATGACTTATGGACACGCTTGATCGCATACTTATTGTTTGTACTCCAGAAGTGTTTGCCATAGCAATACTTGATTTGATAAATCCAGACTTTGCTATTTTTCAAAACATTTACAGCCAGATTCACTAAGAAGATATAACGCTTAAGCCCAATCTATTTGTCACGAAATTTAAATTTCCTAGTCGGCGGTTTCGTTTTGCTTATGACATTGTCATAATTTATATTACATATATCAACAAATAAATGCTAATATAGGGGTTTTAAGGATATGGACCTTACGATAAAGCCTTGAAATGTGTATGAGAAATTCTTCATTTTTGCCGATTCACTAATACAACAAATTGATTTTTTATGCTTGTATTTTTAGGATTTAAAACTTGTTTGACTCATTATTGCTCTTATCACTTTAAGTCTTCTGCTGTAAATTTAGGATGGTTTTAAAACTAAACCATGTTAGTGAAACTGGCTGTTAAATTTTTATTCTATGAAATTCAGTTCACTTCTAATATTTTCGTACCTTCATGCCGAATTCTGCGAATGATTAAGCTCTTTTAAATATAAAGATGTTCACTTGTTCTTGGGTTAATTAATTAGCAATTAAATAAATTATTTAATATAATGGTGTTTATTTAAATATTAAAAATTATAGAAATTTCCTTTAAAGTGTGTTTACGTACGAATAAGTACAAGAAATTGATAATTTAAGAGTTTTTTGTTGACTTGGTTGTTAATCAGCTTGAGAATAAATTCAACATTTTTATTTTTAACTTTCAGATATCTCTTAGATCTATGTAAGTTATCTGAAACTGAAAACAACTTTTATCAACAAATGTTTTTTTAACAATTTTGTAGAAATAATTTCGTAAAGAAATCAATACTAACGCTAGTGGATTTTTTAACTGATAAGTAATAACTAACAATTACGATATATTGCACTGTAGAATAAAAATAATATTTTTCTATTTACATTAAATATTTTATTTCTTAAAATTACAAGTTGCTTTTTGTATCGTATTAAAATCAATAATAAAGGGTTTTCCAATAAGAGGTGTCATTTTGAAAAGCCCGCTATTTCGGTAGATGTCACTTTTGAAGCTGTAAGTTTTTGACGTTTGACAAGTAGAAACTACGCCATAAATAAAGATGGAACGATACACGCTTCAACAACGCAGTGAAATTATTAAAATTCACTATAAAAATGGTGAAAATTTGGCAGAGACGGTTCGTAAAACTCGAACATTTTTGGGTCGTCATGAAGCACCTTGTCGGAGCGCAATAAAGAAATTGGTGAAAAAATTCGAGCTGTTGGGACAAGTTAGTTATGTGAAGAAGAAAACCCGTGCACGTCGCTCAAGAACAGCCGAGAATATTGCTGCTGTAGCCGAAAGTGTTGAAGAAAACCCAGGTTTGTCCATTCCTCGTCGTTCTTTGGAATTAGGGATTCCACAAACGTCATTACACCGTATTTTGCATAAAGATTTGGGTCTTAAGGCTTATAAAGTTCAGTTAACGCAAGAACTCAAGCCGGCCGATCATCAACAACGTCGTGCCTTTGCTGATTGGGTTCTTGAAATGCATGAAAATGATCCGGAATTCCATCGAAAAATCATCTTCAGTGATGAGGCCCATTTCCACCTCGGTGGCTTCGTCAACAAACAAAATTGTCGCATCTGGGGCTCGGAAAACCCAAGAGTTATTGTTGAAAAGCCTCTCTATCCTGAACGTGTGACTGTTTGGTGCGGTTTATGGTCCGGCGGGGTCATTGGACCTTACTTTTTCGAAAATGAGGCTGGAGCAACAGTTACGGTGAATGGATTGCGCTATCGAGAGATGATTAATGATTTTTTATGGCCGGAATTGGATGGTATTTATCTGGACCACGTTTACTTTCAACAAGACGGCGCTACGTGCCACACAAGCAACGAAACCATTGATCTTTTACGGGAAAAGTTTCCGGGCCGTGTTATCTCTCGAAGAGGTGATCACAATTGGCCACCGAGATCTTGTGATGTGACACTTTGCGATTTCTTCCTTTGGGGCCACGTGAAAGACAAGGTCTACGCCAACAGCCCAGCGTCGATTCAAGACCTCAAAGATGGAATTCGTGAGGCTATCGAGGACATAGGGCAGCCACTTTGCGATTTGGATATGGAATATTTCATGAAAAGGATATGGTCCTGTAGGCATGGTCGTGGTGGTTATTTGGCCGATGTTATTTTCCATCATTAACGGCATACCTTCCTCTTTATAATGTAATAAATATCCGATCATTTATCTTAAAAAATGGCATTTTTCTTTGAATATCAAAATAACACCTCTTATTGGAAAACCCTTTATATATTGAAATTTTTGCACGGTTAAAGTGTATTCATGATTAATTCCTAGCTTTAAGGCACCAAATAACATTTCCTGAAGTAATGAAAAGTGAATTTTCTATTACCGAATATTGAAATTAAAAACACTTTTTGTTAAAATAGCACATATATTTGTAGCTTTGGTATTGTTCTGCTTCGACTCTAAATTTAATATAACTAGTCTATTGAAATAGAAAATTTAGTAATAAGTGATAAAATTAAACAAGGAACTAAAACAAATCAAAATAAACTTAATACGGTAATAATTTCTAATTAAAAATAGCACGGGTTAGTTTTTAAGATTAGATTTAATAACAGAGAAATTATTTATGATAATTTTAATGAATATCATGCAAAAGTTGTTGGAACTATGATTTTTTTAAAGGATGTAGATGCAGATTATAGCTGAGAAACTGAGTACGTTCAAATTTTAATGATATTTGAATGAAATTTAAATCCTCTTACTGATGAAAAACCATCTTTACCATCAAGCCTTTTTCTAACAAAATTTTTTCTAATAATTCTTCATTCTGCTCTAAACCCTCTAACTTTCTTGCGAAATAAAATTCTTTAAATTCATTAAAGTGTCTCAAGTGTGACAATAATCATTTATTGGAGAAATGTTGGAAGTTATTACAAAAATCGTCTTTTGACAGATATGGTTTCATCAAACAAAGGAATTTATGCGTAAATCGTTCTTGTCTTCATATGTTGCGTAACTGCAAGTCACCTAATATGGGCTTAATTTGCAAACTTAAACATCATTCTTTTTATATTATGATTCAAATCCTGCCAAGTCTCAGGCAAAGACAACACTTTTTGATATCTCTTAAAACCTCTTTGAATGTAGTGTTTTTAAAAATTCTGAAAGTTGAGAAAATTTCAAACGAACCGACTGTTTTAAAGGAGAATCGCTTGTACTAAATATTATATGCTGACTCTATCTCTAGAGACAAATCTAGTAGTTATGTTGTAAAATTACTTTTTGAGGATAGCTACTCTATTTTTTTAGGATCTAGAGAAATTGCTTTAAAACCCTTCGATTTTCTAAAATGTCATTTAATTAAGATTCCTTTATTTTACTCTGCATATTCAAATTTCATGCAAGGCTACCTTGATACTGGTCACATGAAAGTTAGTAAC
This sequence comes from Diaprepes abbreviatus, assembly GCA_034092305.1. NCBI lineage: Eukaryota > Metazoa > Arthropoda > Insecta > Coleoptera > Curculionidae > Diaprepes > Diaprepes abbreviatus. The sequence goes on from JASJET010000304.1 coordinate 1,920,271, forward strand.
GACAATTTTTTGACTGCGTCGAGACCAGAATATTTTATTTTTCATCACAACGTTACTAAACCCCAAAGTAGTTATACCAAGATGCGTGTGATTTTAGATGCTTGTGTCAAGAATTTTAGGGGCATTTCTCCTATGAACTTTAATGGTGTTACCTAAGTTACAGTAGGATATTTTCTTATTGATTTTGAATTTTCAGTACCATGCTGTGATTTTCACGCCCGATACTAAACAAATATATCGCCAAATAGAGGTTGAAAAGTTTTATAAGAAGAATCAGAAAATTTTCTGGAGATTTTCTTAAAAAATATTAAAGTGTACATTCTTAATACTGGTATATTCGAAAGTTTTGAGAATGGATATTTGTGTGAATTATTTTATTTCGGGTTCAGATAATATTAAATCGGCTTTACGTCTCCAGTCAGATCTTATTCAGTTATTACAAAGAGGTGGTTTTAGTTTCCGCAAGTAGGAGTCGAATTGTCCTGATATTTTAGAAACTGAATGCCTTTCAGACGGTCAGCAAGATTTGTCATTCAATAACAACGATTTTAGGGTTAAAACTTCGGGTTGAAGTAGTTACCTACTTCGGATATTTTTTCCTATGTATGTGACCGCAGAAAAAAAGCATATATTAAATGTATAATATTGTCTGAACTTGCCAGGAATTCGATCCCCTTGGATTAATATTTCCTGTTTGGTGAAAAAGAAAGAAGAATATGTAATATTTATGGATGCTTGACATCGATTGGGGTCTGACTATTCCTAAGGAAATGGCAAGTCGTTGGACTCAATTCCAGTCAGAACTAACCATTGAACATGAATAAATATTACTCGTAGACTGATTACAATTCAATATACCTCAGCTGAGTTTCATGTCTTTAGTGATAGTAGTAAAAAGGGATTTGCTGCTGGTATATATTTTCAGGTTTTGGATGCCCTAGAAACCCCACATGTATTTTTTATTTGCACAAAAACTAATTCTTGAAGGGAATGTCAGTTCTCTGTTTACAATTATGTAGTGCCAATTTATTGCGTTCGGTAAGTAAAATATAATCTGGTAAAGTTAGTTTTTACAAGATTTTGGATTGGTGTGCCTCAACTATGGCTTTTGGTTGGATTAAGTCTTCTTCACATAGATGAAAGGAACGAGTTACGCAAACTCAGTCAAAGATTTTTCAGGTTTTTTAGCATCATATTGTCTCACAGAAAAATCTAGCAGACTGTACATCCAGAGGTCTCGTTCTATTTGAACTGTTAGACTATTCTTAGTGGTGAGCCGACCTTCCCTGGTTGTATTCAAAAATTTTTCACTGATGATTTTTAACTTAATGCTCCGAAGAAACGAGACCACTTGTCCGTTAACCAAAATGGAAAAAAATATTGAGTTCATAATCAATTTTTATTTAATCGTTGAAACAGTGAAATATTTCTCGGAAGATACTATAAATCTTCAATTTAAAATACTCCTTTCAAAACATCTCAGAAGCCTTAATTCATTGTTAAATGATTTAGGTATTTTGAGAGTTGGTGGGCGTCCTAGGCATGTAGAGGTTCTGCAAAATACTAAATACCCACTTTACTTCCCAATTACTTATTGAAGAGATTCATTCCGACAAATTTTCATCTGTTCTTTCAAACAACTTATTTCCTAATCTTTCAAAATTTTAGTATTTTAAATCCTCAACATGATGTTAGGGTTGATATTGGTAATTGTTATCGGTATGTTGGGATGAATCCTATCCCATTAATTTCTAAAATGAGCAGTAGTCATTTGCCTAAGTCAACTAAAGTGTATTTCTCATGCTGTTGTTAATATGGGTGAAAATTTCTTATTATTATTAAATCGCAATCGTGGTGATAAAACATTGAAGGTATAACTTTGTTTATTTGTTTGTTTTAGCACCAAGGCGTTGCAGCTCGAATTAACTCTGATTTCTCGCTCCCAACTTTAATACGAATACAATCTGTTATAACAGACATAAGCAGAATCATTGGCGATCAAATTTTAACTTTGAAAGAACTGAAAACATTGATTATTCAAATCGACACTACGTTTATTCCACCCCATGGTCCTGTAAGTATAGATCTTAATGATTTTTCTCCATTAATACCAGAATATTTTCTAATTTTGAAACCCCTTAAGACATTGCAAGCAAATTGTAAATTATATCGCTTGACTCATTAATAATTATTAATTCGAATGAGTCAGGAATTTTAAAAGAGATGCAGTGATGAATATTTACGTATTTTAACACAAAAGTATAAATGGAGTGATTTATAAAACCCTCCAAACATTGATATGCTAGTTGTTCTTAAAAAAGAACAAACTTCACCTTTGAAATGGAAGTTGGTTAAAAACTTAAATTATATCCAAGATCTAATAACGTTTTAAGAGTAGATAATGTCAAAAATTTTAACGGAACGTTTAACGTCCTGTAATAAAATTATGAACGTTGTCTGGACAATAATATAATTTTTTTTGTACATAATAGTTTAAAAAATTATTATTTTTATTTGAAAAAAATACACAGGAGTATTTTGGTAGGCAGAAATGTTAAGGAATTGGCGTTATTTTTTCAAGTTGTTAAGCTTATTACAGCTTTTCTGAAATTTATTGTAAGCATAAACCTAAATGCAAGTGTAATATTAAGAAAATAATTTAATTGAAAAGATTCAGATTTTCTAATAAAAAAATCATAATATAAAAATCATAATATAAAAATTAAACGCATTTAAAATTTATTTTCCACCCAATGCAGACTTTACTGATGACACTGTATACCCGTTTGTCTTAATTATAATGTGTATTACTTTTAAGACACACACTACGTTTTCAAAAATAGTTATTTTTTTGAAGTTACCTTATACAGGGTCAAAAACAAATAAACTCTTCATCACATGTGACCAAATTTTAATAGCCCTATTTGGATTTTGAAGAAAAACACACATTTAATATGGCGGTATTTTAAACAAAATATATCTGGGATAAAGCACTGTCAAAACTAAGAAGTTTTATATAGGTTACGTTGAGTCTTATTTTGCAACAGTGGTACAATTTACAAAAAATGGGCCAAAAAACTAAATTATCTTACAAAGCTGAAAAATTGCATTTAGAAAAACTTTTTCTAATAACTTTCGATATAACCCCACTTATTAATTTTTTTTTGGAAAAAAATTAAAATGTGATAGATATTTTTGGTTAATTTACATCTGGATCGAAGCAGAAATTCATGCCAAAGTCAAATTTCGAAAAAGTTATTAATAAAAAAACAATAACATATGATACGGACTTTGCTGGTCACACTGTATATATATATATATATATATATATATATATATATATATATATATATATATATATATATATATATATGTAGATAGGTTTTTGTCCGTATAATTTAAAATAAAATAGAATAAATTATTGGCGAAGCGGACGTGAAAATTTGTCAATCTACATGATTCTCGTATTAAAAAGTGCGGAGCACTCCAAAGTATGGAATAACTCCGGGTCCGACAGATGGCGACAGCGCTGTTTCGTTCTAATATGGGACTCGTCAGGCCACCGCAGTCGGTACAAACCATCATCTCGCCTTTGCATCGTATAAGCCATACTTATAATCAAAATACGGCAAATAAGACGACAAAGGCGACATCTCGATGGTCCACTTGATAATACAAGAACCATACAGATTAACAAAGTTTGTAAGAGAACCGTCATATGGTGGCGCGACGGTGAATTAAAACAGAAATATGTAAAATCGAGTACACGAAACGCGCTGCCCAAAAGATAGGGGTCGCATTTTTCGGTACTGGCAAGCAAGCATACCGCTATTTAAGCAGCCAAAGCCACGTGCCGCACCAAACGATCCCACCATGAGAGCATCGCTTAGCGTGTTTCAAAGCCAAACAAGTAAATAAATATGTAGATAAGTTTTTGTCCGTATAATTTAAAATAAAATAGAATAAATTATTGGCGAAGCGGACGTGAAAATTTGTCAATCTACATGATTCTCGTATTAAAAAGTGCGGAGATGATGGTTTGTACCGACTGCGGTGGCCTGACGAGTCCCATATTAGGACGAAACAGCGCTGTCGCCATCTGTCGGACCCGGAGTTATTCCATACTTTGGAGTGCTCCGCACTTTTTAATACGAGAATCATGTAGATTGACAAATTTTCACGTCCGCTTCGCCAATAATTTATTCTATTTTATTATATATATATATATATATATATATATATATATATATATATATATATATATATATATATTTATATATATATATATATATATATATATATATATATATTTATATATATATATATATATATATATATATATATATATATATATATATATATATATGTTTAAAACTTTACACACTTTGTGTTTCCCTTGACAATTTCAACTTTCTATTGTTAACTTTTACCATTTTAGTTAGCAGTGAATTTGGAAGTACATTTCAAATTATTTAATTTTCTCATAACTTCTGCTAAATTAAATCCAATTAAATTAAAACAAATTCTTTAAAAACAATAACTAGTTGATCTAAGCTGAACAAAAATAAGCTTTTGTAAAAGCTCTGTTCTCTCAATGAAATTGAAAGATTCTGTATTACATTTTGTAGTTAATTTATGTAAATAGAAAATTAAATTAAAAAGGGGGTAAATAAATTTTCTAAAATATTATCAATTTTCTATAACATTTTAGAACTATAATTCCCCATTTAAAAAATGTTTATATGAAAACTTTAGCTTAACAAAACAGTTACTTAAAATTGAATTAAATGTTTGTTATTACTAGGTCATTTAGAGATACCGCTAATACACATAAATCAATATGACAAAAAATACGTATTTTTAATAATTGTTTCTAGTGATAGTTTGCCTATTAATTTTCTTTTTGAGCAACCGGTTTTTATAATAGGTAAATAATTTTTTCTTTGTATAATATTGCATAAAAAAATCTTCCTCTATAAAAGTAATCAAATGTTTAAAATAAGTATTTTATTATTAGTTTTTAGGTAAATAATCCACTTCAGGAATTCAAACGTGTAAAGATAAATAACAAAAAAATTTTAAAATATTTCAACTGCAGGGGTTACAAAGGCTGTTTTATCATTTATCTTAAGAACCAAGATTATAATCAAACATCAATTAATTTAAAACTTAAATCCACTGGATACTACTATTTATAGGTTATGTGTTTATAGTGGATTTATTTTAAATTAAGTCGATGAGATGCAAATTATTCTTATAAAAATTTTAGGTTTTACCATTGAAAAAAGACAATAACAAATGTGAATTCTGAAGACCTGCCAGATATTACAGACGATGAAATAGATAAAGCCGTACAAGATATGAAAAGAAATAAAGCAGCGGGAGATGACAAAGTCTTAATAGAACTTCTTTAGGAAGGAGGAAGAAAAGTTAAGGAATATTTAAAGATCTTATTCAACAGATGTCTTGTCGAAGGTAGGATACCCAGTGGATGGAACAACGCTAACACAATGTTGATATATTAAAAAGGCGATCTAGCTACTCTGGACAATTATAGGCCTATATCTCTTCTCTCCCAATTATATAAAACCTTCATGAAAACCATAACTAGCAGATTGTCGAACAAATTCGACACATATCAACCTGTTGAACAAGCAGGATTCAGATAGGGGAAATGGAACATACGACCACCTGCATACACTAAAACTATTAATAGAAAAAACCAACGAGTATTATCTGCCTCTGTACATGGCCTTTGTTGACTACGAGAAGGCTTTCGACAGCGTAGAACTATGGGCTGTTGAAGAAGCTTTGGTAAATAGCAGAATAGACTCGAGATACAAAAATCTATTGCATATTGTCTACCTAGACGCAACGATGACAGTACAACTTGATGACGAGCTAAAGACGAACCGCATCCCAATCAAAAGAGGAGTAAGACAGGGAGATACAATCTCGCCCAAATTATTTACAATGACCCTGGAAGACTTGTTCAAATCATTAAATTGGGAAAATAAAGGGATAAACATTAATGACAGATTCCTAAATCATCTGAAATATGCAGATGATATACTCTTGATCGCATCCGACTGAGAAGAGCCGGAGTCAATGATAAACGACCTTCATGAAACATCGCTCCAACGAGGATTAAAGATGAATCTCAGAAAAACAAAAGTAATGTCAAACTCAGACGAACAACAAGTTATAACAGTAAATGCAACTGAAATAGAACAGGTGAATGAATATATATATACTTAGGCCAGGCCATAAGAGCGAGTAAGGACAACCATACAGCCGTAATAACACGAAGAACTCGATTGGAATGGGCGGCGTTCGGAAAACTCTCCTATGTTTTGAAAAATCAGAAAATTCCCTTATACTTAAGAACCAAAGTATTTGATTGTTGTATATTGCCGGTTCTAACATATGGAGCGCACACGTGGACCTTTACAAAATCAAATTTGGACAGAACCGCAAAACTCAAAGGGCTATAGAACGACACATGTTAGGAATATCACTCAGAGATAAAAAACGAAATGAGTGGATAAGAAGAAAAACCAACGCAGTTGACGCTATAGAAAGAGCAGCATCACTAAAATGGAAATGGGCAGGCCACAACGAACGAATAAAAAACAACCGTTGGAATTCAGAAATTGAAAAATGGCGCCCATATGAAGGGAAAAATCCAGAGGCAGGCCACAGATGAGATGGAAGGATGACATAGTCAGACATGGCGGCTTGATGTGGCAAAGAAGAGTCGAGAATAGAGAGATTTGGAAACAAATAGGGGGGGCCTATATCCAGTTTTCGAAGGATGAAAACTAGGCTAAAATGAAATGAAATGAATTATCATTGAAAATTAAATCGGCACAGAACTGCAATTTTTTATTAATCAACCTAGAAAAACTGGGTTAAAAGGTAGAAAACATATCAATACCTTTTTCATATTAAAATTTATTTCTTAATTGTAGATATATTTAATTAGCATTTTTATGAATCCAACGCAATTGAAATAATCTTTAAATTAGTTCTAGGTGAATATCTTTGTGTAGTTTCCAGTGATTTTCTACATATTGTAAATTTAGCAGAAAGTACTGAGGTCTAATTTATTTTATAATTCTTAGTGTAATTTCTCTATTCTTTTATGGAGACCTAACTTTTTTAGTAATTGATTTCTTCTTCTTACAGTGCTATGACCATTTCAAGATCGTTGGATTTCTGGTTGGCTACCATATTGACAATAAATTTCCTATTAACGGCTGTACGAAACTATCGAGGATTTTCCATACCATTACCTTCGATTTCTTAATCACGATATTCTTCTCCTACCAGAATCTCATTTGTTATTTATTTATCTCTTCATTATGAGATGAAATATACCATATTTCTCAAAATAACCCATGATATGACCAAAATACTCTAGCTTACGTTGTTTGTTATTATAATTATTTCCAGAAGTTTCTTTATTCGCTCTAGTACGTCTGAGTTGTTTACTCTATCAACTTAGCTGATTTTTAGCAAGCGACAGCACAACTACATTTCAAACACCTCTAAACGTTTCAGCATCGCTTCAATGAGGAGAACAGGAAACATGTAATATCTAACCATTCTCATTTGCAAGAGTGTTAAATTATGGCTACAGAGGGCTTTTTCATTTTACAAATGCTGCTAGTGTTTTCATTATTTTAATTTTAATTTCGTTCGTTGGGTCCCGTTTATCGTTGATGCTACTGCCCAAGTATATCAGCTTCTCAACTCGCTCCAGGTAGTGCTCTCTCCACATAAATGCCATTGCCCAGAGGTGAGTCGTGCTTACTAATGATCATATATTTAGTTTTGTTAACATGAGTTTAAGTCTGTACTGAGCACAAGAGTTTGTAATCTGATATACTAGTAATTGCAGATATTCGTTGGTGTTTGCAATGATTAAAGTATCATCGGCGTATCTGATGTTGTTAACTGTTTTTCCAATTATAACTACTCCCGGCATACTGTCGGTTAAGAATTCATTGAAAATTTCTTCCGAATACAGGTTGAACAACAAACGTGATAGAATGCAACTTTGACGTACCCCTCTCTTGGTCTCTATGCCAATATTACGTACCCCTCTCTTGGTCTCTATGTCATCATTGAGATGCTGTCTAATTTTTACTACTCCTCTCTGATTCCATTACAGGCTTTGGATAATTCAGATATCACTGGTTTCTATCCTAGACCCTTTAAAGATTTGAATTAATTTGTCGTATTCCACCTTATCAAAAGCTCTTTCAAAAGCAATACCACACATATATATATATATATATATATATATATATATATATATATATATATATATATATATATACATATATGTATATAAATATATATATATATATATATATACATATATGTATATATATACATATATGTATATATATAGATATCCAGACATCCTTGTGACATCATTTAGTAAAATTTGTCCTATCCTTCTGACATCCACTAACGCTTTGACATCCAAAATTGGATGTAGTTACGTTTTCTATGTTAAATCATCGTGATCAGTTGAAGGGAGTGTATAGAACAATTTTCAAGAGGATGTTACAAAATAGGATTTTTAAAATGTAACTGTTTATTTGTTTCTAGCGTTTATTTCCCAGATGGCGCGCACGAGAGATCGTTTTAGTATATCCAGAGATTTCGCATCTTATTTTATGTGACATCCAACGATTTTTAATGTTTATTAATTTTTGCACATCATACGTTGTGTATTCTTAAAACTGGCAACAGTGCTGTCTCGTTTACAAGGTCGAGTTTTAACACAAGAGCGCGTCATTTTGGTGGCGGCATTCGTAAACCATGTAATATGTGACATCCCGTAATTTCTTTACAAAATAATATTTTATATTTGTGGCTTTTTTAACCTACTTCTAAAAGACGGAGGTTCTCAATTCGTCGACTATGTATTTTTTTATGTATGTACATCGAATACTCCGGAACGGCTGCACCGATTTGAATGAAATTTTTTGCGTTTCGTTCAGAAAGTTGTTACGGTGGTCCCATATTTTTTTAGATGAAATTGGTGCAGTAAAATCCAAGATGGCGTTTACAATATGGCGGCCAAAAAAATAATTTTTTCCCATTTTTTCCAAAATTGGTGTGGAGAAATTTTCGGGGTTGTACCCAACGAATCTGAAATTATTTTTAAAAAATTCATAATGGCGGATCCAATATGGCGGACAAAAAAATTTAATTTTGTCCGATTTTCTCCAAAATTGGTATGGAGGCGTTTTCGGGGTCTCACATAACGAATCTGAAATTATTTTTAAAAAATACAAAATGGCGGATTCAATAGGGCGGACAAAAATTTTTTATTTTGTCCGATTTTCTCCAAAATTGGTATGGGGGCGTTTTCGGGGTCTTACATAACGAATCGGAAATTATTTTAAAAAAATACAAAATGACGGATTCAATATGGCGGACAAAAATTTTTTATTTTGTCTGATTTTCTCCAAAATTAGTACGGGGGCGTTTTCGAGGTCGCACATAACGAATTCAGAATATTTTTAAAAAATTCAATATGGCGGGTCCAATATGGTGGACAAAAATCAATTTTGTCCGATTTTCTCCAAAAGTGGTACGGGGAAGTTTTCGGGGTCGCATAAGATGAATCTAAAATTATTTTTAAAAAATTCAATATGGCGTATCCAAAATGGTGGATAAAAAATTAATTTTGTCCGATATTTTTAAAAATTGACATGGGGGAGTTGTTGGGATAGCACATTCCGAATCTATTATTTAAAAAAAAAATTAAATATGTCGGATCTATGATGGCGGATTAAAGATGCTACATTTTTGGGGGATTTTTTTTAGTGTTAATTACGAAATTAAAATATTTTTTGAAAAACTCAATCTGGCAGATTCAGTATAGTGTTCTAAAAATTTTACATTTTTCGACTTTCTCCAAAACTAATATAGAGGGTTCTTGAGGGTGTAAATTATGAATTTAATAGTATTTTTTCAGGATTCAATATGGCTAATGCAATCTAACTGACTAAAAGTTTTACATTTTTCGATTTAATTCAAATGTGGAACTGAATCGTTTTTAAGGATGTAAATAACGAATATAAAATTATTTTAAGAAAATCTAATATGTCAGATACAATATGACCGTTTAGAAATTCTTAATTTCTGGATTTCATCTAAAATTGGTACTAGGGAGCTTTGAATGGTTTAGATTTAGATTAGATTAAGACGTTAAATTTTTTTTTTTTAATTCAATATGATGGGTTGAAAATTTTACCTTATTCGCATTTTTTCAGATTCGGTATTTGGGGGTTTTGGAGTGGTGTATTACGAATATGAAGTTAATTTTTTACAACTATTGGGTTCATAAGATACAATATGAGGGATTAAAATTTTGCATTTTCCGATTTTATCTAAACTTGATATTGCTGGGTTTTTGGGGCAAATATAAACTCAATATGCAATATAAAATATATCGGGCTAAGAAATTTACGTCTCAAATTCTTTAAATATCGATATTAGTTTTGGGGCCTATATTACCAATCTAAAATTAATTTGAAATTTAAGACATTGGATATACTATGACAGATTAAATATTTGTTTGACACAATTTCATTGGCATTTGGAAAACTCTAAGAATCAAAGAATTTTTAATAGTTCATTTTAGGGTGATTTACGATTATGGATAAAATGGGTACTTTTTTGCCACCTTGGAGTCATTGTTGAACACTAATCTCGATTAGTACTTAGTTCAAATAATTTCTGACCCAAATTATTTCTGAATGAAATAAATAACTACTAATATATACAAATTATGGTAAGAAAGCAATTACAAATAAAGTATTTTAATCTGTTTAAGCGAATCACATTTTGTCAGGTTTTAGTTTGGCGCCGACGTCAAAAATTTCAATTTCATGTAAAAATAAATAGTTATTTTTCACTTTTTAGCGTACTTTTAGAAGTCGGTTCAATTTTTCTATAAAAATTGTATCTTATATCTGGATGATATTTGATAATATCATATTTTGATTCTGATTAAGGTAAGTGATGACAAAAATTATTAATATTAGACAACGTAGTAAACTTGAATTTCAAAAATGACTAAAACCTAACCTAACTTGTTATTATTAAAATCATTAAACATAAAGTTTTAGTTCTTTATTTCTTTCAATATGACTACAAGAGGGAAAATAATGGTAGTTATGGTTAGAAAGGTAGACAATGTGAGATTAGGAGAACTTGAAATTAAAAAATCAATATGGGATTCCACGAAAACTTCGGACTTAGAGAATATTATTGATGTAAATGAATTAAAAGATATATCTACTGGACATGGACAAGGTATTTTTTTATTATTATACCCTTATATATAAGTTGGTTCATTCAAAATATAACAAAATTTGCATAAAGTGAAACTCTGATTTTCACATTGGTGACGGGAATCTAGATAACGAAAAATAGAAATACATGTGTTCGTCTGAAATGTAGCCCTAAGAAAAGGGACATGATTATTTTGCATATGAAACCTTACTGATATTAATTAAACATTTTTCAATTTTGTCCAAAATTGGCTTTGGGGAATTTTTGGGGTTGTAACTTGCGAATTTGAAATTATTAAAAATTTTAATATAGCTAATTACCATACGGTGGACTAAAATTTTACATTTCCCGATTTTGTTCAAAATTAGCACTGGGTGATTTCGAGGGTGTAGATTATTAAAAATTTAAAATTACCTTTTAAAAATCAAGTTTAGTGCATCCAGTAAGGCAAGTTAAAAATTTTACATTTTTTAAATATTTCCAATTACGAATCTAAAAGTACTTTCTCAAAATTAAATGTAGCAGATCCAATATGCCACATTAAAAAATTTACGTTTTCCAAAATTAAGATTAGATGTTTTGGGGCATAGATTAAGGATAAACAATTAATTTCTGTGAATTTAATATGGTGGGTAGAATATGTCCTGCTGAAAAATTTACACTACTCAAATTCTTTCAAAATCAATGTCCGGGGATTTTCAGCGGCGTAGATTACGAATATAAAATTAATTTCTTAAAATAAAGAAGATTTATTATGGTGACTAAATCTTTGTTTGGTCCAGTTTAATTCAAAATTTTCTTTTAGAGAATTTGCAGAATCAACAACTTATTTATTGCGTAATTTAGTGTAGTTTACAATATCTTTGGCTAAAATGGTTGCATTTATAAATCCTTGACCATAACACGTATTAGACTATACGTCTGGATTAGTAATTACAAGGAAGGTACCTCAAGAATCCGGCTCCGATTTTAATAAAACTTCAATATGTGAAAGAGGGTACAAAAATAAGAAACACGTATTTTTTTATCTACGGAGATTTATTTTAGCGGGGTAAAAACCGCCCCTAAAGTTCACACCTAAAACAATAGTTTTGAAATATCTCGGGTTCTAAGTTCTATAAAACAAAATGAAAATTACTTCTTGTCCGAAGTGATGTTAAAGTATGGTTTTCTTTTATCCCCAAGGATATCATCCTTTATTTTTTATAAGGGTAAATCATCTATTCACGCAAGTAATTTAATTCTAAAAATTACGAAATTAAATATAATTATTTGAAAATAATTTTTTCACGAATACCGTAAGTAAATCAAGTTGATATTTTTCGAGGTTTCCCAGAAATAAATTAGTAAAAGAGGGTGAGTCACCCCCAAATACTCTTTTTTAATAACTCAAGTTTTAATTAAAATATTTCTACAAAACAAAATGAAAATTATTTATTATTCGAAATGATATTAAATTATGCTATATTCACCCCCAAGGATATCATCCCTTATTTTTTATTAGGATAAACCATATATTTGCGCATGTAATGTAATTGTAAAAATTGCAAAATTTAATGGAAGTATTTGAAAATATTTTTTTCACCAGTACCATAAGTCACATTTAAGTTGTCGTGTTTCGGGGTTTCCAAAAATAAACTAGTAAAAGAGGACGAGCCAACCTCAATTACTTCTTTTTACATCTCAAGTTCTAATTGAGATAACTTTACGAAACAAACTGGAGTTTACTTGTTATTTGAAATGAAGTTAAACAATGGTATTTTCACCCTCAAGGATATCATTAATTTCAGTCGATATGAACGTTACACAACTTACTGAAATCTTTTCTTTTAAATAATAAGAAAATATAAACTTATTTCATTGGTTAAGCATTCATGTCTGTAAATTATTATAATTCATAACATATAGTGATTTCTAATTCCGTAATGTTCTTTTAAATTAAAATTTGAGAATTTTAAGAGCAATAATAAATGTATGAAATGATTTTTATAAAAAATATGGAATAATATCCTTGGGAGTGAAAATGCATAATTTAACATCCTTTCGAATAAAAAGTAATTTTAATTTTGTTTTGTAGAGATATTTTAATTAGAACTGGATATATTAAAAAAGGTATTTGGAGGTGGATCACCCTCTTTTACTAGTTTATTTTCGGAAATACCGAAATACGGCAACTTAAATTATCAACAAATTTGGTTTAATTTCGTAATGTACAGAATTAAATTATGTAAATGAATTACAAAATTAACCCTCATAAAAAGTAGGAGATGATATCTATGGGGTTAAAACAACATGAAATAACCTCACTCCAAATAACAAGTAATTTCCACGTTGTTTTGTAAAGATATCTCAATTAGAATTTGAGATTTGAAAAAAAAAATTATTTGGGAGTGACTCAACCTCTTTTACTACTTCATTTTTTGAAACCCCAAAATATCCCAACTTGAGTTAATTATGGTATTCGTGAAAAAAATACATTAAAACAATTTCCTTAAATTTCGTAATTTTTAGAATTAAATTACGTGAGCTAGTAGATGATTTACCGTTAAGTAATAAGGGATGATATCATAGGGGGTAAAAATACCATAATTCAACATTATTTCAAACGACAAGTAATTTCCATTTTGTTTTGTAAAGATATCTCAATGAGAACTTTAAATTAAAAAAAAAACTTATTTGAGTGTGGCTCACCCTCTTTTAGTAGTTTATTTTTAGAAACCCTGAAACTTAAGTTTATGATATTCGTGAGAAAAATATTTTTAAATAATTCCATTATAGTTCGTAATTTTTAGAATTGAATTACATGCGTAAATATATGGTTTACCCTAATAAAAAATAAGGAATGATATCCTTGGGAGTGAAAATACCACAATTTAATATCATCTCGAATCACAAATAACTTTCATTTTGTTTTGTAAAAATATCTCGCTTAGAACCTTAGATATTTCAAAAATATTGTTTTTAGAGGTGAACTTCAGGGGCAGTTTTTACCCCGTTGTAATGAATTTCCGCAGATAAAAGAAATACAGGTCTTTAATTTTTGTACTCTCTACAACATAAGTTTGGAGCCTGACACTTCAGATACCTTCCTTGTTAGTTCAAATAATTTAGAGATATCGTGACAAGTTCAAAACTAATAAAATTTTTATTAAAAAATTGAACCGACTTCTAAAAGTGCGCTAAAAAATGAAAAATAACCATAAATTTTTTATATGAAATTGAACTTTTTGAAGTCGGCGCCAAACTAATACCTGACAAAATGTGATTTGCATAAACAGATTAAAAATACTTTATTTGTATTTGCTTTCTTACCATAATTTGTATATATTAGTAGTTATTTATTTCGTGTACAAATAATTTGGCGCCGACTTCAAAAGTTCAATTTCATATAAAAAATTTATGGTTATTTTTCACTTTTTAGCTCACTTTTAGAAGTAGGTTCAATTTTTTAATAAAAATTTATTTTTCTATTTTTAGTTTTAGAATTCATTATGACATTCATAAATTATTTGAACTAAGTACTAATCGAGATTTAGTGTACCTCGCAATGACTCCAAACTGGCAAAAAAGCACCCATTTTATCCAAAGTTGTAAATCACCCTAAAATGAACCACTAAAAATTCTTTAGTTCTTAGAGTTTTCCAAATACCAATCAAATTGGATCAAACGAGTATTTAGTCTGTCATTGAAAATCCACTATCTTAAATTTCTAATTAATTTTAGATTGGAAATATAGGCCCCAAAACCTTCCAATATCGATATTTAAAGAAAATAAATTAATTTTTTATCCACCATATTGGATACGCCATATTGAATTTTTTTTAAATAATTTTAGATTCGTCATATGTGACCCCGAAAACTCTCCCGTACCAATTTTGGTGAAAATCGGACAAAATTGATTTTTTTTGTCCGCCATATTGAATTTTTTAAAAATAATTTCCGATTATTTATGTGAAGCCTCGAAAACTTCCCCATACCAATTTTGGAGAAAATAGGACAAAATAGATATTATCGTTCGCCATATTGGATCCGCCACATTGGATTTTTTTAAAATTATTTTAGATTTGTCATATGCGACTCCGAAAACTCCCCCGTACCAATTTTGGAGAAAATCGGACAAAAACGATTTTTTTGTCGGCTATATTGAGTCCGCCAAATTGAATTTTTTTAAAAATTATTTTAGATTCGTCATATGCGATCCCGAAAACTCACCCGTACCAATTTTGGAAAAAATCGAACAAAATTAATTTTTTTGTCGGGCATATTGGATCCGCCATATTGATTTTTTTTAATATTATTTTAGATTCATCATATGCGATCCCGTAAACTCCCCCTTACCAATTTTGGTAAAAATCGGACAAAATTGATTTTTTGATCCGCCATATTGGATCCGTCATATTGAATTTTTTTTAAAAATAATATCAGATTCGTTATGTGCAACCTCAAAAACTCCCCCATACCAATTTTGGAGAAAATCGGACTAAATTAAATTTTTTTGTCCGCCATATTAGATCCGCCATTTTGATTTTTTTTTAAATAATTTCAGATTCGTTGGGTATAATCCCGAAGATTTCTCCATACCAATTTTGGAGAAAATTGGACAAAATTAATTTTTTTGGCCGCCATATTGTAAGCGCCATCTTGAATTTTACTGCACCAATTTCATCTAAAAAAATATGGGACCACCGCAGCAACTTCCTTTACATAACGTAAAAAATTTCATTCAAATCGGTGCAGCCGTTCCGGAGTAATCGGTGTACATACATAAAAAAAAATACATAGTCGACGAATTGAGAACCTCCTTCTTTTAGAAGTCGGTTAAAAATACAAAAAAACATTTTTGTAAACGAATCAATTGTCTTCCGAAAAAGCCCTAAAATGCGAAAAATAATATTTGTGTTGTAATAATAAGAGTTTGCTTTTCTAGTTTAACCCAAGTACGACTTAAGTATTTTGTATGAACCACTTACGAAGCGATATCTAGGTACTCGGTATAGTTTATTTGATAGGATAAATTTATTTGTAGAAATTGCTTCCAAAGATATTGAAAACGATCTTGTGGTAAATTTTCATTATGATAAAACTAGTAATGCAGAACAACTATATGATTTAAATTCTTATAATTCGATTTTTAGTTTTGAATTCATTCTAATTGTTGTAAATCATCCTAAAATGAACAACAAAAAATTTTTTGATTTTTAGAGTTCTCCAATTATCAGTTTTGAATGGAATTATGTTATAGTAAATCCACTATCTTAAATTTTAAATTAATTTTATATTGATAATATAGGCCTTCAAAACCTTCCAATATCGATATTTAAAGAACTTGAGATGTAAATTTCTTAGCCCGACATATTTCATCATATAATTTCAAATAAAAATTGTAGAGATTTTAAAACCTAAAATTTGAGCTTTTGTGCGATCATTATTGCAAAAAGGTCGAAAAACCCTCAAAATCGGCTATTCTTTTAATATTAATTATTTATTGCAAAGTTGACTTTTTTGCACTTTTTGCTCGTCTTTCTGAACAAAATGATATTTTATAATAGCAAATCGGATAATTTGTTGCTGAGATATTGCTAATTACTTATTCCAAGACGCAAAATGTTGATTACTATAACTTTTTTTTGAGTGAATGTTTTGACTTCCACAGTGGTTCAATCCTTTCGTGAAGGCCAACACTTTCATACTTTGTCAGAAACAAATTAAAAATTAATTTTCAACCCCTTAATTACCGCTTTAAAAAAGGGAGTGTTTTCTTTTTATAAAGAAACATAGCTCTTGCGCATGGAGAACACTGAACTCGTAGCTTTACATCAGCAGCGCTCGGAAAATTTCGTCGTATTTCAACAACGAATGAACCATTTTCTGTGTTTTATGAATATGGCACCACCCCCTTTTTTAGAGCGATATTTAAGGGGTTGGAAATTATTATTTTTTTTTTCATTTGCCCCCAACAACATATGAAAATTTAGGCTTTCACGAAGAGATTGGAGCTTGTGGAGTTTAAAATGTTCACCCAAAAAGAAGTTATACCAATCAATATTTTGCGTCTAAGCTACATTTTTGTTTAATTTACCATTATCAAATATCGTTTTGTTCAAAATGACGAGCGCTTCCCTTTAAAATCAAAAGAATTGCCGATTAAGAGTATTTAAATTGTAGGTTTTTAAAATCTCTACATCTTTTATTTGAATTTTTTTTTTCCAAAATGAATTACTTGGCTTGTAAATTCAAAAAACTTGTTTTAGCCCACTTTGACCGCCCCTCTTAGCCCCAACTTATTCTTTGCTGTTACTTTTTATGTAGGGTTTGTTCTTTCACTGCTCCGAACACCCCTGGATAGGTCTCATCCATTTCGGAATTTACGTCAAAAACAGCACTAATTTTTACCTTTGGCTGGAACTATATCCAATGTTTGGAAAATTGCAGTTACTCAATTTACAGCGAAAGTTAAACATTATAGGATTAATTGCTCCTCCTCTTTTCATTCCTTATATTACGTAATTTAAAAGTGGCAACACCGCGATGATGTCACAAGGTATGTAGTTATTTTACAGATGTCACAAGGGATGTTAAATAGAAATGTATATTAAATATACAGGGATGTCGAAGAGGTAGGAAAATTTTTTTTTTTTAATTTGTGTATGGTTTGATTTTTTTGTTCACAAATGGATAAATTATTTGTTTTTGAAAAGTCATATTTTTGGTTTGACGAATTATATTATTTTTCTAGTGGATGCCATAAAGTCGAAAATTTTACAGGAGGTCACAAAGTACGTTGGATGAGTATATAAATATATATATATATATATATATATATATATATATATATATATATAAATATATATATATATATATATATATATATATATATATATATATATATATATATATATTGGTTTTACCGCCTATACAATCCCAACTCGTTACATACTTATTACGAACACAAGCCAAATGAACGTTCTCAAGCCCGGGCTTGGGGCTTGAAAACGTTCCTTTTGCCAGCGTAATCAGGAGAGTCATAAGATGCTAGGGACAAAATATTAGCTGGGCCTAAGATTGTGGTAGAATATCGAATTATATATTGATTTAATTCCGAAATCTATCGTGTAGAGGACGCTAGCGTCTGATCCGTATATAGTATGTAATTCGATTCGTTAGATCAACGTTCACAAGCCCCTAAAATTGGCAACCACGCAGTTTGTATAACAATCAATATATCTGTTGGTTGTACTGACTTTGTTAGACCAACTGTACTTTACCGACGGCCATAGACTAACTAGAATGATACTATAATATCAATCATACAAACTTTTTCTCCATTTTAATGTTCTGCGAAAGAATGGAAAGTAACATTTTTACTTTCGAAAATAATTCTCAAAATTATTTTTATTTGCAAAGTACAAAGAATATTATTATTACATGGTTAGTCTAAAATTCCCATGAAACGTTTTTAAAAAATACGATTTTTGTCAATTTACAAAAAATAGAGGAAGAGGTGGCCATTTTGTCTATATAATATTATTGATATTAAAGAAAAAAGTTATTATGTTTAAAGATTACTGTTATCCAATTTTGGAAATTGGTATACCACAATTAGTCTTTTATAAAATTTATAAACGATGTATCTATATATTTACTACTGGAGCTAGCGAGTTTTTTGTGTCCCATTTGCATCAGTGTAAAAGTGTATTGTTTTGGTTATTATGATCACTCTTAACCTAAAAAGTTAGTGCTACTAATGCACATTCAGTCTAATTAATGGCAAAAAACCGCTGCCAATCCGTTGACAGTTCAAATTACTGCTGCCAGATACATGTAAAAAGAGTTGAACACCGAGCTCATTTCTTTAAATTTAAAATTTATACCGGGCGAAGTTTCAGCATGATGTAGATAAATATTTTGGTATTTTTTTTATATACTCTCGACTCTACTTTTCACTGTTAAACTAGGTGTGCAGTAGACTTTTCGTAATAAAATAGATAACTAAATATACTTTCACGCTAATGCAAATTGAAAAAAAACTGTCGATAACTCCCGGGCTGCGATTCTATAACAGTATAGGGAAAGAGAATGTCATAATAAGGATCTTCCATCTTTGTTCAGTCTGTAGTAACACATAAGTATGTCACTGTCCTTAAAGGAAAGGGAATATCAAAACATATGCTTACAGAATCTGGCCTCCGGTCTAATTGAATTTTTAAAAAACAGGTTTCAAGTGACCATATGGAGATTTGTTAATGCAAAATAATTTCTTTAAAATTTTCGTCTATTTGTTTCTACTACTGCCACATGACATTAAACCCACTTAGATGAGACTTTCGTAGTTTAAAAGCCTATAATAAGACTCTAAATCGTGGTCCTATGAAGGCTAAAGGGGAGCATTAAAAGAAAATGCTTTTTTAACCGACTTCTAAGAGAAGGAGGTTCTCAATTCGTCGCGTATGTATGTTTCTTTTTTATGTATGTACACCGATTTCTCTGGAACGGCTGCACCCATTTGAATGAAATTTTTTGCGTTATGTTCAGGAAGTTGCTGCGGTAGTCCCATATTTTTTTAGATGAAATTGGTGCAGTAAAATCCAAGATGGCGCTTACAATATGGCGGCCAAAAAAATTAATTTTGTCCGATATTCTCCAAAATTGGTATGGAGAAATTTACGGCGTTATACCCAACGAATCTGAAATTATTTTTTAAAAATTCAGAATTGCGGATCCAATATGGCGGACAAAAAAATTTAATTTTGTGCGATTTTCTCCAAAACTGGAATGGGGGAGTTTTCGAGATCGTATATAACGAATTCAAAATATTTTTAAAAAATTCAATATGGCGGACAAAAAATCAATTTTGTCCAATTTTCTCCAAAATTGATACGGGGGATTTTTCGGGGTCGCACATGACGAATCTAAAATTATTTTTATAAAATTCAAAATGGCGGATCCAATATGGCCGACGAAAAAAAATCAATTTTGTCCGATTTTCTCCAAAACTGGTTGGGGGAGTTTTCGGGGTCTCACATAACGAATCTGAGATTATTTTAAAAAAATTCAATATAGCGGATTCAATATGGCGGACCAAAAAATTTTATTTTGTCCGATTTCTTCCAAAATTGGTACGGGGGAGTTTTCGAAGTCGCACATAACGAATTTAAAATATTTTTTTAAAATTCTATATGGCGGATCCAATATGGCGGACAAAAAATCAATTTTGTCCGATATTCTCCAAAGTTGGTACGTGGGAGTTTTCGGAGTCGTACATGACGATTCCAAGATTATTTTTAAAAAATGCGATATGGCGTATCCAATATTGTGGATAAAAAATTAATTGTGTCCGATTTTTCTCAAAATTGATATGAAGAAGTTTTAGGGATAGCACATTACGAATCTGATATTATTTAAAAAAAAAATAAATATGGCGGATTAAAGATTCTACATCTCTCGATTTGATCTAAAGTCAGTATTGGTGGATTTTTGTTAGTGTTAATTACGAATTTAAAATATTTTTTGAACAACTCAATCTGACGGATTCAATATAGTGTCCTAAAAATTTTACATTTTTCGACTTTCTCCAAAACTAATATAGAAGGTTCTTGAGGGTGTAAATTAAGAATTTAATAGTATTTTTTCAGAATTCAATAAGGCGAACTAAAAATTTTACATTTTTCGATTTTATTCAAATGTGGAACTAAATCGTTTTTGAGGATATAAATAGCGAATATAAAATTATTTTAAGAAAATCCAATATGTTAGAAATTTTAAATTTCTGGATTTCATCTAAAATTGGTACTAAGGGGCTTTGAAGGGTTTAGATTTAGATTAGATTAAAACGTTAAAATTATTTTTTTGAAATTCAATATGGCGGATCCAATATGGTGGGTTGAAAATTTTACCTTTTTCACATTTTTTCAGATGGGGGGGGGGCGGTGTATTACTAATATGAAGTTAATTTTTTACAACTATTAGGTTGATAAGATACAATATGAAGGACTAAAAATTGTACAATTTCCGGTTTTATCAAGAACTGATATTGCTTTGTTCTTGGGGCGTGTACAAACTCAATATGCAATATAAAATATGTCGGGCTAAGAAATTTACGTCTCAAATTCTTTCAATATCGATATTGGGAGGTTTTAGGGCCTATATTACCAATCTATAATTAATTTGAAATTTAAGATAGTGGATTTACTATGACAGACTAAATATTTGTTTGATACAATTTCATTGGTATTTGGAGAACTCTAAGAATCAAAGAATTTATAGTGGTTCATTTTAGGGTGATTTACAATTCTGGATAAAATGGATACTTTTTTGCCACCTTGGAGTCATTGCGAGGTGCACTAATCTCGATTAGCACTTAGTTCAAATAATTTATGAATATCATAATGAATTCAAAACTAAAAATCTAAAAATAAAATTTTTATAAAAAAATTGAACCGACTTCTAAAAGTGCGCTGAAAAGGGAAAAATAACTATACATTTTTACATGACGCCAAATTATTTCTAAATGAAATAAATAACTAATATATACAAATTATGGAAGAAAGCAATTGCAAATAAAGTATTTTTAATCTGTTTATGCGAATCACTTTTGGTCAGGTTTTAGTTTGGCGCCGACTTCAAAAATTTCAATTTCATATAAAAATTTCTAGGTATTTTTCCCTTTTTAGCGCACTTTTAGAAGTCGCTTCAATTTTTTTATAAAAATTTTATTTAGCATTGAAATGTCACGTCGATGATTCGAATTCAATTTCCTGCTGGTTTTTTTGGCTGTTATTATTATTCATATGAGGTTGAAATATTGAATTTATTTTTTTAATTAAAAAAGATTTAAAATTAATTATTAAATAAAACACGTCAAAATATTTTTTATCTTTTAACAGTTTTTCGGAAAATGCTTCCTTGCCAAGAGATTTGCAATTTTATGCAAAAAAAAAATACGAAATTAGTTATTTTGGGAAATTTGAACCTTCAACATCAACAGAGATTTTTTTGATGTGAGCAAGTGGAGTTTGTGACGCTGAAAGTGGAACTCAAAAGTAACCCGTTTCAGACGTGTTACGTGAGCGTACACAAGATGGTGGTTGCGGCCGCACAGACGCGCGCTATGAGGGCATATTTCACTTTCTTACCTTTTGAATTATTTTATTTCAAGTCGACGATTTTTATTTACTATGATATTACTTTATTGAAACTAATATATAATCTGTTATTTTATTTATTGTCTAAAGATAGCGCTCTATTTTATATTATTCATTGTTTTCACCTCCAATAATATGATTATTTTCATCAATAACCCGATTTGTCGGGTAAAAATCATCGTCTTCCATAAAATGTTGTTTAACATTCATACAATTCTGTGATAAACGTGCGTATACTGCGCATTATTCTAAATTCGAGGATACACAGATACAATTTTGTGTACATTTTCCAGTGTATGAACAGACATATCTTTGTAGCATGTCCAAAGCTTCAGAATAATTAAAGTCTAAACAGTAATTTCCAAGTTTCCAACTATGAATTAATGGATCTATAGATACAATATTACTTTTTTTGCTTGATCCCATTCATTTCTTTGCCATATCGCTCTTAAATAATGTTGAACTAAGGCCGGTTTAGAAGGTGGCAAATTTTCATCAGATATATTTTTTTTCAACGCGATATTGTATTTTAATTTTTTTATACATTCACAACAGTCTTTAAAGTTATTCTGAGAGTCATATTTTTGATAAATAGACTGTCAAAGTATTAAGTCCATCACCTGCAGGTTTATTTAAAGCTTTGTACGCCTTCTTTTTTCCAACGTCATATATGAAACTTAATCTATCACAGCATTGATTATTAAAATACTGTCACACTGAATTTTTCCAATATCGTTTGCAATAGTATGTACGGGAATAAATCGAGAAAACATTTCCAGTATTAAACCATATAAGAAGTTCCTTTAAGAACCCATGATAAGATAAACACATCTGTGTCTGGGGATTTAAAAATAATTTTAAACTTTTTATCGAAATCCAGCTCTTGTAACTGACAGGCATAAAATATAATCTTGGTATCTGCTTCTGTATGATCACACAAGAAATATGCATCGAAATATTGATCATTTTCCATAATCCCATATGCTCAAATGCTCAACTTATTCTGTATTGGTAACCGAATAGTTTTTTATATAATTTTCAATAAATTCCATTAAATTTGATTTACTTGTATCATTACTGCAGAATTTTTTAAAGTTTCATGTAGATTGACCGCCAATAATTATATATTCTTTGTTTTCGCTATCATTTCCATACCTCCGAATTCGTTCCAACTGTTCTGGATTAACCGTTGTGCTGTCGTATCGATCATAAATCAAGTGAATTTCATCTACTCGATCAAATCTGTGTAATAATCCATTCATAATTTTATTGGTTAAATTACCATTCAATTATCAAAAAGGTGTAATTCATCGTTTCCATTCAGTATCAGAATAACTACCTAAGACATTTGTAGTCATAGTTCATCTTGAAGTAGCAAGTTCTTTTTGAGTCATTTCTGTGATTCCAGTCTCTGGTTTTGTACTATTGATTACTGTCATTTCAGTTGTTACATCTGGGAATAATCCCGAAATGCTTCATTAGTCAAATTAACATTAAAGTATCCCTTTTAAAACTGTTCTTTGGCTTCGATTGGTAGCATAAGGAGAATTTCCAAGCACAAAAAGTCTCACATCGTTATTCGGTGTATCGCAAATAAAGAAAAAAGGAAGCATAGATAAGTGAGTGGAAACGTATCGGCTCTATCTGCTCGAATAACTCTAAATTTGAATTTAAGATTCAAACCAAAATTGAAAATTTTCAGATTCTTCACTTCCTTCTTTTCTATATTTGTCAAATAATGTCATAAATGTATTACTTCTATCTAATGAAAGTATTTCTAAACCATATTTCTTATATGTACCCGTTCAATAACTATCTGAAAACATTTCGATATTTTTTAGCAAAACCGCTAGAGCTTCTATTTTATTATTTTTTCAGTTGATCGAAAAAATATTCTATCAATAAATGCATTAGCCTTTCATATATTAAAATTAATTCTCGAATGGCTCCATGAAATGCCCCTCCAACATTCTCTCGGCGGTAATTCCAGCAAGAATTTTAGATTTGGCTAGCATACCTCTTATGCCACAACTTCCCCAAATTTTGCTGAGGCATTAAATTGCACAGCAAACAGTATGAAAAGCGCCTAAATGAGTAACAACATTTTTAAATCCATCACTCATATCAAATTTAACCAGCTGAATTAATGTATACAATTGTTGCTTAAACGTTTGAATACAGTATTTTTGACTGCAACCTTCCTTTCAATTATACTCTATATTGTATTAAAATCACTTGTTTTTTTATTGAAAGATTGTAAATACTGAGCAATAGTGACTGTATTTTTTATTTCTTCAAATTGAGTGTTAGAGGCTATCCAATTCGGTATTATTGTTTTTTTTTTCATTCTTAAATAGGTTTCTCGCGCAAATGATCTCAATAGCACACATACATAAACATCATTACAATTGAGCAGAATCGATTTTGCACAAGATTTTGCATCAACAAAATCTAGAATACAGGTACATAGGTTTAATTTGTTGTGCATGTGATTAACTTTATGATTTTGGTAACTGAATACCCTAAGTCTATATGTATATTATTATAGGAAAGTTAATTCGAAATGTCATACTATGCTACCCTTAGATATAAAAATTTTCAGTTTTCATTTTTGCACACAATTTTAAAATAAAAAAATTTTAAACTATGAAATTACACTTCTATAGAAAGTTCAATTTTATGGTTGCTGAAGAATAAAATCAGTTTCAGTTAGAAAATAGAGAAAAGTGCAATGATTTTAAAATGCCACGCATTCAAAATATCAGGTTACGAGAACAATTTAGAAATTTCCACAAACTATTTGAAAACGTCCACAAACTATGTGAATATGTCCAGAAACTATCTGGATTCTTACCAGAACTAAATTAATATTTAAAAAATAAATTTTCGACCTACCGTCACTTCCTATCAATTCGCAAATTGCTATTCTTGGACATAAATTAAAAACCAGGACGGAAACTTTTAAAAATATGTAATTTAAAAAATTAAGGTTTTGTGTTTATATTTAAAAATTCATTTCATTTTTTTAGGCTGTATTCCCAACATTGGTACGTTTTGTTTTATATGTAGCATTTACCTTTAAAATTAAACTCCTTACTTGATGGTGTTTTTTTTTTATTTAATTATTATAAATTAAGCTAGATGCCAAAATATCGTCATCTTAACTAATACAGAATTGTACTCTCTACAAAGGCGAAGTTATGAAACTGTTAGTTTTAATTTAAAAATTTAGATAAAATGCTATAAAATTTTTATAAAAAATTGAACCGACTTCTCAAACCGACGCTAAAAAGTGAAAAATAACTATAAATTTTTATATGAAATGTCGGCGCCAAACTAATGCCTGATAAAATGTGATTCGCATAAACAGATAATTATTATTTGTAATTGCTTTCTTACTATAATTTGTATATATTAGTAGTTATTTATTTCATTTAGAAACAATTTGGCGCCGACTTCAAAAATTTCAATTTCATATAAAAATTTATAGTTTTTTTCACTTTTTAGCGCACTTTTAGAAGTCGGTTCAATTTTTTTATAAAAATTTTATTTTACGATTTTTAGTTTTGAATTCATTATGATATCCATAAATTATTTGAACTAAGTACTAATCGAAATTAATGTATCTCCTAATAAGGTGGCAAAAAAGTACCCATTTTATCCAAAGTTGTAAATCACCCTAAAATAAACCACTAAAAATTCTTTAATTCTTAGAGTTCTGCAAATACCAGTGAAATGGCGTCAAACAAATAATTAGTCTGTCATAGTAAATTCGTTACCTTAAATTTCAAGTTAATTTTAGATTGGTAATATAGGCCCCAAAATCTCCCAATATCGATATTTGCAGAACTTGAGACGTAAACCCCATAACATCAGATCTGAAAAAATGCGAATAAGGTAAATTTTTCAACCCACCATATTGGATCCGCTATATTGAATTTCAAAAAAGTAATTTTAACATCTTAATCTAGTCTAAATCTAAACCCTTCAAGCCCACTAGTACCAATTTTGGATGAAATCAGAAAATTTAAAATTTCTAGATCATCATATTCCATCTGATATATTAGATTTTCTTAAAATAATTTTATATTTGCTATTTACATCCTTAAAAACGATTTAGTCCCACCTTTGAACAAAATCGAAAAATGTGAAATTTTTATTCTCCTATATTGGATTCGCCATATTGAATCTTAAAAAATACTTTTAAATTCATAATTTACACCCTCAAGAACCCTCTATATCAGTTTTGAAGAAAATCGAAAAATGTAAAATTTTTAGGACATCATATTGAATTCGTCAGATTGAGTTTTTCAAAAAATATTTTAAATTCGCAATTACCACTAACAAAAATCCCCCAATATTGATTTTAGACAAAATCGAGATGTAGAATCTTTAATCTGCCATCTTGGATCCGCCATATTTAGTTTTTTTTTTAAATAATTTCAGATTCGTAATGTGCAATCCCAAAAACTCCTCCATATCAATTTTGAAAAAAAATCGGACAAAATTGAATTTTTTCGTCCGCCATATTGAATTTTTTTAAAATACTTTTAGATTCGTTATGTGCGACCCCGAAAACTCTCCCGTACCAATTTTGGAGAAAATCAGAAAAAATTAATTTTTTTGTCCTCTATATTGGATCCGCCATATTGAATTTTTTTTAAATAATTTCGGATTCGTTGAGTACAACCCCGAAAATTCCCCTATTCCAATTTTGGAGAAAGTCTGACAAAATTAATTTTTTTGGCCGCCATATTGTCAGCGCCATCTTGGATTTTACTGTACCAATTTCGTCCAAAAAAATATGGGACCACCGCAGCAACTTCCTGAACATAACGTGAAAAAATTTCATTCAAATCGGTGCTGCCGTTCCGGAGTAATGGTGTACATACATAAAAAAAAACATATATTGTCGACAAATTGAGAACCTTTTTCTTTTAGAAGTCGGTTAAAAATGTAAAAATACCAATCAAAATGACCAGATTTAAAGAGAAAGGAATATTTCTACAGAAATGATTTTATATCGTTATTCTTTGCTGTTAATATTTTATATGGTGAAAAAACGGCAACACTGGCGGGTCTGAATCACTGCTAAAATGATACAAATTTGATATACTGGGCTTTAGTTCGAGATAATTTGCAATTGGCTCGTGAAGGTGGCTAATATAACACGAATTTTTTTTTTTTTAAATTTGCTTACCCCTCTCAATGGTAATTGGTTTCATGAATAAAAATAATCATACAACACATAATTATTTGCTTCTAATATAATTGTTTCTGAGTGGTCTATGGTGGTCTGTAAAGTGAAATTGGTCCGACAACGACCTAAAAACCTGTATATATATATATATATATATATATATATATATATATATATATATATATATATATATATATATATATATATATATATATATATATATATATATATATATATATATATATATATATACATATATGTATATAAATATATATATATATATATATATATATATATATATATACATATATATATATATATATATATATATATATATATATATATATATATATATATACATATATGTATATAAATATATATATATATATATATATATATATATATATATACATATTGTCGTAGTACTATGGATCGAAATTAAAAATCACGACGTCTGGGCATTAAACAGTACCACTTATAATCAATATCCTACCGACACGCTATGCCTGAAAATAAGTACAAATACAACATCAAAATATATATAAATACGTCAACACAGGGTGTCTGGGTAAAGGCGTCGACGGACCCACTGATGAGTCCAACCGTTGACGTCATGGACGAAACACCGCTGTAACTTTTGGATCAAATAATTATTAGATTGTATATCGCCGGGTGCAGGGGCATTTGTTCGTGCGAATACAACATGGCATCCCTGGACATGGGACCTTTGCGGGGTTTGTCGGAATAGCTCCGAATCTTTACGGGAGGGACCCGGAAGGGTTCGGAGTGGGACTCGACGGTTTCTTAGGGGAGGGACCCGCTAGGGCCGTTTAGAAGACCCAATTCCGATACCATGATCGGGGATTCTTAGGAGAGGGACCCGCTAGATACCCGACATGGAATTTACCTCGCATTGAGTCTGCCTTACTAGCGACTGGATCCGCGTAATTGGGCCGAAATTTGCAGCGCGTCGTGGAGTTCTAGGCACCCAGCTTTCCATCTTGATTCGTGAACAAGACCACAGATCACGGAACAATATGGAAAGCGGTTGCCTGAAGGGGGGCATGTCGTAGTACTACGGATCGAAATTAAAAATCACGACGTCTGGGCATTAAACAGTACCACTTATAATTAATATCCTACCGACACGCTCCGCCTGAAAATAAGTACAAATACAACATCAAAATATATATAATTACGTTAACACAGGGTGTCTGGGTAAAGGCGTCGACGGACCCACTGATGAGTCCAACCGTCGACGTCATGGACGAAACACCGCTGTAACTTTTGGGTCAAATAATTATTAGATTGTATATCGCCGGGTGCAGGGGCATTTCTTCGTGCGAATACAACAATATATATATATATATATATATATATATATATATATATATATATATATATATATATATATATATATATATATATCTTATTACGTCCCAACATCTTTGAATCAACACCGGTACAATAAAAAGAGATTTCCTGGTTCCCTGACCAGTACGAAAACCTAACTGAGTTTCCTAAATTTATCTTCCAGTTTACCATGTATTCTTCCATGTATTATACATAAAAATATCTTTAAAACATTGTCTGTCAAGCCGATAGTCCGATAGTCATTGCATTTTGTTTCTCCGTTCTTTTTTAGAAGCATAACAAATGCTGATTTTAACCAATCTTCAGTATAATTAAAGTTATACCTATAGTATTGAGTGCTCTGTCATTGCTCCGATTCCTTTTTTCTTAAATAGTTCTGTACTAACTTCATTTATCTATTTTCCGGTCTTTGCCAGGTTAACAGCTATGCTAACTTCTTCCTTGTTTATCGGTGGTCCAGTGTGCTTTACGTTATCAGAATCAGGGTAAAAATTTCTATTTTCGTTAAACAATTTTTGAAGGTATTCTTTCCATCTTTGTAGTTGTTGATGGATATCCGTGAGTTTGTTACCGTTATACTGTTCGGTACCAATCACCTCAATCCATTTACTTTCTTTTTTTTTATGTAGATGAAATACGTCTTGCTTTTTTCCACTTTTTCAATTATTTCACAGTCCTTGGTATGCAAGTTTGCTTTTGCTCATCGTATCTTCCTCTTGATTTCTTAGTGGATTCTCCCCTATTCTGTTCCGTCTTTATTCTTTGATTCCCTTCTCCGATCCATAAGATGTAATATCTCTCCTGTCTTCCATTTTTGTTTTATTTGAGATTTATTTTCTTGAGCAAAATATTTTTTGATTTATTCCATATTTCTTCAATATTATTTCCTGTAACTCTGCATCTGATCTGCAAAAGATGTACCACTTCTAGTCATGGATTTAGTTTGAGTTAATTTTTAAAATTATTACCCCTAATTATTATACAACAAGAAAAGCTAATGAAAGGAAGGAAGATGTCTTTTCCAAAATCAGAGAACTCATCGGTTAAAATGTGCCGGCACATATGTCCAGTGGAATATTGAGAAATGGAAAATTATTCATTCTACGGCTATTATTAGAAGTAAATTATAAGAACCAAATGAACAAAACCACACTTAACAAAAAGTTGGCATGCAGAGGATTAGTTTCGAGGCGATATAATGTTTAAGAATAGCAGTAATTGGAGCTAGAGAACATATTTTATTCTAAAAGCTAGTATTATTTGTTATCCCAATATCTAATTTTAAAGTAAATCTCCTTAATTTTCATAATATTTGGCTTAAATTTTTACTACAATATTCATCTCATCAAACTTAATCCAGCTGTTTAAACAATTTCATCCAACAATGTTTTTTTTAAGAAATTATGACCAAAATTTATAATCATCTGATAATTTTGTCCATGAGAGGATATAGGTATTAATCAGCATCATCATCTTCATTGTACTCAGCTATCAATTTCTAATTGAATTTTGCCTCTAGTAATTTTATCCATCTTTGTCCTCTTTGTATCTCTTCCATTCTTCCCAATCTTGAGCCTGTTGTCCCCCATTGGTACCGACTACTTTTTATGTCGTCAGTCCATCTTGTTTGCGGACAACCCCCCATTTTCTTAGTGCTGTGTGACCGCCATTCTATGATTCGGTGAGTTCGGAGATTGTCCAACTTTCTGGCAAGGTGACCAGTTCAACTCCGGCTCAACCTATAGACTTTTGGCACCATATCGCTCATTTTAGATCCCCTATGTACTTCTTCAAGTAGTCACGTAGACTTACTCCTAATATTCGTCCCTGAGCGTTCTTTGCGTGATTTGTAATTTGTGAGTATATTCGTTATATACTTGCCAAGTTTAGAGTTTCCAAGGTATTTGGTGCATTCAGTGTTAGGATGTTTCGCACTTCACTGAATTCCATCCATGCATATGACATTCTTCTTGCTAGGTCTCTCTTGAAGTTGCTTCTTGCGATTTTTTCTATGATATCACTGTCAATTTCAATGTTTATTTGATGGCGTTGATTATATAGTTTGTTTTCGAAATGTTTATTTTTAGTCCGATCTCTTTTCGGTTATATTAACATTTTTTTTAGGTTTCCTTCATTCGATGCTATTAATATATACATTAAGATAGGAGAAAAAGGTAGTGTGTCTTAGGGCGCATCTGATGGACATTTGTTATCTATAGTACCGAAAGGAAAATTAGGTTAATAGTTAATTAATTTGCTTTTGTCATTCAATGTGTATAAAAAGGGTTGTTGTGTATTATTCCAGTCTATCGGTATATCTTGGAGAAATTTGTTAAAAACATTATTCAGCATTTATAGTATTGATTCTCCTCCTAGTTGTGGCATTTCAGTATTTGCACCACCTTAGCCAGTTCCGCGACCTTTTGCCATATTATGCAGAGATTTGGAGATTTCCGTTTTAGTAATGTCTGGTACTTCTTACTTATTTACATTACTTATTTTTGGACTAATTTCAATACTTCTTCTGAGTCTATATATCGTACTAATACCAATTCAGTTTTTCTTGGTGATTTCTTTCATAGTTTGTCAGTTTTACAAGGCGAGAGTATTTCTAATTTAGTATTCTTTGTATTTTATTCGTTATTGTAATCAATGGTGATCGTGGTTCGCTTAATGACGAGTCACGTGCAAAGTGTCTAAAATCAGTTGTAGTGCAAGAGAAAACCGATACCGTGCGTGAACTGATAATGCAAGCTCATCATTTATGATCTCTAAGCATTAGTAGTACTATTTACCAGCGTATATGTATAATATGTTGTATGAACATTTGGTTATAAAGAAGCTATGTTCGTGTTCGATTTCTTATAATTGGACAATCACTGAAAAAAAAAGGCTCCTATCGATTCATGTAAGGTCATTTGGGCAACAGCTTTGACTTGGTATCGAATGATATCTTTTTGTTCCCGTACATGAAGGACAAACTGCGTGGATTTTCTTTGTCAGAAGAGGCATTTGGTGCGTTTAAAAACCATGTTTTGGAGATGTCATTTTACAGTGGCAAAAAGTCTTTTGAGATTAGTTCAAATCATCGTGAAGAATGTTTTAAATAACAATAAAACCTCTCTACATAATAAATATTTGTTTTTGCTTATTATTCCTCAAATATAACTGGTTACCTCTTATCGATAATAATAATCAATACTTAGCTACACTAAATATTTTTATTCTAATGAATTGCAGTAAAAAATAAAAATAATTGTAATTGTTGTGGTTAATTTTATTTAAGGTTAAAAAGCGTTGGTTAAGATTAGAAACATAAATATGATATATCTTTTAAGGTCTATTCCAGTGTCATATTATAAATACAATAACAACTGAAAATATATAAGTTTTAACGTTAACAACAATCAATGTTCTTATTTTTTTTTTTAAAATCACGATACTGAAAAAAGATGTTCTGTCGAATAATTGTCATAAAAATACGTTCTGGTAGCCACTGCTTGTTTTTGAACCAATTTCAGAAACAAGAAAATTGATTCCCACTGTGAAATAGTTTTCGCATACAATATTTTAACTTGAATACGCTAAATTTTACGACAAAAGTTCAAGTACTGACAATCAGTCCTTACACGTTTAATTTATTTTTACAGTTAAGACAAAAAAAAATTGAAAATTTTTAATACCAAGCATGGTTTTTCTGTAGATAATATCGTGGTCAGTTTATTTTTATTATGTCTGCGAGCGTGTAGTCAAAGTTATGTACCCCAAGCTTTGATTCATTCTTTAACCGACTTCTAAAAGAAGGAACGCTATGTATATTTTTTTGTATGAACATCGATTACTCCGAAATGACGGTATCGATTTGAGTGAAATTTTTTGCATTATGTTTAGAAAGTTGCTGCGATGGTCTCTTAATATTTTGGCTGAAATTGGCGCTGGCAAGATAGCGAACAAAAAAATTAATTTTATCTGATTTTCTCCAAAATTTGTATGGGAAAATTTTCGGGGAAGTTCATAAAGAATCACACATTATTTTAAAAAATTCAGTAGGGTGAATCCAAGATGGCTGACAAAAATTTTACATCTCTCCATTTTGTCCAAAATTTCTATAGGCGGTTTTGTGAAGATGTAAATTATGAATTTAAAATTATTTTTTTAAAATTCAAAATGGTCCATTCATTATGGCGAACTAAAGATATGTGATATATCTCGATTTTGTTTAGAATTGGTATGGAGTTTTTTTAGGATGTAAATTGCCGATATAAAATTATTTTTAAAAAATTAAGTGTGACGGATCCAATATAGCAGACTAAAAATTTATCACCCCTCGATTTAATTCAAAATTGTTACTGAGAGATTTTTGACAGTCTAAATAACGAATTTAAAATTGTTTTTAAAAAGTTCAACATAGCAAGTGCAATATATCAAAAATTGGCACTCGGGGGGTTGTCGAGACGGTAAATTAGGCTTAAATTTTTTTTTGACATTCAATATGGTGGGTTGAAAATTTTTTTAAATTAGTATTAGATGATTTTCGGAATAGTAGGTTACATTTTTCTGATTTTGTAGAAATTGATATTGGGGAGTTATTGAGGTGTATATTACGAATCCTAAATTAATTTCTTCAAACTCAATATGCAGGATAAAATATGTCGGATTGAGAGATTTATATGTCTCAAGTTCTTTCAATATCGGTGTCGGGAGGTTTTGGAGGTCTAAGTTGTAGGCTGTAGATTTATTTGTCTACGGCACTTCGACTTATAGGATATTTTGTACGTTACCCAAATCTAATATAAGCCCAAGTACTCCTTTTCGGGAGGAGGGAGGTGTAAGTGCTTTGTTTCTTCAGGCGTCAAGGTGAGTCTTTCAAGGAATTTAAGTCTATTGTAGAACAGTGTCATGCATTCACACAGCAGGTGTTCTGCTGTTTCGGCTGCCCGATCGCTGAAACGACAAACATCACACTCAGCTTTGCTAATTTTTTTTTAGATATCTCAGAGGCCATTGTCCTCTAAAGGTATTTATTATTACCCAAATATGAATATTTGGGAGATTAAAAAGCATTTTTGGTTTCTTTGGCGATTGACTTATGAATATTTTTAGTTTGTCTGAGACTAGGCGTCTTACTCTATTTTAATTTTATCTAACTTTGTTCCCAGCTTCGAATCTCCTCTTTTATGTGGTCCAATCTTTTGCGAGGTTGTCCGCTTCCTCATCGCACTAAAAAAATTACATGTCTCAAATAATTTTAATATTTATACTGGGAGGTTTTTGGGGGCGTAAGTTACAATTCTAAAATTATTTCAGACTAAATGTTTGTTTGGTACAATTTCATTCAAAATTAGTATTTGGCGAATTTTCAGAATCAAAAGAATTTTTTTAGTTCTGTTTATTGTGGTTTACAACTCTGGATATAGGTATACTTTTGCGACCTCAAGAACTCGATTCAAAAATAAATATCGAAAAATAAAATTTTTATAAAAAAATTGAACCGACTTTAAAATTTTTAAAGTCGGCGGCAATTCCTATATGAAACAATAGCTACTAACACGAAATACATACAAGGTATGGCAAGAAAGCAAGGACAAACAAAGTATTTCTCAATCTTTTTAAGTGGATCGCACATTTCAAAAATTTTAATTTCAAATAAAAATGTATATTATTATTTGTCATTTTTAGCGTTTAGTTAGAACTCGGTTCAATTTTTATAAAAAAAAAATTATTTTAAGTATTCAGTCCGATGTACATCAACTAATAATAAACGTTATACATTGGGCCACGGTTCGAATTTCCGTTTAAGATCACTATGGGTAGTTCAGTTAATTTGACCTTATTTTTTCAAATACTCTCATTATGGGCAACATAATGCCATTTTCTTTAATTTCTTTTGTCATATTTCTGGTTTTACTATCTTACGAATCCTCGTAGGTCTATTTTCTTAATAATTTCTTCCTGAGCTCAGTTATTTTTATCCTACATTGTTAGTTGACCATTATTTTTTCTTGTGTTTGGTACTTTACTGTACTGTGATTGGTTGATTTTTTTATGGATGCAGAATTTTCTTTTACAATTTTTTAGATAGATCTCGGCTTTCTTGCCTGCTACTATTTGTTAGGTGGTTGTACACCACTTATTCATTGTAAGGTTTATTGGGTTGTAGGAAATTTCTTTCCTCATTTGAATTGTATTTCTTAAATTTAACAATAACTCTTGGGATTCTTATTTAATTTTTGAGTGGAAAATGCTAATGATTAATGAATTGTCTCATTTAATAAATTCACTTTAACGGACTGTTGCTGTCCAGGGTCATTCCTACTGAGCTGTAATTTCTTTCAAATGTGTCAATTGAACACAGCTAGCAGACGCAACGTAAGGCGCAAGCAGGATGCTGGATATAAATGGAAGAAATGGAATTTTGTCTTGACTTTCACTTTTTCCTGGTTTGTTTTCGTTGGAGCAGCTGCGGACTTCCATCTCAATTTAAATTTGCCAATTTCTCTGTATTATTAAGGCTGGAAAGTCGTTTATTACCCTGATGATATTGTTGAGTTTTTGAGTTACCGTATCTTTTGTCTGTGTGGCGTTTATGGTTTTTTTTTCCGAGATAAACCTGAAGAAAAGAGTCCCCAACAATAACAGGGTATACCCAACTGGTTATGTTAGTACTGGTATCCACTCTACTGGTTATATTAGTACTGGTATCCACCCTACGGGTTATTTTATTATAGAGTCCTCTCTTCGGGGCATTTTATTAGTGGTTATTATTACTGCTCGTGTTCTGCGAGTACCAGTTAATGTTAAGATAGTGCCTACACCGCTAAGCAGAGAAAAGCAGAGAAATCAAACAACTGGCATTCTCACCATTCGAAAGGCAAACTTTAATATTACCTTTTATTTATTAGAAACGACTTATTTTATTCTGTATTATCGTAAGGCGTTGGGCTATAATCCAAAGTACCATCTATGAATATAAAATGAATGGGTTTGATTTATATTATAACACCAGTAGGGCATTTTGTGTATTAAATTATATATGATTGAATTTATTCATTTTGTCGTGAATTTAACGAATTTATTCTTTTCATAATAATACATCTAGCTCACGCTACAACTCCACTTTTAAATTTTTAAATAAAGACTTTTATTGTTACCATCTTTATTGAGGGAAAAAAGTTGAAAGATAGTTCCTAAACATGGAAGGTTTCTGCATTCATCCTAGCTTTAGATGCAGTGGCTCCCTGAATAACCCACTCCTAATCTCCGACATGGGGTTCGCTCGGCATTTTTGTTAGCTGGTGATGCTATTAGCCTTCAACTGTACTCTGTGATTTTTTTTTACATTAGTTTACCTTTCTTCTCACTTAATTGTTAGGTGTTGTGACTTTATATATCAGTGTAGCAGTTGCAACGCTGGGAATATGTCAGATTTGATATTTTCAATAAAATATTATATATATATATATATATATATATATATATATATATATATATATATATATATATATATATAGATTTGGACCTAACAAAATGACATTTCTATTTTGAAAAAGTTTTAATATGTAAAGGATAGAACCTGAAATGAATTTTATTAAGTATTTGTAAATTAGTTTTCATTGTTTGTCCAAAAATATTAAGTTCAAGTTGTTTTTTGATGTATTAAAACCAATTAAACTTTGTTGAAATGAATTATGAATTTTAATCCGATCGGAAATTTGATCACCACCTATCATAATTTATTAAAAATACATATTTTATTATAAACAATTTAACTTCATAAAATGGACCCTCAAATGACTCAAGTTAAACCAACAATACTGTTAACGAATACGTGATTTATCATTGGCAGCAACATTAAACTACCGATATATTAAGTATCACTTAATTTAAGATACGGACCAGAAAACATAAAAATAATATAATAAATAATAGAAATGACATATTTAAAACAGAAAATACTATTCAAATATTTTGCTTTAAAAAACACTTCAAGCCAAATTATGTCACCGCGTTAGAATTACCTAGATATTTAAAAATTCTTTTAATATCATCAGCTAGTCGTTTAAATTTGAAAAACATATTTTATCTTATTTTATTGTATGATTATCTATGCCATTTACTATTTAAACCCCCACAAAATTGATTCAACTAGTAGAGTTTTTCAAAATTTGGTGGTGAAATAAATACTTCCTAAACATGAAAACTTTTGTGGCTCTTGCCATTATTTCTGCCATTGGTAAGGAAAAAGTTATTGATTTTAAATAAAACACATTTTACTTCGTCACATTATCAAAAAAAATTTTTATGCTGCCCTTTATGGAAGCATTCTCATGTGTATTAATCAGTTTTTTACAGTCTGTGATCTAAAAGAAAATAATGATATATTGTTAGAGCTGAGTCCATATCAGGTGACGTTTGAAAGATGCTGTATTTATTTTCAGCACAAAGACTTAATTGAGGGCCAGTTATAAATATATTTAAATTAATGCTAAACTAACTTCTCAGTAATAAAAATTTCATTATAGCCAGAAAAAATAAAGAAAAAAAAAAGACGTTAAAAGTTAATTTTATTATGGTAGCCAAGAAAATTAAGATTTAAACCAAAATAAGTGTATTAAAAATAGACAATTATTGAAAGTAATTGTTATATATTTATAGTAATCATATAGTATTAAATTTTTGAAATGGATTATTTTTAATTCAAATATTGTTATATATTTTAGAAATAAGTAGTTGAGTATATTAATGTGAACATAATATATGGTATTTCTTTTTACGTTTTGCTAAAAGAAAATTATTTACAAAACTTACTTTAAAAAATACAACTTATTTTAAATTAAGGTAGTAAAAAATTTTTCATATCTGCATTTTATTTTAGCAGTTGGCACAACTTTTGCTCTTAGTGGTAGTGGAACAACTACCAGATACTGGGATTGTTGTAAGCCTTCTTGTTCATGGAAAGAAAATGTTGGTACATTAGACCCTGTTGCTTCCTGTGCAGCTGATGGAGTAACTACCTTAAATGCTTCAGTTCATTCCGGATGTGATGACGGTAAGTAGCATTACCCAAGAAGCAACATTTTACGACATTGCTATTCTAACCAATGTGATTTGAATATATCACTTAAAAATGATATTAGAAAATGCCATTTTTTTTTTAAATCGCTATTTAGAGATATTAAAAATCTAAATATAAAAATTGTACTTGCTTAGCAA
Organism: Diaprepes abbreviatus; assembly: GCA_034092305.1. Taxonomy (NCBI): domain Eukaryota; kingdom Metazoa; phylum Arthropoda; class Insecta; order Coleoptera; family Curculionidae; genus Diaprepes; species Diaprepes abbreviatus. Next base: position 1,958,521 of record JASJET010000304.1, read on the forward strand.
TTTTTTCTATTTTCATTTTGTTTGCCGCTATTTGGTGAAAACCTATAATAATATAAGATTGAGAAAGTATCAACTATTCTTATTTAAATTTCCACTGTTTTTTTTTTGACTGTGCACAATTTTCTTCAGGTACTGTGTAAAATGTTGTAGAGAGAGAGAGAGAGCTATTTAAACTATACATATAACAAAAAATCATATTTTGATAAAAGTACTTAACATAAGTTCAATAAAGGCTAGTTATTTAAATATATCTAGTTATTTAATAATATCTTCCTTACTTTAAAGTTGATTTATTTCCAACGATTTAAGACAATTTAATTTGAGTTCTTTAGATTCGGTTTTCAAAATTTTAAAATCTCATCAAACCGTCTATAAAACAATTAGTATATTTCTCGATTCTTTTTTAACAACTTCTACCCAATTGATTGAGCAGTCCCCACAAGTTAGCTAATAAACTTTTGATTTAACAATTAAACAAAATTTAGTTTTGATATTTCTTATTTATTTGCCTTCGAAGTTTTCTGTTTTTAAAACTGTTTGTTGTTTTTGCACCAATACATCCTATATATATATATATATATATATATATATATATATATATATATATACCCAGTGTTTATACACAACGTCACGTTCTTTTGTTATATTAGTAGTTTAAATAGCAGAACTCCACAAGACATAAAAATACAGAAGGAATTTAAGTAAAATGTTTTTTGCTTACACGAGTGTAATATAATAACTATTTCCTATTTTTTAACATATCATTTGACATATTATTTTACAACAAAGAACCTTTTAAAATGACCAAATTTGAAAAATATAATTCTTTATTTTTATAATTTATTCAAAAGATGATTTCATTATTTAAAAGTTATTTTTTTTTCTCACCTAAAGAAATTTAATAATATCAATGGTAAAATGATTTTGTTAATTATCTATAGAAAATGTTCTCGTTTGTTTTATATAACTTTTTTTTTGATTTGCAGGTGGTACTTCCTATGTATGCAACAACCTTCAACCCTGGGCTGTCAACTCTACATTTTCGTATGGATTTGTCGCTGCTTCTTTCACCGGGGGTGTTGATAATAGCAAATGCTGTATTTGTCTTAAACTAACCTTTACAAATGCACTATCAGGAAAAACTTTCATTGTTCAAAACGTCAACACTGGTGGAGATTTAGGATCCAATCAATTTGACATCCAAATTCCCGGAGGTAAAAATTATTAGCCTTTAATTAAAATATATAAAAAATTTCAAAATTCCTTGACCTTCAGTTTAATATTCTGCAAAATTTGAAAAAGATGATCTATTTAAAAATTTTGATTTTTTTTTCAGTAAAATTTGACACATCCTATATTGCTCAAATTTTAATTCTGAATTATGATTGGAACAGAATAGTATATTTTTTAGCGAATTTTAATTTTTAAAATTTTAATGCTAGGAATAAAGTTTTGGAAAAAAAAATTTTCACTGTCTGCAAATAAGAAAATAGCTTAATTGAAAAGACTCAAATTTTCTAATAAAAAAATCATATACTTAAAGTTAAATAAAAATTTATTTTATACCTAATGCAGACTATACTGATAACACTGTGTACTTGTTTGTCTTAATTATGTATATTACTTTTAGACACAGATCTTATACACGGTCAAAAACAAATAAACTTTGTATCACATGTGAGCAAATTCTAATAGCCCTATTTGAATTTTGTAGAAAAACACATATTTAATATGGAGCCGCTTTAAACAGGATAAGTCTGTGATCATTGTCACAACTAAGAAGTTTTATATAGGTTGCGTTGAATCTTATTTTGTAACAGTTGCATATGGACTAAAAATTGCATTTAGAAAAGCTTGTCTTAATAACTTTTTGCGATATTTTGGGATATAACCTCACTTTTGACTTTTTTTTGGAAAAAATTAAAATTTGACACATAATCACGTGACTACTATTTTTTTGGTTATTTTTCATCTGGATTAGAGTAAATATTGATACCAAAGTTGAATTTCGAATAAAGCTATTAATATATATATATATATATATATATATATATATATATATATATATATATATATATATATATATATATATATATATATATATATATAAGGAAACAAAAGTAAGAAGATTGAGATAATAATGTTGTGATATATATTGACACCAAAACACTTCTAAAATTGCTGATAAAGAATTGCAAAACAATGCTTATATAATTATTATCCAAAATACATCAAGGTTTAATTAATATGAAATCATCTTTAAAATTTAAATTACACTTAAGGATTTTTAAGAAATAGAATAATCTTTACAGCTCGAAATTTTATCAATTTTATTAAAAGTGAAGTAGCTTTGTGTTCAAGTTATTGAATATAAATATAATAAATAATTTCGCAGTTGCACATAGATCAAAAATAGAACCGTTCTTTTTAAGTTGCTATTAATGCTAAGTACAGAGTATAGAGTACAAAGTACCATTGGAGGTCCTATTTATAATGAATAATTTAAAATTTTTTTTGCAATATTATTTTGAAATATGAAAGCATTTTTCTTAATTTTCCCTTTTTTTTTTAATTGATAACTAAAACTAATTCATATATATAGTCATAAATCGTAGTTTGACCTCTTATACAATTTACTTTTAAACCTGAAAAGTGCATTGAATAAGCCTTATTCAATGCACTTTTCAGTGGTCATTTTTATTGCTAACTATATCAACTAAAATTAGGAAATAATTAATAAGGAGGAATATTATCTATGTATTTTATGTGACTTATCTTAATAAAATTCTTTAAAAGGGCATGTTTAATAATAGTAATAGTAAAGTAAACCAATATTTTACCGATAACATCAGATAATACTTGTTATTTCACATGTTTTACACATTTTTTGTCAAGTGAATAACATGGGCATGTGGGCGTATTGCCAAGCTTATACTCTTCAATTTTATATATATTTATCTACTGTGTTCTAATGTATGTTCAACGCAACACAAAATCAAATTCATCACGGTTCATTTAAAAATCAAAAATCAATTCTTTAATTCAATTAAATGGTCATTTTATTATTTTTTTCAGGCGGTGTTGGTATCTTCACTCGTGGTTGCTCGACTCAATGGAATGCTCCACCATCAGGCTGGGGTCAACAATATGGTGGTGTAAGCTCCGATGCTGAATGCAATCAATTGCCCACACAATTGCAAGCAGGTTGCCACTGGAGATTTGGTTGGTACCAAAACGCTGACAACCCACAAGTTAACTTCGAACAAGTCACGTGCCCAACTGAACTTACTTCTCTAACTGGATGTGTCAACAACAATTTTTAGAAATAGTCCTGTCATGTTTTAAATAAATGTTTGATAAATATTTTTGTAAAAGAGGTATTTTAATTTTAGCATTAGGAAATGAGTAAAATAATTATAGTCGTTTTTACTAATGTTTCAGTTGAATGCAACCTAGAGCAATAAAATCGACTATTCCATATCTTAAGCTTAGAGGCAAAATCGAGGATTACTCTTGATTGTTAATTACATTTAGGATTGAATCTCAATCTAAAAGCATTTCTAAGTAAAAGCAAATAATAAAAAATACTATCACTCAGTTATACATCTCGAATCTCGTATGCTCTCGAAACATTACGAAATATTATTTAGTGATGATTTTACTTTTTCTCTTCGCAGAGTAAAAAATTTCGTTATAGGAATGGCTTTTACAGAAAATATAGGATTCAGCTCATATAATATTTCTACAGTTGAAAAGGAAACATAATTAGCTCTTGCAATATTATAAATACTACAATACTATAATTTTTCTCTTTTTTTCAAATGGGATAATTATGCCCATGTATGTGTAATTTTTCATCGGGTACGCCACAAATAATTTGTAATAATAACTTTGTGTAATATCTCTTGAAAAGAAAAGGCTGAACATTGTTCCATTCCCGTTTCAACTTTTCAAAATGTAGGAAATTTGTTGATTTGAAAGAGAAACTCATGACCCTTAAATAAAAATTCGACTTATCCTCATGTGTTAATACCTTAGTGAAGACAAAATATTCCCTACATCTTTTTAAAATTATACATTATAATGAGAAAGGTAATATCCTAGAAATAGTGTTCCTTAAAGCATTAAAATCCAAATTATTAAGACTTTTCAGCTTTTCTAAATTTAGTGATCAATTTCATTAAGTGAAGAATATTATCAGTTTTGAAAAATGAAAAGGTTTGGGCTATCTTTAATAATAAATAAATGAACTTAGTAAATACCATCTTATCTCGCATTTATTTTTCTTCTTATTTTAAAAAAATTTTATGTGGGCTTCACAAACTCTAATTTCCTAGTACTTCCAATAAGCTAATTTGCTTCCATAGTCATCATGATTTTGAAAATAATAAAAAGTTAAAGGAAAGGCAATGTCTCATTCTAGTTGTGCAGGATTACAATTTACAGTAAGTCGTATTAACCGTTTACTATGCTGAAAGAGTAGGAGCTAGCGCACCTGTATCTCTTGCTGCCGTTATGGAATATTAAGCGGTCGAAGTTTTGGAATTGGCTGGTAATATCGCAAGAAATAATAAAAAAAACTCATATCATCCCCAGACATCTTCAATTGGCCATTAGAAATGACGAAGAATTAGATAAACTTCTTTCTGGAGTAACGATCACCCAAGGAAGTGCATTGTTCAATATATAGGCTGTTCTGTCGCCTAAGAAGACGAATAACGAAACGAAATAAATATTTGTTACTTAAACATTTTTATTCATGAACAAATCAGCACCTCATAATTTCACTTAACAAAGAATTAATTCGAGGTGTATTTTTTTCTAGGTCTTAATAAGTCTATTTATTATTGAAAAAGATTTCAAGTATAAGAAAAAAACGTGTATAATGTTTTTTGGTGTAAAAAAATATAATTCAAAATCAGAAAGCTCGGCGAAGCCCACCTGAAACACCATCCCTTCATCCATAAGTGAGGACCATGACGATATGGTCTATAGGAGTTTTCAAACTTCTTTGCTTAGGAGCCTCATTGTTTCCTCCACTAAGTCCCAAGGGACAAGACCTGGCTAGCTCATCATACCAACAAACTATAGTTTTGTCAGAAGCTGAATTTGATTCCGCTCCGTTCGCAATTTCGGTTAGTACTTACGAAAAAGTGTCAACGACATTCCTGCGGCTGAGATAGCCGATGCGGTTGTTGTGCAGTATTTGTCGTCACGGCTACTTATCATCATGCTAAATATATATTGGGAAAGAGTGGTATGTGGCAAAACTACAGTAGTATAGCGCTAACTTGTGGAAGGTGACGGAATTACGCAAAAACGTCAGTTATGCTTGGTTTGTCGAAGTATACAACGCTATCTTAGACCGAGTAGCAGAGTTAGAGCATTCTAGAAAAATACCGCCGCGAGATCACCGGGCTAAGGATTCGAGTCCACTCGAAAGTTTTAAAAAATGTTTTACACACCAAGGACGTGTGGTACAAACACGGTGTTACATTTTAATTTCGTAAACGTAAAATTCCTTATAAATATTGTTGTTTACATGAAGACTTCTGTCGAGGAATTTTATAGCATCTGACCTTTTTCTGGATGTCAGGGAAGCCTAATAGTATTGTAGGTTTTCGGTTAGGTATATTTCTATCATTCAAGGCCGTATTCTTAACGTTTGCTCCCCTTAAAGCATTAAAATGGTTGAAAATATGAAATGTAAAAGATATAAACAAACCGATGAGGAAAGAAAGATTAAACTTAAGATATCGTCACTGTACCTTCTGTCCATACTCTCCTGGGGCGTGCTTGTAATTTATTGTTGGAATAGTGTAGTTCTTAAACCGGTCTTTATTCTTTTTCAAAGGAAATGTGTATTATTTTCTGGCTTTGTTATGACATTTTTCGTGACGTTATAAATGTCATCGGCTAAGGGTTATTTTGATTGTCAAGCCGTCTGGCGTAACTCTGACGTCACAGGTTGAATTTAATATTGTTTTCCGAGAGAATTCCCGTGGGATGAGGACTGTAACAGTGTTGGATGGGGAAAATGTTGGTCATTCTACACTATGTATGGTTCTGCACTATTTGTTGGTTCAAGAAATGCATAAAATTGGTCAGCTATTGTGTATGATTAGTTGCATACCGTTGGCGGGAATATATCGTTAATATTAGTTACAACCGTTAATTTTCAGGCATGTATCATTTTTTGTGTACGTTTTGTCTAAATTTGATATTCGACTTAAAATGGTTCTTTTTCTAAAGTGACCGTTTGAAAAGTTACGACTTGTGAGCATCAAGACACTTTCGGGAAATTTTATTCCACCTGAAAAAGAGATTGAGTGTATCGTTTGGCCCTGTAATATTCTCTAGTGTGTGGGTTTATAGGCAGTTTAGTATGGTGGGATTTGGACTAGCTGCGGTGGAAAACAGGGTTTATTAACCCATTTATGGGGATCATTCACGCGGTTTGATTGGCCATTTTATGAAGAAGCACGTTGCCGTGGAATAACGGAAAACTCTCCAGCTAAGAGGCAAATAGTTCATTAATTTTGGTCTGAACATTCCCATGAAAAGCGGAAGGAAGGGTAAAAATTATAGAAGGTTGATAAGTTTTTTCATTAAATCATCTTTTTTTTTTGTAGGATTAATAATGTTTTAAATTGTTGTAAATGAGTAGCGTATCATGTACTGGGTAGTTGAGAAATATGCCTTTATGTTCAGTGAATAGTTTTTCTGATAAAATGATTTTTGGGATGAAAATTGATTGTTATTTTACTATAACCTTTGAGGCTCATGTTGATCGATTGCTCAATTTTTGAAAATAATTAATATCATTTAAACTAAAGTATTTCCAAATTTAAATTAATAAAGGAAAAATCAAATAGTTGTTGCTTGATATAAATTTTTATTCAACTGAATTCAAAGTTTTCTTGTAATTTTCTATAAACTAAGGAGAGTTCATTGTGAAAGGATCGATAAAAGTTGAAACTTATTTATTTATTTATTTTTATGCTTTTGCTTGCTCAGTGCTCATAATTAAGGCATTATTAAGCTTTATTATTTCGGTTTCGGGGTTTTAAGTACTTATTTGGTAAAAATAGTGAAGGAATTTTAGTAAACAAACCCAAATTAACTGTCAACTATAAATCGTACATCGTATATGAAAGGTCCCGAGGATTTTTTCTTTTCAGGGTTTTTTTTAGATTTAGTCTTGTTATGCAGTTTTTAGACCAGATTGTAGTTCCTGGTTTTGGTTCCTGGATTTCGTTTGGTTTATTTCTGGCTTTGTACCTGCATCTTGTTTATGATTTGGTTAGTGTTCCTCTGGGTGAAACTTTGGAGAACAAAACTCTGATTTGTTTTGGACAACGCAGTGACCTACCCGTAGATCAATGGATACTATGACGCTTCGACCTCAGGTTTTTATGTTATTGTTTAGTTTAATTAATTTGTTAACATCTTATTTAGATTTACTTTCTTATACATCATACTTAAAATTTCATTCAGTTAATTTTAAACCGTTTTTACGCCCAAGTTTGTGATTCATCTGGTTGGTAATGCGCACCTAACTATAGTTCTCGATTTATATCCTGCGGAGTTGCATCTCATTATGCGTGATAACTCCTGCGCTAAGCTTTAATTAATAAAATAGCAAGTGTCATTCGCATACTGACACGGACGAAGGGTTAACGGATACGTTATTTAAATGTAATCATTAATACTCATTTATTATATATATTTAATACTGATTTATTGATTATACCTTCTGAGTCTTATTTGAAAGTATACATTGTCACTCATTGATTTTATATTGAATAATTCTATATTAAAGTGTTTCATTGTGCTTTGAAAAGTTTTGCGTTTATTTACACTTGGTCCCTATCCTTTGTAATGTTGGGCTAGGTGAGCCTCTATGGGCTTCAGAACATCGGATGACCTTCTAGTTTAGGTTGGAGGTATAGGAAACCAGATGCGCCTTGGGTAATTTGTAAGCACCTATCTCTTAATCTATTAATTACTTCTTTAAATATTGCGAACTCCCCCATCTCCTTCTTGAGCTTTGTGTGAAAGTGATATATAGTTTGACTAGTAGGTTTTGCGACTCTAATTTCTTAGTGAAAATACAGTGCGTTTAAGTGTGGTGTTTAATTTAATTAAAAGTGTCTTGATTGTGATTTAAATTTACGCCCTTTTTATGTAACTTTGTATAAATATAGAAAAATAATGAAAGATGCATAGTGAATGCAGAACCTCTAAAGGGAAATATGTATATTAGTATTTCGCGATTTAGTCAATTAATAAGGCAATGTGTATAATTTGCAATGAAATAATGCTAGTCTTCAACGAATACAACATAAAACGTCATTAAGAGATTAAACATCCTCCAAATTTACAAGAAGCGTATGATTAGAGAAATATGAATCTTTGAAACGTGGATTGAAATTTTGTCAAATGTTTTTGATGAAAGTAAATGCTGAATACGAGGCAGGAACTTGGGTTAGTTTCTGTGTGTCTTATTCAATAGCGAAACATGAAAAATCAATTATTATTAGCGAATTAATTCCGGATTGCATAATTGCAGCAACATATGAAAAGTGTCCAGAAAAAACTACAAACGTCAGTTTGTGGGCCAACATGGCTCGAAAAGTAGATGATATTGCAGAAAATGGACTAGTTCAATTTTTTAACAAAAATCAATATTTAGAGTTAGTCTCTTTGGCCCTGAATTAATCAATATATATTTCAGTTACTTCAAAGGTGTGACTTTTTATTCTAAGGATGGACAAAAATTAAGAAACGTATGAAGGGAGAGAGATAATTTTGTTTTAAGCGCGTCAGAATCTATGACCATTTAGCGCTAAGCATATGAAGAGTTTCTTGACGTTCATAGCATTGACGGACAACAACTGGAGAAGATATTTTTAAAGGCGTTAAAAATGCTGTTCAGAAAAACATTTTCTGATGGAAAAACTTGAAGTGTATCACAACTGATGATAACAAAAACATGTGTGGAAAAAATGTAGGTGTCGTTAATCTAGTATCAGAGAAAGTAGAAAATGGCGGTGATTCAAAACCATTAACCGTATCATTTATAAACAGTCTTTGTGCCAAAAATTCTTGAATGTGCCAGAAGTTTTAAATCGTCATTAAGCTGTCAATTAAATCAGATCCCATGCGCTCAATTAAAGACAATTCTGGAAGTTTATTGAAGAGGTTGGAGAAAAATAAGCTACCATATTAAATTGCCGTATGCTGGTTTCACTGTGAAAAAGTTCTAATGATTTTTCGAACTTCGAGCATTAATCTAATTTTTTTTTGAATGTGGCTGAGTTACAAAACAGTAAATTGTTATAAAAGTTATCACTTTATTTAGATTTAACTAAACATATGAACGACCTCGATTTAAAAGTATAAAAAAAATCAGCTTCTTACCTTATATTAAGTCCTTTTGACAAAAAATTGTTTTCTTCCAGCTTCAATTGAACAAAAAATGTTTCACAAATTTTAATACATATCAAACATTCCTTTTGCAAACCGAGCCTTTATTACAAGTAGATTTCATAATTGAGACTTTGGATGCTCTAAAAATAAATTGTGAGTTTGTTTTTTTAAGTTTTGATTCAATTTCAAACGATATATGGAATTTTAAATAAAACTTTAAAGCCGCTATAGAAATACTTGAAACATCTTCAAATAGAAATGATTGATTTTCAATGTAGAGAAATTTTTAAAGAAAAATATTAAAATCATTCTTGCCGAAATTTTCCATTCACACATAATAATTCTGAAGCTGACTTGGGTGTGGAAAAGTTCTAACTCTTTTTTTATGTCCTCGGAGCAATTATCGTAATTTTCTTGAATGTAAGGGATCATCCTCTGGCTGAGTTACCAAACTTAATCAATAAAATAAACCGAAACGCCAGAAAAAACATGTGTTAATTCTTTTATAAAGTAATAATATGACCGAAACCCAAAAAAGTAAAAACTATTTGATAACTAGTTATAAAAGTTATCATTTTATTCAGATTTAACTAAACATATAGACGACATGATTTTAAAATTGCAAGGAGTAAACCAGCTTGCTGCTTGATTTATAGACTCATATTATCTCAACAAAAAATAGTTTGGTTTCAATCCGAGTTCAACAGAAAATGTCTCATGCATTCAGATAGCAAACTGAGACTCCATTTCTGGTACATTTCGCAATTGAAGCTTTCGGTGCTTTCAAAATAAATTTTGAGTCTCTTTTTAGATTTTATTTCAATTGCAAACAATATCAAGATTTTTCAAAATCCTTTTAAAGCAGATATAGAAACCCTTGCTCCAGATCTTCAAATTTAAATGTTGATTTGTAATGTAGGAAAATTTATAAGAAAAAGTCTTTCGTGCACATAGTTTAATCAGTGCATAAATTTGTTAGTTGCCTTTTCTCCGCTTTCGGCACTGTGTGAAAAAAGACTCTCTAAAATCATATATACAAAAAATTTTTACATTTATCTTACATCTTACATCTGCATAAATCTCACTAAAGGGGTCGTCCATCTTTCAGCCGTAAATCCAAATCTATTATTAAGACTTAATTGCTAAGAAAATACAGAAGACAATTCTTTATTGGTACAAACTTTGTCTTTTAAAATTTATTTTTAGAAAATAATAATAATCAGAGTCGCGACCTTGTGACGGCCTTAACTTCATCCCCGCAAAAAAGCCATATGCAAGTTTTGGTAAGGCTTTGGCCAGCTGAGTTGCCTAAAACCAAAAAATGAAATACGTCTTTATTTTGTGTTACGTTGGCTATGTCTCTCCGAAGACGATTTTTTTTATATTGAAATTTGTTAAAATTACACAATTGTTTATAAAAAGTTCGAATATTCGATCTATTTTTCAGATCAGAGGCTATAAAAATGGAACAAAACAAAATTTCAAAAATCATACTCGGAGAAACATTGCAACTTTTGGGAAATCGAGGTTTTAAGATAAATGACGGTGTAAAACGTGATGGAAGCGACTTACGGCCTAATCGACTATGCCAGAGCCGTTGAGCTCTCCCTCCTCGCCATGAAGACGTTCTTGGTCTGCCACATGCACTTCCCTTTGTTGAATTCGGGCTCTTTATGCCGCGTCGCTAAATCTCCGCTCTGAGTGGTAGATGCGATCCTCGTCGAGTCGAGCGGCGCACATCTCTGCTGAGGTCCCAGGGTAATTCTCAAGGCTGCCATAGTTTGTAGAATCGATAAAAATTTCTCACTGAAAATTATGACTGCCAAATGAGTTGCAGTTTTGACCACCCGCTTGCTTAAATGCAAATGTTTTGGCGTCAATATCCAGATGCAGCTATTCACAAATTCATTGCAATTTTTAGTATGGGCACCCAAATATATTTACAATAAGCTTTCAGATGACAAACTTTCGTATATTGGTTCCATCAATTTGATAATCGAGGAAGCGAGAAGAATTCTGTCATGCCAAAGTCCCACTGACCTCGGCCTGATGCCATTTGCACCAATTATCTTTACGGGGAGAACACTTTAAATGTTGGGGATTTTCCACTGATGAACTACAATACTTCAGGGATGTCCAAATTGCAGTTTTAATTTTTTCTACAGAATCAGTTTCTGCGAATTACCAGTGTGTAAGTTTTCCGTAAAAAGGACACACCGAAACGCATGCATTTACAAAACGTCAACAAAAGACCGCTATGCCCTTCCGAAAAATAATTTATACCTGAAAGAGAGGCGGAGCGGTCACTCGCGGCTAGAGGACAGAAGTGGCCATGTAACAGGTTTCATATACCTACCAAAGAAAGTATAACCTTCATATGGCATATTCCTGATTACATCTAGATTCTAAATATGAAAAAAAAAAATCGATTTTCCCAATCACAAAGGTGGACATAATCATAATTTTAATGTTTAATTTTATTATGTGAATTACTTAACTATGCAACTTACTATAAGTTTTTAGGATAAATTGGATATCATTAATAACAGTTAAAATGTCCAGTTTCATTTCATATTTTTATTGCCAGGTTGGTCGTTAAATTAAAACATCTGATTTTTATTTTGTATGATTACAAATTTTACAATGTAATCAAATTAAACTATGGCCGTTTGGCTTGGCGATGCTCGCACGACGGTGTTGACCCGCGGTCCGTAGGTTACACACTCCTGGTCTATGATAAGAAAAAATACTTTAGGTGGTATACTGTAGACCTTACAGGTCCATTTTATCCGCTATTTCTAGTGCCAATTAATTCAATCTAATGGTCATATAAGTTATATTTGAATAACACTTTTTCTCGGTAACATCCTTAAAATACTATGTTTATAATTACTTACCACCAACATTCCTTAACCTGTCCTGTGGAGTTTGATAATTCATCCTTCTGTTATTTATACTTTCCAATGGAAATGGTGAAGCCTGTCGATGAAGGGGTATTGGCGATCTGGGTGACATCAAAGTTGGAGGTGGAGTTGGAAAAGGTGTTGTGGGATTATCAGTGGTAACTGCTTCTTCCGTGTCATCGGATCTATAATTGCGCTCGATATCATCTGAAATAAAATGAAAAATGCGATATAATTTGCCAGAAAATTAATTATTTAAGGCATTTGGTAGATATAGTATATAAAGGGTGTTTTTTGTAGAGGTATAGAACTTTATTTGGCAACACTTTTTTAACTGGCGGCCATTTTGTCAGCTGTCAAGTGATTTATGTTTAGTTTGGTTTGGCATTTCAACATGAATAGACTGACGCCTGAACAACGCTTCCAAATTGTGCAAATTTATTTTGAAAATCATGGTTCTGTTCGAAATACGTATCGCGCACTACGTTCATTTACGGTCAACATAATCGTCCATCAGAGCAATTAATTCGAATAACTATGGAATGTTTTCGCACTACGTTTACTCTAAATGATAATACGCATCCACAGAGACGTCGTACAGTGCGTACAGAAGAAGTCATTGCTGCTGTAGAGCGTAGCGTAGAGGAATACCTGAATCAGTCTATCCGCCATCGTGCACAGGAATTGGATATGTGTCCATTCACTTTATGGAAAATTTTGCGGAAAGATCTTGGTTTGCGTGCTTACAAAATCCAACTCGTGCAAGAATTGAAGCCACACGATCATCTAGCAAGGTGTAGATTCGGTGAATGGGCCCAAAACAAGATTGCCGTTGATCCCGATTTTCATAAGCGAATTTTGTTTAGCGATGAAGCTCACTTTTGTTTGAATGGATACGTCAATAAACAAAACTGCCGTATTTGGAGTGATGGTAATCCTCAAGTGTATGTTGAGACACCGTTACATCCAGAAAAACTGACTGTTTGGTGTGCTTTATGGGCTGGTGGAATCATTGGTCCGTACTTCTTTAAAAACGATGCTGGTCAGAACGTTACAGTCAATGGTGACCGCTATAGAGCCATGATTACTGACTTTTTCGTTCATCAATTGAACAACCAGGATGTGCAGGAGCTGTGGTTTCAACAAGACGGCGCAACATGTCACACAGCTCGTGTCACAATTGATTTATTGAAGGAAACGTTTGGTAACCGCATAGTTTCACGCTTCGGACCCGTCAATTGGCCTCCAAGATCGTGCGACTTAACGCCGCTAGACTGTTTTCTGTGGGGATATGTGAAGTCGCTAGTCTACGCCGATAAGCCCGAAACAATTGATCACTTGGAGGACAACATTCGCTACGTTATTGCCGATATACGGCCACAAATGTTAGAAAAAGTCATCGAAAATTGGACCTCCAGATTAGACTACGTCCGAGCCAGCCGTGACGGTCATATGCCAGAAGTCATATTTAAATTATAATGCCAGAAGGTTCTATACCTCTATAAAAAACACCCTTTATTTGAAAATTAATTTAATGAATAGTTAAAAACTTTAATTTCAGGACGGATACATGAACTTTTTCTTGGTTTGAATTTAAATCCTAATGCAAAAGTTGTCAAGTACAATCCGCTTGATGTCTGAAACTTTAGGATTATTAATGTATTAATGTAAAATATAATAAATGAACAGTGGAAAAATTGTAAAATGAACCTCAGAAAATGCATGTTATATACTGATTCTTATGCTACGATAGACAACATAAGGATTCTGTAGAGGTCCCTCTACATATTAAAAAACAATTATCAAATTGATATTTTTGTTTATTTTATTAAGTTTTCAATCAATAAATTCGAATTTGTATAAAAACAAATTTAAAACTAAAAGAGTAATGAGGCAAGGAGGTCTACCTGAATATTTTTCACTTATATTGGAGAATCTTTTCGAAAAATACCATGGAAAAACAAAGGTATGAAAATAGAGGGCTGAAAACTGAAGTATCAAGTTTCGTATATATCTTCAACCCTGACAAAATGAATAGCAAGAAAGCTCAAAATAGCACAGAAGAAAATGGGACAGTTATCGATAGAGATACTTTTGAAGGAAAATAATGTATCGAGGTAAAGGTCGAAGAGATGGAGGTGGGAGAGGCATATTGTACGAATGAAGAATGACAGATTAATCTAAATCAAGAGGAGACAAAAAATTATAAGGGCGGCTGCCAGTAAGATGGACAAACGATATATGATGTTTTGCCAGCGGTCCTTGGATGTGGACAGCAGAGAACAGATAGATAGGTTTCGATAAGCATGAGGAGGTTACATGGGCGGCTGCCAGTGAGATGGATAAGCGATATATGATGTTTTGCCAGCGGTACTTGGATGCTTGACAGCAGAGAATAGATAGATAGGTTGGATAAGCATGAGGAGGTTACAAGGGCGGCAGCCAGTAAGATGGATAAGTGATATATGATGTTTTGCCAGCGCTACTTGGATGTGGACAGCAGATAGATAGGTTTCGATAAGCATGAGGAAGCTTTATACCAATCAACGGGCGACTATGTGCTAAAATGACGATGACAAAAATTGAATCAGTAGATATCAGATATCTCGTAATGTAAGCAAAGCAAGGGACACATTTTATTTTAATACCTGCAAACTGCTTTTTAGATTCTTTTGTATTAATTATAAAATAAGTGGTACATTTTGCATAAAAAGCCTGATTTTTAACTAATAACTTTTTAATGCATTTATAATTTACGTTCCTATTAATTTTATCCTTTGTATAGGATATGATGTGTTCTTTCTATGAAGCCGACAATAAGATTTTTACGGGATAACCATAATAACTGTTGGAGGTATCTGTCAGTAAAATGCTAATTAAATGTGAGCTGAGTTCTCTATAAAAGTAGCATAGGATATAGCAAGATACTTAAATTTTTATGTTATTTTTTAATACTCATTTGACCTGTTAGTTTAAAAAAAGTAAATGATTAGGTATGAATTAAGCAACGAGACTAATATATATTCTATATAAATATCAGTTCCAATTTTCGAAGATACTAAATTTTCTAGTTGACAAGTTGTGTTCTTCTAAGAATATTATTATAGTTTATATTGTATATATGATGAAATATTCTTTTTGTTGCATATTTAATCAAATAATTATCAAATACAAAATACGATAAACACGGTTCTGTAAGGGATACACAGAATAACTATCACCGAAATGAAATAAACTGTTCATCCGAGAGATTTTTTAGTCGTCATAAGAACTTATTGCAAATTAAGTCCTTTAACACCAAATTAATCTAATTTCAAGAACACTACTTCAGATTGCAATCTCATCAAAAAAATCTTGTAGATTCTATTTAAATAGTAGATAATGAAATAATATATTTGCAGCTGGTATATGCAAATAAATTCATATTTGGGAGAAAAAAACTTCTTCTGGTGGTTTCGTTAAATCTGAAGTAGTGTTTTTAATTCCTAGCTAGAACAAAGCCTACAAGGCTTTTTCAGTTGGTTTTTCCTAAAGATGCATTTAGTTTTAAAGTTATTTAGTTAACAGATAAATGCTTTGACATTTGTATATATTGAACACTTAATCTAGACTAAATTTTTGCCACTTATCTTTAACTTTCTTAACTTATTGTAATCTGATATAATCAAAGGTGTACCCAAAAGTAAGCATCCTTTAATATTTAGCTACATAACAAAAATAATGATTTGTACATATAATGAGTAACTATGGGTTAGTTCCTAGTGGTGGAAAGATCCAAGAGATCCAACCTTTTCAGTCTCTTAGTATATAGGGGCGTTACAAAGTTGTCGGCCGGTGGATTGGGGTGACGTAGCAGCTAAATTACTGAGTCATATTTGTCTGTTTAACAGTTTGAACGGTCAGGTCATGAGGAGCTAATTTAGCACATACCATGGCGCTTGGCAATTGTCACGCTGAACCTTAAACTGTAATCTTGCAGTATTACTAGCAATGCCCCAGATTTGAATTTCATAGTCTGATTTTGTACTATTTACCTTGATACTTCATAAACTAAACTGATTTTTCAGTCTGGTTTTGCAAATTTCTTGGGACTAATCTAGGATCTATGTGGGCCATCTTTGAAACGGTATCGTCAGCATACATGTTGGCAACTGTAATATTTCTTATTGTAGGATATCTGTTGTATTCAATAAATATAGGGTTGTATCCAGGATACTACTTTGAGGGACACTAGATGAGATAAGAAATAGAAAACTGCAGCCATGATTAATTTATAAGAATCTGTGTACTCTATAAGATTGTAGAATTCTAGATCTAGAATGAGATATCTGTGACTTAATTTTGGAAGTTAGTTTCTTTTCAGACTTAATTAAATATGTGTAAGACGTCCAGGAATGGCAGTTGTATAGCAGCATTTGTTTCCAAGTGTGTCTTCTGTTGTTCCGAATACTATATGCATTTGCTCAATGGTGCCGTACTTTTGTCAAAAACTAAATTGGTAACTTAGAATTATTTTCAGAGACAACAGGTATCACTCTTTATATAAGGACGATTATAAAAATTTTGAAAAGCTATTAGAAGACTAATTGGGTGGTAGAATGAGGCACAATTTCAGAATGGCATTGAAAATATATCCTGATCTCACCTTCCGATATATTTTTTTTAAACTTGATCTGTAATGATATGATAACTGAGGACTTTTTTGTGTTCGATTTACAATGACTAATATAATTTCAACAATTTCTGCTTTCTTGATTGGTGGACCAATCTGATATAAGGGTCTAGATCATGAAAAATTTTTTTTTATATTTTGAAACCTCTTTTGAATGTAGTTGGAATACAAAGCTAAGGTATTCTGCTTGTCTTGTCTCTTCGAACCTAATTGCCTGTCGCTTTTTCTTATAATAATTTTAATTTGCTGTTGAGGTTTTAGTTTCCTTCATACTTTCCATAGCAAATAAATCTTTGCTTTCGGAAAAATTGGTTATCGCGTTGCTGTTTAAGTTTATGATATCTATAAAGGCCCGAGTACTTTACCATTTTTTCCTAAACTTAATTTTTTCGGGAATCATATTGTTTATATAATCGGAATATGATTCTGGTTTTTCCTTATAGAAGCTTCCTGAAGTAGCAGCCCATTTGGCTTCTTGGATTGATGTTGTTAGATCTTGCACAGCTTCGCTAGTATATTTCGAAGATTTAGGTGATAGGTCCCAATTGATTATATCAGTAACTGTGTGCTTGAATACGTTTCAGTATGTCATTCTGTTGGTTAATATTGACCATCTGTTGATATGGCATACCTCTGTGTTAATATTAATGAGGAAAGGAGAGGGGTCAGAAAACAAATCGAATGATGAATAGATGTCTTTTATGATGTAAAAATCAATGCGGTATCTTCCGCCAGTAGGCCAGCAGGACTCCAAACAAACAGAGTAGTACTTTTGAGTAGAGTTCGGCCACATGTAGGTATTATTCTTGATTGCAATCAATGATGCTTGGGGTTTTGATCACTGTAATGTATCTTTGACCTAGTGTACTGATTTATTTTAATTAATTAATTTGTTTGGTGGGCCGCAAAATAACATAATAGTAATTGTCCGAATCAGTCTTCTATTGATATCCAGGTGACTTTTTATGTTTACTTCACTAGTTTTGTTTATTAAATGCCATAATCTTTATCCAGTGGATATGTGGTGGAGTGAATTTGATAATTTTAAACTTTTATTTATTAGTAATATACATTTCAGACTCCAATTTTTAGGTTTTTAGACATGTAATTTGAAAATGAAAGTCTTGAGAAGATTAAACATTTTGTCCATATGTTTCCTAATTTTTTGAACTATTTATTTAAAACTACCAATCCTTAATGATGACAGTATTAAGGGGATATATTTTGTTCAATATTTAAGGCTTCGTGGCCTAGCTTTCAACTGTTTTTTATTTATTTACTTAGGTCTTGTTGATGTGTGGATGTTTCTTACAACCACACGAAGACCATGAGTTTTTCAGTTCGTATAAATAAAATTAAGTACTTTTTCTCTTAAAGTTTTGATGGGTGTAGAATAGTAATGTGGCATATTCACTTAAATTTTGGCTTGGATGTTGCTTAGGTTCTTACTGTGTAGTTTTTTGGTGCTATTTTCTCTAAGAATTTATAAAGATGTTTACTATTATATACACTGTGTATGAATATAGGTAGAGGCGGACTGATTGAGGTGCTACTTTCTTCGTTGTTTGGTTCTTCTATAGTGTTTCCCAGAGTTTAAAATCGATTATTGACCCTTCAGCCAGAAATCTTTTGAAATTGTTTGTTTTATTGTCTTGGCTATTATTTCTTGTTCTTTTCTCATACGGTGTTGTCGTCGATTCTTGTTAATCAGCATAAGTATTGTTTAGCAAGGGCTCCAATTCTTGTTGGGTGTATATTGACGATTGAGTAAAATTGACAGGTTGAGGATAATGTAGGATAACCAGAACTTTAAAACATCAAACCTTTCGGTAGATATAATTCTGTTCTTGTATCAGGATGTAGTATGTTAGGAGGGATAGCTTTTGGAACGAAGCATGTTGATTATAATTACCCATATTTTAATATTGTAAACTCGTGCCACTAAATCTTTTAGTTCACACGGATTATCGATTTAAAGTTAATGTTAAAGTTTTTATTATGTCCTTATCGCCTACTTGATATATCGGATTTACGATCGCTCTTCCGCTAGTAATTTTATTGTTCGAAATTCAGACAGATACCGCCAAAATGCTGTCCCTTAAATGGAAAAATTGTCGAGTTAAAGTGACTAAGCTTAATATTTTTAGAAAGATAAAAAACTACATTCGCTGTTAACTTATATACTCCATGGAAAATAGACTTTCGTCAGTAACAAAAATGTAATATTGTTTTTTTTTACTAGAATGAATTCATATCGCCATCTTAAAAAACTTATCTCGACCGTAACTCTGAAAGACCAGAATAAAAAAAAAGACGGACCAAAAATTGCCACGATTTTCGATTTTTTTCAGTTTATCTCGAAAAGTAAATGTTTCAAACAAAAGTTGTAGAGAATTAAAAACACCTATCGATTCATATAATATAGGTGGCGCCACTTGTTATCGAGATATATATTTTTTTCAACAAAATTTATGTTTTTTTTTTTAAAGAAGACACTTATTAACAAACTAACGACTTAAAATTTAACATAAATATAGGTACTATCATTCTAAAAAAAAGTATGTCAGACCCACAATCTGTGAGTTTTTTATTTTCCGAGAAATTCGATGCCAAGTTAAAAATTCAACCTCAATTTTCCGCTTTCCTAATTAAGATATAATGCTCAATTTCATTGGAAATTATTTCTATTGTTTTATATTTCGAAGATCTATTAAAAAAAATATTTTTTTCAATCGTGAGCCGAGAAATTTTGCAAGAACCTATTTTTGCACCAAAAAAATTGCGATAACTTTCCACCGGATGAAGATAAAATTTTGTTAATGCGTGCATTGGATTTAGATGTATCATTTCCGATCTCAAAAAAATTTTTAAATTTTGGACCAAAAAAGGTTTTTTTTCAAAAATTCATAATGACGTGGCAAATGAATATTAAGGGCTCAAATTTGCAGAAGATGATTTTTAGTGCTTATGCTTTACCTGTGAATTTTTGGATACAAGAAATACACTTCCATACGATCTGTGAACCTTCGAAAATTGGGCTGAATCTATGGAAAATAGCTGCTACAGACCGCTGTGAGCGGGTTGCCACAGTTCAGGAGCATTATTCATCGGCGCTTCAAGGAAACTTATGCATCACAAGTAATATTTATAATATTAATATTGTTTTATTAATTTATATGATAGTAACAATTTGTTGAGTCATATAAATTATTAATTTGTTTATTAACAAAATTTTTACAAAAAATTATAGAGAGAAGATCATACAAATATTCAATTATATATTACATATTATACTGTATTTCTCTTTATATTATTATTACCAAATAGTTTATTAACAAAATTTTTACGAAAATTTCTATCAATAAATCATATAAAAATATAATAATAATATATAATACGTCATATAAATATTTAATAATACATTAAAATTTCGTGTGAAGATCATACAAATACAATATATCAATTATACATTCACCTTTCTTATTTTTTATATTACTTCTATGCAATCGGCGTCCATTTCATCATCGCAATTATTACTCTCACTTACATCGCACATACCATTTTCAGCCTTATTCTCAGTTTCATTATACATATCATTCTGATCATTATTCACATTTTCAAAATCATTCTCACACATAGTATTAATTTCCTCCGAATTATCATCATCTGTTTCTAAATCGCAGGATATAAAATTTTCAAGGAAATTATCGCACTGTCCATCACAGTGCTCATATAAACCTATACATTTCAGAAATTTCTGAAATTTTCGTGAAAATTTTGTTATTGAACTATAAGGTAATAATAATATAAAGGGAAGAAACAGTATAATATGTAATATATAATTGAATATTTGTATGATTTCTCCATAATTTTTTGTAAAAATTTTGTTAATAAACAAATTAATAATTAGTATGACTAAACAAATTGTTACTATCAGATAAATTAATAAAACAACATCAATATTATAAATATTACTTGTGATTCATAAGTTTCCTTGAAGCGCCGATGAATAATGCGCTTGAACTATGGCAACCCGCCCCTAGCGGCCTGCAGCAGCTATTTTCGATTAGATTCGGCCCAATTTTCGAAGGTTCACAGATCCTATGGAAGTGCATTTCTTGGATCCAAAAAATTCACAGGTAAAGCACAAACATTATAAAGCATAAACAATCAAAATTTCATTAAGAAAATAAAGAAATCTTTCTGCCATATTTAAATAGTTTGTTATATATGTAATTCTCCTTTCAGGCAGAGAATATGAAAAATATATGTACAAACAGTTTATTTCCTGCAAATATCGTTCTGGTCCTCTCTCCATAGGCGTTTCGATCACCTCATCATCTCGTCAGTGGAGCTGTATCGGACCGAGAGCAACATTAGCAGTAAATAACTGATATATGGACCATAAATTTCAAGGTATGTCGGGAGGATATTACATCTGCCGACTACCAACTTCGATGTCAGACTGAAAAATATCGCCAGTCGAACGACATCTATGAATCAACGGAGTAACGTGAAATTTTTAAATAATCAAAATTTCAGTAAGAAAATAAAGAAATCTTTCTACCGTATTTAAATAGTTTGTTATATATGTAATTCTCCTTTCAGGCAGAGAATATGAAAAATATATGTACAAACAGTTTATGAGCTGTACAGCTCCACTGACGAGATCATGAGGTGATCGAAACGCGTATGGAGAGAGGACCAGAGCGATATTTGCAGGAAATAAACTGTTTGTACATATGTTTTTCATATTCTCTGCCTGAAAGGAGAATTACATATATAACAAACTATTAAAAAGCATCTTCTGCAAAGTTGAGCCCTTAATATTCATTTGCCACATTATGAATTTTCGAAAAAAAAAAGTTTTTTTCATTCAAAATTATTTTTTTTTGAGATCGGAAATGATACATTTAAATTTAAAACACTCACTAAAAATATTTTATCTCCATCCGGTGAAAAGTTATCGCAATTTTTTTAGTGAAAAAATTGGTTTTTGTAAAATTTCTAGGCCCACGATTGAAAAAAAATTTTTTTAGTAGGTCTTCAAAATATAAAACAATACAAACAATTTCCATTAAAATTAAGCATAGTATCTTAATTAGGAAAGCGGAAAATTCAAGTTGAATTTTCAACTTTGACATCGAACTTCTCGGAAAATAAAAAAAATTTACAGATTCCGGGTTTGACATACTTTTTTAAAATGATAATACCTATATTTATGTTAAACTTTAAATCGATAGTTTGTTAATAAATGTTTTTTTTTTAAAAAAAGAAAAAACAAGACCATAAATTTTGTGGAAAAAAAAATATCTCGATAACTTATATGAATCGATAGGTTTATTAATTCTCAACAATTTTTGTTTAAAACATTTTTCGATACAATTTTTACTTTTCGCCGAAATGAACATATTCCAGCAAAAAAAAACAATGTTACAATTTTGTTAACAAAACAGCTCTTTTTTTATTTAATTTCCATAACTACTTCTGAACAAAGACTAAGTTGTTTTTGACACTTTCCGGTATAATTAAAAAAGAAAATAAACTCGTTTTAAAAAACAAAATCTGCTCAGAGCCAATTCACATTCATTTAAGTTACTTAAACGTGTTTCTTTTATAACGTTATAACGTGCTAAGTCGATCAACTTGTAAATTTTTCTATTGGGAATTATCTGATAATATTCAGGTGACCTTCAATATGAATGAATACACACGTGTTTTCTCGTTTTTTTTTTAAATTCAATATTGGTTTTGGCAAATGTATTTTTTTCAAATAAAAGTAATTTAGGAAAAAAAAAATAAACGAAAATAGCTACAAAAAGATAGCATATGTTGAGTTGGCGAATTACAGAAGGGTCTCTACAGACAATATTATATTAGACTAATCTAAAAATAAACAACCAGTTTTTGCTTAACAAATATAATATGGTTGTAGGAATTTGTCTTCCCAAAATCTCATTAATTAGTTTATTTTTAAGGTCCCTTTTTATAACCTTAGGTTAACCAATTTATTTCTAAATAACTCCGCTGGAAAAGACTAACGTAGGCTAGATAAAGATACTTAAAGGAACGGAGAGAGAAACCATACAACTTGAACATAGTCTGGAGTTTTCCCGAGAGGAAACAACTCAAGATTGAATATGAAAATTTAATCAGGTAATTTCATAGGGGATGATGCCTCAGTGCTTCGCTTTCGAGAAAGTGCGCTTTTCTTTTCTTTACTTACTGCTCGAAGCCCTGGCGAAAACACCTTAGTTAATTTACAATATAATTGTCGACTAACTAGCTTATCATCCAATTTCTTCTCTGATCCAATCATAAACTCATTAAATTACCTGAAGCATTCGCTATATACAAGCAAGTTGATGTAAAGAAATTTCGGCTTTGTTGGTTTAATTTATATTTAACCAAATAATACGACACATATAATAAACCAATCCCACAAGAAAAATATAACTATATACAAATTTTCAAATGTGCCGGAAATTAAAATCTATGTTTCTTTATGAAAGTTCAATGGTTCTGTCGGTATTGTTTTAAAATTTCGTCTTATACAGAGTACCCAAGCACTATGATACTATTATTTTCACAAAAATTCTAGTATGGAATATGAAAAATGACTTAAATTACTGCCAAAATCTTTTCAAGTTACTTGGTTCGGTAATTGTAGCAGGAGTTTGACATTTAGGTTTAGTATAATTAAATTTAATAGAATCTTCAACTTAAAAAATTTCTAAAATTTCAAGGAAGTTTCAATTGTATTTTATTCTTACAATTCTCTTCATAACTAAAGTGCTGAAATAAAAAACTTATTGATTACTATATATTATCTAAAAAGTATTTTAAATATTTTCAAGTACAAATATATAGAAAGATACGAGATATTCAAATAAAACTTTATGTCGAGTGAATAAAAATCTTCAGTGTCGTGCTGAAAAAATACAAATAGGGAATCGCTATTAATTTTTTTTTGATAAATTTTATATAACACAAAAAATTAAGTTTTTTTTTTGGAATCTCATTAATTTTTTAGATTTAAGATAATACGAAAAGAAAAATAATGACAGAAATAGTATGCAAGTTTACCAGTTATAGTATCAAACTGAAATATGTTCGTGGTAGCATAGGAAGAGACATACAAACATAATCTCATCAACTTGTTATAGAATAGAATTGTCTTGATAACTTTACAATCAAGTCATATTACGATGTATTTTTAACAATGACTTACTGAAAAAATTTTTTAGGTGAGGTTATTATTCAACTATAAACATACCATAACATAACAGAACTACTGCGAAGAAAACAAGTAGACGAAGCAATCATACGCACAATATACGAATTG
Organism: Diaprepes abbreviatus; assembly: GCA_034092305.1. NCBI lineage: Eukaryota > Metazoa > Arthropoda > Insecta > Coleoptera > Curculionidae > Diaprepes > Diaprepes abbreviatus. The sequence continues at coordinate 1,982,873 of JASJET010000304.1, forward strand.
AATTCCAAAAACAGCATGGTAATTAAAACAAATAACACTCTAACAGAGGAAATCCCACTATCCATAGGAATAAGACAGGGTGATAACCTAAGTCCAACACTTTTCAATGTAATCATGGACGAAATCATTGATGACGTAAAAGCACAAATATTGGGTACCCAATGGAACACAACACCGTTCAGATTATATGCTTTGCAGACGATGTTGCCTTGACAGCAGATAGCGAGGACAACTTACAAAGAATGCTTTTCCATCTCAATCGAACAGCCAAACAGTATAATATGAAAATATCTGTGGCGAAAACCAAAGCAATGGTAATAGCAAAAGAACCGGTAAGATGCAAACTAATGGTTGACGAAAAACATATCGAACAGGTTGGGAAGTTTAAATACCTGGGAGCACATATAACCAATAACAGGGCAGTAACGGAAGAAGTACGCACATAAGCCAACAAAGCGGCCATGATATCAGGCTAACTAAGAGACATAATCTGGAACAATAAACATATGACGGTTGAGAGCAAAGCAAGAATTTAGAAGGTCTGTGTAAGACCGATACTGACCTACGGCGCAGAAACAAGAAATGAAACAAAGACAAAACAAATTATGAGAACCACAGGAATGAAAACGCTGAGAATGATCACGGGAACAAGTTTAAGAGATAGAATAAGAAAGGCAAAAATACGCGAGGACAGCGGAGTGGGGGATGTTGTGAAGTGTGTTCGAAACCGTCGTAGGCAGTGGAGAGATCACATGGAACGAATGGACGATGACAGACTAGCAAAAACCGTGATGAGAGAGAAACCAAACACCAAACGGCCGCCTGGACGGCCCCCCAAAAGATGGAGAGACAGCTGGATTTCGACCTCAAATGAGGATCGATGAGGCATTGTGTAGATAACAGAACTTGGTTCTACCTAGAAGAAGAAGAAGAAGAAGAAGAAGAAGAAGAAGAAGAAGAAGAAGAAGAAGAAGAAGGAACATACCAATACTTCTCTTCTAACACCGTTCTTATCCAGTAGTAATACAGAACGACTTACTATTACAATATACAGGATAATCAAATTCTTAATCAGCAAATCAAAACTTGAACGAAGAGTACTGTCGTGTGCTTCATATTTTAGTGCTAAGCTTGATAAGTCTTAATCAATACTGCTGCCAAAATGAAAGAAACTGTAATTGACGATTTTTCAAAAATAGAAGTACTGCCTTTGAACAATTAGGATTCAGATAAAAAAATATTTTTCTCGATTTGAATATTTCAGATTTCAATGTTTATTTACTTAGGATGGTAGAATGGCAAAACCCTTCTTCTCATGCTCTTCTAACAGATCATTCATAGCTGCTTTATCTTTCTTGGCAGCTGCTTTAAAAAATTCATTCGAATATATTTCAAATCATTTTCTCTATTTTTTTTGTCAAGATTTTCTTCTTCTGCCTAGGTTTCTTCCTTTTATTTTTCCTTCCATGATATTTTGCAAGAATACATACTTTGGTCCTCTGAAGTTATGCCCAAAATATTGGAGCCTCTTCCTCTTAAAGGATCTTGTTTCTGCTTGCTTGTTTGTACTCTGGTGGTCTTCTACATTCACAACTCTCTCAATGCATGTCATGTGAAGCATACGACCATAACACCATCTTTCAAATGCTTCTAATTTATCAGTTTCGGCTATTTTAAGTATTCGAGCCTCAGCAGAATAGTATGGTGGAAAAAACGTAGCATTGCTACGTTATCATACTTAACTATGGGTTTATATCACTACTACTAAGGAACTTTCTCATTTCAGGAAACTTGACACTATTCGTGATCTAATTTTTTGTATTGTATGCAGATTGATCCAATCAGGTTCCTAAATATCTGTATTGTTGAACTTTTTCAATGGGCTTGCTGTCAATTGTGAGCTATGTATTGAAGATCCATTTTAAGTTTATATTGAGCCCATAAAGTTAAGACTTAATTTTTTAATAGGTCCGAGGACCATGTTGTCAGTTATTGAAACAGTATCATGTGCGTAGAATAAATTATTGACTACTTGACCGTTTATAGTAATACCTTTTTTGTTTTCTCGCTTGTTCTTAAAGCTTTCTGAAAGATTGCTTCGCAATACACATTCAAAAGAAGAGAGGGTATACAACCCTGGTAAACTCCGTGCAAATTTGGTACATTATCAGATATCCTGTCACTAACTCACATAGTAACTGTCTAGTTACCATATAGTTTGGTAATTATCCTTATGTTGCGACTAAGGATGTTCTATAACATATGAATTTCCCAAAGCTTTTGATGTATCTTCTCACGTTCGAAGCAAGCGTAAATAACCCGGTTTATATACAAACATTTCTCTAAGAGAACATTTGGAACAAACGGTGCTTCCTTTGTACTCGTTCTTTTTCTAAGCCCTATCTAATTGTCGCTAATTCGTAAGTCAAATTTGGCAAAATTTCTGTTATGATGTTCTGTAGTGAGAGAATTCTTTGGCATTTCGTTTTTTAGGCAGAATTACGAAGGTATATTGAAACCACTATTTAGGTTATACTCCAATAAAGCAGATGGTATTAAAAAATTCGACAATAATTTCATTAGTATCAGTATCGATTAATTTTCAATGTTCTATTGAAATCAGGACCAGTTGTTTTTCCCCTTTAATTTGCGAAACAGCGTGTAGCTCATCTTTTAGAATCTCTAAACCAGTTTCTTCTGGTGCACTCAGCACCAATTTTAGTCTACTATCATTGCATAAATCTTTATAAATTGTGTCCAAAAAATTAATTGCTGTTCTTCATGAAATCTAATATTTATATTGGAATTTTCAATTATCATTGGATGTCTATATTATTTCCTTTCTGTTATATTCTTGATTTTCCTGTGTATGTTAAATAAGTCAAGTTGTTTTTCATTATTTGATTTGTTCACACTACTGCGGTGTCCTATCTTCCTTTGTTAGCTTTATTTTTATTTTGATCCATAAGTTCAGATTTTAATATTTCGCTGGTTTTGTTTTATGCCTCTGATCTATCTCTTCGTTCATCCAACCTTGATTGACTTTTCCCTCTTCATTCATGTTTGGGTTGCTTTGATTCTCTTGAATATCTCTCAAGTTGTTAACATTTTGTTGTAGTGTATCTCACATTCTTAAACGTTCCTACATTATTGGAAGCTTTTGCGCTCCATATAACCTCAATTTTGATACCACAGGATTATGATCAGAGTTCACGTTAGCGTCAGAATAAGCTTTTGCTCATTTAATGCAGTTCTTGTCTCTGGTCCTGATAAGGAAAAAGTCTTATTCAGTTCATACTGCTCTGTTAGTACTCTCCATGCAAGAAGTCTAGTTGTACAATCTTCATTTTACTGATTTAAAGGAGATGTTTGAAATAAAGAAATTATAATTTTGACACAACTCTATGAGTTTGTCTATACGATCATTTCGTTGCCTAAATTTACCACCACCCATCTCTACATCCCTTTGTCCGAGTTTAGAATGAAAGTGATCCCTAATCACTCTAACTTTTGTTGTTCGTAGTATCAAAGCAATATTCTCATTAAATATTTCAATTTCATATTCACTCTTATCTTCTGTGCGGGCAGATACTTGTAAAATATTGATTAGAGTTAGACTAGAAAGAAGTTTAAAGGAAAGGTTATTGGAGTGTTTTTTGAAATCGCTACATTTATGATATTCCAATAACGAACTCGTTCAGAATTATGTTCTTTATGCTTCATCTCAGTACTGGTAATCGCTACTGCCCTTCAATACCAACAAGCAATGCCCAAACTTTTTGAAAACAAAGTTTTGCATGATCAAACGGCCGCGATTTAAATAAATATTTGTATTATATTTAAACAGCGAAAAATGCTACACATGTTACTTTTACTTATTTCGTATCGGCATATTTGCTCCTTTAAATCAAAAATGTCCTGTTTCGATTCGGTAAGTTTTAGCTCCAAAGGAACTATAAATGTTGAGTGATTTGCTTTAGCTGGCAGGAACCATCTTAACAACGAACCAGACGTTCAGCAGTTTATTCTTATTTTTCTAAAAATATATAAGCTTTATTTTACGAGAGTAGTGGGAATAGGGGGCTTCTAGTTGACCCCCCCACCACTTTTTTGATTGGTCAGCCAAGAATGACCTTGTTTCTGATTGGCTGCCCAAGTTCGCCCCCTATTCCGATTGGTTTCATAAACTCCGCCTCTTTTTGCTCCACCTCCTACCTCCTTCCTAACCACCACAGTAGTTGGAGGGGAGCTGGTATTTTAAAGGACTGAATCTGAGCGAGCTACATTCATTTACAACTAGTCTTAAGCTTATATAGAAGATTCACCACTAATAAAGAACAGTGTTAAATTAAAAATAAGTGGTAGTTATGAACAGTGATTTGCAAAATGAAATAATCAAATTAGGTAAACAGTTTACTAAACTTCAAAATTCCGAATTAAAGAATGCAATGCTAAGGAAAACACACCCCGAGTGGGCACAGGTATATTATGAGACTGCCTTCCAATACCAATTAGCTGCAGAAGCCTGTTTAAATTATAGAAAAACCCAAAATTTGCCGAAGTTCTTTCATGAAATAAAGAAAATAGGATTCAGTTACTTTTTAAGGATATTGAAGGATTATATAAAAGATCCTGATATATTAAAAGAAATCGTGGAAGAGGAAGAGAGAGATAAAGAGATATTGAGAAACAGGGAGGTTTTAGTGTAGGATTTATTATGGAATTATTAATAAGAGAAATGTATGAAGAGTTTTTGATGTCCGCAGCCTGTTCCGAGTTTTATGCATATGAAGGTCAAGAAAGTGAAGCGCAGAATATTATATTGTTTTTAAATTATATGGAACATGCGGAATTATGTTTACTAGCAGCTAAATGTTGTAGCGAATATTTAAAAAATAAAAATATAGATATTTTAATATGTAAACTTCAAGAACTAGGATTAAATAATAATATTTCATGTATTAAAACAATGTTAGAAAATAAAACACATAATTTGTAATCAAGTCTTTTATTACATAAAAAAATTGTTGTAAAGGTAATAAACATTTGATAATGCACATACACATGGTATTTTTTGATGATAAAAGCAGCAAGGATCCATTTTCTTTAGGGTGGGTTGTTCATCAATCTCGATAACTGGTTTCATGGAATACTTCTTTACGAAATCTGCCTTTTCTTCCCCTTTTACATAAACATAGACCACCTTAGCGCTTAAATCTCTTATGATATCTCCACATTTGTGTAATGGTGTAAATCCTTCACACCATTCAATGCAATGGTAATTTTTTATTAACCACAGAGCTTGTTTGTGTAAATAGGATGGTAAATGACCCATCGGAAATGGAGCTTTGAAAATAAAATGACTTGTCTTTTGCCCATCGTACGCTGCTAATTCCTTTACAATAAATTTATTATTTTCAATTTTGAATCCTTGAAGATCTAGAATAAGTTTCATATTTTCAAATATTTGAATTTCTTGATCATTTCTACTTTTAATTGATATTCACTTATTTGTTTTTTTAATTTCTGCAACTGAAGTTGAAAATCTAATACTCGAACTGAAATCTCGTAAGACATTATATAAATGAAGAATTCTGGTTTGGCTACGTTAATAAATATCAAAATTGACGCGTGCGCTCTTAAGCGTAAGTAGCGGTTTGTTTAAAAAGAGTATTTTATCTTAAGGAAATTGTATTACAACTGTTTCACAATTTTTGTTAATGGATTGTAACTGAAAACTTTATCATGAATTATAACACAATATGCCGCTGTTTTAGGGGGAATTTTTTCCTTGGTTTCAAATTCAATTCTCATGGTTACTGGACCTGTTTGTAGTAAATCTCTTTGATGTGAACAATTAATGTAAACTATAGGAGCATTTTCTTTAAATTCTTTCGGATTAAAAATTGGTTCCACTGGAGAGTTATAATACCCTTGACGAAAGTCTGTAAACATTTCATACAGAGTAGCAAATTTATTATTTTCAAAGTCAAGTTGAAGATCATTGTAAGGATATCTTTCTGAATTTAAAAAGACATTCATATTTCTTAAATTACAATGATCAAATTTACTCATATCCATTTTTAGATTACCACGTCTATTTTTCTGAAAAGCAATTAGAACATGACGTGGCGTTTCGACTTTTGTAGATGTTTTTACGGGCCAGTTGTGCCTCGTAGTTTCCAATAACTCTGGATATTCAACTAATTCCCAGCTTCGGAAGGTTATTAGTATATCACTATTTTTGTCAATAATTTTGGTAAGTGCTAATTCTTGCGGAATCGCTACAGTAAGATGAGGAACTCTCCAACACAACTTGGTAATTTTAACTTTGGGTTTTTCATCTTCATTACTGGATAATAATGCATTTGTATCATCATTACTTCTTATTAGAATAAGTTCTTGTTGTGAATTAAGAATAATCTTATTATAATCTTCAAAAAATCCTGAATACATCTTTAATGGTATACATAATGAAACATTACCTTTGTCATCAGTCATAATTTTTTCTTTAGATTTTGTTTTCGGATACCAACCGGCATTTTCCAATTTAGCACTTTCATTTTGATTAAATGAAATATATCCCTTAAGAGTTGAAGTTATACCAATATCCCGAACGGAGTCAATAGTAACACCATTTAAAATATAGCGTAATTCTTTAAATAAAAATGCCGGAGCATTATTAATTAAAACAGTATTAGCTAAAGGGGAATCATCTTCTTTAGTTACTTGCAATTCCACATAAATTTCACTTTTGCAAGGTAAAGGATATTTTCCTGTTTGTTGCAAAGCAATTCTGATTTCATCATTTGGTCCGAGTTTTGTAGGATTAAAAGGATCGAAAGAAAGAATTTCCCAGCTTAATATTGATTCATCAACCAATACATTTTCTCTTACATTTAAATAATCCATTTTTATTTAAGTTTAAAACCCAAACTTTGAAGAAATTTTCTATTAGAAGGTGTTAACCTTTGGAAGTTTGATTTCCTACTAAAGGAAGTTGGTTTCTTTCTTGTCTTATTAATGTTTTTATTATTAAATTTTCTAGTAAAGTTTGCAGATTTATTGTTATATAATATTACCATCTTTAATCTACTTTTTTAAGATGTAGTCTGATGGTTATGGTTTCTTCTCTAAAATTAACCAAATCACCTTCTTGATCTATTATTTTAATGGCTATTTTATCAATTATTTTAACGGTGACTGGGAAATATATGACGTTTTGAGGTGACTCAATTATTTTGAACCCTGGAGCAACGCTCGGGAAAAATTGGTGTATTATATGAACAGGTTTCCCGTTTAAATATGATCCCTCTGCAATACTGCAGTCTATATTTATTGAATTTACTTTAATTATTTCCGCGGGAAAATCTGATATATGTTCAATGTTGGCTTCCAATCGCCCATTTTTAAACCCTAATAATTTACCAATAGTTCCTTCACGAAAAGTTATGGGGGCTGAACATTTAAGATGTGTACGTAAAGTATTATTATTTGCATAAAGACTAAAACTAATTTTATCCTCATCCAAGTGTTTTTTTAAAAAATCTGTTATGTCTTCTAATTCGTAGCTACCTGGGGGTATGGCTATTTCTAAATTTTCATCATGAATTAATACATTATTCCCAACATCAATATTGGGAATTGCATTAAATGTTTCGAAATTTACAAGACCGATAACATATTCAACATCTTCATCTAGATATATTGGAGGATGTAACTCTGATGTTAAAATAGCGGAATTGCCGCTAAGAACAAAACTATATGACATTTTACTTTAAAAATATGTTTAATAATAAACTAAAATTAGGTGTTACATATGGTTATAAAGAAATTTTAGACACAATTGACCACAATTTGTTTTGTTAAAGTTTTGATAACTGTTATAATTATAATTAACAATATTATTATTTTGGTCGCTATAAAAATATTTAATTAATTCAGAAGGGGGTCGCAAATTACCATAACTATCAAAATATATTATGTTTTTTCCTTTTTTTGTATATGCTATCCAGTGAGTACCAGCACCACTGTGATTATCTAGATTGACAATTGCACTTTCAATTAACTTTATCTTTTTTGGTAATTTATCCCTCATAAAAATACCACGAAAGTTGGGAATTTGTAAATATTTAGCGTATTTAAGCAGATCGTAATTTGTAAGTACTTTTCGAGGTATATGTTTTAGCAGTTTTTTGAATAAGGCTTCAAGTATAATCCACATCCTGTTTTATAGGGTTTTAAATAAAGTCCACTTCCTTTTTTTCCTACCGAAATGGACTCCATCATTTGATTGTGTCGTTTAGATTCTTCTAATTTCGCTTTGGCTGCTTTTGCATCATTTACTGCTTTAGCAATACCTGCAGCCCCTCCTCCAAGAGCACCAAGAGCAGACAAACCAGCAAATAAAGGTATAAGTGGAAGAAATCCACCAGTCTTTGGGATTGGAATTACCCTTTTCTTTGGAGGTAACACTTTACCAGTTTTTTTAATAGCTTTTAAAGCAGTTTGAATACTTTCATTTAGGTCTTTAAAAAGTTTCCCCTTAATTCCTTTTCTAGCTTTTGAAATTACCTGAGATAATGATAGTCCTCGTCCTTTTCGAGTTTTTCGCTTGAACTTTCTTCTCGTTCGAAGTCCCATACCTAATTTTCTTTTAATTTTCATAGCACCAGTAATTCCTAGTGCAGCAGTTTTTTCCCCAAAACTAGAATCTTTAGCTTTGAACCTTGATAAAGCTTTGTCAGCTAATACTTTATCAGCTAAATGCCTTCTTTTTATATCATTTGATTGTGAGTAAGCAATATCGTGTTCTTTACAAGCCTCATCCAATAAATTTATACCTTTATCACCTCTTGACAATCGTTTTTCCAATTTTGTTCCAGGTCCACAAAAATTATAACCAGGAATATGCAATTCAAAGGGTAATTTATTTATTAATGAGTTTACTAAACCACTTCCTTTCCTTTTGCTGTTTGTCTTGTAAATGATTCGTTTATTATGTGATGGAAACATTATATATAGTTGCAATCCTAGTGATAACTAACCAGTTACATCACAATACTGAATATTAATAGTTTGTTTTATATATAAAATGAGAGTTGAGAAACAACCATACTCTATAACAATTAAGGATCATGAAAGTTCAGTGAATGGTTTTAGAAAACATGGAAAACTGTTTGAGGGAAATAGTAAAAGAGGGTTAATTATTGGCCCGTCAGGCTGTGGCAAAACCAATGTTATTATTAGTTTGATTGAAGATCCGAATGGTTTGCGATTTGAAAATCTGTATGTTTATTCAAAATCCTTATATCAACCAAAGTATAAATATTTGAGAACACTTTTTAAACCTTTGAAAAAAATTGGATGCTATGAATCTGAAAATGAAGAAACAATTGTTTCACCAAAACAAGTTAAACCAAACTCTATAATAATATTTGATGATATAGTGTGTTGTAATCAGAATGTTGTAAAGGACTATTTTTGTTTCGGAAGACACAAAAATACTGATTGTTTTTATTTATGTCAAACATATTCTTCTATTCCGAAACAATTAATTCGTGACAATGCAAATTTAATTGTTATATTTCAACAAGATCGAACAAACTTAAAACATATTTATGATGATCATGTTAATGTTGATATGTCATTAAACCAATTTAATGAGTTGTGCTTAATATGTTGGAAAGATAAATTTGGATTTTTAGTAATAGACAAAGACTCTAATGTGAAATCTGGCCGATATCGAAAAGGATTTGATTCATATATTTACTTATAAAAATAAACGTTTGATGGTAAATTATACCAATCATGGATGAACGTTTAGCAAGAGAGCTAGTTAAATCAAGAAAAGCTGTTAAACAAAAATATCAGAGTTTAAAAAATGCGGAATTTGAGGCGCAAACTAAATTGGAGGAAACATATAAACCGATAACTCAACCCTTACAAGAATTAATTTCAACGATTGGTAAAATTGAACCTGTTGAAATAAAGGAAGAGCTACACACACCAATTAAAAAAATTTATGAAACACCACAGAAAAGATCAATTCAAACACTAACACCAAAGAGAAAATTACAATATGGAACATCAACACCAGAAAAAAGAAAGACGGGAAAAACTCCACTCCTTCCTACAGAAATACCATCGATTATTGACTGGGACGCGAGTTTAGCTTCAGCAAGTCAAATGCCATCTATACAACAAACAAGTATTATTGCAGAAACAAACCCTTCTTCAGGTTCACACTCCACAATAGGAAATCTTTCAGATATACTGGAACAAACACGGCAAACAGTTAGAACATTTGTTGATACAGATTTATATAAAGAATATTTATTAGGATTTGATGAATTACCTCGCCAATATATTGATAGCGGTGTAAAAGATGTTGAACATGAGTTTGATCACCAATATGGAATAGTTCATGATTTGGAAACCGAGAAATTCTTTTTGGGTTTAACTCAAAAACCTGTCGAAATTATTGGTAAAAACATCAAAATTGAAGGAATAACCTATACAGGTACACCAGGTTTATATGAGTTATTATTTAAAAAAGAACCAATAGGGTATAAAAAACAAGATTTGGAAAATTATATGGATATTTTAAAAAGAACCAATGCATACCGTAGAAATAATGATCCAAATGAGCAGGTGCAGGGGAATGGATCACATAAATATATTTCTATAATAGGACCTTATTTGCAAAGCAAAGGAATTACAAAAACTAAAACTCTAAATCCCGAATCTCAACAAGCAGTCCAGGGATTTTTTGAAAGACGCAAAGCTCCATATAGAGAAAGTCGAGTGTCTTCAAAAAAAACCGGATTTGGTATAACTTTAAAAGTTAATAAACCTAATACAGATTACATATATTGGGATAATGTAAACGAACTTGTTGAGAGACTTCGACTATTGGTAGCATCCATGCTTGCGGGACACACTGGTCATAACAATGAAATTATTTCCATTATTGAAGAACTAAGAGAAGCGAATATTATTATATAAAAGGACATAATAGATACTTTTAAACATTTCTAAAATGACCATCGATAAATTTGGTCGTCATATTTCAAAAAAATCTGCTCTAAACACATTATTATCACTAGAAAATAAAATATTATCAAATGTTGAAGAGAAAATAATAAAAATTTTTAAAAGCGATGTCAAATATATTGAAAACAAATTAATTCAAAATTTAGATCCCGGGTTGAAAAGCGATGTTAATAATTTAAATAAGAGAATAAATGAATATGATAACAATATACAAAATATTGCAAAAAAGATTAAGTTATTTGAGGATAAAGTTATTCCTGAATATAATGACAAGATAATTAATTTGAAAAATACTGTTGATGGAAATGATGAGGTAGTAGAAAAATTTTCTCAGAAAGTTTCTAAATATGCAAATGACTTTGACGTAGTGAAGTTAAAATATGATAAAGTTGATGATTTTGAAAATGAAATAAAAAATGAAATTACATCAATTAAATCAATAATTAAGGATACTTCAGCAATTGACAATGTCAAGAACAGTATTTCCAAGGAAATTACATCAAAGTTTCAAAATTTTACTAATTTGCTTAATGATAGAGTAGCAGAAGAAGTAAGGAATTTTAAGAAAATACATGACGTTATGGATAAAAATACACAAAATCTTGAAAAATCAATGAACACTCATTTCCTAATTCACAAAAAAGATACCGACAAAGTTAATGAATTTAAAGAACAAATTAAAGAATTTGAAATTAAAATCAATGCATATAAATCAAATTTACAATATTTAGAAGACAAATTGAAGGAGGATTTTCAAAACGAAAATGAAAAAATTGAAACAAAATTCAAAGATCAAATTACAAAAGATAATGAAAAAATCGAGGATATACTAAAGCAATTAAACAATCTAAAAACCAAATCTGAAACGTCTTTTGACGAGGGAAATTTTACAAAGGCAATCGATGAGAAATTACAAAAAGAATTAGAATCCTTACTAGAAGTAGTGCAAGCTATAATAGAAGTTTCTAAAAAGGATGTATTAATTAAAATTAAAAATAATAGTTCAAAAATCGAGGAGACTTCTTTACTCATAAAAGAACTTGAAACATCTTATACAGATATACTACACAAAGCTGAAAAGACAGCGTCAGACATAAAAAATATAGAAAAAAAAATTGTGAAAATGACATTAGATATTACAAATGCAGAATTTCAATTAGGAAAAGACATAAAAAATCTAGAAGATAAATTAACAAAAGAAATAAAATCTTTAAACGAATTAGTTCAAAGAGCTGCTGAAGTTTCTAGAAAAGAATTTAATGATACAATGAATTATGCAAGAGAAGAAATGAATTCAACATTAGGTGGTTTCAAAAAAGATTATACGTTATCAAATGTTCTTTTGGAAACTAAATTTAATGTAAAAATGTCTGATCTTAATAACAACATCACCCAAATAAATTCGTCAATAAAAGAAATTAGAAATGAAAATAACAAATCATTTGAAACAATGGAAAATAAATTTAATGTAAAAATTTCTGATCTTACTAACAACATCACCCAAATAAATTCATCAATAAAAGAAATTATAAATGAAAATAAAAAATCATTTGAAGCAATGGAAAATAAAATTAAAGAACTTACTAAAAAAAACTGAGATGATTTTTTTTATATTTTACAACATCAGCGATAAAGGGCTTTTATAAACGGTTTAGAAGGAGGTAAAGTTATTTGTGGGATTTATTTTCGAGAGTAAGGTATAAATTAATAATGAGTAAAATTAAGCAAGACGTTGTAAATGAATTACATAAACCGGCGAGAAGGCGATATAGAAGGAGACGAACAATTGTAAAAGGGCTTAATGATCTATTTCAAGCTGATCTGATAGAAATGCAGCCATATGCGAAATTTAATAGGGGTTTAAGATATATTTTAATGGTAATAAATGTGTTTTCTAAATTTGTATGGGCAGAACCTGTAAAATCCAAAACTGGTAAAGATGTAGCAGCTGCAATGAAAAAAATTCTATTAACTTTAAAAACTCCCCCAACAAATCTGAATACTGATCAGGGTAAAGAATTCTTTAATCAAGACTTTCAGAAACTTATGGAGCAGTTCAAAATTAATCATTACAACACATTTTCTAATATGAAAGCTAGTATTGTAGAGAGAGTAAATAGAACGATAAAAAACAAAATGTGGAAAAAGTTTAGTTTACTAGGTAATTATAAATGGATCAGCTTTCTTAAAGAAATAATTACAGAATACAATAATACTAAGCATTCAACAATCGGAAAAAAACCAAACGAAGTTAACAAAAAGAATGAAATGGAAATCTTGAAATCAGCTTATACTCATAGGAAAACTGTGGATCCCAGATCACCAAAATTTCGTGTCAGTGATAGAGTACGAATAAGCAAGATTCGCGAACAATTTTCTAAAGGTTACACGCCCAACTGGTCAAACGAAATTTTTCAAATAAAAAAAATCCAGCTTACTAATCCAACAACGTATTTGATTCAAGATGGAAATGGGATAGATATTCAAGGAGGTTTCTATGAAGAAGAACTTCAAAAAGTAAGACACCCAAATGTATATCTGGTGGAAAAAGTGTTAAGAAAGAAAGGAAACAAAGTATTTGTAAAATGGTTAGGATTAGATAAATCTTATAACTCTTGGATCTTCAAGAGAGATGTGATGTAATAGTAATTAATGCTGTAATAATAATTGATGTTTGTAATAAAAAAAAAATGATTTTTTATATATATTTGTTTTATTTAAAAATAAGCTTATTACATAAACATTTTTTTAAATACAATATTCCTATAATCAGAGTCTAATATGGGATTTAAAATTTCTTCAGTCAATTTAATCCTTCTTCTAAAATGTTTTTGATTTATAAACTCTTCAGAAGTCATACGAGCTTTTCTGTAGGCGAAGTTCCAAGCAACCATCAGATGAATTTGGTTTCTTGATTCATCAATAGATACTGTCTTCTTCATAATAGTGCTTAGACTTTAATTTTTGTTCTAGTTCTTCGGGATGATTCAACAGCAGTTCCAGCATGGAGCACACATTTTCACTATTTAGATTTTGTTTTGGAGAAAGGACATTATATATTTTGTCAAAAGAATCTCCGTCGTAAAAATTGTTATTTCTAAAAACGTTGAAATAACGTCGAAAGTTTTGTTTTTGTAAAACATTTAGTCTATATTCTATAAGTGGAATTTGTTCCCATAGTCTGCAGACAGTTTCATTTCCATAGTAAATAAAATCACAGCTTTTCACAATCTTCACTATTGGTAATTCACCAATCTTTTCAAAATGAATAGATAAATTTTGCAAATATGTCGGTTCATTGAAAACATTTGGTGAAAACATATAATTTGTTATAACTCCTTGATATTGCAATAAGTTCTTCCAATCATCTTCATTTAATATCACAGACTGACCATTTTTACCACCAAGTTCAATGCATGGTAGAAAATCACTTTCCACCCACAAACCAATCACAGCATATTTAGAGTTAGAATTATTTAAATTATATTTTGTAGAATTTATAATTGTTTTTTTTATTTTCTTTTTTAATGGTGAATTTTCAAATATATTTTTACTCTGATTACTGAACATTTTAAATGATGTATTTCAAAAACTAACTGGCTATCTGCTTGCTCTCAAAAAACTAACTATCAATCCGTTTGCTCCTAAATTTTATACATTTTCCCTCTCCTCTCAAGTGGAGGGGTAAACTTATTTTCCCTCTCCATTTAAGAGGAGGGGATAAACTTTAAATGTCTTTATACTAACGAGAATCAATAAAAAACAAAATTTATATTATTTTTTTAACATTTATTAAATATTTTTATTGATATTTTTTCATGAAATACAATAAAATTAAACATGTACAAATAAATATTGCTGCTGTAAATATAATAACAAATATATAACAACAGACACAATGACAAGATTCTTCTTTTTTATTATTGAAAGGAATCCAATCTGAATATTGTAATGGTTTGTTTGTCATGGAATATTTAATTTTTATGTATGTATTTTCACACAAAGCAGAATCAGTTACATTATAGGTAAAAAAGTGTGAATTTCCAACAAGATATGTCATTTTCATCTGTTTGTAGCAGTCGGTTTCATTTTTGAGGGCATTTATACATATATCAACCCTAACTGTATTAGGAATGTAATTTACATATATCACATTTCCAACAAGGGAAACTAAAACTATTAAAGATGCAGCAGTCATTGTTGTAATATTACTAACAAATAATGGTATTTCTATACAATATATATGTTTTTGGATTCAGTTCCCCCTCCAACTTTTAAAGCTTCAAAAACGACTTACATAATTTATCATCATATAAAATGATGTCTTTATAAAGATGAAAAATTACTAGGAGTAGTTAATTCTAATCGCGGTTTTTTATTTTTAGATCCATTTTCGTTTCCAGAACTTAAAAAAGTTAGAGTATCATACATCATTTTCATATCTTTATCAAAAAAATCTGTTTCCAAAATATCCTTATGTCCCCATGCAAGAGTTTTTGTGGAATTTGGTATACAATATCTTTTATCATAATGAGTTGTTAATGCCAATTTATTTAACAAATTAGTGTATATATTATGCATATCTGACTTGAATACATACATGGTGCAGAATATTTTGTCACCTTTCTCAACAACATCTTTATAATCTGATAATGTTAATTGATTTTTTATACATGATCTACTAACGCCTTTTGCTTTTTTATCTACACTATTTTTGGATTTTATACAATATGCTTTAGCACCAGTTCCATAAAAACTTTCAATGGGAATCCCTTTGTACTCATCTTTAAATTTACCAACAACTGATGTTGTAATAGGCATGCAATGAATATTTTGTTCAGAAAAATTAGAAGTATCAAATTTATCCAGATTTAGCTTCATATCTTCACAAAAGTTTTGGGTCTGAACTTCAAGAATTAAGGAATCAGTATCCGTATATAATAAATTTAAATTATTACCATATTTTACTTTTAAATACCCATAATAAAAATTATACATTACAGTTTTTGCAATATCCAGAATACTCATCCCAACATAAATTGGTTTATTGTATTCAATGCAAACCTGTTGAAGTTGAAGAGCAACTAGATTTTCAGAGAAAATTTTAAAATCCTTTAATTGAGGTTTAGAAATAAGTTTTTCGGCACTAAATTTATTACCCTGTCTTTCCCATTGAGATACTAATTTAATATCTGCTCGCCTATCAACATTTTCCATGGTTTTACCGAAAATTGAATTATTTGCCAATTTATAACAATTTTTATCAAATTTATTTTTAGATAAATTTCGTAAATTTGTATTTAAATCTATATATTCCGCTAACCATGGTGATTGTGTAAACTTAACTGCTCTGTGTATTTTTATGATTTTGAGTCCAAATTGTAGACATTGTTTCAGATATCGGTAGTGAATGATATAGTTATATTTATTATGTAAGTTTGGAATTAATTTGGAGTGGTTTGAAATTGGTGGTGTATATTGTTCAGGACAAAATGGGAAATCATTATGACTATCATGTAAATAATTTGGATATTCTAAATCAACTTCAAATATGTATCCTATAGATGATGTATCTGAAAGTTCGGATATATTTAAAGTTTCTATTTCGAGCTTAGGTACCCAAGCAAAATTTTTTTCAGGCAAATATTGTTTCATAGCATAACCATACAAATTTGTGGCGTCTAAGTAAGTGATATATGTTGTAGGTCTTTCAGGATTAAAATTTTCTAAGAATGGATTATTTGCTTCAGATTTGCGTTTGGAACAAGTGCTAACCCCACCACGAACACCTTTTTTGAAAAAATGAAGCATATCTGGTTCCGTTAATAATTCTAATTCTACATTAGTTAATTTCATCATTGCATCCCAGCACATAGAAGGGCTAGTGACATAATTAACAGGATCTAACTTATAGGTTTTAAAACATGTGGATCTATAATTTTCAAAAACATCAGCCAAAAGTAAAACATCAGATTTTAAGTAAATATCGGAATAAGCCCCTATTGTAGAACACTTAAATAGATTCCACACTTCTACAGCACGATTGTAGTCTTGAGGAGAGATATTTTCATCGGTTAAGTTATTATAAAATTTATCAATCGATGGTAGAGATTTCTCATTTAATTTTTCGTTGGAATCTATGTAAGAGTATGGAAATACCCCTTTTTGTCTAATGTATCGAAATTCATCAGCATTTGAGAAAAACTTTTTAATTTCAAAACATTGTGAATCTTGTAGAGTTTGTGATAGTGACTCTAAAGACTCTGGGAGAAATTGAAAAGAATCTATAAAGCGTAGTCGCAAAGCAACTGGTTTCCGCTTTTCTGACACATAACTATCAACGAAAATTTCCTTACTAAAAGAAATATACTTTTCTTTATTTTGAGCTATAACACTAATATTTTCTTTATTATAGCAAAGCGATTTAATAAATAGGTGAGAATCATAGTTTTTTAAATTATGCAATACTATTGGTATATATTTTGGAGGTTTAAAATGCAAATTACATATTGAGTGGGCGGCTCCTCGATATTTACCTGTAATATGACAATGATCCCTACACTTTATGAAATTTCCTTTTGAAAAAGGTTTTTCACATACATAACAAATGCTAGAATTTTCATATTCAATCTGTTCCACAGATGATAAATCTTTCAATGGTACTTGATATTTTAAATATTTTTTATAAATTTCTTTTACATCATTTTCAATGTATTCAATAAATTTTATGGCACAATCTGTACCTCTATAAAGTTTAAGACACACAACATTCTCATCAAATGATGATTTAATATAATAAGCAAATGAATAGGGTATATGTTCAGCAGTTTTAATAGTATATGAGGTTGTCGAATCAGGTGTAGATTGTTGGCACTCAATGTTTTTCAAATAACATTCAAAATCGGCATAAATAACAAAAGGAGCTTTATACTGTTTCTGAATATTTTGAAACTTTAATATATTTGCAGGAATATAATTGCCAAATTTATCCAAAATCAAATTATCTGAAGGAAGCTCAATTCGAACAAAACTACAATCACGTTCTAAATGTGTGTTAAGTTTTTCATATGTTCCAAAATATTGAAGGCATCCATCACATAAGTATTTTTTTATTTTCTTTTTTGATAATTGTTTGTATACCAAGCAACCTAAATCCTTTATCCAACAGTAGTGGTTATTTCCATCATCAGAACTTATTAAAAGCAAATTAATATGTAATTTTTTCTTTTCATTATTATAATGTAAAGGACCGACAATCTCATATACCTTTTTATTATCCCTTAAAAATTTTTTAACTCCATATACATTTATGGACAAATTATTTTTTTCCTCAAACTTTTTTATATCTAATAATTTTACTGGAAATTCAATACCTGTAAAATCGAAAGCGTCTCTGAAGTCTGGATATGATGAGGTCTTTCGAGGATTACCGGTTGGCTGGTATGCTGCTGAAACCACTGCCCAGGCGAAACAGCAATTGTCCTCATTCATCACATTCACTATTGATTTAGAAAAGTGATGCATCTTAATGTAGGAGGAGGCATTCAATGGGTTGTACTTATTGATGTTGACTTCCAAATGCAGAATTCTTTGTAGAGCCCACCCTGTAATAGGAATTAAAAAATTAGTTCTGAATAATATTTGTTAGAGATGTACAAGTGATATTAAGAAAACTTAGCTCTTGAGATTAAATAATAATTACCTGAGTCTCTTTCCGGCAATTCATCTGCTTTGGTTTCAATAATCTTGAATAAATCATCGTAAAGCTGTTGTAGATCAGTTGTATGGGTTACAATGAAGAACGGTGTATTAAATGACTTAATTGAAGTAGAGGTTAAAGTTGGAGAATAATATATCCCAAATAACTCCAAATTTACTTTAGCACATGTAAATTCTTGTTGGCGCTGGCGTATTAATGTTTGCACCTTATTACCAACATCTTGCTGAAACTTTTTGATGTCGATGTGATAATTCTGCGAATATATTCTGTAGGAAGCTATTCGACATTTAAATGCACTCCTGATAATGTCAATTCCATTTCCATATTTTATGCAGCTCCTGTTTTTATGAATATTTGTCCTCAAGTGTGTGCTCCAGGAATTAGATTTGACATTTACTTCACAATCTTGGCAATATCGCATTTGAGGTCTTGAAAGTAGTTCATCAACTGAAACAATTATTATTTTTTAATTTCTCTGTAAAACTTTATTAATATTAAAAAGTACAATTAAAAGAAAAATTATAGCTAAATATGTTATAAAAAAATACTTACGATTAATTATATAATCTTCCAAGTTAAAGGTGTTTTCGTTATTAACAACATTTTCTCGAAGGTGGCGTACAATATTTTGTTTTCTTTTAAATTCTCTTAAGCAGTGCGTGCAAAGGAGAGTCATTTTAAAATGGAATCGATTAGGGCCGTGTCGCTTTTAAATAAATACAATTTCGATCTATCAAGACCCAATGACATAGAATAATTAGCAATTTTTTCAGCTCGCGCAATTTAGAAAACTTTTGGATTTACTTTTGAATTAACTTTTGGATTCACTTTTTAATTTGAAGAAAAACATGGATTTTTAAAAAAAAATATATTTCCCAAATTTAAAAGAAGATCGCCTTATCTTTGTATACAATTTTTAACGTCTTTTAAAGTCGAATTAGATAAATTATTACATATACTATCCAAGTTGAAATAAGAGAACACCATTGATTTAAATCTAGATGCCGCGCATCTTGTGTCACTCTTATTTAAACTCGGCTTAGATTTCATGCGAATAAATTTATCTAATTCACTCTTATTTGCCGCCAGCTGTCGCTCTGACTGCTGTCGTTCTGCCTGCTGTCGTTCTGCTTGCTGTAGCTCTGCCTGCTGTCGCTCCGCCTGCTCTCGCTCTGCTTGCTGTAGCTCTGCCTGCGGTCGTTCTGCTTGCTGTCGTTCTGCTTGCTGTAGCTCTGCCTGCTGTCGTTCTGCTTGCTGTAGCTCTGCCTGCTGTCGCTCCGCCTGCTGTAGCTCTGCTTGCTGTAGCTCTGTTGCTGTAGCTCTGCTTGCTGTTCCAACCACGATGGCTATAGAACCTCTCTGTTTAATCTCAGAGTTTCGACCAAAAGGTCCACTCGTTGTCGCGCAGTTCAAAAATTAAAATTAGAGGTTGAAACTACTTCAATCGTTATTTGTTGATTTAACTTCTCCGCACACCCTTAAAACAGAACACTACTAAAAAGAATCGGAAAACCACATACTAAATTGGGGGTAGTTACCCTTACACGAAGGGTTTGCAATTTAAGCCTGTAATATTTCAACAATGATCGCCCACATACATAGGAATCTAACCCCAAAACTTCGTTAAAAGGCATCAAGTAATAAGCTCAAAATACGGCATCAAAAATAGGGGTGAAAACTACCCCAACCCAAAATTCTTGTTACTATTAAGTGGTTAGGTGAAAATGCCTCCTAATGCACACACTTAAATTCTCTCAGTGCAGCCCGCAACTATTTTCAGTTATACACAAAAACTACCCTCTAGGAATATAATGATCATCTTCAAAACCTCCAACCACGATGGCTGAAGAACCTCTCTGTTCAACCCCAGAGAATCAATAGAAAAGGTTCACTCCCTGTCGCACAGTTCAAAAAATAAAATTAAGGGTTGAAACTACCCCAATCGTTATTCACTGATTTAACGTCTCCGCACACGCTTAAAATAGAACACTACTAAAAAGAATCGGAAAACCACATACTAAATTGGGGGTAGTTACCCTTACACGAAGGGTTTGCAATTTAAGCCTGTAATATTTCAACAATGATCGCTCACATACATAGGAATCTAAACCCAAAACTTCATTAAAAGGCATCAAGTAATAAGCTCAAAATACGGCATCAAAAATAGGGGTAAAAACTACCCCAACCCAAAATTCTTGTTACTATTAAGTGATTGGGTGAAAATGCCCCCTAACGCACACACTTAAATTCTCTCAGTGCAGCCCGCAACTCTTTTCAGTTATACACAAAAACTACCCTCTAGGAATATAATGATCATCTTCAAAACCTCCAACTACGATGGCTGAAGAATCTCTCTGTTCAACTCCAGAGAATCAGTCGAAAAGGTTCACTCCCTGTCGCACAGTTCAAAAAATAAAATTAAGGGTTGAAACTACCCCAATCGTTATTTACTGATTTAACGTCTCCGTATACCCTTAAAATAGAACACTACTAAAAAGAATCGGAAAACCACATACTAAATTGGGGGTAGTCACCCTTACACGAAGGGTTTGCAATTTAAGCCTGTAATATCTCAACAATGATCGCGCACATACATAGGAATCTAACCCCAAAACTTCGTTAAAAGGCATCAAGTAATAAGCTCACAATACGGCATCAAAAATAGGGGTGAAAACTACCCCTACCCAAAATTATTGTTACTATCAAGTGGTTGGGCGAAAATGCCTCCTAATGCACACACTTAAATTCTCTCAGTGCAGCCCGCAACTCTTTTCAGTTATACACAAAAACTACCCTCTAGGAATATAATGATCATCTTTAAAACCACCAACCACGATGGCTGAAGAACCTCTCTGTTCAACCCCAGAGAATCAATCGAAAAGGTTAACTCCCTATCGCACAGTTCAAAAAATAAAATTAGGGGTTGAAACTACCCCAATCGTTATTTGCTGATTTAACGTCTTCGCACACCCTTAAAATAGAACACTACTAAAAAGAATCGGAAAACCACATACTAAATTGAGGGTAGTTACCCTTACACGAAGGGTTTGCAATTTAAGCCTGTAATATTTCAACAATGATCGCCCACATACATAAAAATCTAACCCCAAAATTTCGTTCCGATTAGGAAATTATTAAATTTTTTCGAATTATCGTACATTATTTATAACGTTGTTTCGAAAAGTCTCTATATACCTACTCGATAGCCTGCCTAAGACCGAACGGCTTCGCTGCTCAAAGTAAAGTGCATGCATAACGATGCTGGAGAGGAACGAGATGAGGGGCGGAGCTAAATAAATAACAGGTGTAGTTTATGTAACCAATCAATATAGGAGGCAAACCTGCACTTTCACTATTATGAATAGTCGCACGAAACCATCAATATCTCGTTGGAATAAACCTTAACTAACTTCTGTACTCCTGATAATCGAAAAATTGAAACAGCCTTTATTTTACGCTAAAAATTCCATAAATATTGTTTTTATTCACAATGTCTTTTAATATTTGGCCTATAGAATATTCAAATTGCACTTTGAATATCTTGTTTATGTTCTTTTGTTTTTAACCCTATGCAGGGATATTACTTTTGTTTTTAACCCTATGCAGGGATATTACTTTAGTTTATATAATCTTCCTTGTACACCCTGGTGCAAGTATCCTAATTTACTTACGAAAATCTTAATTTTCGCGAGTTTTCTAACAATTTCACCCAGAAAAGACACAAAAATTCGTAGTTTTCCGATTTTACACCGTACTTATTCAGTCTGTGGTATTATTATGATCTAAAATCCATTAATTAAATTTAAATTCCAAGACCATTCAGCTCTCAAAAATATGTCTGCACGGCTTCGCTGTTCGAACTGAAGTGCTTACATAATAGTGTTAAAGAGAAAAAAGACGAGGGGTAGAGCCAAAGAAAAAAGGCGTAGTTTACGTAACCAATCGATATAGGACTTCCACGACTAAGAAGAGTTGCAGAATACAATCTATATCTTTTTCTGATATACCTTCACTAATTTCTGTACTCTTAATAATCGAAAATTTAAAACAATTTTAAACACTTTAATGTTACCCTAAAAAGACCACACAAATTTTTTAACACTTTTTCAGTCACCCGTAGAAAACAGCCAGATAAATGTTGTTTTAATTCATAATGTATTTATAATATTTGACCTATGGCCTATATATCCTGCACTTTGAATACCTTGTTTATATTCTTTTGTCTGGAACCCTACACAGGGATAGTCCCAAATATGCCAAGTTCAGAGACAAGAGTATAACAATAGGTCACGAAATCTTTCTTGTACATGCTGGTCCAAGGTGCAAGTTCCCTAATTTCCTTAAATGACATTCATTTTCGTGAGTTTTTTAACAATTTCACACCAAAAAGATACAAAAACTCATAGTTTTCCGATTTTGTACCGCACTTATTCAGTCTGTGGTCTTCTCAAGATCTGAAATCCATTAATTAAATTTCCATTCCAAGACAGTTCACCGCCACATAAGAGACGTCCGCACGGCTTCGCTATTCAAACTAAAGTGCATATGTAGTAGCGATGGATTGAAAAAAGATGAGGGGCGGAGCTAAAGAAAGAAGAAGAGTAAGAAGGAGAACGTAACATATCGATGTAGGGCTTCCACCACTAAGGATAGTAACAGCATACCATCAATGTCAGGTTCTGATATATCTTCATTAACTTCTGTATTCCTGATAATCGAAAATTTGAAACGGGCCAATTTCACCCTAAAAAAAAATAAAAAAATGGCCACACAAAATTTTTAAAACTTTTTTAATCCTGACCCATACAAAAGACAGCTATAAATGCTGTTTTAATTCACAATGTCTTTATAATATTTGACCTATGGACTATACATCCTGCACTTTGAATATCTTATTTATGTCCTGCTGTTTTCAACCCTATGCAGGGATATTACCAAATATGCAAAGTTCAAAGACAAGAGCATAACTTTAGATTACGTAATCTTCCTTGTACACCCTGGTTCAATGCGCAAGTTCCCTGATTTTCTTACGAAAATCTTAAATTGCATTCATTTTCGCGAGTCTTTTAACAATTCTACCCCGAAAACACAAATTTTCATAGAGTTTCTCGATTCTACATCGCGTCTATTCAGTCTGTGGCCTTCTCAAAATCTGAAAATGTTTCAATCGTACCCATTATTTAAATTTAAATTCTAAGACAATTCGGCTCCATAGAAGACGTCTACACCGGTTCGCTGTTCGAACTGAAGTGCATACATGATGGTGTTGCAGAGAAAAATTTTGATGGGCGGAGCTAAAGAAAAAACAGGTGGAGTTTACGTAACCAATCGGAATAGGGGGCGAACTTGGGCAGCCAATCAGAAACAAGGTCATTCTTGGCTGACCAATCAAAAAAGTGGTGGGGGGGTCAACTAGGAGCCCCCTATTCCCACTACTTACGAGGCGTGGCAATTAACTTTCGGAAATGTACCGCAAATAATGGAACTCAAATACCTTAATGCCATGTGCCCATCATGCATTAATTTTGTTATAAACAAATGACGTTATTTATGCATCATACTTACAGTACCCTATAGTATTAGACCCTCCAAGCGAATCTTCGTTTATTAATATAATTAAGAATACTATAACGATATATATTTACTTTAATTATCAAAATTGTTTAAATAATCATTGTTTAAATAAACTGAAAAAAATTTTGGTTTTAAATTATTTTATTCGTAAAATAAAGATAAAAATAAAGTAGTTATTCTTTATAAATTATATTTAAAAAGTTCAATAAAGCACTCTTAAAACTAAATACCATATTTCAAACTGTTCTATACACATGTCTGTCCAAACGCCACACCAGAATTTTTCAGATCTTCTAACACTAAAATAATCTGATTGACGAATTTGTCATATTCAATGGGGTTTATTATGGTTGGAAGATTATGCATATCCTGCATATATATTTCCAAAGATTTGGCAAAAAGAAAATGACCACTGGCATTTAAATATGGCAACATTCTACGCAAACTTTTTATATGCAATTCCTAATTACCATTCCTTTCGGCAAAAATGAATTGTTTCATAATATTCATCTATACGAAAAAAATAAGAAAAATATTTGACTAATATGTAAATATAATGGTGAAAACGACATTAATTCAAATTAAAAAACTTGTTTCCAGATAGAATTTATTTGCATGTTAATTATACATACCATGTTGTGCACATTTATAAAATACAATTTTTGGTAACACTGTAACCAGTATCTTTCCACAAACAGGGACACATAATAACTACAGACTAACTCTTTTAAATGCCTACTCTATATCTTTAGAAAGCCAGTTAGAGCAGATGTTTCATACTCCCGCCCCACTACTTTCATGTTAACGGTTACATTTTAAAGTATCATGCTCTCATCGCCGAAAATATTATATCTCCAAATATTTGTAGAAATACTTAAAACATAAAAACTATTAAGTTTTTATATATGATTTATATAAAATAATTATTTTATTTTTATCTGTATTTTACGAATAAAATAATTTAAAACCATTTTTTTTCAATTTGTCTAAACAATGATTGTTTAAACAATTTTGATAATTAAAGTAAATATATATCGTTACAGTATGCTTAATTATATTAATAAACAAAGATTCGCTTGGAAAGTGTATAGGGTGCAGTATGCTGTAAATATAATGCATAAATAACGTTATTTGCTTATAACAAAATGAATGCATGATGAGCACATGTCATTATGATATTTGAGTTCAATTATTCGCGTACATCGGTTAAAAAAAAAATGATCAAAATCGCTCCATTAGAAGCCGAGAAAATGAAAATTTTTTTCAAATATGTACTTTGAATCTTCGAATTCAATTTTAAAATGAGAGCTCCCCACCCCTATTTTTTAATTTTCACGCACGTGGGCGATATTATTTTCATTTTTTATTAAAGTTTCCGATAACATAAACATTTAAATATTTGTTTTAAAAAGAGCTCGGCAAGACAAAGTTTTTGGTTCAAGAATTAGGTCGGTATTGTTTATGGATTCATCGTAACAGGCTGTCAACTTTGACAGTTTGTATCTCGGGAGCCAATTGACGGATTAGAATTTTTTTTTCACGAAAATAAGCGTCTTTCCGAGTCTTTTAAACCATTTATTTGTTTATAAGCAAAAATATCAACAATGTCTTTAAACAATTCCTGAGGGCATCCAAATCATCCGATATTGATTCTGAAAAAAGCATTGGAAAACTTAAGTCCCTACTATATGTCGAAAATAAATTTAATTACGTTAACGTGACATTTTGTACTCAGACAAACTTGAAAAATGATCAATGTTTGTAAACGAAATCGGATTGCAAAATTATTGTGGAAAAACTATCTATTAGTTCCTAATGAATTTTAGCGCGTTATTTTATCATGGCATAAACTTTTCTTTGCTCTAATATGAAGGTCCTCAGAGAAATTTAAATGGTCGAAAAAAATTGATTAAAAACCTGCTTTTTTGCCTTTTTTTTTAATTATTGCTATTTTGCAATAAGGAAAATGTATTTTGAGATTTTTGACTCAACCTATCTTATGCAAAATTTAATTACAAAACTTTTTTTCCTTTTCAACTTTCTTCTAAAATAAAAACCTTTAAAGTTACAAGAGAAAAGTTGAAAAAAAAACGTTTTTTTTTTCGTTAATTTTATATTTTTATTAATAAAAACAATGTTGCCTAACTTTTTGAAAGTACGCATATCAAAATTATCGTTGTTCAGGTTATTCTGAAGGTTCTCATGCAAAAATCTCCATGTTCCATTTCATATCCACCTAAAAACAGATAAGCCCTAGTCTATAAAATAATAAAATATACTACTCATTATACCTATGGTATAAAAATGAGTCTTAAGTGAGGAAGATTTAAGCGTATAATTTGTAAATATTTTATAATGGAATAATACTAATGTATATTGCACTAAATAGAGGAATTAGATAATCACTCTGTATATGTATTGTAACTATAGGAATAGCAAATTAATTTTGGGCAGAAGTTTATGATCGACCTTCACAATAGTCTAAATCTACACAATGATTCCCACGTTGCTTTCACGATTGGAGGCACCCTTAACCCGTTCAGCACAACGGTTACAGCATCTTTGACCTCCTGTACGCCGCCATGATGAGTTTCCTTGAGGACGACTTCATCTTGGGAAATAAAAAAGTCATAGGGGGCAATATCAGAGCTATAGGGTGGGTGCGGCAACGTGGGAATGCCTTTTTTCGTCATAAACTTTTACACAATGAACGAAAGTTTGGGTCTCACATGGAAAACGCGTGCCTGCAGCCACTCCAAAACGCCAGCAGAACTATTCAATCACTGTTTATCCGGCATGAACATATTCACAATTAATGACGCCACGGATATAGAAAAAAAAGACCAACATTGCCTTCAGGCGCGACTTGGACATCCTTGCTTTCTTTTCAGGCTCCCCACCCTTTTCCACTCACTGTTGACTTTGTTTACGGGTCCCGAGGTCATATTTAAGTATCCAACTCTCATCTCCAGTGACTACCCGACTCATCCAGTCTCTGTCGTCGCTCCGAATGCGAGACAATAAATCCTAGCAGATCGATTTTCGTATTTGTTTCTGTTCATGGGTGAGAACTTTTAGCACCATCTTTGCGTAAATCTTTCGCATATTCAAATTCTCGTGTTACATCTTGCGAACGGTATCTCTGTTCATATTTAACTCGTTAAACAATGCACGAATGCTTAGGCGCTGGTCGCGCAAATGGTCGATATTCGCGTCGGTACGAGAGGTGACGGAAACTCTTCACGTTGATCGTCTTCTACTGATTCACGCCCCTCCTTGAACCGCTTCGCTCATTCAAACGCGCGCGTTTTCGACATGCACTCGTCTCCATACATCACTTGCAATTTTCGAAGAATTTTCGAGGGTTTTTCACCAGATTTCACTAAAAATTGAATAACTGTTGCTTGTAATGTAAGTCACTCATTTTCACGATGCCACTAAAAAAGTTATTTTCAAAAATTGCGCATAAAATACGAACCAAACGTGCTACCGACTACAACTATGGTTTGAAACTAAAAGGAAGGTGCCCCTCTCTAGATTGATGTTGATGAACGAAGCAGTGTTGCCGGTTCCCGAGTTATAATTAAATACTCGGAACTTAATTGTCACACCTCGTATTTATTTTAAATTGAAAATATGTAGTGTAAACGATTATCTAAACATTTTTTTCGTTAATAATTCTATATATTTTGCCTATATTATACCAGAGTTATCGCATCACAGTAAAGATAGTGATGAATTTTTATGCAGTTAATAGTTTAAATTGTAAGAACCATTTAATCTCATACTTAGTAAAACTATCAAATAAAATAATAATCCTAAAAATTGATTCAAAACTTTTGTATTTTTTGAATTTATTTGTATATGCAATAAAGCATAAGAAACTCGCTACATATTTAACAAAAATTATTCTCGCACTTTATACAAAAATCAAATATAATCAGAAAATGGCAAAATATCAAAAATATGAAACATAGAAAGTGGAAGTTCACAATAAAAGGTATATTTCTAAATCCTTATTATGTTTGTTCTAATGTCAAATTTCTAATCTGGTAACTTAAGTCATCTTAACTCATTTAATTAACACACTTTTTCATTACCAGAGCCCACAGGGAGAGTTCATAGATGAGTTTTTTGCAATAGGACTATGTTAAATTCTAGCTAAACTTTAATAAAATAATACTAGGGATAAGTAAATATGTTAATCTACGAATTTTACTTTGCGGAGGATCTATTTTGTCACAAATTTCTTGATAAATTCAATATATTAAAGGTTATAATTGTAAATTACTGATGCCTCATCAATATTATCCACGAAGAATATTTATTAAAATGTTATATATTTTATCCATAAATCAATTTAAATATCAAAATAAGGAGATAAATTCAGAGACATTTTCTAAAATATAACTTAAAACGCACAAAGATGTAAAATTCAAGGTTACAAATTAACAAAAATACTTATGAGAGATATCTTATTCTCCGAATATAGACAGAAAAAACATATGCTTGAGAGATAAATACAAATATAGATAAAATACTTTTATTCGTATACAAACTGGTTAGTTGATACTTTAGATATCCAGATGGTTTCAGTGGCGTATAGCGCTTAGAATATTTTAAACTAATTTAATAATTTTATTAATTAATTTTATTATATGATTTTGAGCATCATATTTATACTGCTCTCATATTTGTTGTTCTACTCTCAAACATACAGATATTTCTTGATTTACTTTAAAACACGTATCACCTAAGTGAGACCACATTGAAAAATTGTTGATTATTTAATTTTTTTAAGACCATCAACAGGTACTACTATTTTTTAAATTGAAAAGTATGAGTCTTTTCAATACTTCAAAACATACTTCTAATTGATTAACATGGTTCAACTATAAAACTGATCTAAATTAACAATAATAAATGATTTAAATATACAGTCGGAACAATAGATCAAACCTTAAAAAACAGAGAAGAAATTAAGCTTTTTCTTTATTACCAAACTCCAAAAAATTCTTTTTTTTTTAATTTCGAGAGACCACTTTCTGTTGCCGAAACTTTATCTTTAGAGTTATATCTTTAGCTTATAATACAGAGAGTGTGACCTTTTGATTTATTAAAAGATCATGACATAGCTATTTCATCTTTTACAATTTCTCTTCATATTTATATTATATCTATGAAGTTTAAATCATTATATATTTAGGGTAGAATCACTGTAATCATAAGAAGGACCAGAACGAATGAACTTCTTTTTAACAACCAAATAAACATGATTGGTCACAATGTCTATATTCATTACGATTTGTGTAATCGTTTTTATGGTATTTTCTTTGCGTTTTTCTCAAAATTATAAGAGTCAACAGTGAAAGTTTAGCCCCAGTCAACGTAATGACTAGCTTGACTGATAGGGTGGTGAGTCAATTTATAAAAATTACAATTTCTTCTCAGTTCATGTTGGAGTTACTTACTTCGATTTTTTCTAAACAAAATTATCTATTAGAAGCAACAATTCACAAAAGTGTCAAATTACTCAACGAAACTCAACACACATTTGTATTGATCAAACCACTTGTATTTTCGGTACATAATGAAAACGTTCATCATTCCTTTTGATTAAGAATTACTTTGAGGAATTTAAAAAGATGAATACAGCTCAAGTGCCTAGTTTAGATTCTCTGAACGTGCAACGTTGTAGTATCAGTTTGCTTTGTGACTCAGCAGTATACAGATCACCACATTTATTACTAAAATTTCATGTATACATCATTCCTTTTGATTAAGAATTACTTTGAGGAATTTCAGATCGTGAAAACAGGTCAAATGCCTAGTTTAGACTCTCTGAACTTGCAACGTTGTAGTATCAGTTTATTTGGTGATTCAGTGGTGTATAGATTGCCATATTTGTTATCAAAATTTTATCTATACGAGTACATTATTCCTTTTGATTAAGAACTATTTTGAGGAATTTAAGAAAGTAGAAACATCTCAAGTGCCTAGTTTAGCCTCTCTGAACATGCAACGTTATCATATCAGTTTGTTTTGTGACTCACTAGTATACAGATCGCCACATCTATTACTAAAATTTCATGTATACATCATTCCTTTTGATTAAGAATTACTTTGAGGAATTTTAGAACGTGAAGAATTACTTTAAAGAATTCAGAAGGTGAAAACAGCTTAAGTACCTAGTTTAGATTCTTTGAACGTGTAACGTTATAGTATGAATTTATTTTGTAACTCAGTAGTATATAAATTGCCACATTTATTACTAAAATTTTATATATACATCATTCCTTTTGATTAAGAATTACTTTGAGGAATTTCAAAATGTGAAAACAGCTCAAATGCCTAGTTTAGACTCTATGAACGTGCATTGTGTAGTATCAGATCGCCACAATTATCACTAAAATTTTATTTATACGAGTACATCATTCCTCTTGATTAAGAATTACTTTAAGGAATTTAAGAAGGTGGAAACAGCTTAAATGCCTATTTTAGACTCTTTGAACGTGAAACGTTGTAGTATCAGTTTACTTTGTGACTCAGTAATATATAAATCACCACATTTATTACAAAAATTTTATATATACATTGTTGCAAAATTGGATACAATAAAGTAGCACCAGTACATTAGTTACAAATACATACTTTGAATAATAAGAAAAGAAGTATAAGAAAAAAAATTAAGTGTAAAGCCTGCGGTGGTGATACACACTGTATTTAGCTACACAATGGCGAATAAATGTGTAGGCGATATCCAGTATTGGTCATTATTTTTATTTATTTAATATAAAATTTATTTTTGGGCATATCATTAACTATTTATACTGAAGTAACTATTCGTTTAATTTTCATTTTATTAGATAAGTGAGAATATCAAATTATTTTTTTTTAAATGTGTTTGGTATTGATTAAAACGCTGTCTAAGATGAAAAAGGTTGTTAAAAAAAATCTAAATAAAAAAATGCCACATTTGGTGAAAAAATATTCGTTACAGTAAACCAGTTCTAATAATTTTATGTCCTCTTATTAATGGTAGAGCATATGTGTGAATAGATGATTAATTTTTGCATTTGGACTTCTTGGTATTAGTTTAGCAAGAATAAACAAATTCTATAGAATCATGGCCTTATCTAAACTAATTTTTCAAACGTTCTACAATAAAGCTGTGAATGTGAAAAATGTAGTTTAAGAGACACAAGAATTGCATAATACAGAAGAACTTGGATCTCCTGGATCCAGTCCTTTTAGGCATTTGTATTCTTATATTATTTTACTCAAGAAAATTTCTTAATCTCATAAAGAGGCTAGGAAATTACAAAAACTTGCTTAAAAGTAGTGAGACATTACAGAGTAAAAGTAATTTTAAAAAAATTGGTTTGAGTCGCTCACACGGTGCTTTTTTGCATTTTTCTCGAATCCTCGTTTGTCAAGATGGTGAACAAGATATCTCAAAATCTTCTCAACTGATTTCGATTAAAGATGAACCATATATTCTCTGCAATACTATTTAACATGTAGCATCGAATTTTTTTGATCAGACGACAAATTAATTTTTTTATAAATTTCAAAAACTCAACATTTCGATTAAAATTACATTCTTTTCAAGCAGACATCACTTCTACAAAATAAAAAAAAAATATCCCCTATGCAATAATTTAGATTTTTTTTCTAAATAAGAGTCTTTTAATAAATTTTCAGTCGTTGCCTCACAGCGAAAAAAATTTCATCAGCAATAATTTTCAAAAGAGGGTCCTACTTTTTCGCTCAATCTGCGTCAATTATCAATATTTTTTATTCTTTCTTTTTTTAAATTATCTTTAAAAGTACTATTTATATATGTAAAATATAAATTTACTTATAAAGGGTGTTTTTTATAGAGGTATAAAACTTTAAGTTGGCAACACTTTTTTAACTGGCTGCCATTTTGTCAGCTGTCAAGTGATTTATGTTTAGTTTGGTTTGGCATTTCAACATGAATAGACTGACGTCTGACCAACGCTTCCAAATTGTGCAAATTTTATTTGAAAATCATGGTTCTGTTCGAAATACGTATCGCGCACTACGTCCATTTTACGGTCAATGTAATCGTCAATCAGAGCAATTAATTCGATTAACTATGGAACGTTTTCGCACCACGTTTACTCTAAATGATAATACGCATCCACAGAGATGTCGTACAGTGCGTACAGAAGAAGTCATTGCTGCTGTAGAGCGTAGCGTAGAGGAAGACCCGAATCAGTCTATCCGCCATCGTGCACAGGAATTGGATATGTGTCCATTCACTTTATGGAAGATTTTGCGGAAAGATCTTGGTTTGCGTGCTTACAAAATCCAACTCGTGCAAGAATTGAAGCCACACGATCACCTAGCAAGGCGTAGATTCGGTGAATGGGCCCAAAACAAGATGGCCGTTGATCCCGATTTTCATAAGCGAATTTTTTTTAGCGATGAAGCTCACTTTTGTTTGAATGGATACGTCAATAAACAAAACTGCCGTATTTGGAGAGATGATAATCCTCAAGTGTATGTTGAGACACCGTTACATCCAGAAAAACTGAGTGTTTGGTGTGCTTTATAGGCTGGTGGAATCATTGGTCCGTACTTCTTTAAAAACGATGCTGGTCAGAACGTTACAGTCAATGGTGATCGCTATAGAGCCATGATTACTGACTTTTTCGTTCATCAATTGAACAACCATGATGTGCAGGAGCTGTGGTTTCAACAACATGTCACACAGCTCGTGCCACAATTGATTTATTAAAGGAAACCTTTGGTAACCGCATAGTTTCACGTTTCGGAGAGTTCTATATCTCTATAAAAAACACCCTTTATATCTAATTGCTGAGTCAAAAAAAATGTAGTTTTTAAACCTAATTTTCCAAGCGTTGAGTTGGTGTAAACCCTTAAAGTGGATAAACGGTACTGCTACCCTATATTAGGTAAAATTCATATTTTGTTAACTTTTTGATTTCTATATTGCTCGAAAAATTAAAATAATTTTAATTTAGAAACACTCTCTATTAAGAAAGTATATTATATTTTTAATACAAATTATTTTAACCCTAGAAAATATAAGTATGTTGTTATTTACTTGATCAGAAATAATACAGTATTCTATCTTTAACAGTACTCCTTGTGGAGTGTATTTTGCTTAATAAAACAGTAAATAAACTCCGCCAGCCGAAAGAAAATTTGCATTGAGATTATCTCGTGACAGTTCCCCAAATTGAATTGCCAATTTTAAAGTCATCTAATACCAGAAAAAGGGGTGCTTAATATTCATTGGTTGTCAATATAACGCTACGGGATCTCCTACTACACCGTATTCATCACGTCTGTACAAATATACAACTGTTGTTGGATGCGCGATATTTTGAATAGGAAAATTGCATTTATTAGAATATTTTCAAGGGAATAGAGATGTAACATGCGTATATACTACAAATCAAATTCGTATATTTTATTTAGGTTTATTTTGGATCACATATATTTTACCAGCCAAACAAAAATATATTTTAAATAAATGAATATAAAAGAGTATTTAGTAATATAGACAACAAATTTTCCTCATGTTATTGATAATATTTTTACTATCCTCGATACGATTCACATCTTATTTGTTGTAAATTCAGAATATGATGTTGTGTTCCTTACGGAGAGTTGGCTGAAGGAAAGTATTTTTGTTGAGGAACTTATTCCTAGTTACTATGTTGTTTATAGAAGAGATCGTGATCATAAATCTACTAATAAGACTAGAGAGTCTACGTCATACCTAGCATCTTTTTACGTTACGCCTGTTCTACTTAATTTGAAGTGTCGCAGGAGATCGTATGCCTCTTGCCATCTATAGGTATCGGTTTTAACTGGAGACGCGGCTTCGCACGATTTCCTTATCGATATCCTCTGTCGATTTTTGTATCCGAGAATTACCTACCCGTTTCTGTCGCAGTTTTGAGTGAATTATATTGAATTTTGGGAATAGGTCATGTCGAATATTTTTCTAATAATTAAAACTTGATTTTAAAAAATGTCTGTAAATGAGCATTTTGACAAGAATATTATTGATTTTCGACGAATTCTGTCATTTACTTTAAAGCTGGTCGTGTGGAAAAAGTGTAGAATTGTTCAAAAGTAAAATCAGTAATCGTCTGTGTGTTTTATTACTTGATTTGATCAATCTACACCAAAATAAATATCTATACTCTATATTTTTCATTATAGTCGTCGAGTTTAATAAATTGAATTATTTCTATTATACGCGCGCCATAACCTCTTAAAAATTGCCATAGTACTCAACCCCCTATCTTTTCAACCATAAAAGGGCTTTTTCAACTCTACAAAGATTTTTTAAATCATATAGCAAATTTTTAAAATAATTTCCAGCTTTGTCCAGCATTTAAATAAATTTTAGTGACTGCAGCAAATATTCACAACCATATAAGTAGATGTATGTTTGAATTTATAACATAAAGAAACATGAAATTAAATTGTAATGGAAATTGCAATTTTCGTTGACAAACTGTCACATTTTTGCCTCATTTTTTTATAGTTACAGCTAACATATCTATGCTATTTTTGCTCTGTTATTTTTAACTACAGGTAACGAGTATTTTTATTCCAGTAAATTTCATAATTTAATACAAGTATTTTGCATTTAATTTAGATAATCTGAAAGGTCTATCTGTAGAGACTAAATTTTCCCTGAGTTACAATTTGATTAGTTTTTTGCTACATATGGTGCCTTATATTTGGGCTTTCGGTAAGAGTGATTTCAGGAAGTGCCATAATAAGAGCTAACTGACTCAGGTACTGTGGATATTTTTAAAAGAATTGAACTTTACATTGTTACCTAAATCCACTTTAATCACTTATAGACCATTCAATGAGTAAGTAATTTAATGGTAAGTGGTAATAACTTGGTTACATCGTCTAAGAAATTTCGGTTGGTTTAATTATAATGATGAATCAAGTTCGGTACCATTTGCAACAAGATTCTACGAATATTGCTGCTCAGCAATATCTCGACACGCTGAAAAAGAAGCTCTATATTACTGCAAGACGGTTATAGAAATACAAAATCAGCAATAACTTGAAACGAGACAATGCATTGTTCCAGATATCAGAAAATACTTTTTACCGTAAGCTAAACTCTCCACCTAATACAGTATATAATAAATATCTCAGTAGAGAGCAGGCAGAAGACTTCTGGGGAAGCCAACTTTCCACACCCGCCAACCGTAACATCGCAGCCGACTGAATAAACAAAGAATACCAAATTTGCCAAGACTACAGCCAGATACAGTTTGAGCCGTTTACCACCAAAGAAATTTCAGGAATAATCAAGGAATTCCGTAACTGGAAAGCACCAGGTCTCGACCGGGTCCAACATTACTGGCTCAAGGAGTGCTGGTGTATGCCCCATCAACTGGCTGATCTTATTAACACAACGCATCTGTTCACATTGTTGGCAAAATAACATCGTGGCAACTCAACAGAAAGGATGTGCCAGGAGAGTAACGGAATGCAAAGAAAAATAAATTTTTGGTTCTGTCTTATATAACCAAGCCTGTACCAACCCAAGAAACATATGTGCTGGTTACGTGGATTATTATAAGACCTTCGATTCAGTATCACATGAGAGGCTCACAACTATATTAAAAATGTATGGGGTCATTTTGTTTCCTTTTTAGAATGCATCATGTCTACCTGGAGAACTACGATCTAATTGCAAGTACCATCTAGCACTACTATCGAAACTAACACAATTCCAATATGACGAGGAATATTTCAGGGCGATTCGCTTAGCCCATTGTGGTTCTGTCACGCCGTTTAAATTCCACCAAGTATGAATTTAGTATCAGGAAAAACAACGAAGAATGAGTCATCTTCTCTCTCTCTCTCTCTCTCTCTCTCTCTCTATATATATATATATATATATATATATATATATATATATATATATATATATATATATATGATCTTAAACTGATGGAAACCAGCTGGAACAAATGCTTAAAATTATAGAGGAGTTTTCCGGGGATATCGGAATGCAATTTGGATTTGACAAGTGACGTATTTTGAACATCGCTAAAGAAAAAACACAACGAGGAGCATTTGAAATGTAGACCGGTGAAACTATAAATGTAATGGAAGTAGAACAAGCATACAAATACCTAGATATGAAACAGGCTAAACGAATTGACAATCTCACTATGAAGCCCGAATTGACAACCGAATTTGTCAGGAGGGTAAGGCGGGTGTTACGAACCAGTCTAAATAATAGAAATTTGTTTAAGGTGCTCAACACGTAGCTACTCTTTGGAATTTTAATTAAAAAAACAGATAAATGCCACCCTCGGAGGGCTATTCAGCGTACAATGGTTCCACAAGATCAAGGAGAAAGAGGCTTGATCGATATTGATAAGCAGGTCGATCGACAAATAACAAATTTACGTTCTTTTTTCCACAGGTTTGCAGACTTTTCCACACTACATCAAGCAATATGCAAGACAGATTCAACGCGGTTACAGCGAGAGAACGGGATCTTGCTTCTGACCACCGAATAGACTAAGAAAAAATACAGACCTGGTTAGAGAAACCACTTCATGATTCTTCAAGAGTTAGCAGATAGTCTATTGGAGGTAGGAAAAGCTCCTTACTACAAATACAACCTACAGCCTATTCTTGAGAACAAGGCGTTTAAGCTGAATGGGTACGGAACGATTATGACGGATCAGGCAGTTGCTATACCAGATATTATACTAACAAAATTTCTAGGAGAACTGCACATATTGACATTGCTATACCTAACAACAACAACAACAACCTAAGACTAAAACACAATGAGAATATTGCCAAATACAGGGATCTGGAAGTGCAAATTCGAAGACAATGGGCAATGAACAGCGGTCACATTATTCCCAAAATTTTATGGAATAACACCAAAGAACCTCCTGCAGAACATCAAGGGACTGGGCCTTAGTGAGCATCTGTATGGGCTGATTCAGAAAGCAGTTTTTTTTGTGACGGCGTGGACTGTCCGAAATTTTATAGGATGTAAAGCAGACCATGTCACCTAAGACCCGATAACATGGAAAGAGTCCCCACAGAGATCCATACTTTTAGTATCATTTTATACCTGGTCTGAGTCAATATATCCTGGAGGGAGTGCGAAGCCATTTGACTTGTAAATCTATAATAATAATAATAATAAACCTATTACAGGTAGGGAAAGTGCCTTATTACAAGTACAATCCGGAGCCTATTCTTGAAAACAACCAGTTCAAGTTATATTGGGAACGAACGGTTCTGACGGATCAAACAGTAGCTCATAATAGACCAGACATTATACTAATAGATAAAATTTCTAGGCGAACTACACTAATCGACATTGCGGTGCCTAACAACAACAACCTAAGGCCAAAATATAACGAGAAGATCGCCAAATACAGAGATCTGGAGGTCCAAATCCGAAGACAATGGGCAATGAACAGCGTTCAAACGATTCCCATAATACTGTCAACAACTGGAGCGATACCGAAGAACCTCCTGCAGAACATCAAGGGACTGGGCCTTAGTGAGCATCTTTATAAACCGATGCAGAAAGCAATTCTCCTAGCAACCGCGCGAACCGTCCGAAAATTCATGGGAAATGCAGCAGACAACGTCACCTAGGACCCGATAACATGGAAAGGGTTCCCACAGAGCTTCATACTTTTGGCGTCTTTGTATGCCTGGTATGAGTGAATAATCCCTGGAGGGAGTGCGAAGCCGTTTGGCTTGTAAATCATGTATAATAATAATAATAGGGTGACTGAACTAGGACGGGAAACAAGCGGCAATAGACAACAGCTTCATGCCGAATTTTGTAGGGAATATCCACACCTACAAGTGTCACAACAGAGAATAGCAGATAAATACAGAGCTATTCTCCGAAATAAACTAATCTCAGAAGCGCGACTTAACATCATCAAAGCGGAAATAGAACGAGAGATAAGAAGTACCGATCATAACAATGAATAAACCCCAGAACCTGCGCCACAGCCAGACCCAGAGACTCAAGAACAACCAGACAACGACATGAGAGCTGACATCGCTGTGGACAGGCAACAACAACTACATCAACACGAGGGTCAGATAACTCCAAGAGCTCTACCCGCCGAAGATGCTGTGCGGGAACCCCAACAAGCTCTTACTCAAGCGGGACGACCAAGACAGCGCATGAAATGGACTGTGCCCATGAACGAGACAATAATGCGCATTTTTTATAGGGTGACTCAACTAGGACGAGAGATGATCGGCTACAGACAACAACTACATGCCGAATTTTGCAGGGAGTACACACACATGCAAGTGTCCCAGCAGAGAATAGTTGACCAATACAGAGTTATTCTCCGAAACAGCCTAATTCCTGAAGCTCGGCTTAATAGCATCAAAGAGGAAATTGAACGTGAGATCAGAGGCACTGACAATAACAACAATCCGATTGCTGAACCTGAGCCACAACCGGAACCTGAGCTTCAAGAACAACAGGAACAGCTAAATGACGAAGCCCAACAGGACAACACTGAACTCTTTTATCAGAAATTGTCAACGGAAATGAGTGCTGCGGTGTTGGAGTATGATGGAAGCAATCCGTTAAGAAGACCGGCACTGCCAAAAATTAATTCATCCAAAAAACTGGGTGCCATGTTAGACATCATGAACAATCGGATTTTACCAGCTTATGTTTCAGATGCCTACACTCTGGAGTCCTTACATATGACCATCTACTGTGCCGCGACTGCTATAGCTAGAGCTCTAGAAATTAAAGTCACAACAGAGCGTCGATCAGCAAGGACAGAACCCAACATACCACCATGGGAAAGACGTCTAAACAAGAAAATTGAAAATCTTCGAATAGATATAGGACAGCTGACGGAGTACATCAGGGGCACAAGAACCAGTCGACTGCAAAGGCGAGATAAAGAAATCATGAATCGTGCCCGATTCGCAACAAGATCCAGCTAATGTTACTGCTCAGCAATGCCTTGACTCGCTGAAACAGAAGCTTTCTGTTATTGCAGGACGCCTAAAGAGGTACAAGACCAGCAATAACCGAAAACGAGACAATGCGCTCTTCCAACCATCAGAAAAGACTCTCTATCCCAATAGAGAGCAGGTAGAAGATTTCTGGGGAAACCAACTTTCCACACCAGCCGATTATAACATCGCAGCTGGCTGGATCAATAAAGAACACCAAATCTGCCAAGATTACAGCCAGATGCAGTTTAAGCCATTTACCACCGAGGAAATTTCAAGAATAATCAAGGAATCCCATAACTGGAAAGCTCCAGGTCTCGACGGGATCCAGAACTACTGGCTCAAAAAGTTCTGGTGTATGCACCATCAGCTGGCTAATCTTATTAATGATGTTTTTCTTAACCCAGCAAAAATGCCATTGTTCTTGAACGAAGGTATTACGTACCTCCTACCAAAGGACCAACACAACACACATGACCCAGCTAAGTATAGGCCAATCACCTGCCTACCCACACTGTATAAGGTGATCACCTCCTGCTTGACCCAATGCATCTATGCACATTGTGAGCAAAATAACATCATTGCAACTCAACAGAAAGAATGTACGAGGGGAGCAATGGGATGCAAGGAACAATTGATTGTTGACTCTGTCATATGTAACCAAGCCTGTACCAACCGAAGAAACCTCTTTGCTGCCTACGTGGATTATAAGAAGGCCTTCGACTCAGTACCACATGAGTGGCTCAAAACTATATTAAGAATGTACAGGGTCGACAATAATTTTGTTTCCTTTTTAGAACGCATCATGTTAACCTGGAGAACTAGGATCCAATTGCAAGTGCCATCCAGCGACACCATCGAAACTAACACCATTCCGATACGAAGAGGAATATTTCAAGGCGATTCACTTAGCCCATTGTGGTTCTGCCTTGCAATGAACCCACTATCACGCCGTTTGAACTCCACCAGACACGGCTTTAGTGTTAGAAACAACAACGAAGAGATAGTCAGAGTGAATCATCTTCTATACATGGATGATCTTAAACTGATGGCTGCTACCAGAAGCCAGCTGGAACTAATGCTTAAAATTGTAGAGGAGTTCTCCGGGGATATCGGAATGCAATTTGGACTTGACAAGTGCCGTATTTTGAACATCGTTAAAGGGAAGATACAACCGGGGGCTTTTGAAATGCAGAACGGTGAAACTATCGCTGCAATGGAAGCAGACCAAACATACAAATATCTAGGTATGAAACAGGCTAAAAGAATTGATCATGGCACTATGAAAGCTGAATTGACAGCCGAATTTGTCAGGAGGGTGAGGCGGGTATTAAGAACTAATTTAAATAGTAGAAATTTGTTTAAGGCGCTCAACACGTATGCTTGCTCTGCGCTGAGCTACTCTTTTGGAATTGTAAAGTGGAGCAGGACGGACATCCAAAACCTGCAAAGAAAAATAAGGACACTCCTAACAAAAGCACAAAAACATCACCCTCGGAGTGCCATTGAACGTACAATGCTTCCAAGACACCAAGGAGGAAGAGGATTGATGGATATTGGTAAACAGCTCGATCAACAAATAATAAACTTACGTTCATATTTCCACAGGTTAGCGGACTCTTCCACACTACATCGAGCAATATGCGAGGCAGACGACTCAACGCCGCTACAGTTGAGGGAACAAGATATTACTTCTCACCACCAAACAGACCAAGAGAAGTTACAAGCCTGGCTACGGAAGCCACTTCATGGACGGCATCCAAATGAGGTCAATCAGGACAATGTCGAAAACTCAGCGTCGAACTACTGGTTGATATCAGGACAGATGTTTCCGGAAACGGAGGGCTTCTTGTTGGCTATCCAAGATCAGGTTATTCCGACGAAGAACTATCGGAAATTTATCATTAGAGATCCCTCAATAGAGAATGACCAGTGCAGATATGGCTGTCGAACATCGGAGACAGTCCAGCACATAACTGGAAGATGCCAAGCGTTTGCCGCAACCGAGTATAAGGAAAGACACGATTCAGCCGCTAAGATACTCCACCAAGAGTTGGCAGAAAAGTTGAACCTATTACAGGTAGGAAAAGTGCCTTATTACAAATACAATCCAGAGCCTATTCTTGAAAACAACCAGTTCAAGTTATATTGGGACCGAACGGTTCTGACGGATCAAACAGTTGCTCATAATAGACCAGATATTATACTAATAGATAAAATTTCTAGGCGAACTACACTAATCGACATCGCCGTACCTAACAACAACAACCTAAGACCAAAATACAACGAGAAGATCGCCAAATACAGAGATCTGGAGGTGCAAATCCGAAGACAATGGGCAATGAACAGCGTCCAAACGATTCCCATAATACTCTCAACAACTGGAGTGATACCAAAGAACCTCCTGCAGAACATCAAGGGACTGGGTCTTAGTGAGCATCTGTATAAACCGATGCAGAAAGCAACTCTCCTAGCAACCGCGCGAACCGTCCGAAAGTTCATGGGAAATACAGCAGACCACGTCACCTAGGACCCGATAACATGGAAAGGGTTCCCACAGAGCTTCATACTTCTGGTACCTCTGTGTACCTGGTATGAGTGAATATTCCCTGGAGGGAGTGCGAAGCCGTCTGGCTTGTAAATCATAAGATTCCTATAATACTGTCAACAACTGGAGTGATACCAAAGAACCTCCTGCAGAACATCAAGGGACTGGGCCTTAGTGAAGTTTGTAGGAAGTGCAGAAGACCACGCCACCTAGGACCCGATAACATGGAAAGGGTCCCCACAGAGCTTCATACTTTTGGTGTCTTTGCATACCTGGTATGAGTGAATAATCCCTGGAGGGAGTGCGAAGTCGTTTGGCTTGTAAATTATAATAATAATAATAACAAATACCTGCAAAACATAATGTACCCCAGGTGGGTAGGACCCATGGTCCACAATCCCACACCGCAGAAGCGGTCTGCTCCACGGATTCTGGGGGGAGCAATATTTCGACATCACAAACTTCAAGTGGCAGAGTGTTAAGGAGGCGAACCCCTGTCGCACAAGAAGCTACAGCCCAACAACAACATGAGAGCCAAACAACAACGAGACCTCCACCCTCCGAAGGTGCTGCGCAGGAACCTCAGCCTGCGCTCACTCAGGCGGGACTTCCGAGACAGCGCATGAAATGGACAACATCCATGAATGAAAGAGTAATGCGCATTTTTTATAGGGTGACTGAACTAGGACGAGAAACGATCGGCTATAGACAACAGCTTCATGCCGAATTTTGTAGGGAATATCCACACCTACAAGTGTCACAACAGAAAATAGGAGATCAATACAGAGCTATTCTCCGAAATAAATTAATCTCAGAAGCGCGACTTAACATCATCAAAGCGGAAATAGAACGAGAGATAAGAAGTACCGATGATAACAATGAACAAACCCCAGAACCTGCGCCACAGCCAGACCCAGAGACTCAAGAATAACCAGACAACGACATGAGAGCTGACATCGCTGTGGACAGGCAACAAAAAACTACATCAACACGAGGGCCAGATAACTCCAAGAGCTCTACCCGCCGAAGATGCTGTGCGGGAACCCCAACAAGCTCTTACTCAAGCGGGACGACCAAGACAGCGCATGAAATGGACTGTGCCCATGAACGAGACAATAATGCGCATTTTTTATAGGGTGACTCAACTAGGACGAGAGATGATCGGCTACAGACAACAACTACATGCCGAATTTTGTAGGGAGTACCCACACATGCAAGTGTCCCAGCAGAGAATAGTTGACCAATATAGAGTTATTCTCCGAAACAGCCTAATTCCTGAAGCTCGGCTTAATAGCATCAAAGAGGAAATTGAACGTGAGATCAGAGGCACTGACAATAACAACAATCCGATTGCTGAACCTGAGCCACAACCGGAACCTGAGCTTCAAGAACAACAGGAACAGCTAAATGACGAAGCCCAACAGGACAACACTGAACTCTTTTATCAGAAATTGTCAACGGAAATGAGTGCTGCGGTGTTGGAGTATGATGGAAGCAATCCGTTAAGAAGACCGGCAATGCCAAAAATTAATTCATCCAAAAAACTGGGTGCCATGTTAGACATCATGAACAATCGGATTTTACCAGCTTATGTTTCAGATGCCTACACTCTGGAGTCCTTACATATGACCATCTACTAGGCCGCGACTGCTATAGCTAGAGCTCAAGAAATTAAAGTTACAACAGAGCGTCGATCAGCAAGGACAGAACCCAACATACCACCATGGGAAAGACGTCTAAACAAGAAAATTGAAAATCTTCGAATAGATATAGGACAGCTGACGGAGTACATCAGGGGCACAAGAACCAGTCGACTGCAAAGGCGAGATAAAGAAATCATGAATCGTGCCCGATTCGCAACAAGATCCAGCTAATGTTACTGCTCAGCAATGCCTTGACTCGCTGAAACAGAAGCTTTCTGTTATTGCAGGACGCCTAAAGAGGTACAAGACCAGCAATAACCGAAAACGAGACAATGCGCTCTTCCAACCATCAGAAAAGACTCTCTATCCCAATAGAGAGCAGGTAGAAGATTTCTGGGGAAACCAACTTTCCACACCAGCCGATTATAACATCGCAGCTGGCTGGATCAATAAAGAACACCAAATCTGCCAAGATTACAGCCAGATGCAGTTTAAGCCATTTACCACCGAGGAAATTTCAAGAATAATCAAGGAATCCCATAACTGGAAAGCTCCAGGTCTCGACGGGATCAAGAACTACTTGTTCAAAAAGTTCTTGTATATGCACCATCAGCTGGCTAATCTTATTAATGATGTTTTTCTTAACCCAGCAAAAATGCCATTGTTCTTGACCGAAGGTATTACGTACCTCCTACCAAAGGACCAACACAACACAC
This sequence comes from Diaprepes abbreviatus, assembly GCA_034092305.1. Taxonomy (NCBI): domain Eukaryota; kingdom Metazoa; phylum Arthropoda; class Insecta; order Coleoptera; family Curculionidae; genus Diaprepes; species Diaprepes abbreviatus. The sequence continues at coordinate 2,027,156 of JASJET010000304.1, forward strand.
ATGACCCAGCTAAGTATAGGCCAATCACCTGCCTACCCACACTGTATAAGGTGATCACCTCCTGCTTGACCCAACGCATCTATGCACATTGTGAGCAAAATAACATCATTGCAACTCAACAGAAAGAATGTACGAGGGGAGCAACAAGCAAGGAACAATTGATTGTTGACTCTGTCATATGTAACCAAGCCTGTACCAACCGAAGAAACCTCTTTGCTGCCTACGTGGATTATAAGAAGGCCTTCGACTCAGTACCACATGAGTGGCTCAAAACTATATTAAGAATGTACAGGGTCGACAATAATTTTGTTTCCTTTTTAAAACGCATCATGTCAACTTGGAGAACTAGGATCCAATTGCAAGTGCCATCCAGCGACACCATCGAAACTAACACCATTCCGATACAAAGAGGAATATTTCAAGGCGATTCACTTAGCCCATTGTGGTTCTGCCTTGCAATGAACCCATTATCACGCCGTTTGAACTTCACCAGACACGGCTTTAGTGTTAGAAACAACAACGATGAGATAGTCAGAGTGAATCATCTTCTATACATGGATGATCTCAAACTGATGGCTGCTACCAGAAGCCAGCTGGAACTAATGCTTAAAATTGTAGAGGAGTTCTCCGGGGATATCGGAATGCAATTTGGACTTGACAAGTGCCGTATTTTGAACATCGTTAAAGGGAAGATACAACCGGGGGCTTTTGAAATGCAGAACGGTGTAACTATCGCTGCAATGGAAGCAGACCAAACATACAAATATCTAGGTATGAAACAGGCTAAAAGAATTAATCATGGCACTATGAAGGCTGAATTGACAGCCGAATTTGTCAGGAGGGTAAGGCGGGTATTAAGAACTAATTTAAATAGTAGAAATTTGTTTAAGGCGCTCAACACGTATGCTTGCTCTGCGCTGAGCTACTCTTTTGGAATTGCAAAATGGAGCAGGACGGACATCCAAAACCTGCAAAGAAAAATAAGGACACTCCTAACAAAAGCACAAAAACATCACCCTCGGAGTGCTATTGAACGTACAATGCTTCCAAGACACCAAGGAGGAAGAGGATTGGTGGATATTGGTAAGCAGCTCGACCAACAAATAATAAACTTACGTTCATATTTCCACAGGTTGGCGGACTCTTCCACACTACATCGAGCAATATGCGAGGCAGACAATTCAACACCGCTACAGTTGAGGGAACAAGATATTACTTCTCACCACCAAACAGACCAAGAGAAGTTACAAACCTGGCTACGGAAGCCACTTCATGGACGGCATCCAAATGAGGTCAATCAGGACAATGTCGACAACTCAGCGTCGAACTACTGGTTGATTTCAGGACAGATGTTTCCGGAAACGGAGCGCTTCTTGTTAGCTATCCAAGACCAGGTTATTCCGACGAAGACCTATCGGAAGTTCATCATTAGAGATCCCTCAATAGAAAATGATCAATGCAGATATGGCTGTCGAACATCGGAGGCAATTCAACACATAACTGGAGGATGCCAAGCGTTTGCCGCAACCGAGTATAAGGAAAGACACGACTCAGCCGCAAAGATACTCCACCAAGAGTTAGCAGAAAAGTTAAACCTATTACAGGTAAGAAAAGTGCCTTATTACAAGTACAATCCGGAGCCTATTCTTGAAAACAACCAGTTCAAGTTATATTGGGACCAAACGGTTCTGACGGATCAAACAGTAGCTCATAATAGACCAGACATTATACTAATAGATAAAATATCTAGGCAAACTACACTAATCGACATTGCTGTGCCTAACAACAACAACCTAAGGCCAAAATACAACGAGAAGATCGCCAAATACAGAGATCTGGAGGTCCAAATCCGAAGACAATGGGCAATGAACAGCGTCCAAACGATTCCCATAATACTGTCAACAACTGGAGTGATACCGAAGAATCTCCTGCAGAACATCAAGGGACTGGGCCTTAGTGAGCATCTTTATAAGCCGATACAGAAAGCAATTCTCCTAGCATCCACGCGAACCGTCCGAAAATTCATGGGAAATGCAGCAGACAACGTCACCTAGGACCCGATAACATGGAAAGGGTTCCTACAGAGCTTCATACTTTTGGTGTCTTTGTATGCCTAGTATGAGTGAATAATCCCTGGAGGGAGTGCGAAGCCGTTTGGCTTGTAAATCATAACAAATACATATATTGTTATAAACCATAGTACAATTTATAATCAATGATAAATTTCAATCCAACGGTAAGCAATAGGCCTTAAAAAATCAGCAGGAGACATCTAGAATATCCAGATACTCCTTTTGCTCTAAATTATATAATAATATTTTTATAATCTAAAGTAATAATACAAAAATTTAGAGCAATATATTATGCTATTAATTTGGAAAGGAGAAAAAAGGACGAGCTAGGGAGAAGGTGGAAGGAATAGGGTAAATTGAAAATACGATAATGTGCATAGGAAGAAGGACCCACACGTGCTGCCATTACAGCAGCTTACGTAGCCATTTCTTTTTTTCTTCACCTTGCATTTAATTTTTACATAGGTTTAAAAAAAAAGTGGATGCCTATTTGACCAGATCATTTTATTCTTACGTAATTAGATGCCTCGAATCCAAATCCAAGATCCGATACCCTCTATAACATCAGGTTAAAGATCATTTGAAGGTCGTTTCAATAAATTCACTAAATAAACCTGAAGAAGTAGATATGTACGTTTTTGAGGTCATTGAATCCGAATTAGTGGATTTATTTAATCCCCCCAATCTACTGAATAGATCTGTAAAAGAATATATAGGCTTCTGGGGGCTCTGAATCTAAATTCGTGGTTTGTTTAACACTTCAAGGTTAAACACAGGTCATTTCAAAGTTATTTCAAGGTCAAATAGAAAAAATATACCATATAAATCTTTAAAAAAAGAGAACACATGCGTAGCTAGATCGATATTCGTTATCCAGCAGATAGGCAAGCGGATCGAGTTTTTGAGCCGAAACTCAAACTCCCAGAGCCACGTACCCCACGCAGGCACGTGAACGCAGCGAGTTTTCAAGGCGAAACCCAAGTTCCTAAAACCACATACTCTTCGCGTAGCTAGATCAATATCCGTTACATAATAGCTAGGCTAGCAAAGCTAGTTTTAAAAGTGTATAACACAAACTCCAAACTCTCATTCATGCTGTGCCTGGGGTATATAGTTTTCGGCGGGCTTAGGTTTTATTTCATACACTCATAAATCCTTGCTTTTCGCTTCTGTCTGCTGCGTAACGGGGATTGATCTCGCTGCGTGTGGAATATGTGGTTATGAGAGCTTATGTTTTGGCATATTTATAAAAACTTGGTTCGGTCTCCTGTCTGCTGTATAGTGGCAATCAATCTAGCTGCACGTAGAGTGTGAGGTTTTGGCGGCTTGAGTTTCGGCTTAAAAGATCGATCCGCTTCCCTGTCTGCTGTGTAATGGATATCATTCTAGCTGTGCGTGGGTTATGTGAGTTTGGGGGCTTGGGTTTTTAGATTACTATTTCATAATAACTAACTCCGTTTACATATCTGCTGTGTAACTGACAGTAATCTAGCTGTGCGTAGAATACGAGGTTTCGAGAGCTTCAGTTTTGGCTCAAAAACATGATTCGCTTGCTTGTCTGCTATGAGGCGGATACTAATCTAGCTGCGCGTGGGTTCTCTTCGTTTACAGATTTATTTAATGAATTTTTTTAATTTGACCTCTGATTAACCTTGAGGTAATAAATAAACCACGAATTCAGACTCAGCGCTTTCAAAAGTCTACCTATTTTCTTTTACAGATCTATTTAAGAGATTTTTCTCAATTTGGCATTGAAATGACGATGAAATAATCTCTGGCTGAGCTTGGGAAATTAAACAAATTACCATTTTGGATTTAGAGACCCCAAAAACCTAATTATTTTCTTTTCCAGATATACTTAGTGGAATATACTCAATTTGACCTTCAAAAACCCTGAAATTACCTCTATCTGCCTTTGAGAATTAAACAAACCACGAGTTCGGATTCAGCGATCCTTAAAACCTACATTTCTTGCATATTTATTTAGCGGATTTTTCTCAACTTGACCTTGTAGTGACCCTAATATGGCCTCTAGTCGCCGATGGAGGATTAAACAAACTACAAATTCGAATTCAGAGACCTCAACGTACGTATCTACTTCTTCAAATTTATTTAGTGAATTTTACTCCATTTGGTCTTGAAATGACTTTGAACCTGACGTAATAGAGGTTAGCGGACCTTAGATCTGAATTCAGAGCGTCTAATTACATAAGAATAAAATGGTCTAGTCAAATAGGCATCCACTTTCTTTTTGTAAACCTGTGTTATCAAAATATCAACACAGTCCACTAAAGTAGATCCCCAACACTAATTAAAAAATAAATTCTTTAATATGGGGAAAATTGATAATTATGTTTAGGCCTGCAAACGTCATAAAATTTAAAATAGGTTAAAACAGTTAGGTATGGGACATTAATCGCGAAATATGTCTATAATTTTGCATAGAATCTAAAAATGAAATGACATATAGGGTATCATCATTTAAAATGAACAAGAAAGCATGAATTTTCGGCATAACCAGAAGTGTTATCATCATGAAAATGTTTTAACCTAATTGTAGTAAACTGTCAAATTTTAAAAATTATCCACAGTCTATTTTCTAAGAAATGGATCGCAGCAGTTTATTATGGGACACCTTGTACTAGTTTGGTGTAAAGGTGCAATTGATTAGCTGTTGATTCATATCGTGTATAACCGGAATTGTACCGCACCTGTAACTGCTTTCTGTTACGCAAACCTATTCCTCAATACTCATCACAGAATTTTTGGTACAAAAGTCGGTCTCCATGATTCATCACCCAGCCTCCTCGCCAGATCTGGCTTCGACAGACTTTTTTTATTCTCTAAATTGAAAATGATAATGAAGGGAGAACGTTTTGAAGATCCAGAGGCAATTCAAAGGAGTGTGACCAGAGCTCTAAAAGCTATTCCAGAAGAGGAGTTTAACAAGTCGTTCCAGTGGCTATACGAGCGCAGCAAAATTTGTATAGAACGCGGAGGGGATTATGTTGAAAACTAAATAAAATCTTTTTTCTAAAATCTTGCTTGCATTCGTAAAAATATTAGTCCCGGGACTTTTTGAATGAACTGTGTATAATATAAATTTGTCAATATTTAATATATTAACTGTTTGGATGAAAGCCATATCTGATGAAACTGAGTTAGAAAAAAAAATTAATTAACAAAAAGATTAGTTTAAATTTCTATTTGTTTTATCGTTAAATGTTTTTCGTACTAGTCCTATTTTATATTTCTTATCTGCTCCGCTACTGTTCATCGTTTTATAGCCAACAAAATACCAAATGGAGCCAAAGGTGAAAGACAGATATCCTGAAGCACCTGCGGCTTCCCTCGCGGTATTACCAACCTTTTTGCGAGCTGAAACCCCTGAAACTCTCCTAATTAAAAGAGATGGCCCTTTTTCCATGCCGACGCGAAAAAGATTTATTTCTGCTTCGGGAAGGCAAATTGGGCAGTAAATATGTACGAGGTTGGCCTTGGGATTCATTAAGTAATAATTTGTTAGTTAATTAATTTTCCATCTTTTTTTAACTTAAATTAGTAAGAGACCAAAAACGCAAGTTAGATATCTTCTACTAACCTCAACTCAACACTTGCGTGATAAATATAATAATTATTATTATTTACACAAAATCTTTCTAGGTTATGAAGTTTTGGTAGTAATAGCTAAACAAAAATTATAATTATTAAGATATTTTAAAAAATCATTTTTATTTCTATTTTGTTTCCATAATCTACGTAAATTTCGGAACCGGATCTAAAATTGTCTTTGCCATTTTATATAAAATTATTCTATTGCACACAAAATTATTACCGAGTTCAGGGCACTACAATACAACAATAACTTTAGAGACTTTTAGTTAATATACACCCAAAAATAAGCTACTGACGGAATGGGACGTTTCGGCGTCGCTGTTTCGGAGTGGCCATTTCGGTGTCGCCGTTTCGGAATGGCCATTTCGACGTCGCCATTTGGGCATCGCGCCGAGTAGTCGTCGGCCGTTTCGACGCCGGCCATTTCGGCGTCGCAGTTTATTGCAGGGCAGACAGGTAGCCATAGCTGCTTTATTATTACATTTATACCGGATAGGTAACCGATATAAAAACTACTCTTTGAATTTTTTTTTTATTTCCGTTGTCTAAATACATTAATTACATACCTATTTCTATTCAACTTACAAAACTTATTTACCTAATATAAATTAAAATAAAGTATTTACATGTCGTATATTCCCGTTTATATCAAAGTTTCTGAGAAGCCGCAAAATGTGATTATCCACATTCCTGAATTTTTTAAATTTCAATTTGGAAGATTACCTGCCACAAGTTGCTCGAAGTACACATCTTGATCTTTCTGCATCTGACGCAAACCATCTATAAATTTTCATATGGTTGGATGGTCTCAATTCCATCTGGAGTCTTCTATGTGCGATCCCCGCCTTCTTGATTCAGAGTCCTCTAGTAGAGGTTTCACATTCTTTGGGGAAATAAACTCGATTATCTAGCATGATCTAAATATTCAACAGGACCAAATGCCGATGCCATTCTGCAATTTATGGCGAATTGTGGATCAGCATTATACTCTCTCGTATATCCCATAGAAGCTACTTGTTTCTTCATATTTTGTGCCAAATTGAATAGGTGTATGTGGCTCTTTATTCAGGAGCATGGCATAAAATTTTGGTTGGACCCCATTATGTTTTGTGGTCATAACAGTGTATACTTGCGAAAAAACAGATGGTGCTATCGCAAATGTACCGTCAGCACATCCCGTATCTGAGGTGTGTAGATTGAAATCGCGAATTTTTGCTCTCTAATGAAATCTCAAAATTTTACCAAGAAATATACTATATTATTACCAACTATAATTGCCTTACCAAATCCTGGCAACACCCTGTAAGGTACCTCAGTTCAGACTTACCTAATGATTGTCCTAATGCTGACTGGAGTCTATCTATACGCTAGCTCATCTCAGGGTAGATTCGTTGTTTTTATATTTTTCCACTATTTTTAATATATTGCCTGTGTAAGTTTTATAAATGTCTAAATCGGGAAAAAGGCGCCACCAAATTTTACTTTAGAATGAGCCCTAATGATTATACTACGAGCAATTGTAGTAAAGAAAACTTGGAAAAGAATTAAAATTTAATATGTCACGTCCAGGTAAATAAACCGCAGAGTCTAAGTACTTAAAAGTATCCTAATTTAAAATTATAGGAAATAAAACCAATTAAATAGAGGCCAATACATTTATTCCTCACGTTATACCCCTTCCCAGATATTAAGTACACTCCTGGAAAAAGTTATCACCATGTGAATTATTGCAAGCTCCTCTAATGGGGCTATCTAATAGAAGTGCGATTACAAATGTTAAATTGCAATAAAAAGACCTTGTTGACTTAGTCGAAAGTTATTGTTTTTCTATGACGTAGCAAAATGTGAATATTTAAACAAAAGAATAGTATATTAAACTTGACAGTGTCCTGCACAGTGAACGGCAAACCGATCCAAAAAGTAAATAAATCAACTACTACCTTTGGAAGGTTTACGTCGACATAGCCTAGTTATAGAAGAAAATAACACACTCTATTTTAAACTAGACTATGAAGGTCCATAAGCCCAACAATGCAGGAGACTATCAACTTTGTAGTAATAAAAAAAAAGCAATATCAAAAAACTACCAAAAATATCTGCAGAGAGAAAGAATTAGAAAATTGATAAGGAGAGAGATAATGAGTGTTTAAATGACAGTTAATAAAAATATAAGCAATAGAAAATTACAAAAAAAAAGTGATAGATAATTACAAAAATTAGATCATAGAAATCAACTTATAACTGTCGCTCAAGTGGTTAAAATCTTAATAAAATTTTACTGAAAAGTATGTTACAAATTTGTACAAAATAACTAGTTTCCAAAATATTCAATTATTAAACAATTAAAATTTTCAGTAAAGGTATCATTATCATAATTATTATTTTAAACAATAATTAAATGGGTACTTGGCCACTCTGGGACTCTAAAACAGAACCATAAAAAACCTCAATTACAGTAAAGTATCGCAAAAATAAAACATTTAAATTTGAGGCTGTAGCGCAACGAAGTCGACTGCGTTTCACCTAACATAGTTTACTGGTTCGCCGCAAATATATGATATGGTAAATTACCAAAAGATAAATAACATTAAAAAAAAATATATTAAAGTCCAGATATTTAAAGTCTATCAATTAGAAAGGTTCAAAAACATATACACAAGAATCCCCTACCTGTTAGCCCTCTAGGTAATCGAACAGAAAACTGTGTCTAGATAACTAAACGATTCAAAATACAGGTTTAATACCCATTAGGCTTAACAGTCAGAAACTCTTGTATACATACTTTGGCTAAAATTAGGCACTTAGCTGAATCACTTTAAAACCGGTGGTTGAACAAGGCCTGTGACATAGACGGCTTCCCCAGACAGGACGTTGACCTGGCTCAAGATGGAAATTGTCCCTTTCAGAGGCTCACAATCCCAGAAGTGCAGCACGAAAACCCAACCTGTACATTATAAATATCCATCCAAAAAAAGACTGAAGAAATCCAAAGACATAATTATTCCAAAGACATATTGTACTTATCCCAAAGACACTACTGTAGTTATTCCTACGACATATTCATTCCAAAGACCCTCGAACTCAAGCAAATGTTGGCATCTGCTAACTGATAAGCCGTTGTTTCTGGCTGGCTGAAGAAAATAATCGCCAAACTGGCTGTAGAGTGAAACGACCAAAATCACCAAAATTGTTTGCACCCCGACTAGGTTTTGTCACTTTAATCGGCCCTTTATGACCAATTCCCTTGACTTGGGAAAGCAGTAGAACTAAAACCACATCTTCACGCTCTTGCGTCAGATAGCCAAAAGAGAACGATTTCTCTCAAATCACTAGCACATTTCTTCCAACGGAAGTTACCAAAAAAAACTTTATAAAAACGTCTATCAAAAATCTATCCAAAAAAAATAACCTTAATCTCGTAGCCATAATCTCGAACCCTTGACATTTATCATACAATTTGAACTACTTCCGGAAAATATATGCAAAAATTCTTCTATCTCAATTTTAAACTGGCCAGTACTGAAATTAGACAGAGACAACCAATATATTAATAATCTAACCTGCCTCGTCCTACAAAATGAATACCCAATAACAAACTACTTAATGGGTTGAAAAATGTAAACAAAATATTTATTATTTAAACCCAATTTTTAACCGTAACAGTCACCCCCTTTTCTAAGGAAAAAAAAATTATGAAATAATTTTTTTTTTTACACCAATAATCTAATTATCATTGGGATCATAGTATGGCTTCAAATCCTGAACATGCCAATTTCCCTTGGACTTTCCATTCATATCCTGTAACTCATAAACATTGTAACCAACCTTTTTAACTATCTCGAAAGGTCCTTCAAATTTACCAGCAAGTTTAGCTGAATAATAATTTCCAGCATCCGACAATGCAAAAAGTCTTTTCCAAACCAAATCTCCTACTTGAAACTGTACATCACGACGTCTAAGATTATATTGATTTCTTGATCCTTGATGAGCTTGCTGAAGACGTTTATTTACAAAATCTCTTAATTTTGCAAGAGCTTCTACTCTTTTAGAAAAATTATTCTGTTTAAAATTTGGATCACTTACATCTGTTACCTTAGAATATTCACTACCATGAAGTATCATATCTTTACCAAAATTAACAAAATATGGCGTACGCCCTGTAGCTTCATGAACGGCGGTATTAACTGCGCAAGCTAATGCTGCTAAATTCTCATCCCAAATTCTTTGATTATCTGAGATAAAAGCTGAAAGCATTGATTTTAAAACCCTATTAACTCTTTCAGTAACATTTGGCGATGGATGATAATTTGGATTGAAAAGTGTTCTAACCTCATACTTTTTTGTTAACCCCTGAAATTCCTGACTTTTAAATTGAACCCCATTATCACACCTAATGACCTGTGGTATACCATGAACCAAGAATATACGCTCTTCTAAAAGATTTACTATTGTTTTTGAATTTGCTTTTCTAATAGGAAAGACATAATTAAATTTACTAAAAACGTCAGTTACTACAAAAATATACATATTACCGTGTTTACTCTTTGGTAATGGACCAAATAAATCCATGCTAATAACCTGCCAACAATGTTCTGGAATTAAATTATCGCGTAATAAACCACTAGGCAATTTTTGTTCAGGTTTTACTCTTTGACATACTAAGCAATGTTTAACAAATTTGGTAACGTTAGCTCTCATACAAGGCCAATAATATAAACGACAAATTTTTAAATAAGTTTTCTGTACCCCAAAATGACCTCCAATTGTAGAACTATGACAAGATTCCATAATCTCACGCCGTTTTTCCTTTGGGACAACCAATTTCCAATAATCCGTAGTATCACGCAAGTCCGGAAAATCCAGCTGAAAATATTTATAAATCTTACCATCAGTTACTCTCCAACGCGGAAAATTTAAAGGATTTTTCAATATACGTTTCCTGAGGTCAGTATACCATTTGTCTTGTACTTCCTGAAGATCAATATTAGAAATCTCCAAGGCATCGCATTCTGGAACAGAACGACTCAAAGCATCCGCAACAATATTTTCTCTGCCTTTACGATGAATGACTTTGTAATCAAATTGTTGTAACCGCAAAGCCCAACGACCTAATCTACCCTGAGGATTTTTAAGATTATCCAGCCACTGAAGACTGTAATGATCACAAACAACAGAAAATTTTGCACCATCCAAATAACATCTTAATTTTTCGATTGCAAAAAGTACAGCTAACAATTCTCTTTCTGTAGCAGAATAAACTTTTTCCTGACGAGTCAAACTGCGAGATATATAACAGATGACGTGTTCTCTTCCATCGTATACTTGATATAAAACTGCGCCTACACCATATGCACTTGCGTCTGTCTGAAGAATAAATTCATGATCAAAATTTGGACAAGTTAAAATGGGTGCGGAAACTAAGACATTTTTAATTTTTTGAAAAGCATCCTCGCAATTTTTATCCCAAGCAAATTTAGCGCCTTTACGAAGTAAACGAGTAAAAGGTGATATTAAGTCTGAAAAATTTGGAACAAAACGACGATACCATGATAACATTCCTATAATTCTGCGAATTTCTGTTACTGTTTTTGGAGTCTGAATATTGGTGATGGCTTCAACTTTCGAGGGATCAACTGAAATACCATGTCTATTAACAACATACCCTAGATATCTTAATTCTGCTCGACAAAATTTACTTTTTTCCTTATTCAAAGTTAACCCTGCCTTGTCTAAACGATCAAAAACGAGCTGTAAAATTTCTAAATGTTTATCAAAATCGGAAGTGACTACAATTATATCGTCCAGGTAACAAAAAACATAAGGTTGTAAGTCAGCACCTAAAACTGTATCTATCAATCTCTGAAATGTAGCTGGAGCGTTGTGCAAACCAAACGGTAACCTACGAAACTGAAAAAGTCCTCGTCCAGGAACTGTGAACGCTGTATACTGCTTACAATTTTCCTCTAGTTCTACTTGCCAATACGCACTTTGAAGATCCAACGAGCTAAGATAACGAGCTCCCCCTAATTTATCTAGAATGGAAGAAATATAGGGCAAAGGATAGGCGTCTTTCTGACTGACATTATTAACCTTCCTAAAGTCAACTACAAAGCGCTGTTTTCCTTCTTCCTTGGGCACCAGAAGCACTGGAGATGACCAGGCAGAAGTTGAAGGTTCAATGACCCCGTTTGCTAACATCTTGTCTACCTCCTCGTCTATAAATTTTTGCTTAAAGGGCGAAACTGGGTAATATCTCTGCTTAATAGGCTCACTATTTGTAATAATTTTATGTTTAACTATCGAGGTACAACCTAAACGATCCCCAATTTTATCAAAATAAGCTGTAACTAAATTATTCAATCTAACTTTCTGCTCCTCTGTCAAGTCTGATTCACACTGCATCAAAGAAATCTCTGGACTACCTAAAACTTCAGATGAAAAATACCATTCGCCTCTGCGCATGTCCGGAACAATACCTAACTTTATCCAAAAATCAATACCTAAAATAAGTTCATGTCGCAATTCAGGTACCACATAAATATCTACAAGTTTCACTATATCCCTAACTTTTACTGGAACAGTTGCTATGCCTATACATTCACAAGAACCATCATTAGCTATTTTACAAAGCGTACTCTTATTTACATCCAATTTAACTCCCAAGGTTTTCAATTTATCCCAACCTTTATTACCTACAAAAATTTTATTTGCTCCAGAATCTAAAAGTCCATAAAAATTTAAACCCAAAATATCTACTCTTAAATAAGGACATTCCCCAGGACCTACATGTGTCAATACATAATCCAAAACAACTTTATCTTTAAAATCCAAATCATTAGTGGTCGATTGTATGTCTGAAGTCAAACCTCGACTTAAACTTGACTTCTTGACCCGTTTCCCTGACTCGAAATTTGAGTACTATTACAATTAGGACACGTTCTCTTAGTGCAGTTCAATTTTCCACAATTAAAACATTTCTTATCTTTAGCTGTACAATTCTTAGCAAAATGATTAGGTTGATTGCATTTGAAACATAAATTTACATCTGAATCTTTATTTATATTCTGTCTATTACTAGAATTATTTTGAAAATTTCCTGAATTATCATGATTGCTATTACTGTAAAAACGAGAATTATTATTTCTAAAATTATTTTGATTAGAATTACAAGAAACATTAACATTACTTCGATTACTTCTAAAATTTTGATAATTATTTTGATTTTGAGAATTATTTCTTAAGTTATTTTGATTTCTAAAATTTCTTTGGTTATGTCCATTATTGTTTTGAAAGTTTTGCCTAACATTTTGTGAATTATTTCTATTATTTTGTGAAGTAGAAAATCTATTATTTTGAGAAATATTATTTTGTCTATTATTATTGTTTCTAAAATTGAAATTATTAAAATTTGCATTAGAGTTTTGTGAAAAATTATCAACATTTGAAAAATGAACCTCACTAACAGTTCCACTAGTAGCTGGTTTAGTAAAATCACGTTTTACCGATTGATAATCTAAATCTGGTTCAAGAGAGACATTCCCCTTTTTTGGCGGCTTAAACTCTTCTACGCGTAACCTAGTTTCTTCTAATTTTCTACATAATTCAATCAATTCAAAAGGAGTATTTATTTCATGTAAGCTTAGTCGTTCTTGATAAAAAGGTAACATATTAGCGCGTAAAACTTTTAAACGTAAACAATCAGATACCTTAGCTGGCATTCTATCAAATAACTGTGTCATTGCCGCAACATATATACCTATAGGTTCATCTGATCCCTGAGTTCTATTTAAAATTTGATTCCATAATTTATCCCCAAAATTAGCTGGTAAAAATTCATCTCTCATTAATTTTATTAAAGAATCCCAATCAGTAGCATATTTAGAAATTAAATGATAATAATTTAATGCATTTGACTCAAATAAATCAGAAGCTGAATGAAATAATTCTATTTTATTAACACCCCTTGAAATACAAAGTTCATCTACTCGTTGCAAAAACGCATTAAAACTTAACCCTGAAGTCCCTGAAAATTTAATACCCCATTTATAAACTGGTACACTTTTAAAATTTAAATTATTTGTAGATGACTGGTTGCTAACAATATTAACATTAGGTATTGGAGAGTTTTGACCAGAAGCCATTGTAGAATTTGCTAAATTACTAGTACCCGATTGATCTGAAAAATTTGGATTTAATGGTGGCTCTGATCCTATATCTGTAGAAAGCAGCTTTGTTTTAGTTTCAAAATCAGTTAAAAGAGAAGTTAATTCAACTAATAATTTTGAACGCTTATCTTTAAAAGTAATATCCTCATCTGAAATTCTATTAATTCGACCTACTAAATGGGCAAATTTTGATTCAATTTTCGAAATTTGTTTGCTAGTTCCCGAAAAATTTGAAATAAAATCTTTTAACTCTGTAAGTTTCCGAGTGCATTCTGCAATCTCCTGCTCATTATCAAGCACTACTGAACTTTGAACTATGTTCCCAGATTTCTCTAAACTTAATAAAGATCTTAAGCACTTTCTTAAGGAATCTACCGTACCGGAAGGATCTATACCCCTAATCTGAACTTCATACTCTAGTTCATCTTTGGTTAAACTGTCAACATTTAATCTATACATCTTAATATGTTATATTTACAAAAATATTCTAATAAAAATAATTAAATCAAAAATAAAATATGCTCAGTCAAAGATCAATTGTCAATAAATCAATAAAATATAAGACCAACATATCAAATATTATCACTATACCATAAAAAAAATGTCAAATCCAGTAAACTTACAACAGCAAAATTTACCCAAAATCAGCTTTATATAAAAAAAAAATCAAAAATCACAATCTATTTAAAAAAAATAATGGAAAAAGAAACCCGTGGGCGCCAGTGAAAAATAATGGCAGTAATAAAAAAATATAGGTGGTAGTGAAATCTTAATAAAATCTTGATGAAATGTTTGTTACAAATTTGTACAAAATAACTAGTTTCCAAAATATTCAATTATTAAACAATTAAAATTTTCAGTAAAGGTATCATTATCATAATTATTATTTTAAACAATAATTAAATGGGTACTTGGCCACTCTGGGACTCTAAAACAGAACCATAAAAAACCTCAATTACAGTAAAGTATCGCAAAAATAAAACATTTAAATTTGAGGCTGTAGCGCAACGAAGTCGACTGCGTTTCACCTAACATAGTTTACTGGTTCGCCGCAAATATATGATATGGTAAATTACCAAAAGATAAATAACATTAAAAAAAAATATATTAAAGTCCAGATATTTAAAGTCTATCAATTAGAAAGGTTCAAAAACATATACACAAGAATCCCCTACCTGTTAGCCCTCTAGGTAATTGAACAGAAAACTGTATCTAGATAACTAAACGATTCAAAATACAGGTTTAATACCCATTAGGCTTAACAGTCAGAAACTCTTGTATACATACTTTGGCTAAAATTAGGCACTTAGCTGAATCACTTTAAAACCGGTGGTTGAACAAGGCCTGTGACATAGACGGCTTCCCCAGACAGGACGTTGACCTGGCTCAAGATGGAGATTGTCCCTTTCAGAGGCTCACAATCCCAGAAGTGCAGCACGAAAACCCAACCTGTACATTATAAATATCCATCCAAAAAAAGACTGAAGAAATCCAAAGACATAATTATTCCAAAGACATATTGTACTTATCCCAAAGACAATACTGTAGTTATTCCTACGACATATTCATTCCAAAGACCCTCGAACTCAAGCAAATGTTGGCATCTGCTAACTGATAAGCCGTTGTTTCTGGCTGGCTGAAGAAAATAATCGCCAAACTGGCTGTAGAGTGAAACGACCAAAATCACCAAAATTGTTTGCACCCCGACTAGGTTTTGTCACTTTAATCGGCCCTTTATGACCAATTCCCTTGACTTGGGAAAGCAGTAGAACTAAAACCACATCTTCACGCTCTTGCGTCAGATAGCCAAAAGAGAACGATTTCTCTCAAATCACTAGCACATTTCTTCCAACGGAAGTTACCAAAAAAAACTTTATAAAAACGTCTATCAAAAATCTATCCAAAAAAAATAACCTTAATCTCGTAGCCATAATCTCGAACCCTTGACATTTATCATACAATTTGAACTACTTCCGGAAAATATATGCAAAAATTCTTCTATCTCAATTTTAAACTGGCCAGTACTGAAATTAGACAGAGACAACCAATATATTAATAATCTAACCTGCCTCGTCCTACAAAATGAATACCCAATAACAAACTACTTAATGGGTTCGAAATATTTAAAAATGAAATCCAATTAAGTTCAAATTAGTTCGAACTAGTTCGAGAGTCAAATTTACAATATTATAATTACCAAAAATTCTAACGAGTAAAGTAAAGAGAAATATTCAACTAATAAACTAAAAACAACATAATGAAAAAAAAATCGATACCATCTCATTTTAAATTTAGCATTTCGATAATATTCAACTGATGGGCCATCTTATAGGCAACCCTAAAAACTTTCTGAAATTTATAAATTACAGAAATATGTTAAGTTTCGATGTCAATCAAAATTTCAAAATGTAAACAAAAGGAATGATCTGAGTATAGATGAAACCAATATTAATGAATGAAAAACAAAAGGTAATCATTAGTTTTATAGTAGAAAACATTGTTTACTGTAAATTTACGTACAAAACAAAAATCTATTTATGACTTTAGTAATCTGAACCTGTAATTTAATCTTGAAAAATGTAAACAAAATATTTATTATTTAAACCCAATTTTTAACCGTAACAAGATGTTGCAGCCACCACCATTATTTGCCAAGAAAAAATTTTCTTCTACATCATCTTGTATCGTGTAGAGACGATAGGACTCGGGAATTACTAATTGTTCAAGACTTGTAGGATTTGTCGGAGCAGCACGAATTTCGTTGTGTTTCCGTCTGATGACTTTTCTCATCGCGCCATGATAAGCTTGACTTGTGTTTTTCAGGCACTCGTTCATTACCTGTATTATTCCTTCGTTTGTTTCTTCAGCGCGTCTTTAAATTTTTGTAACAACTTGTGTCATTTCGACGTTCATCGGCG
The DNA here is from genome assembly GCA_034092305.1 of Diaprepes abbreviatus. NCBI lineage: Eukaryota > Metazoa > Arthropoda > Insecta > Coleoptera > Curculionidae > Diaprepes > Diaprepes abbreviatus. The sequence continues at coordinate 2,043,926 of JASJET010000304.1, forward strand.
ACGAGTCGTGAGTGTGGACATTCAGTTTCCTAATGACTTCACCATCTTTTGTGTGTATTCTTACTTTGCACATTTCTTTTCTCTCGCACATCCAAAATGTTAGGGTTTCATCGTTTTTACTAACCCTTTTAATAAAATGACAATGAATATAGGTTTTACATTTATATTATTATATTTATTCGACGGCGGAATGGCCGACGCCGAAACGGCCACCGGCAACTTGGTTCGATATCCAAACGGCGACGCCAAGGTGGTCATGTTTAAACGACGACGCCAAGATCTCCTAGACCCACCCGTTAATATAGTGAAATTTTAAATTCTCTGTAGTACATGATCATTTTTATGTTATTTGTCAATCAAATCGACGGGTTTTCTCGGCACTTTGAGTACAGTATAAAAGTATGATTAAGTCCTATAAGAGGTGGTTCGAAAAGCTCAAGACTGTCATATATATGACAACTCTAGTAACATGTCCATATGATTTTTAGTTAGTACAAACGGTACGTGCTAACATTTCGACAATTAAGAAAAATATAGATATTGTGCACCCAAAAAACTGTACTGAACTAGTGATCAGTGCATTGAATATTTTCTAATAAAATGGATTTCAAAGTTGAAACTTTGACGCCGATCATTCGCTCTCCTAATTAAGATACAGCGACGACCCTTACATCAAATTGTTCAAAATCACAAAATTTTCTCAACATGCTCATAAGGTTTAAATGTATAAATTCCAATTTCTGGAAAAGAAGAATGTTCTCTTACGATGAAAAACACCTTTTTTAATTCGAAACGTCGCGACTAATGAATATTAAGGGATAAAACTAAAAAAATATATTACTGAATCCTCGTCTTTACCTGTAAATTTTTTTGTTTCGCAAAAACTATTCCTGTAAAATATATGGAGCTCCAAAAAGCGACCGCAGTTTTCACGTTGCGCGGGTACATCTAGTGAGCGGGTGACCGCGTTAAAGGTGCGCGCGCTATATTCGCGCGCGCTGACCACTCTGTACTGCTTCCGAAATTCGGATAGATTTCTATACTATATCATTATAATAAACACTAATGTTTTATTTTAATATTTATTAATTATTTGATTACAAACAAAGTTGATACAAAAATAAATACAATACAAATAAAATCATACGTTAATCAATCATTATTCAGCCTTTTTTTGCCAATTATTATATTATTGTCGCCATTGCTTATTACATTATCATCTTATTGTTTATTAAATTATCAAATTCATGAATACCTTTATTTTCCTCCTCATTGTTAATCTCATTCTCATACTTTTTTCTTTCACCATCATCTTTAATATCAGTTTTTAGGGAAATATCCCCAAGAGTAATATTTTCCGATAAATTCTCACATTGACCTACTAGACAGCTTCAAAAATTCTTACAATACACTAAAAATTGCCATCCAAAAATTCAGTTTACTCTGGAAACTGAAAATAACCATAAACTAAATTTTCTTGATCTCATCATATCTCACCTCAATATTCAGTGTAATTTTAAAATTTTTAGAAAATCAACGTTTACAGGTAATACTATATCTAATGACACAAAATGGCTGCATACAATTCAATGATACATAGAGCATCTTCTTTGTCTCTCTCTGAAGAAGATCTTCAAGAGGAACTAAATATCAATGAATGAATTGCAATATCAAACAATTTCTCCCAACAAACCATAAAGAAATTAATAACTAAAAAACAAAAACAACTATCTTTTAATTCAATATATCCCAAAATAAAAAATGATAAAGAGAGTTCATTTTATATATCTTTGTCATACTGTGGTACCCTATCAGAAAACACAGCTTATACTTTTTCCAAACATAACATACAAGTAGCCTTTAAATCTTAATACAATCTGTCCACTATCCTTTACAATGCTAAAGATAAAATTAGTAAATTTGATAAATCACGAGTTTATAAGTTAAAATGTTCAGAGTATGATAGCTTGTATATTGGACAAAGTGGTAGAAGCTTTAAAACTCGCTTTTCAAAACACCACCGATCATATAGACTACAAAAAACAGACTAGAGCTTTGCCAACCATTGCTTAGAACATAGCCACAGTTTTCCTGATTTAAGCAACACTAACATATTACATTATTCAACAAAGGGCCAAAAGATAAATATTCTTGAATCTTTAGAAATATATAAACATAGTAAAAATAAAAATGTAAATTTGCTTAATGACCAGACAGAATATGGCTTTTCCCCGTTATTTGTTGTCGCTAAATAATAATTAGTTCCCAAAATTTAGTACCTCCCCTTTGTAATAATGTAATTTCTCAGGTAGTTTATTTATTTATTATTTAGTTTATTGTTAAATTTTCTTATGTTTCTGTATTGAATACTTAGTCTACCTTTGTAATTCAGTTTCAAAATGACTATATGAGTTGAGACTGCAGTTACTTTTATCTTAATAAATTTAGTGGTATAAAACATAGTAGTTTCTTTTTAAACTACCACATAGTAACGGCTACCAACATCAACTTTTTAAATATTATCTTATATATTTCACTGTGACGTTATATAAAATATCGAGGCTTGCTCCGATTTTTTTTTTGCCGCGCGACTTGAACAACGTTGGATAAATTGCGGTGGCCTTTAGAGGTCCATATATTTTGCAGGGATATTTTTCGCGAGACCGAAAAATTTCCAAATGAAGTATCAGTATTCAAAAATATCTTCCCTTAATTTCAGCACTCAATTTTTGTTATCCGCGACGTTTCGATTAAAAAAAAAAGTGTTTTTCATCTTAAGATAACATTTTTTTTCCAGAAATCGGAAATGATGCATCTAAATCTTATGAGGATGATAGAAAAATTTTAAGCTTACTAGGAAAAAAGTTATTGCAATTTTTTGCATCCACAAATTTATTTTTTCAAAATTTTATGGCTCCGAACTAAAAATAACGAAAAGGAAAATGCATTTGAAATACACACGTTATTTCGAATAATTTGGTTTAAGGCTGGTCCCTGTATCTTAATTAAAGTAGCGAATAATCGAGATCAAACTTTCAAATTTGCGGTCCATTTTCTCAGAAATTATTCAATGGACAGATTACGGGTTTGGAAAAATTTTTTGGGTGCACAAGATCTATATTTTTTTTTAAACTTAAAGAGGATAATTCATAAAAAAATAGAATCTTTAAAGTATAAAAAAATTATAATTTTCGAGAAAAAAAAAATTTAATCTCAATAACTAGTGGCGCCACGTATAACTTTAGTTAAACAAATCGTTACGTTTTTCAATTGAAAACAGCTTTTATATTGAATATTTTTTCAACCTTTAGTTTTCGAGAGTAACTTCAAAAAACCGAAAAAAGTTACTATTTTTGGGCAGCCATTTTGCTCGCAGGAAGTTACCAATCTTACCATCGATACATGTTTTAATGGATGCCAAAATAAACACTTTGCAATATTAAAATCGCAGGTCGCATTTTTTCCAAAAACGAGTACTTTTTTATCTAATTTCCATGGGCTGTAAAGAATATGTTGATTTAATTTAATAAATATTTAATAGATATTTGACATAGAGTTATTTAAGGTTTTCAACGAAATTACACGTAAAATTTTGGTGAAATTCTCTTCCATATACTTGTTACTTTACACTGTGCCCTGCATATTTAATGACTAACCAACCTTGAGGTAATTGCTTCTATTTTATGTCACTAAAGAGGTATTATATTTTAGGGTTAAAACTCTTAACTGGCGTTGAAGAGAGTAGTAACACTAATGGTGTTGTGAGGTTTTTAGAAGTTACCATAATGTTAAACTTTATGACATGGTGAAAAGTGTATTAAAATTTTACAATTATAATAAATGAAAATATTAAATTTGAATTCCTTCTTATTATTTTGTAATATTTCAGGGCAAAATTTAATAATTACTTGAATGCAGAAATAATATTCACAGTTTAAAATTACGAGAAGTCTTTGTCTACTTGTTTTCAATTTTTTTAAAATTTTAACTTAGAATTTTCTATGGAAAGAATTGCAAGAGACAATTTACCTTTTCCCGAAAAAAAATTAGTTAGTCGATTTAATTAACTAAAAATATCTATATTTTAACCATTTCTGATATCTTCTTCGCAACACATTGCAAAAGTCGCTATTCTTTCCGTAGAAATATCAAAATTACGATTGAAGAACACAGTGAGAAAACAATTCTCTGTCGACAAGTTGCGTCTATTTCTACAGTTTTTTGCTTTAAAATGACTTATTTTGAATTATATCGGTTGTCTTGAAAATCTGAGACAAAGTTTTGAAAATAATTTCTAAAGTTAAGAGATGTGTTATCATTCTCGAGCTGTATGTTCTTTTTGGTGTGTTTTTTATCATTTACCTCTATTCCGAAAAAAGGCTTGTGTTTTCATATTGCTAATGAAACATTTCTAGTTATTACACTTTCTTTGCTTAGTTTCTAGTAAAAGTTCGACTTAACATTATACAGGAATTGAATTTAAATTTTCAATTTAAAAGATTGAAGAAAAAATATTAAATTATTATTTTAGATGATAAATTATCAGCAAATTTTCTAAGACTACGCTAACTCATCATTGATATTTCAATAACTAGGAGGAGTGATGTGTTGAAATACAACTCAGAAATGGTCATTTGCCAAGATGAATATTTTTAAGTTAAAATTTCGACACCAGCAACACAAGATGTCAAATGCTGTAATACCTAAAATTTTGAAACAAGGATCAGAGGATATTCGAGAGATAACCATCCCCGAGATACAGAATACTCTCTCTGAAATGAAAAAGAATAGATCACCAAATGAAGATAGAATGTGTATCAAACTGATAAAATCTTATGGAGAAACATTTCTGAGAGCATTAAAACAACGCTACCACCACACTTGTGCATAAAAAAGCGGTATTGGAGACCTTGTATATTATCGACCAATCAGTTTATTATCACACATATATAAAGTATCTACCAAAATTATAACGAAGATGTTAAGAAGTAAATAAGGTATGAACTAACGGGAAAAATAAGTCAGGTTTTCGTACTAACGATCATCTCCAAGTCTTAAAAATTTCTATAGAGAAATCAGTTAAGTTTAAAAAATCGTTTTTTGCTTATATTTGTCGACTGTGAGAAAGCTTTTGACTCCATAAACCAATATTTGATTCAGGAGACACCGATACATTGTAGAATAATCATCATTATATTAAACCAATTACACATATATATGATCACCTAACAGCAAGTGTCAGAATGCATGAAGACACAAATAAACTCAACAGAGGAAAAGGAGTTCGCTTGGGAGATACTATTTCACCAAAAATTGTTTATTCATTCAACATATGTACGAACCAACGAACTAGGAAGATCTAGGAGTAAACATAGATAGCAAAATTCTCAACCATATGAGAATTACAGGCTGCCTGGACTTGGTAGTACCATCAAAATGTTGGAAATAAGTATATTAAATTATAACTAGCCTGGTATTGATCGAGCATATCTACATTAATTATGAACAGGTTCAAGAAAGCACACACTTTAAGTCATTCGGCCACGAAATATGTGTCAGCAGGAATAATCAGATCTGTGAACTGAAACAAAGAATAGGATTAACATGAGCTGCTTTCGGACGACCCTAATACATTCCATTCAGAACTGCCCGCTTATCCCAAATGGAAAGTAAAATTAACGTATGCTCTTAGTTTTTCAGTTATACAGTCAACATTTTAATATTGGCTCAAAAAACAATAAATAAAATTATTGTTACTTAGCAAGCGATGAAGCGATCCATCTTGAGAATTTTACTCAGGAAGCATATATCTAAAAAATAAATAAGCAGAGGGAACAAGATAATTGGCGCTATAGACAGAGTAACTACACGTAAGGTGAACTGAGTGCGATATATAGCCAAAATGAATGAAATATTATTGTAGAGTAAAATTTGAAATAGAGGACGCCTACCATCTGATTGTTCGATGACCTGAAATGTGGCAGTACAGGACAGATCACTGTGGAATCATTTAAGGGAGGCCTATAATGAGCAATGGAGGTAGCCAGGCTGAATGATCATGGTGATCAGCAACGGTCTCTCTCTTATCGTTAAAATATCAGTGATAACAAAAATATATTAGAGAAACCGTTACGACCCTAAAGCTGAACCATTGAAATCTAGTAAAGCTCGATACTTATATACATGAATTCTGAGGCTAAATATAATATATATTTCCTATTAATTAATTATATAATCAAACTAGAGTTATAATTTTTTAAAACTTTTTGTAAACATTGTACAAACTTGATTTGCACTAAATTTGGTAGTTTGTGTTTTTTAGGATGAGAAATCAAGATATGATTACTATTTCAATACATATTGCAGAGGGTGCTACTTGCAAAACTTTTTTTACATTTAAAGCTTTACAGCCTGGGTATATTAAATTTCTAATTGAAAATTCCCATTCCTTGATATCTTTCTCCCAGAAGAAAAGATTTAATTAGCAGCTGTCGCTTTGAGCCACACTTTATCGAGGCTAAGAAATGGTCTGACAAATTTGGAGCTTGTTTAAGGGCTAATGGGCCAATAATAATAAGAATTTACATAGCAACGAGCTAACAATAACAATAATGTAAGAGTCAACTGACAAAGAACAATAACACACAACGTCAATAACAAACAAAAACACAAAAATTCCCTTTAATTAATTGTTTAAATAAACTCTAAGCAAACGTTCAAAATAACCTGCATTTTAACGTACACAAAAATCAACGGAGAAAGTTGAACTGAACATTTTCCATAATTTTTGCATCTGAATATTTACTGAATTTTGTATTCGTGCCAACAATTCTTGTTCAGGGTTTACAGGTTTACATCTCTTTAAGATTTGCGAAATACTAGATATTTGTTGGATTTCCATTGCCTTTATTTTTTGTCGAATATCACAACGTTTCGGCTAATAGTTATCTCTAGCCGTTTTCAAGTGAAACTAAATAAATTCCTATTTAAACTAAATGCAATGGGGTGTGACTGAGGTGGGTGCAGTCCTGCGTGTTACCCAAAGCCCCATTTATGCTGCATTTAGTTTTAATTTACAATTATTAAAAAGTGGTTTCCTTATATTTAAGATGGTTTACTAAAGCAACTCGGGTTATGATATATAACCTCAGCTTCTTTGAATTTTAGTTTTCTCCAGTGTGCTTTTCTGTGTAGAATTTTAGCTTCAGACCATTTTATGTGGTGTCCATGAGTCCACGCGTGGTAGGCGGCGTCAATTTTTTTTTATTTCTCATCGAGATGTGCATTTCTGCTGTTTTTTGATCCTTACGTCAAGGCGTCTCTTTATTTCGCCAACGCAGGAACTGCCACATTCATATGGTATCTTATACACACACTTCTTCATGTCTCTTTCAGTTGTAGGTTTGACCTTAGTGAGCCGATTTCTCAGAGAATTACTTAAATTCAAAACAACGTTTATTTTATATTGTTTTCCTATTCTTCTAACTTTTTCCGAAATGAGTCTAACATAGGGGATGTTCAATATTGCTTTTCGCTCTTCGTTCGTTGTTGATATTGTCCTATTTCTGCGTTGTTTCAGAATTTATCCACCAGATATACTAAGTATCCGTTAGCTGTCTGGTTATTTTTAATGTGATCGATCTCTTTCAACAAGTTCTCATTGGAGTTGCAGACAGTTAATGCTCTATCTACGAGATTTCTTATAATTCCTTCTTTGGTGTTGTAGGACTGATTGGATGAATAGTTTAAGCATTATCCTGTGTGTGCAGTTTTTATGTAAACTGAGGTTCGAATGTTTCTCCATTTCAATCAAAACATCTAATAAAGGTAATGCATTTTGTACGTCTTTCTCCACGATGAGTTTAGATGAGCAAGGAAGTTTTGAAGTTCTTCATCGTTTCCATTCCAGATAATGAAGGTATCGTCTACGTATTTAAGCAATAACTTTAGTTTTTTAACTGTGAATTCCATTGCAAAAGTCTCAACCATTCCATGAAAATATTTGTGACCACCGGTGGGAGTGAGGATCCCATCGGTAGTCCATTTTCATGGATGTAGATTTTTTTCTTTTTCTGAAAATAGGAATTAGTTAAACATCTTTTTAACAAGTCGATGATGGCGTGCGGTGGTAAAGATGTTCTTTCTGCTAAGGTCTGATCTTCTTCAAGTTTCTTTCTTCTAATTTTTAGTGACCTATTAATTGGAACGTTAATGTATAGCCTTTCCATGTCAAAACTCATAAAATGGTCTTCCGGTTGTACCTCTATATCACGTAAAATTTCTATGAAATGTGAGTTCTTGATCCAAGACGATGTATTTCTTCGTTAAGCTCTTAGGATTGGAAGGAGGAACTTAGAACGCTGAGAAATTGGAGAGTTCTGGGAACTCGCGATAGGTCGTAAAGGCATGTCTTGTTTATGTATCTTAGGGAGTCCAAAAAGATGTGGAGTTTTGCTGTGGTGTGGCGTCAACTCAGTCCGGGTTCTCTCAGGAATGTATCGTTCATGTTTCTTAAGAACGCGATAAATTCTTTCTTCGACTGTTGATATGGAATTTTTAGCAAGAGATGTTTAATTTCCTTTCCTTAAAACTTCGTCAATTTTTTGATTGTATGTTTCAGCATTCATTACGACTGTGGCATTCCCTTTATCTGCTGGTAGAGTTTTAATACTGAAATTAATAGTGCCCCATTAAAAAGTACATTATATGAGTTACATCCGGATTAGCGGGGTTACCAATGTGCAGAAATAGTATTTCCTCTGCTGATTCATCTGTTTTGAAAATCCTCATTTAAATGATTTCTAATATTTAACGTGAAATGTGGGGATGCACCTTCCTATATGAACCACATATTTATCTAGAAGCCAGTAAAAGATCATCCAATAAATTTAGCATATTTACTAGGTGTTCTAGATAACCCAAACAACTTAAATGAAATGATAACATGACAGGACCAACAATAAATCCATTGATTCCTATCCATAAGTTAATTTTAAATTTATATTTTAATGCACAGTCTGTATTGCATGCGGGTTTTGGACATGCTAATTATGTAAATTTGTAAACTTATTCTTGTAAAACTACACTCATCGGTAAGTACAATTTTTTTTTATAAAAATTTACATCATATCCTCTCCGTTTATTAATAAATCGACAGAAGCCTAGTTTCATATCGAGTGGAGAAGTAGAAGCTCCTGTAAAGTCTGGAGATGAAATGGATGCAACAGCTGTTCTCTAAAAGTCCTATTAACTCTAATTTTAGAAACTCTAAATTCCATGTCTGGTGCTTAGGCTCGCATTTTATTCTACACGTTCTAATATTCCTTCATATTCCTTCCATAACCTCCGGCATCCCACTCGTTAGATTCCGTAAATAATCAATTATTGCAGATGCTAAACTATCAGTTTCTCGAAGACAATTTTCAACAGCGGCAAATGTTTGTGGTTTGGTACGCGAAATCTTTCTCCGAATACTCTCAGCAGCTGTCAACTATTATCTGGGCAATAAGCGTAAACTAATAATATTGTTTCGGACGGTAGGTATTTATACACAACTGTTTTGCTTTAAAATCTTTTATTGTCACAATTTTGACACATCAAAATAATTCAAGTTGCGTCGACGAACTCTCAAACTAAACTGTCCACGAAAACCGATCTGGATCCTTTATATAAATTTTTTCCAGATATCAGAAAATTGCGAATCTTTCTAGAAGGGTTTTTATACCACATGGTATAATAAACATAAGAAAAATGAGTAATTTGGCGATTTCTGAACCTTCTTTCATAGGCGTTATATCTTAAAAATAAGAAAACGAAATTTTCTAAAAAGTTCCAAAAGTGTTCGAGGTCTCCTGAGGAAGTTAACAAAGGTAAGATTAATTAAATTAATTACGAACTCGTAGAAAATAAACCTAAAGTCTTTCAAACCACAAACACTAATACTATGAAATGTATAACGCTATAGAGTTTGTTACATTGCCCCCTTCCAAGCTTTGATCATCCGACCAATCTTCTTGATCTTGATTATGGGCCAGTCTGTCAAAATACACGACTTTCATCTTCGCATAAGGGCTTTTCTGAATTCGGTATACCAGATCATTTAATCGGGTCACTACATTGTACAGATCTTCCCATGGCTTCTGCAGCTTTGGTAAATGCCCTTTAATTTTTTTTTTGATTGTACAACGACACATTTTCACCAAACATGAATCTGCTAGTATTGGCTTTGAAGACAAAACTAGTATTTATTCTGGCGCTTTCTATCCTTAGTCCCTTTCGCGGTCACAGTCTCTCTCGACGTACCCTCTCGGGAATCCTGACATAACGTTTTTCTTCCGTAGCCTCTTTCGCGGTCACGGTCCCTCTCGTCTCGTTCTCCACGGTAGCCATAAATACCCCTTCTATCTCTTCCACCAGAAGTAATTTCCGGGCAATTTCTATAAAAGTGACCGTTGACAAGTCGCTCCTTCGAATTTCATCATCAATATTAGCAATATGAAGCCGATAGCCATCAGGATCCCTGTCCTGTACTGCAAGTACACTGGCCCCTCTTAGCCACACTTCCAACAACGAATTTTATTCCTGTTACGATATGTTATATGTTTTTTGTCATGTGTTTTTCGTTTGTTCAAAAATTCTTGCTACTTCCTCATTAACTTTATGAAGAATTTCTCGTTGGTCTTGCGATCATCCTGGGAAACATTGACTATTCTTATAATTTTTTCTTCGTTCCTTGAGGCCTATTTGGCTATTTCAAACTGAAGGGCATAAGCAAGAGCCTCAGAAATTTTCTTCAGTCACTCCATTCTTAGAACTAGACTTGTTTCTGGATCGCGCAAACCTTCGATAAAGCTATTTACTGCTAAACTCTTGCTTTATTTTGTCCGAATATGTTGGGTAAGTCAAATTGATTAGCCTCATTATATCCGCCTCATATTCTTCCAAACTTTCATTATATCTTTGTCTTCTTCCTAGAAGTTGGGCCTTATAAACTTCTTGTAGGTGCGCATTTCCAGAAATGTAACGATAAATTCCTGATCAATCTGTTTTTCTTCGGACTTCAATTATTGCCGGTTACAGCGGCTTCGAAATAACGGACATTGGTACGCCAAGGTACTTTGCCGTCGAAGATAGGTGGCTTCATCAAACTAGTCGCAAGAATACCATTTGTACCGATGATCTTCTCGATTTGCAGATTTATTTGTTGCATCAGTTTCTGGATTCCAGTAACCTCATGTAGTACTTCGCTATGTACGTCGTGTCTAATTTCGTTAATCTCCTGTTGCATTTATTTTTCTATGCGCTTCATATCTTCTTGACTTATCTTAAGTTCCTATTGCATTTCTTGTTCTATACGCTTCATATCGTCTTGATTTTCTTAATGTTTTCTTTTAGTTCTTGTTTCATGTCTTCCTGACTTGCCTTAAGTTCATGTTACATGTCCTCTAGGCTTGTTTTTAGATGTTATTTTATATCATTTTGGCTTGTCTGTAATGCTTGTTTCATCTCTTCTTGGCTTGTCTTTAATTCCTGTTTCATATGGTCTTGACTTGTTTTCGGTGACATCAATTCTTGTTTCATATGGTCTTGATTTTTCGTCATATCTCCTTTCAATTTTTCTTTCATATCTTCTTGGCTTTTCTTCATATCTTTTTGGCTTTTAATCTGATTTAAACTAGTTTGAAGCTGTTCTTCCATTTTAGCTTTCTGTTTTCTAGTTTCCACTGGCATACAATTTCAATTCCCTTTTTTTCTAATTTTCTAGCCTGAACTAATCTCTTTTGGATTTGATCGCACCTCTGACACCAATTTGTTCCGGATGGCCGATATTTATACAAAACTGATTTGCTTCAAAATCTTTTATTATCACAATTTTGACACTTATCAAAATAATTCAAATTGCATCAACGAACTCTCAAACTAAACTGTACATGAAAGCCTATCTGGACCCTTTATATACCCTTTTTCCAGACACCAGAAGATTACGGATATTTCTAGAAGGGTTTCATACTAGATGGTGTAATAAAAATAAGAAAAAGGAGTAATCTGGCGATCTATAGACTTTCTGTCATAGGCGTTCCATGGAAAAAATAAGAAAATAGAATTTTCCAAAAAGTTCCAGACCTTTTCTCATAGCCGCCTCCTGAGAAAATTAACAAAGGTAAAATTGAATAAATCAATTACGAACTCGTAGAAAATAAACCTAAAACCTTTCAAGCTACAAACACAGACTAATACTGTGAAATGTATAACGTTATAGAGTTCGTTACAATACATAGGTCATTTCTGCAATAGTGTAATGTTTAACCATAGCGAAAAAACTAAAAACATGATAACTTTTGAAATTAACCTATAAAGCTTTGTCAAACTGAATCGTTTGAAAATACTTTTTTGTAGCTAATGACGATAGTTACCATTGTTTCCTCGTCGCTATATAAATTTTTATTGTTCTTGGTCTGTTAGCCCTTAACCACACTTCAAATTTCTTAGGCAAGTCCTATATCTAGATAAAGTGTAAAAGACGATTACGAGCAGTCTAAGTAAGCAATAAAACATTTATAGCTAGATTTTCTGGAAGGTTTAATACTTAAATCCGATCTAGTTGCCATGAAAAATAAATCTTCTAGTCGGCCAGTTTTGTTTTGTTGTATGATATTGTCATAATTTATATTACAGATGCTAACAAATAAACACCTATAGAGGGATATTGAGGATAAGAACCTAGCGATAAAGCCTTGAAATATATAAGAGAAATAGTTGTATCCCGAAAATAAATAAAATTATCCATTTTTGCCGGTTCAGTAATAAAAGAAAATGATTTTTATGCATGTATTTTTAGGATTTAAAACTTGATTGATTCATTAATTCTTTTCAGTGTCAGCTTCCTGCTATCAATTTAGGACAGTTTTAAGGTTAGACCATGTTAGTGAATTCGGGGGTTAAATTCGATTATTTCAGAAACGGCTACTCAAAGCGACACCTACTGGGTAAAACTTTTCGGATAAATGTTTAGGAATAAGAATGCAAGAACCTAAAAAGCTAGATCCTCATCTCTTACTGTCATAAATTTGCGCTAGGGTTTTATAAAAATCTTTTAGGGACACCCTAGATTTAGAATCTGCTACAAATAAGTAATTATGAACACAGGTGTATTTGAATCTGTATCTATCATAGGATAAGCGAAAAAAAAAAAGAATTTTCTTTTAAATATAGTTTACTTGATTTGCATTTGCAGTTTTGGAAATTTCGCTTCTAAATGATATGAGGATTATACATTTTGATTTTGATTCACCTGTCTATATAATTTTATATAAAAATATCGGATCTACTTGTGTTCGTACGAAAATCATTTTACAAAACTCTTCACGTTGTGGTGCGTCCCCGGGATAAATAACATGAATAAGATTGAATTGAATAGAAATATCCGGATACGGGGATGTTGACACGGAGGTGAGAGGACAAGCCATGAAAGCAGCAAGAACAGCCGCATGTCTTAACACTACCATATGGAGCAACAAACATATAGGAATCGAAGTTAAATCCAGAATTTATAAAACAGCAATAAGACCCATACTAACATACACTGCAGAAACCAGACCAGAAACTTCAAAAACAAAACAAATACTGGAAACAACAGAGATGAGAGTAGTGCGCAGGATAGCTGGCAGGACACTTATGGATCGGAATAGGAGCGAGGATACAAGAAGAGTGTGTAAAGTCGATAACACCAATGACTGGGTATTATAAAGAAAAAGGGAATGGAATGAACACATCAACGGCATGACCGAGAACAGAATAGTAAAAATCACGAGGGACAAATCACCAATAGGACGTAGGAATTCCGGAAGACCCCATAAATGATGGAGTGATAACCTCGCAATAGACTGAAACCAGGCAAAGAGACGAAGAATATCAAGCAAAATGCTTATATATAAGAAGGAAGAAGAAGAAGAAGATTGAATTTATAGGGAGTGCATACCATGTTCTATTATAATTCTTCGAATAGAAGGCCACTTCAACTTCTAAATCGTATTTTTCTGTACGAGTAGAGGCTTTGCGGCTTTGATATTATTTACCTGGGAGAAATTCTTTCTGAATTAATTGTTCCACAATTGAGATGGTTTTTCGCAATGTTTCTTAATTTTCTTGTGTTGATTGGTGTTAAGTTGATATATCTTTTGTTGAAAATTCTTCATGGCGGAAATATTAAAGATCTTATTAGACTTCTGATTATTTATCTTTCAGGAATGCTAGGATAGTTGTAAAAGATCTTATCCTTACAGTACTTGTCTTGCAAATGTTGAAGTGAAATTTAAAAAGAACCCCAAACGTTCTGGTCCTACATCAATCTTAGGAAGTCTAATGGTACTCTACCGTCTTTGTCTTATCAAGATCAGGAAGTAGCTAATCCCATTGATATCGTAAATTCATTTGCGAAATTATTCAGAGTCCTCTATTGCTTCTACTCCTTATGTACCTATTTCTAGGAATGGTTGCGATTCTTACCCTATCTCATTATCTAAAATAATGCCTAAAGAAGTTGAGAAAGCCTGTAAAAAATTGAAGACCAAATTCACAGCGGGTTCTAATTCCATTCCTTCGTTTGTCGTAAAGGATTGTGCTTGAGCGTTTGCTGAGCCGTTGTTTATAATTTTTAATTTATGCATTCAGAAACGTATTTTTCCTGATCTATGGAAGGAATCAAAAATCTGTCCTGTTTTTAAAAAAGATGATAGAACGAGGGTCAAAAATTGTCGCCCCATAGCGATAATGTGCCATTTTGCATAGATATTTGAGTGTGTTTTTCAGGAACAAATATCTTTTTACATAGCGCCTATTATGATGGATCAGCAGCACGGTTTTGCTTCTGGAAAGTCAACCAAGATCAATCTCTGTGCTATTGCGCATTATGTCTCAGAGCGTATTGATTCTAGCAATCAGGTCGAGGAGGTTTACACAGATTTTTCCAAAGCGTTTGATCCACTTGATTACGGTGTTTTACTTTCCAGATTGTCGGACTTTAGTTTTAATGACAATCTTATTAGATTTGCCTGAAGCTACCTATTAAACCGCTTTCACTATGTTGAATACCGTGGTCATAAATCTAATAATTTTATAGTAACGTTGGGTAATCCTCAAGCATCTGTTTTGGGCCCCTACTTTATAACGTTTTCATTAACGATGTCACATGTGGGTTGAATAACAGCTGCTTACTTTATGCGGACGATTTAAAAATAGTCGGGGATCTACAGAATCCTGGCGACTGCTTGAGCCTTGAACTAGATCTCATGAAATTAAATGCTTGATGTCTAAAAAACAAACTGTCTCTGAACTTAGACAAGTGCATATTACGTCATTCTCAAGAAGTAGGATACTTTTACTGCATAATTATGGAATCAGAGGTACTTTTTTATGGCGAGTTAACTACATTAAGAACCTGGAAGTCACGTTTGATTGCAGACTTACATTTCTCAATCATACTAATGATACAGTATCGAAATCTTACCGAATGCTGGGCTTTCTGGTGGGATCTAGTCATGAATTTATTTTAGTCGCTCCCGGCTAAAAGCACGTTATATTATTCTCTAGTACGAAGCAGACTGGAATATGCCTCAGTTATCTGGCATCCGTATTACCATGTATACTCTGATATATTAGAAAATATTCAGTATTGTTTCGTAAGATTCTTAAGCTTTAAATCAGATCCACTGCTTTCTTCACCTCGCTAAAGCCTAGTAACAAGATTTAATTTCACAACTCTGGAACAGCGCACTAACGGGGCTCGTGTACTTTTTTTTGTTTGAACTGGTTAATAACAAGATTTTGGCAATTGATTTGCTCGCAAGAGTTCATTTTTATGTTCCAGGGATAACTAGATCTCCAGTATTTTTCAATTTGCCTAAACCAAGAACTAATGTATTACAATTCTTCCCATTATACCCGATGTGTTCCCTTTATGAGACAAATTTGATACATTTTACTGCAATTATTCTGGTGTCAAATCGTTTATTTACAATTATCTGTGATTGATTATAGGCTACGTTGTATTTATTGTACTGTCTGTATTATGTCTATAACATTAGGAACTCTGTTCTTTTTCCTGCCTATTAATTGAGACTCTCTAGGGCAGTGTAAATAAATAAAATAAAAATAAAATATTAGACTTATAATTCTGTTGCACTCACCAAGGAAAAAAATTAATTTAATCTGTCATTGTTTATATACGTATATTTTTCTTGGACAAACACGGTAGCAAAGTGTTGATAAATAATTAATTGCAAATGAAAATGACACGCCTCACCAGATAAACAAAGTTTTAATTTGTTTTTCATGGCTTTGTTGCCAAAAATCATCAGATCTGCTTGCTTTTGTAGGATGTTGCGAAAAATCGTAAATAAGTTGAAAATTATTCTACCTAGCTATGAGGACATCCTATATGGACTGATATGAAATATTTTTGCCTATCTAGTGAATGAATCCAACGTATTCGGAAAAATTAGTGTATTAAAATTTTCCCATAAAGCTCAAAATTTGTTACTTTTCCACTTCCCTGTATCTAAGATGTCATTTTCAGATAATTCATTATCGATCCCACTAATAACTATTTTATTTTTAAAACGTTATTAACTTTTAGGCAACACCCCATTAAAGGTCAAAATTTGGAAAAAAAAATTCCTTAAAACAGCCAGAGTATGACAAAAAATTTTGAGAAAAATTTATCCGTAATGAAGAGGGAAAACATACAGGATGATCCATTTAAAATAAGTAGGTTTGTGAACACTTCCGGTATAACCGCAAAATGGCACAAAATCGCAGTTACTACTGGACGGTCACCGTAGGTTACGCTCTAGATTAATTTTTGAAAAATGCGATTAAGGGTGTTTTAAAGATCATTCCAAATACGCAAAACTAAATTTCTTGAAAAATCATAATTTTATATAAAGCTAATACAGAAAAATGGCTAAATATTGCATTCTTTTTTGTTCTAACTTATTTGGAGTATAACAAACCTCTTATACAAATTTTCAGGATTCAAATCCCATTACTTCCCGAGATATTCTACTGGACGGTCACAGTAGGATACGCTCTAGATTAATTTTTGAAAAATGCGATTAAGGGTGTTTTAAAGATCACTCCAAATACGCAAAACTAAATTTCTTGAAAAATCATATTTTTATATAAAGCTAATACAGAAAAATGGCTAAATATTGCATTCTTTTTTGTTCTAACTTATTTGGAGTATTACAAACCTCTTATAAAATTTTCAGGATTCAAATCCCATTACTTTCCGAGATATTCTACTGGAAGGTCACCGTAGGATACGCTCTAGATTAATTTTTGAAAAATGCGATTAAGGATGTTTTAGAGATCATTCCAAATACGCAAAACTAAATTTCTTGAAAAATCATATTTTTATATAGAGCTAATACAGAAAAATGGCTAATTATTGCATTCTTTTTTGTTCTAACTTATTTGGAGTATAATAAACCTCTTATAAAATTTTCAGGATTCAAATCCCATTACTTTCCGAGATATTCTACTAGAAGGTCACCGTAGGATACGCTCTAGATTAATTTTTGAAAAATGCGATTAAGGATGTTTTAAAGATCATTCCAAATACGCAAAACTAAATTTCTTGAAAAAATCATATTTTTATATAAAGCTAATACAGAAAAATGGCTAATTATTGCATTCTTTTTTGTTCTAACTTATTTGGAGTAAAACAAACCTCTTATAAAATTTTCAGGATTCAAATCCCATTACTTTCCGAGATATTCTACTGGAAGGTCACCGTAGGATACGCTCTAGATTAATTTTTGAAAAATGTGATTAAGGATGTTTTAAAGATTATTCCAATAATGCAAAACTAAATTTCTTAAAAAATCATTTTCTTTCTTAAAAAGAATGGTTGTTTAAAACTATATTTCAGACTATCAAACGAAGGTTTGGGAGTCCATTTGATGCATTAATTATCTAATGGTCTTTATGAACTAATTTTGAAATAAAATAGAATAGCTTTGACTTAAAAATAGATATAAGAAAATTTTAATAGATATGCTTTGTCTGAGGTAAGCTCTAGAGTATTTACTCTAACAGTCACTCAACTTTAAGTACCAGTAAAGCTGCTTTATTAAAGGCTAGAGTTAACAAATCCTACACTATTAAAGTTTGAGATTTGCTCTATTGGGCATTAAATTTAAACCGTAGTATTATAATTACCAGAGATGTATCTGAAAATTTAAAGACCTTAAGCTTAATATACTCAAGATGCTCCAGCAAAGCGTATTTTATCATCAAAGCATTTATAATCAAACACAAGAGACTCAAATATTTTTTTAATAAGTTTAATAAATGGAGTTTATAAAAATAAACAGCTCAGGAAAGTCAATTATCTTTTTTAGAGACCAACAACATCATATGATGACATAAATTCAAACTGTGGCAATATAATTCATCCAAACTGTACAACTTCAAGGTTACTAATTATATTGTAGACTTCACCATACCTTACTTATTATTGTAAAAAAGTTTATAGCAAATATTTTTAATCAAACAAACGATGTAATAATTTTTATAATGAATACTACCAAACATATTTCGAATCAAACAAGTATTTAGAAAATGCTTATTTTTTTGAAAATTTTTCTCCCATATGTTAATCTAGCACAGCTTTGATTTTTGATAATTCACTTAAAAGAACTATAAAATTCCCTTTTCAAAGAAGTTCCCGGAAATATAATCTTATTCTCTTAAACAATTAGTATATATTATATTGGAAAATTTAAGAAATAATATTCCAGGTACCTGAAATAAAAAAAATTGGGTTGCATTATTGTATTACTATATTATTATGTGTCAGATTTACAAGCCAAACGGACTTGCACTCCCTCCAGAGATTATTGATTCATACCAGGTATACAAAGATACCAAAAATATGAAGTTCTGTGGAGGCTCTTTCCATGTTAGCGGGCCCTAGGTGACGTTGTCTTCTGTACTTCCTACGAGCTTTCGGACGGTCCGCTCGATTGCAAGGAGAACTGATTTCTGAATAGGTTTATACAGATGCTCAGTAAGGCCCAGTCCCTTGATGTTCTGCAGGAGGTTATTTGGTATCGCTTCAGTTGGGAATCATATTGACCCTGTTTATTTTCCACTGCCTGCGGATTTGCACCTCCAGATCTCTGTATTTTTGTCTTAGGTTGTTGTTATTAGGTACAGCAATGTCGATCAGTGTAGTTCATCTAGAAATTTTATCTGTTTCCAATAATAGACTCCGGATTGTTTTTGTAGTAAAGCAATGCAATATTTTCAACTTATCTGCTAACTCTTGGTGGAGTGGCTGAGTCGTGTCTTTCCTTATACTCGATTGCGGCAAACGCTTGGCATCCTCAAGTTATGTGCTAGATTATCTCTGATGTTCAACAACAATATCTACATTGGTCGTTTTTTATTGTGAGATCTCTGATGATGAACTTCCGATAGTTCTTCGTCGGAATAATCTGGTCTTAGATAGCTAACAAGAAGCTCTCCTTTTTCAGAATCTCCTGTCTTGAAATCAGCCAGTAGTTCGACGTTGAGTTGTCGACATTATCCTGGATGACCTCGTTTGGATGTTGTCCATGAAATGGTTTCTGTAGCCAGGCCTGTAACTTCTCCTGGTCTGTTCGGTGGTAAGAAGCAATATCTCGTTCTCTCAGCTGTAGCGGCGTTGAATCATCTGCCTCGCATATTGCTCGATGTAGTTTGGACGAGTTCACTAACCTGTAGAAATAATACCATGAGTTTATTATTTGTTGAAGGTTTTCAATTTCTGTCCTGCTCCATTTTACAATTCCAAAAGAGCAGCTAAGTGCAGAGCATGTGTACATGTTGAGAATCTTAAACAAATTTCTACTATTTAAACTAGTTCGTAATACCTGCCTTACTCTCCTAACAAATTCAGTTGTTCATTCGACCTTCATAGTGCGATTGTCATTTCGTTTAACCTCTTTCATACTTAGGTATTTGTAAGTCTATTCTGCTTCCATTGCAGCTATAGTTTCACCATTCTGCATCTCGAATGCTCTCGGTTGTATCTTTCCTTTTACGATGTTCAAAATACGGCACTTCTCAAACCCAAACTACATTCCGATATCCCCGGAAAACTTCTCCACAATTTTGAGTATTTGCTCCACTTGATTTCTGGTAGCAGCCATCAGTTTAAGATCATCCAATCTTACTACCTCTGCGTTGTTATTTCTAATACCAAAGCTATGTCTCGTGGAGCTCAAACGACGTGAGAGTGGGTTCATTGCAAGACAGAACCCCAATGGGCTTAATGAATAGCATGGAAATATTTTTCTTTGTATTGGGATTATAATAATATCGATAGTATAGTTAGATAGCACTTGCAATTTGGATCCTAGTTTTTCAGGTTGACATGATGCGTTCTAAAAAGGAAACAAAATGATTATCGACCCTATACATTCTCAATGTAGTTTTAAGTCACTCATGTGACACAGAGTCGAAGGCCTTCTTATAATCCATGTAGGCAGCAAAGAGGTTTTTTCGGTTATTACAGGCTTGGTTACATATGACATAGTCAACTATCGGTTATTTCTTGCATCCCATTGTTCCCCTGTTGTATCCTCTCTGTTAAGTTGCGAAGATGTTATTTTGTTCACAATGTGCATAGATGCGTTGGGTCAAATAGGAGGTGATTACTTTATATAGTGTGGGAAGACAAGTAACTGACCTATACTTAGCTGGGTCATGTATGTTATGTTGGTCCATTGTTAAGAGATACGTTATACCTTCTGTCAGAAATAATGGCATTTTTCCTGGGTTTAGAAAAACATTATTTGTATGATTAGCCAGTTGTTGGTGAGTATACCAGAACTTTTTGAGCCGGTAGTTATGCATCCCGTCAAGACCTGGAGCTTTCCAGTTATGGGTTTCCTGGATTATCTCTGATATTTCGTCGGTGATAAATGGCCCAAACTGCATTTGACTGTAATCTTGGTAGATTTCCGGTTCTTCATTGACCCAGCCTGCTGTGATGTTACAATTGGCGGGTGTGGAAAGCTGGTTGCCTAAGAACTCTTCGATTTACTCTCTATTGAGATATTTATTATCAACCATGTTAGGTGGAGAGTTTAGCTTACGATAGAAAGCCTTTTCTGATCACTGAAACAGCACATTGCCACGTTTTCAGTTATTGCTGGTCTTGGATCCCTTTGGCCGTCCTGGAATAATATTTGTGACTATACTAACAAACTATTATCAAATTTTACCATTAAATTATTGAGATATTTCTTGCTTACCTAGAATTACGGCTCTGTAATTTAGTTCTTTCCTCATGAGATAGTACTATATTGAGAACGCTTCAACTATGTAATATACTAAACTAATACACCAACCATAACAATTTATTAATATTCAGACCATAAAATGTAATTAGGGACGATAATTGAAAATTAATTTTAGATAGAAACTAAACATTATTCTGTAATATGACCAACAGGATGAAAACTTGGATCCTCGTGGTTATATGCACATCAGGTAGAAATATTTAATTACCTTTAGCTACATTGTTTTTAATTGAATATTTCTTGTTAATTTATTGGCTTTTATATTTGTTGTTAATAAAATACAGGTAAAGAATTCACAACGAAACCTAAAAGTAAGTTCAAATTTAAACTAAAACTGAATTATTTTCGGAGAGTGTCTGGTTCTACACTGTAAATAAACTTCACATTAATTTTAAGGTAATGTGCTGGAAGGAAATTTCGTAAACCGTTCATTAAATGCATTTAATATCAATGCATTAAATTTAATAATTTTTACATTAACTCTAATAATTGTATTGAGTTTGCCGATACTTGGTGGAACTCCATATCATAAAAGATAACGTAGTAAAACTCGATTTTTACTTAAAATTCCACTTTAATTGAAACTTGAATAAAAGGATATTCAACATGTTTCGCTACATGGTAGCTTTATTAAGAATTCTTTAACAAGCAGGACGACTAAGACAACGCATGAAACGGACTGTGCCCATGAATATTTTACAGAATAACTCATCTAGGACGAGAGATGATCGGCTACAGGCAACAACTTCACGCCGAATTCTGCAGGGAGTATCCACACATACAAGTGTCACAACAGAAAGTAGTATAGTTATTCTCCGAAACAGCCTAATTCCTGTAACGTGGCTTAATACTATCAAAGCGAAAGTTGAATGTGAGATCAGGGGCACTGACAACAACAACGACCAGATTGCTGAACCTGAGCCAGAGCTGGAACGCGAGATCCGAGAACAGTAAGAACAGCTGAATGACAATAACCAACAGGACAACGCTGAATTCCTTTATCAAAAATGAATTCGTCTAAAAAACTGGGTATCATGTTGGACATCATCAACAATCAGATTTTACCAGCTTGGATTTCAAAGGCCTATACTCTGGAGTCCTTACATACGACAATCTATTGTGCTGCGACTGCGATAGCTAGAGCTTTAGAAATAAAAATTACAACAGAGCTCTGATCAGCAAGAACGGAAGCCATGGAAGAAACGTTTAAATAACAAAGACGAAGATCTTCGAAAATATATAGCACAGCTGACTGAGTATATTAGAGGCGTGAGAACAAGTAAACTTCAAGGACGAGTTGAAAAAATACGGCTTAACAATGCCTCGACACAGCTAAACAGAAAGTCTCTTGAAAACGAGACAACAAGCTGTTCCAACGATCAGAAAAGACTATCTGCCGTAAGCTAAACTCTCCCTCTAACAAAGTAATCATATATCACATATAGCAATACAAATACTTGGTATTAAGCTCCAAGAAGAAAACTTTTGTATTCTAGTATGAGTCTTTTGATATTACATTGCCTAAACTGTGGTAAAATCATATTATATTGCTTAACAAAACTATAAGAAAAACTTTTCTGAAACAAGGAAGTGCTATGTCTTGGTATCGTAAAGAGACTTTGGTTTCTTAAATTAATATTATATACATCAGTCGCAAGTTCCAATTTCTCACACAAGTACTTAGGTTGTTTAGTATCTAATAATTTTCGAAAAAATATCAGAGAATACAGTCTGTATATACCTTCACATCTTAACCAGTCAATTTGACTGATGTTACTTGCTACAGAACCAAACTTTCTTAAATTAAAAATAAACCCACAGCATTAATTTTGAACATACTGTACTTTCTTTTTTGATACCACATCCAAAATGGGATAGTAAACCATATAACAGTAGTTATAGATTGGTATCATAAGAGTTTCACATAACTTTTTCCTTATTTTGAAGTTCAATATATATCTAAAAGCCTCATTTTAATATAACTCCTTTTAACAGATTTTGGACATGTTTATTAAACCTTAAATTAACCTTTAAATGTAATCCGAGATTTGTGGTACAATTTGAAAAAAAAAACAAAATATCATCTCCAATACATACTTGGAGGCGATCCGTGAATATGTTGCGCTATTTTTCGGAACGAGATAAGGGAACCTCAGTCTTGTCGGGATTAATTCTTAAATTATACTCTTTGGAATACTGTAGAATGGCTGCTGAATAAAGATTTAACACAAGTATCCTTTATGGATCATTGGGGTCAAAATAATGCAATTTCTGAATATCATCAAGATTTGCTTACAAATGTGAATTTTAATCTACCTAAATATATATATCAGCTGAATATATTACAACAAAGAACCAATAATCGATCCCTGGAACACCCCAAACACTACAGCTTTAGGTTGTGAAACACACATCCCTGATTTTCACAATCTGCGATCTATCACATAAATAGAATCAAAAAAATAATGTAGAAATCTCAACAAACCCAGAATGACAGTTTAGTAAATATTACATCATGGTCAATTACATCAAACGCTTTGGTATAATCAAGCAGCAACAAAAAATGGCAGCTATTTTTTTTATCCAGAACTCTTACAATATTATCAGTTACATTTAGAAGTGCTAAAATTGTACTACGACCCTGTGTAAAGCCAGACTGATGAAATGGGATCAAATTATTATTCCTGAAATAAGACTTGCACATGGATAAGGAAACGCTACAACTTTCTTTCGTATCATGTACCAAGTCCCAATAAATTCTTACTAAATAAGTAAATTTGCATATGACATAAGATTCTTCCTAAGGCAGCCTGTGCTCTTAGATCTGCCAAACATGAGGTCACGGGTCTGACTCCCAATTTTGTGGTCTTTGGATGTGAAATTCAGTTTTCTTCAGGTTCTCCCTTACCAGCAGGTGACGATGCTACAGGCTGTGATCATCACAATAGATCTCAAGCTCTAGAACAAGTTCTCTTCGACGTTCACAAGTGACTACGCAAGGCGTACGAGAAAGCTCAGCCTCGGTACAATCTGCGACATCGTGATGATCGTTTTGGTTTAAACCAAAAAGTTTGGAAGAGAAATTACGTAGTCTCTAATCAGGCTAATCAGTTTACTGCTAAACTTGCACCTAAATTTGCTGTACAATTTACCATCACTAAAATTTTATCACCACGGTCCTACGAAATTTCTGATGAGTCAGGAAGAAATTTAGGCGTTTGGCATGTTAAAGACCTAAAAGCACACCCGCCGGATAATGACAATTAACAACCTAATATTCCGTATTTTTAAGTTAGACGTATTAAAAGTTTAAGATTTTTTTATTGCTTAATTTTTTTTTAAATAAAAGTTTCGAAATAACTTTTCTCCAGGGAGGGGAGGTGTGTTACAGCTTTGTTATTTCATGAACAAAACTATAAATAATTTTACTAAAATGCCAACAATCAAGCCAATACTCACCAGAAATTCGACTCTTACTTTTAATAAGTAGTCTCTTTAATACATATAAAATAAAAGCTAAAAGTTTTGGTCACTATCATATCAAAAACCGGTTTTGTCAAAAGAAAAAAAAAAAAGATCCAGTGTGCCTAGAAATGTATCAGACCCTCCACTTTTGCCACTTTCATCAAGGGTGTAGTTAGTTAATCTTTTGTTTTTTTTTTCTTGGGGCTCTTGAGATTTAAAAAAGCGTCAGTAGAGAGAGAGAGAGAGAGAGAGAGAGAGAGAGAGAGAGAGAGAGAGAGTCTGGGCCAAGCCTTGGTTGTGAAAACTGGCAAAAATCCAGAAAGCAGAGTTTTTTTGCTGATTTCCGAAAAATACAATACTAATTTTATTCCTGTGTGTAGCAAAAACCATAGTTTAGAGTGTTAAGGCGTCATTTGCCAGATATCGAGTAAAATTAAAATTATTATTGTATTCGTGTGCGTTAAGTAAATCCTAGTGAAGGTGATCTTACCTAAAAAGCTAACACACCATCGTTGTGACTACTTGGTGGACCTTTAAAGACAATCTGGTATATGGCACAAACAGTTTTTAATATACTGGGACTTAGCCTTCCTGCCTAAAATTAGATTTGCATGCCAGAGCCGGCATATTACACACTACTGCTCCATAGAGGCCATCGGCTATCCAGCTTGCCGAAAGTGTTTGGATTAATGACAAAACTGCCTTTCAGGTATTAGAACTTCGTAATAAACAGTGAAATTACCGGTTTTAATATATACTTTCCTTTTTCCCCTGTGATTGGGAACTAATAAGACTTTATGCGAGCAATTACAGGTCACTTTATTTTTAATTTTATTTAATATACCTTGTAAACCGAAGGTATACGTATACACTAGGTAATTTAAAACATCACTTCACATCTTAATAGTCCAACACTTTTAATTAGGCTTAAGTAAACATAATTTTAGACTTAATCGGCCTATTAGCTAATTTATTAGTCCAAAATACTACTTTACATAAAAAGTAAGGTTATTCAGTTCAGCCGATAGTGAAAATTAAGGCCTGTCCTACATCTAAACCGACATGGCGTATGGCGCAGATGACGTTATACTTGCAGTAGTGTTGTTCATTGTTTCTTTGTTTTTTTTTTTTGTTCTAATCCAATTAACAGATA
The DNA here is from genome assembly GCA_034092305.1 of Diaprepes abbreviatus. NCBI lineage: Eukaryota > Metazoa > Arthropoda > Insecta > Coleoptera > Curculionidae > Diaprepes > Diaprepes abbreviatus. Next base: position 2,069,894 of record JASJET010000304.1, read on the forward strand.
GTCGCATATTTATTTAGATTAAATTAAAATTCACATAGTTTGTAAAACATAATTCTTTTTTTTATTGTTAAATATAGATATTAATTATTTTTGGAATTGGTGTGTTTTATTTTGGGACCTAGTTGTTTTCTGTTTTCGATAACATCATCGCTTCTTCTTACCGACGGGCCTAGAACAGGTGGCGCTTTGAATTTATATAACCCCCCTAATCTCCGGCATGCTAGCCTAGGCACTACCCTAAAAGAAGGAGTGATCAACACTAAAAAAAAATAACCACCTATACAGAAACATTAAATATTTAATTTTCATTCATTCGTTTTCATTTTAATTCTTTTTCTCTCCCGTGATGTAGCATACTAGTTTAGGTTGGGTCCTTCGAATACTATAATAGTGAAAATTAGGTTTGTCAAACTAATTACTATTATTATTTTTTATTTAAACTGAGTCACGTGATAATCTCACTTCTTATCAGGTCACCCAACTTATCCTTATTACTTCTGAAATATTAATCCAGCATTTTTTCACAAATCCCATATATTCCATGAGCAGACAGAAATGAAATTCTTCGGTAGAAAACAAGATGTATATTAAGGTAATTTGCTACGACTTTTGGCACTAACATGGTAAAAATATTTTCATTTCAAAAGATATAGTCAAGGCACGCGCAACCTTAATATCGTTCTGATATTATTACGGTATCAGTATGTACCTTGGAATATAGATTATCGAATTATCCTTATTACGTTATAATATGAGATTTTATTTCGGAGGATTTTTATTATTATTCAAAAAGCAATTTTAAAATGAAGGAAACTTTTTATTAATATTTCGGTTGTTGAACGCAAAAGTTTACTTAATCATGGAAATCAGACACTTTTTTATCAACAAAATGTTGGCAGATTTTTAATATGTTTTAATAGAAAATGCTGAATTTTCATATATCTCAACTTATCAAAATCGGAATTTTTTACGAATGAACTAAAAATTATAGATCTACAGGATCCATCTGAAAATATATGTGCGATTTAGTTTTATGGCACTGATTTAAAGTTAATGACTAGCAATTTTTTTGATTAAATCAAGTACCAAGTAATGTAGGTATTTCGATCCTGGCAATTTATGTGGATTTTTTTTTCTAATCCAATTCAAATAACTTATTAACATTCGGCAATGCACCATTAATTAGGATAATATAATTTAAAAAAATTTTTATGTTACATATAGTAACTTATTAACTAAAATTTATTTCATTTCAGATGCTTCGAGACTACAAAAGAAAGATAGAAACACGTTACAAGTTAGAAGACTTACAGAAAGGAGTTGAGTATGCAAGAAGTAAAAAAAATGACTCTAGACAAAGCAGCAACTTTATATTCGGTACCTAAAACTCCCATTTTGGATCACTTGCAGAAAGGTGTTATAAAACATTCTAGATGTGGAAAAGAGCCAGTTTCCATCTTAAGGCAAGAATTGGAATTGAAGGAGCATATTACGAATTATACCAAACTATTTTACGGATTGAAAAACAATATGGTTCTCAAAATAACATATATTTGTAGAGCACAATAAGCTTCCGCATTCATTTGATCGAAATAAGAAAATTGCTGGTAAAAAGAGATATCATGGTTTTATAACAAGGCACTCTAGTCAATATGTACCTCCATTTTTCATATATAGATGAAAGAGAATGACTACGCAATTACTAAAAGGAGGTAATACGAATATAAATGCTGCTCTATCAGATTCTCGATGGAATAATGAAAATTTGTTTGTAGACAGGCTTCATCATTTTATTTTTTTTACAAAACCCTTCAAAGATCGACTAGTTTTGCTAATTTTAGATGACCACAAGAGTTACGTTAGTTTGGATGCATATACACTGTGCCGACAAAATAGCATAATTATACTGATCTTGCCATTACATACATCCCATAAGCTACAGATCCTACGTTTGAGATTTTTCGAACTCGTTAAAAACGCCTACTAACACTTTTAATCGATCTAGCAATCTTAAGAGGGCTGCAAATACTTTTAAATTTGCTAGTATTTTTCCACTGCGAACAACAGATTCCAATCAAAATCAATATCAGACGCCTAACATGACTTTACTAGCCATGAAAATTATTTATCACCTTTCCGATAACTTAAAAAATGTTTGAAAAAATCAACTTACTCCTTTTAACTCCTATGAGAAACGAATTTCCGGATAATAGGTATTTTTTTATCTTTTTCAAAGGCTTTGGTGGTTTAATTTCAATTAGTAAGGAATTCATTTACTTTTTCTTACCCCTAGTAAGATTAAATTACCATATATGCCATGAAATTTGTCTGTTATGGTTGATTTTGTATACGGTAAAACCATTGATTTTTAATATAGTCTATACAGGGTGCCCAGGATAATATGGGAAATCTCCCAGATTTGAAAAAAACACTCTCGCAGATATTGGCTCCCAAAAACTGCAATGGAATCAAATTTTTTACTCATAGTTATTGAACCAACAGGTATATTTCAATTTTTTTTTATATGGTGTATAACAAGTAAGATTCTTCAAATTATTATCCAAAAAAGTGTTGCGAATTACTCACAGCTACAGATACGGACTAGCTGTAACACTCATGACCCCATTTGTTTATACCCTGCACGATAAGAACTTTGGAAAAGGTTTTTTACATACCTTTAACTATTGACTAATCCCTAACTTCTGTTTTCAAACATTGCAACTAAGTTTTTAATTTCATTGACATTTTTGTGTTTAGCGCTTTAAAATTAACAAAAAAATGCACTTTACATATTACATATACAATAAAATAAAATTTGTTACATAGTAACATCATAAAATTGTTTTATGTTTTTACACCAGATATTTTATTTGGTTCAGAATTCAAAATAATTCGTAAATCGTTTTTTTTAAGTGCAGATGTGTTTCAAATGATAAAATTCCGTACAAAATAGGTTCTGGAGTTTTAAAGCTATCAGAATTTAAAAACGAAATTCGTTATACGCTAGATTATTTTATCAAATAAATATATACAGGGTGTTTGGTACATCGATAGAAAGTTTGGAAGAGGTGACAGAGAATACCATTTTGAATAATTTATGCCATTAATGTCTTACTACAAAAATGCACGGTTGTTGAGTTACAGCACATTTTAAAATTTTTGGGTTTTCAGGCAATTGGTGATTGAAAATTTAGTTTTTATGATACTGGTATAATTTTTCGGTTTGAAATATTTTTTTTCTTATTCTTTGGTTCATACACTATAATAACAATAAGAGGACTAAAATTTAAATAACACATAAAAAACTGTGTACTCAAAAATCTTATTCATCTACGAAAATTCAAGTTTCAATCTTAGATTTGAGAGAGGTTTTTTTCTAACAGTGAGAGAAATAAAGGCATTCAATTTATTTTAAAAATAACTTTACAGAATTATCTTTGCAGTGGTTTATCGAAACCTGTATCAATAAAATATTACACACATTAAATTCAGGGAAGATATTCATATTGACGAAATTAATAATTTTCTCTATTCACTTTTTCTTTATTTATTTAAAATACAAAATATCTAATGTATTGCCTTGGATGTTCTAAACGCTTAAAAGATGAATTTTTGAAACAACCAGTTGTGGAACGTTTTGAAAGTTGAAGGAAAACATCCATTCCATTACACCCCGGTTCAAGGCCTTGAAGAAGGTGATCCAGCATGGAGAATTATGTTCTGCCGTTATTTGTTAAATGCTGATATGGAAGACAGACTTTTCTTAAAAAGTATTTTATGGTCCGATGAATCGAAATTTTCTCGGGAGGGAATCACCAACTTCCACAATCTGCATTATTCGGCTGATGAGAACCCGCATATGAAAAAAGAAATATCCTTCCAACACAAATTCAGTGTAAATGTATGGGCGGCGGTAATCGAAAGAACTTTCATTCGGCCATATTTCCTTCCTGAACATTTAAATAGAGACAGTTATGCCTGCGAGGTCTCCAGACTTGACGCCTATAGATTTTCACATCTGGGGATATATGAAAGAACTTGTCTATAAAGTTGAAATAGTGAACCGTAATCAACTGATTGAAAGAATTAATGAAGCAGGTGTCACACTTAGGGAAGAAATGAGACTAGGCGTAACCACCACCTAAGTGAGAAAAAAGGCCCGAAAATGCATTAGAAATAATGGCTTACATTTCGAACATAACATGTAAAATAATACTTATTGCGATTTTGGTAATTTTAGGAAAATAAAAATAAATAGAGAAAATTGTTAATTTCGTTAACATGAATATCTTCCCTGAATTTAATGGATTTAATATTTTATTGGTACGGATTTCGATAAACCACTATAAAGGTAATTCAACTAAGTTATTTTTAAAATAAATTGAATGCATTTATTTTTCTTACTCTTAAAAAAAAAAACATCACTCAAATCTAAGAATGAAACTTGAATTTTCTTAGATGATTAATATTTTTGAGTGCACAGTTTTCTGTGTGTAATTTTAATTTTAGTCGTCTTGTTGTTATTATAGTGTATAAACCAAAGAATAAGAAAAAAAATATTTCAATCCAAAAAATTATCCCAGTATCATAAACATTAAATTTTCAATCACCAATTGCCAAACAACCGAAAAATTATAAAATGTGCTGTAACTCGACAACCGTGCATTTTTGTACTAAGGCATATATGGCATAAATTATTCGAAATGACATTCTCTATCACCTCTTCCGATGTACCAAACACCCTGTATAATTAAAACAAAATAATACAAAAAAAGTAGTTTTAACAGGTAATTACCCCGGCAACTGCTAGGATATCAGCAGTTGTCACACCGCAATAATGCATTTTGTAGTCCGTGCAATCTCTGATCTCTAATTACAGCGAATGCAAAATGAGATTGTCGTCGTGCTTTGGCACCCGAACAGTCTCTTGCAATTAGGAAGCCTCTGCAACATTATAATTGACATTTACCGGAAATGGCTGATATCGGAGAATAGCTATTTCACCCTATGCGCTTTTAGGTCACCACGGGATTGCTATGGGGACAGGTCACAAATAAATTATTTAATCCTGATTCTCAAATTATTATATAATATTTTTAAATTTTTAAAAGATATATTTCCCCATCTTTGCAAAGGGAAAATATTGGTATCTTTCTCCATCAAACTCCATATTTTAAACGGAGTTGTTCCTATTATACAGGGTTTTTCACCCTATACGGAACGGAATATTGCGGCCAAAATACGTGACTTTCAAAAAGTTATGGGGTCTAATATAGTTACTTTTTAAAATTATTTTGATATTATACAGGAACCCTCTGTATATTATTGCATTTTTGGATTCTCCGAACAAAATAAGAGTTTTTAAATAATTTGAATTTTGACAAAATATAACCTAATTTTCATGTCTCAAATACTTAAGAAGTATTTCAGCCATGTACTCGAAATTTACAGTGAAGTGTAACAATAAATCATGTTTTATGTCCCAATTATAATAAACTTGCTATATTATACAGGATGTCCAAAAATTAAAACTAATCAAATAAGAAATCTAAGTGGCTATAACTTGATTAATTTAAATAGAACGTTATACTTTTTACCTCACCAGAAAATGTACCTTTTAAATACCTATCGAATAGTGTAAAGGTGTACTATAGCTAAATCTTCGCGTTTTCACGGAATACGCCAAATAATCTTTTTCTGCACCATTTTGTGTTTTTTGAATAGATGTTCTAATGTATCTGGTTGCCTATGGCACTTAGAAACGTCAGATAATTCACTTAATTTGTCAGTTTAGTCTGCAAAGCCCGTTGCTATAATAGCGATATTATTTTTTGTTAACTGTGAAATTTCATTTATTGAATTAAATTATTTGAATATTGTTGTGTTATTGCTTTGTCAAAATGAAGATTTATCTAAAGGAAGAGCGAATTGATGTGATTATTTTCCTTGGAGAATGTCATCAAAATTTTTTCTTGGTTTCTCGAGTCTATGCTCAAAGGTTTATTGAAATAAACTATCCTGAACCTGCCATTTTGGTGAGACTATTAAACCAGTTGTGGAAAATAAAAAAAACCTCTTATAAGAAAATTTGTCACTGAGGACGAAGAAAATGTTTTTACTGTACTTGGTTCTGTGGTCGAAAATCCCATTATTAGTCAGAATCATATATCCGAAAATACTAACATTAGCCAAGCAAGTGTTTCAAGGATTCTTAACGAATACAATTTCATCCTAATCAAATCCAGCTTTGTCAAGAGCTTCACGAAAATGATTTTGATCACCGAACTGAATTCTCCTTATGAGTGTTAGATAGAGTGGCAGAAAATGATTACTTTTTTGATAATGTGTTTTTTAGTGATGAATATATTTTTCATAATAATGGTTTCGTGAATAGTCACAACTTCCATTACTATTCTGATTCAAATTCGAGTGAATACAGAATTATAAGAAACCAAAATAGGTGGTTGGTTAATGTGTGGGTAGGAATACTGGGTCCATACTTAATTTGACCCTACTTTTTTGAAGGACCTTTAAATAATTTGATGTTTCGTGATTTTTTTTACACCAAGTTCTAATTTTATTAGAAGATGTCCCTTTAAATATTAGAACAACTATGTGGCTTCAACTGGATGAAGCTCCGCCTCATTATCATCGCTAGCTTCGGCAATTTTTAGATGTCAACTTTGGAAACAGGTGGATTGGGAGAGATAAGTTTTAAAATTGACCTCCGAGATCTCCGGACTTAATTCCACCAGATTTCTCTTTATGGGGATACATAAAAGAAATCGTCTATAATGCGCCCGCGACAACACCACAAGATATGAAAATACGCATAAACTGTAACCCCGCAAATATTATCCAGGGTTAGCAGTGGTTTCGAAAAAAGAATAAGTGTTTGGAAATAGATGGTCGACATTTCGAACATCAACTATAAATATTTTGCTTCTGTCGATATGTTATTGCCATTATTGCTGTTATATCCTGTTGGATGACTATAAATCGCGTTTCTGAACATTTCTAGACATATTCCTGATTATTATTCTTATAGTTGTAAATTACTTGTTTCTAAATGCCATAAGCAACTAGATACATTAGAACATTTATTCAAAAAACCCAAAATGGTGCAGAAAACGATTATTTGGGGTATTCTGTGAAAACGCGTAGACTTAGCTATAGAACACCCTTATACTGAAACATAACTGAAATATTTCTTAAGCATTCGAAACATAAAAATTAGGTTAGATTTTGTCAAAGACTTAAGTCCGGTCGTGTATAGTACCGGTTAATTAATATTGGCTCCGCTCTCTTTGTAACCAATGTTGGTGGCGTCAGTCTAGGCTCAGGAGTCAGTAAAATGGTCCCGTTTGAGAAGAGTTTTCTACATAGAAGGAATATTAAGTGTCCGGTCTAGATGCCTTGAAAATAAATTTTTCTAGATGGCCAGTTTTGTTTTTCTTATACTATTGTTTTAATTGTTTTTTAAAAGTTCAAAACTTGCTTGACGTATTGTTAACCTTGCTAATTTAAATTCTCTATTGTCACTCTAAACCGGTTTTAAAGTTAAACCATGTTAGTGAATTAAGAGGTTAAGATTTAGGTATTGTAAACCCTATCAAAATAGATACTTTCAGAGCTTTTGGGACACTCTGGTTATTATGAAAATATTCTTAAGAAGTAACTATATTAGACTCCATATATCCTAAAAGTAAAACTTTTTGAAAGTCACGTGTTTTGGCAGCAATATTCCGTGCCGTATAGGGTGAATAGCTCTGTATATTTCCCTATTTTCGTCATGCGGAACACATCGGTAAATAAAAATCCAAAATTTTATTAAATTTTTTATTTTTCCACTCCACTACATTTTTACCGGTTTTCCTTAGACGGGCCTTGGAATTAAATCTCTGCCTTAGAAACTAACCAAGTTCATATAAGACTGTAGCTACTTATCTAGCATTTTCAGATAAATGAGGGAAACAATCTCCTGTAATTGTGATGAATGCTCCTAAAATTGTCAAAAGAAGCATATTATGAGCTCTTAGGAAATAATTTTCTAGAAATCTGTTAAGGTCGGCAATATAATTGTCTAGGAATTGGATTTCTATTAAATTAGCTAAAATTTAGTAAAAGGTACATGGTATAAAGTCATATTGTTCTATATTAATTACTTCCTTCTACTCGCTACTTCGTCCGCGTAAAACTTGGGAAATTGCTATTAAGAAAATCGGCTCAGCCGTTTCGAAGATTAACCTATGCAGACAGGCAGAAAAACAGGCAGAAAATAGCTAATTATGTTACTCGTGACAACCTTTTCTTCATGTATGTAAAGTTTCATCAGAATAGGTTCAGTCATTTCGAAGATTGGCCCGACAGAGAGATAGACAGAAGAAAAGCAGCCTATGTTAAGTCTGATAATCTCTTCCTTATTTCTGAAAAGTTTAATCGAAATCGGTTCAGGCGTTTCAAAGATAAGCCCATGCAGACAGGCATTCAGAGAAAAGAAGCCTATAGCACTATTTAGCCTCCTCATTGAAACTGGTTCAGACGTTTCGAAGATTAACAGGAAGAGAAACTTTAAATATATATATATATATATATATATATATATATATATATATATATATATATATATATATATATATATATATATATGTTTATGCGGCTTTCACGGATTCCTCCGTGTAAGATGCAATAGCAGAGGATATATATCCACATTATGCCGTGTTGAAATCACATTCAGCAAACATACAACTATATGCAGCTTCGTGCGTGAATGAAGTAAAACGCGAACTTTCCGTGTTAGATGTTGCACAGTTTGGACAAATTGCTAAGGAAAACAATTTATCCTATTCCAACATCATCGAGCTGATAGCCTACCTGTACCACCATACCGAGAAAGAAAGTCAAAACTACCGACATGCACCTGGTTGTGCAAAGGACAGATCAGAAGGAAGCATGCAAATATTGAACGCGGCTTCGCCGACCTTCCGCTGGATCTAATAATAAACATATATACGCCATCCAGTGGGAGGTCGGCGAAGCAGCGTTCAGTATTTGCATGCTTCCTTCTGATCTGTCCCTTGCACAGTCAGGTGTATGTCGATACCCTGATGAGTCTAGTAGAGACGAAACATGTACCTCTGCCGTATCACTGTGGCGGGGAGGGTAAGTTTTGACTTTCTTTCTCGGTATGGTGGTACAGGTAGGCTATCATCTCGATGGTGGTGGAATAGGATAAATTGTTTTCCTTAGCAATTTGTCCATCCTGTGCAACCTCTAACATGGAAAGGATATGGTTGGAGCGAAGTTTTCATTTACTGTTCGTATTAAATTTGTTTGTGTTAAATTATATACCTGTTGGAAGCACTTTCCAAAGTTTAATGGAACATTCCTCGTATAAGAGGCACAAATTATCCATCAGCCAGTGGTTATTTTTCAAGCTGAATCGATTTTGTGTAATGTTTCAAATTAACATTGTTGCCTAATTGTATATAAAGTATATAAAGTGATTCAGAGTAAAATTTTGATTTTACACGTTCTCGCTGCGAATATTACATCAAACCGTATCACTAAAAGCGGTTTAAAGACTACCTCAAACTTTTCGCGAGGAAAATACCATTATAAATCCTGGATTATTAAGCAAACTTTCGAAATGCAACGTATAGCCAAAATCTCATTTGGTATTTTCAAGTGTGGTTTGTCTCGTTGCTCTGATCAGTTAAGCTAAGCGAGTAATGAGACGAACCACGCGAAATAATCAAACCATTCGTTCCACCATCCGCGATATATATATATATATATATATATATATATATATATATATATATATATATATATATATATATATATATATATATATATATATATAATATACACTCTTGATTCTTGAACCATATATTAAATCATTTTTTCTTTATTTTGTCTTTTCTTGGGTTTAGGTTCTTTATTTAACAAAAAATACAAAAAAATTGACGTTTCGCCCTTTATTTAGATTCTAGTTCTCCACGTGGACATTATGCATTCTAAAAAGGAAATAAAATAAATGCCAACTCTATACATTCTCAATATAATTGTAAGGCACTGAGTCGAAGGTCTTCTTATAATCCACGTAAGCAGCAAAGAGATTTCTTCAGATGGTATAGACTTGGCTAAATATGTCAATAATCAATTGCTTCTTACATTCTATTGCTGTCCTGGTGCATCATGTCTGTTGAGTTGCGATGATGTTATTTTGTTTACAATGAGCATAGGTGCGTTATGTCAAGCAAGAGGTGATCACCTTGTATAGTGTGGGAAGGTAGGTGACTGATTTATACTTAGCTGGGTCATGTGAGCTATGTTGGTCCTTTAGAGATACGTAATGTACTTTTTCTCAGAAACAATGGCATTTTTTCTGAGTAAGGAAAACATCATTAATAAGATTAGCCAGTTGATGGTACATACATTAGAGCTTTTTGAGCCAGTAGTTCTGGATCCGGTCGAGACAAGGAGCTTTCCAGTTATAAAATTCCTTGATAATTCCTGAGACTTCCTAGGTGGTAAATGGTTCAAACTGTATCTGGCTCTAGTCTTGGCAGATTTGTTGTTCTTCATTAATCCAGTCGTTATTAGATTTACAAGCCAAACGGCTTCGCACTCCCTCCAGGGATTATTCACTCATACTAAGTATAAAAAGTCAAAAGTATGAAGCTCTGTGGGGACGTTTTCCGTGTTATCGGGTCCTAGGTGGCGTGGTCTTCTGCACTGCCTACAATCTTTCGAACGGTTCGCGCGGTTGCAAGGAGAACTGCTTTCTGAATCGGTTTATACAGATTCTGACTAAGGCCCAGTCCCTTGATATTCTGCAGGAGGTTCTTTGGTATCACTCCAGTTGTTGATAGTATTATATAAATTGTGTGGGCGCTGTTCATTGTCCACTGTTTGCGGATTCGCACCTCCAGATCTCTGTATTTGACGAACTTTTCATTGTCTTTTGGTCTTAAGTTGTTGTATATCAATGTCAATCAGTGTAGTTCGCCTAGAAATTTTATTTGTAATATAATGTCTGACTTATTATGACAAACTGTTTGATCCATTAGAGCCGTTCGGTCCCAATATAACTTGTATTCGTTGTTTTCAAAAATAGGCACCGGTTTTAATTTGTAGTAAGGCATTTTTCATACCTGCAATAGTTTTAGCTTATCTACTAACTCTTGGTGGAGTAGCTTAGCGGTTGAGTCGTGTCTTTCCTTATATTTGGTTGCGGCAAAAGTTTGACATGTTCCAGTTATATGCTGGATGTCTCATATGCCATATCTACATTGGTCATTTCCTATTGAGGGATTTCTGATAGTTTCTCGTCAGAATAATCTGGTCTTGGATAGTTAACAAGAAGCCCTCCGTTTCGGGAAACATCTGTTCTGAAATCAACCAGTAGTTCGACGCTGAGTTGCCGACATTGTCCTGGATGACCTAATTTGGATGCCGTCTATGAAGTGGCTTCTGTCGCCAGACTTGTAATTTCTCTTAGTCTGTTCGGTGGTGAGAAGCAATATCCCTTTCCCTCATCTATAGCGGCGTTGAATCGTCTGCCTTGTATATTGCTCGATATAGTGTGGAAGAGTCGCTAACCTTTGGAAATCAGAACGTAAGTTTATTAACTGTTGATCGAGCTGCCTACCAAGGTCGACCAATCCTCTTCCTCCTTGGTGTCTTGGAAGCATTGTATGTTCGATAGCACTCCAAGGACAGTGTTTGTGTGGTTTTGTTAAGAGAGTCCTTATTTTCCTTTGCAGGTTTTCAATGTCCGTCCTACCCATATTACAATTCCAAAAGAGTAGCTAAGCGCAGAGCAAGCTTACGTGTTGAGCGCCTTAAACATATTTCTACAATTTTGACTAGTTCGTAACACCCGTCTCAGCCTGTTGACAAATTCGGTTGTCAATTCAGCATTCATAGTGCGATAGCCAATTCGTTAAGCCTCTTTCATACCTAGGTATTTGTATGTTTGTTTTACTTCCATTGCAGCTATAGTTTCGCCGTTCTGCATCTCAAATGTTCCCGGTTATATATTTCCTTTAACGATGTTTAAAATACGGTAGTTGTCAAGTTCAAAGTACATTCCGATATTCCCCGAGAACTCCTCTACAATTTTGAGCATTTTCTTCAGCTGGTTTTTGGTAGCAGCTATCAGTTTAAGATCATCCATGTTTACAAGATTATTCAACCTTACTATCTCTTCGTTGTTATTTCTATTGCTAAAGCCGTATCTGGTGGAGTTCAAACGACGTGACAGTGGGTTTATTTCAAGGTAGAAATACAATGAACTCAATGAATCGCCTTGAAATATTTCCTTTCATATTGCAGTTGTATTAGTTTCGATGGTATCGCTGGATGGAACTTGCAATTGGATCCTAGTTCTCCAGTTTGACATGATGAGTTCTAAAGGTACAGGCTTGGTTACTCATGACAGAATCCTCTCTATTGAGTTGGGATGATGTTATTTTGTTCACAATGTGCATAGATGTGTTGGGTCAAGCAGGAGGTGATTACCTTATATAGGGTAGGAAGGCAGGTGATTGGCCTATACTTAACTGGGTCATGTGTATTATGTTGGTAAGAGATACGCAATACCTTCTGTCAGAAACAATGACATTTTTGCTGGGTTTAGAAAAACATCATTAATAAGATAAGCCAGTTGATGGTATATACACCAGAACTTTTTGAGTCAGTAGTTATTGACCCTGTCGTGACCTGGAGATTTCCAGCTATCCTTTATGATACCTGACATTTTCTCGATGGTAAATGGCTTAAACTTCATCTGGTTGTAGTCTTGACAGATTTGGTGTCCTTCATTGATCAAGCCTTTATGATTTACAAGCCAAACGGCTTCGCACCCCCTCCAGGGAATATTGACTCATACCAAGTACACAAAGATACCAAAAGTATGAAATTCTATGTAAACTCTTTCCATGTTATCGGGTCCTAGGTGACAGGGTCTGCTGCATTTCCTACGAACTTTCGAACAGTTCGCTCGGTTGCAAGGAAAATTGCTTTCTGCATCGGTTTTATATAGATATTGATTAAGGTCTTGTCCCTTAATGTTCTGCAAGAGGTTCTTTTGGATTACTCCAGTTGTTGAAAATATTATGTGAATCGTTTGGACACTCTTCATTGCCCATTGTCTTCGGATATGCACCTCCAGCTCTCAGTATTTGACTATCTTCTCGTTCTATTTTGGCCTTAGGTTGTTGTTGTTAGACACAGCAATATCGATTAGTGTAGTTCAGCTAGAAATTTTATCGGTTTGTCTAATGTCCGGTCTATTATGACCAACTGTCTGATCCGTCGGAACCATCCCAATATAACTTGAACTGGTTGTTCTCAAGAATAGGCTTCGGATTTTATTGGTAATAAGGTACTTTTTCTACCTGTACTAGTCTTAGCTTATCTGCTAATTGTTCGTGAAGTATCTTAGCGGTCTTTCCTTATACTCGGTTGCGGCAAACACTTGGCATCCTCCAGTTATGTGCTGGATTGTCTCTGATGTCTGACAGCCATATCTGCATTAGTCATTTTCTGTTGTGAGATCTCTAATGATGAAGTTCCGATAGCTCTTCGTCGGAATAACCTGGTCTTGGATAGCTATCAAGAATCCTTCCATTTCCGGAAATATCTTTCTCGAAATCAACCAGTAGTTCGACGCTGAGTTGTCGACATTGTCCTGATTGACCTCATTTGGATGTTGTCTATGAAGTAGCTTCTGTAGCCAGGTTTGTAACTTCTCTTGGTCCGCTTGGTGGTGAAAATCAATATCCCGTTCCCTCAGCTGTAACAGCAATGAATCGTCTGCCTCGCATATTGCTCGATGTAGTGGAGAAGAGTCCGCTAACCTGTGGAAATATGAAGGTAAATTTATTGTTTGTTGGTTGAGCTGCTTACCAATATCCACCAATCCTCTTCCTCCTTGATATCTCGTCCTAATTATTAATATTATTATTATTATTTTAAACATAATTTGTTAGTAGTAGCTCTAAGATAAAAGTATATCACTCTCACTATTGGAAAGTGCTGTTCGAAAACACAGGTAAAAAATTAAATTTTTCTAATGTTCAAGACTTTCCTTTCCTATAAAAATTGATCGAACGAAACGAAAATATTTCTTGTCAGCTCCGACTAACTTTTAATTAAGTATTTCCGAGTGTCAGTTGAAAAGAAGCCTCTTTTGTCCCTGTACACCTTCAAAAGAGTTTCCGTAAAAGCTCTCTAGATACTAAAAGCTACTTCAAATTAATGGTGTTTGAACGGTTTACCTTGCACAAGAAAAGAAACCTTCATTACTTTTTAGAAAAACTAGTTAGTTTAGGTGTACTTAATCAATCTTTGAGAGTTAAGTTTCGATATTTATTTTTAAAACTAATAAAGTCTTACTTTTTAAGTAGTAAGTTAATTTTTAATTTTATTTCTGGAATCTGTACGTACCGAAGAGATTATGAACCAGCTTGTAAAATTGTTATAATGCGGTCGAATTCATATTTTAATTTTTGTATATATGTATATACAGGGTAATCCAACAGTGTGTTTGATTAAAACAGCTTGATAATTATAAAAAGTCTAAAAATATTTATCACACATGTTGTAGACATAGTTTTGAGTTACAAACTAAAATTATTTCTATATATACCCGATTAAGCAGCGATTTGCCATAAGCTTAACTTACTTTTTTTTAATATAGGTATCTTTTATATATACATGTATAGAGTTTAAGGGCTTATACATATGTTCTCTCATTTCAAACCAATCGGCTGTATCTATATACTGTTAAAAATCACGATGTCTGGTTGATAAAGAGAAATGCCACAAATAATCCTACAGACACGTTCCGCCCGAAAATAAGTAAAAATATCAGTTCTAACTATATATAAGTACGTCGACACAGGGTGTCTGGGAAAGATGCCAGCGGACCCACTGATGAGTCCAACCGCTGGTATCGTGGACGAAACACCGCTGTCAAATTTTAGGTCAATTTCTCAGATTATATATCGTGGTTACCAATACAACTATGAATACAACATGGCATCCCTGGACATGGGACCTTTGCGGGGTTTTCAGAAAAAATAGCTCTGAATTGTTCGGGGGAGGGATCGAAAAACGTTTAGAGATTAATCTTACAATATTCATAACAAATTAACAGTTTTCATACAGGAAAAATCTAACTTTGGATTCTTTAGGGGCGGGACCCAAAAAGGTTCAAAGAGACAGATATTTCATACATTATACCATGACTCAGGATTCTCAGAGGAGGGACCCAACAGATTCCTGGCATGGAATTTACCCCCGCATTGAGTCTGTATATATAGCGACTGGATCCGCATAATTAGGCCGAAATTTGCAGCGCGTCGTTGAGTTCTTGGGCACCCAGCTTTCCATCTTCATTCGTGATTAAGACACAGATCACGGAATAATATGGAAAGTGGTTGCTTGAAGGGGGGCGTGTCATAGTACTACGGATACAATTAAAAATCACGATGTCTGGTCGATAAAGAGAAATGCCATAAATAATCAATATCCTACCGACACGTTCCGCCCGAAAATAAGTACAAATATCAGTTCTAACTATATATAAGTACGTCAACACAGGGTGTCTGGGAAAGATGCCAGCGGACCCACTGATGAGTCCAACCGCTGGTATCGTGGACGAAACACCGCTGTCAAATTTTAGGTCAATTTCTCTGACGACACATCGAAACATGTATGGAGAAAGATAATCATTCCTCTATCTGCTTGAAAGAAGAATACATATGTATAGGCAACCATTTAAACACGGCCGACAAATAGACTCATAAATGACCCCGCACCAACCAGATGGAAATTGGATCCCGGTCAAATTCCGTGAAAATTCAGTATGTTGTAGGTCTAGATGTCCTGATCCTATTGACACAAAGTTTAAAAGTTAATAGTTTTCGAGATACAGAGGGATCAGTTGCGCCAGATCGACCATTTACATAGGCAAGGCGTAAGGATCAATTTTCTCTATCTCTCTCTTTTTCTCTCCCTCTTCCCTTCTTGTGAACTTGTTTGGACAACGTAAGCGAATGTAAAGGTACAATACATATTCTATATATATATATATATATATATATATATATATATATATATATATATATATATATATATATATATGTGGGTGTGTGTGTGTGTGTGTGTTGGTTCGGTCGTTATTAACCGAAATTACAATTTTAAGGTATTGGAATCTGCAAGAAATGCGGAATTTTTTAAACGAAAATAGAAGTTAAATTCCTGCAACAAAGATATCTGCAATAACCCTAACTTAAAACTGGTCATAGTAAATGCTTTAACGGCATTTTCAACGGCCCATTGCTACAATATTGCACAATTAAAGTGTAATTGTAGTATTTTATTGATTAGATTAAATTTAACCACTCCAATAAAACGTGCCGTTTGGAATCTAATACAGCAATTTAGAGAATATTGCTATTTTAATTGAAACATCGTGGCTATATAGGTAGCAGTAATAAATTTACCGCAATCTTCAGTTAATCGTTGAATTAGGTTGGTAAATGTACTGGAAATATCAAATGAGTAGAGGAAAATAAAGTACGTATTTATTAACTTTGATGTTGAGGGTGTAAAAGCATTAGTTTTGGGAAAAAACCGCTCAGATTCTTGTAAAAACTCATTACTAATTATTTTTTGAAATTACAATCTATAATGTTAAAGAATAAAGTTTACGAAACTTCAGGCAGGTTTCAGCAATCCACCAAAACGGTAATATTCTTCACTGTAATTACAACATTATTTTTCTACAAGAGCTACAAGAACTTCTATGTTTTATTATCGTAAACTTTCTTAAAAAAAATTGATAACTTTCTGTAAATAATTTCTTCGTAAAATTCTCAACTATATTTGTAACGTCAGTGTAGGAGCCAAGGGGGTTCCAGTCACCCCTTTAATATATACGGACATACCCAAGTTTTTTTAATGTATTTTGAAGCCCTAAACAATAATTTTTCGAGTAGAAGTCCGCCAGTGATCATAAGATTATTATTAACAAATAATTGTTTCAACTTTTAAAAATACAATGTTCGCAAATCTAACTATTGAGTGGTTTTCTTTTAACGACTCTAAGTAAAAAAGATCCTTCCAAACTTTTAAGAATGACGCTTAATTTCTGATATAATTAATGTGAACCAAATAAAAAATGCGTTTTTTGCGATTATTGATCACCTATAACTTTTGACTCAATCAACTTTTTTTAATATTTTTGACAGCGATCGAAGTTCGAATTTTCTTCTAAAAGTTATAATTAAATTTCTTACGAACAAATTACGTTCTAATTGTTTTATTCCTATAAACAAATAGCTTTTGGCCGCATATGTGTAGACGCTCTCTTGTATGGCGGGCAGAGGGAAGCTTATTCACAGGCGTCCCACGCGGTCGAGCGAGCTTAGTTCATTAGTATAACCAAAATATAACCGAAACAAGCTCTACATACGAATTTTCCGCATTTTACTAGATTGTCCCGAAAAAGCTTATTTTATTCGATAACTTGCTTGTCGTAAAATAAAAAAGTTTTTTCTGTAAGTAGTTCTACTAACGATGATAGTTCAACCGTTTGCGTGTTCTATGGATTGATCGATTGTGAATCATTTTAAGTTTATATGTACTTCGATGTTAATTGGGTTTCCTGATAAATAACGATGTAAGAGGCATTGCATAAAGTAAAATCCATATGTATTCGGAATTTTTATTTATTTTGGCATATTTTTTTCAGGTACGAACAAAATTTGCAGCAGGGTTTGCCCTAGAAAAATCAGAATATTAATTTTTTTCCGGGATTAAAAATTCATCTTATAGAATATGGCCAAATAAAATAGTCTGCTAAAAAGCGAGCGTAAATGATAGAAATATTTGAAACAAAACAATGACATGAAACTAATTTAGTGACAATTTCGCAATTTCATTAAATTTTTCCTTATGTTTAAATATTTTACAAGGAAATTTATGAGTGATATTAGTTCCATTTTATACAAAAATAATAAAATGCAATATATACTTGCTGAGCGACAATATTTTATCATTGTTTCTATGCCATTGTATCACAAAATTCCATATATTTCATTATTTGTCAGAAAAATCAATTAACATCGAGCATACAAACTTGAAACAATCTACATTCGATCATTGTATAGAATGCGACAACAGTTGAACTATCATCGTTAGTAGAACTAGTTATAGAAATAACATTTTTCTATTTTATACTTTTGGTGATTTTACTCCTGAAAAGGAGATTAGATATATCGCGATCTTGTAATACTAGTGGTTTTTGGTGTTGTATGTATTGTGGTATTGTTGGATTTTGAGCTAACCGCAGTGAAAACTAGAGTTTATTAACTCGCTTTTGGGAATCATTGACGCCCTTTCGTTGGCTATCCTACCAAGCAGCACATTGCCTGCGGAATTATGAAAAACTCTTCATCTAAGAGGGTTTAGGTCTTTAGTTTATTAATGGTTTTTGTTCTTGGTCTTGTACTTGCTTCTTGTTCCATGTTTTTGGTCTTGGGGTACAGTGTCCTCTGAACAACACAGTGACCTACCAGTAAATAGATCAAAGGGTATCACGATGCTCGGACCTCAGTTTTTTTTATTTACTTATAATGTTGTCAACTAAATTGTAAATATTTTACCAAGTTTAAAAATAAATGGATACTACACTTTATTTTATTTTTCATCTTCTAAATCGTTTAATACCCAAGTTCATTCATCCAGTTGATCATGCGCAAGTAATTATTGTCGCTGAGTTACATCCTATGGAATTGCGTCTCACTGTGCACGATGAGAATGATAACTCCTGTCCTAGGGTTTAGTTAATTTTTGTATAAAAAAGTATTATTTGCATACTGACACAGGTGAAGGGGTTGACAGGGTACAGTTACTTATTCATTTATTCATTATGTAACATTGTACACTTGTTATATATTTTGATAGTAATGTACTAAATTTCAAATCGAAAATTTATTTTTCTGTACAATTTTATTTTGAATTAGTTTTTGTTTATTTACTTGGACCTTTAATTTTAAAATGCTAGGTTATGTGTGGCTCTATGGGCTTCAGAACATCAGATGACCTTCTAGTTTAGGGTAGCAATTGAGTAATCTAGCGACGCCTTGGGAGATTGGTAAATACCTATCTCTTAATTTCTTCATTATTTCTTAAGATTCTTCACGAGTTGATTTATTTTTTTATTGGTGAGAAATTTAAGAGAAAAATAAGCTAGGTGTGCCTCCATGGGATTCAGAACATCAGATGACCTTCTGGTTTAGGTAAGCAGTTGAGTAAACCAGCGGCACCTTTGAAAAAGCTTCATTTAGTCAAAAGTTATTAGCATTCAAAAATTGAAAAAAATCACATTTTTTATTTGTTTACCATCAATTATCTAGGAAACTAAGCGTCGTACGTAAAAGTTAGTAAGTACTTCTCTTATGAAAAATCATCCAAAGAATATGACTCAATAGTTAGTTTTGAGAAAATTTTTAATAGTTTAAACGATTATTTGTTTACAAGAGTCTTCCCCACTCGAACGAACTACCACCCTAAAAATTATTGTTCAGGGACTCAAAATACATTAAAAAAATTGGGTGGGTCCATATAAATTAAGGAGGCCACTGCAGACCCCTGGCCCCTACACTAATATTGAATTAAACACGCAGCACAAGAACATTTATACTATTGTTATCTGGCAATGAAAAAATGCAACTATTTCAGATGCAGTAAAGCAATGAAAACCCTTACCCGAAGAAGAGCTAGAGCCTTCTCTATAAGAAAAAAACAAGCATTTCACCATCGATGTAACCAAGAATTAACAACGTATGATTTTGTAGCTTTAATAAGTTATCTCATGAAGAAATAAATTTAATAATAATAATAATAATAATAATAAAACGTCCTTATTAACAATGCATACATATTACAAAGTAATACAATGCACACATGGGATGCAGCTGGCGAAGTCTAACCAATGGCCATTCTTCCATTTAACCAACCACACCTCCCAATGCGCCAACAAGAAGTAATCAACATTACAAATACTTATTATTAAGCTCCAAGTAGAAAACATTTGTATTATGATTTGTCTTTTGATATTATAGTGCCTAAACTGTGGTGAAATCGTATTATATTGCTTAACAAAACTATCAGAAAAACATTTCCGAAACAAAGAAATTCTATGTCTTGGTATCGTAAACAGACTTTGATTTCTTAAATTAATATTATGTACATCAGTCCTAAGTTCCAATTTTTTATACAAGTACATAGGTTGTTTAGTATCTAATAATTTTCGAAAAAATATCAGAGAATACAGTCCGTACATATTTTCACATCTTAACCAGCCAATTTGCCTGATATTATTTGATACAGAATCAAACTTTCTTAGGTTCAAAATAAACCTACAGCATGTATTTTGGACATACTGTATTCTCTTCTTTGTAACTACATCCAAAAAGAGATAGTAAACAATATAACAGTAGTTATAGATAGGCATACCAAGAGTTTCACATAATTTTTTCTTCATTTTAAAGTTCAATATATATATATATATATATATATATATATATATATATATATATATATATATATATATATATATATATATATATATACAAATATAAAACCTTCATTTTAACATAACTCCTTTGTAACAGGTTTTGGACATGTTTATGAAATCTTAAATTAACATCGAAATGTAATCCCAGGTTTCTGGCACAATTTGAAAAAAGTAAAACATCATCTCCAATATATACTTTGAGGCGATCTGTGAGCATGTTGCGCTGTTTTTCGGAACAAAATAAGAGAATCTCAGTCTTGTTGGGATTAATTTCTAAATTATGCTCCTTAGAATACTATAGAATGGCTGCTAAATCATGATTTAACATGAGTGCAGCTCTTTCTGGATCAAAGGGATCAAAATGATGTAATATCTGAGTATCATTAGCATATGCTTGCAAATGTGAATTTAAAACTACGGAAAAAATATCAGACGTATATATTACAAACAACAAAGGACCAAGAATGGATCCCTGGGGTACCCCAGACACTACAGCTTCAGGCTGTGAAACCACATCCCTGATTCTTACAATCTGCGATCTATCAGATAGGTAGGATTCAAAAAATAGTGTTGAAATATCATCAAACCTATAAAATGACAGTTTAATACAAATTAATTCATGGTCAATTACATCAAACGCCTTGGAATAATCAAGCAGCACCAAAATGGCAGTTAATTTTTTATCAAGTACTCCTAAAATATTATCAGTTATATTCAGAAGTGCTGAAACTATACTACGACCCCCTGTAAAACCAGACTGATGAAATGGAATCAAATAATTACTCCTGAGATAGTCCGAGACTTGTACATGGACAACTCTTTCCAACACTTTAGACAAGATCGGAAGCAAGCTTACGGGCCTCAAGTCACTCTCATTTATAGGGTTTTTTGTTTTTGGGACCGGAAAAACTACTAATCTCTTCTAATATTGTGGAAAATGTCCCCTTTCCAGACAGCAATTTATTATATGGGTGATATGATTAATAATCGTGGGCAAACATAACCTAATCATGAAAGGCGTTAAATCATCACTTCCAGCTGCGTTGGACTTAATACTATTAATAAATATACTTATATCATTTGGACTTACTAACCTAAAAGCGAACTTAATATTACTATTATACTTATTATTCTTATAATACAATATTTTATTATCACAGTTGCTCGTTTTCTGAAAAACACTGCAAAAATATTTATTAAGTGAATCTGCATCAACAGAACATAGGAGAATATTCACTCTTTTGTTAGAATATACATTTAAATCTTGAAGTGTTTTCCACAGTTTTCGTGTATTTTTTTCATTTTCAACATAAGCCAGACATGCAGCATTTTCACGTTGTATAGACATTTTTGTAAAATTTCTAAGACTTTTATAATGTTCTCGATTTTCTCAACCTAGCCTTAACTCTATCGTTTTCTCTCTCTTTCATTAACCGCTTTATAGTTAGTGTTAACCATGGAACATGGGGCTTGCTAACTCTTATAGTCCTAACGAGAGCATGCGAACAGCGAACAAACCCTTCAAATGCCCTGTCATAAAATCAATCTTATCTTCTATATTATAAAGATAAAACAAATCATCCCAACGAACACAATTTAAATCCATCAGAACTATTGGTAAATTATTTGAAGATATGGGATTGCTAACACTAGCAATAAAAGTGAACGCTCGTTCTAGTTCCTTAAAGAAAATAATATTTTCGGAGGAAATAATATAAAACAAATATGGGATTCAGTAGTGGATCTCACAAAACGATCAGCCTGCAATTGCAAAGAAATAGATTAGGAATCAAAAAATATGAATAATTAGTGCTTCTATTCAAATTATATAGTGAAAATGCAAATGATGATAAATTATAAGTTTGTGATTTCGAGTTTTAAATATTTTAGAAACTAAATTTTTTGATCTAAAATTTATGACAGTTAGGTAGTTTAAAGTAAGGTTTATCTTCTTTTGTGTTTTTTATACGGTGCATTGTAGTCATTTGTTAATTTTTTTTTCGCAAGTTGTTTATAATATTTTTAAAAATATTTTTCTCTCATGATTTTTATTGAAAAATTGAATTAAGTTCTGAACTTAATCATAATTTAAATCATTTGATTAAAATCAACCCAACCTTGTCATAAATAGCATCAGGTATTTTAAAAAGTACTATAATATAGTCGAATTTTTGCTCTATGACCTCTAATATGCTGTGTTTACAACGTCTTGACACTAAAACTATTTACCTTTTCAAAAGTAATTTACAAAAAGCTCTCTGAGAAAGAAAGTTTACGTATAAAGCGTTGAGTGGAGCCGTGATAGATGGGCTTTACGGGCTGACACCCGCCAGCGGTACAAAGTCCACGTGCTTAACGTGACACGTTTACGATTTGTGTTCGAGAAAACCACTGAGTCCAATCGAAATACACCCTTGAGAACACGATGTTTGATGTTATTACAGTTGTTTTCTTTCCCGGGAATTATACCCTTTCATCCGGCTGGTCATCGATTTTTCGTCTTTCCTGGTTTCTCTCTGCAAAAACTGAGGGAAACTTGTTGACCGTCGGAAAGAATAAATTCAATTTAAGCCAGCTAAAGAAACTGTTTTATTTGTTAATTAATTATTTGGGCAAGTTCTGTTTTGTTAGGAAAGATTAGTTTTCAGATGAAATAAAAAAATATAAGATACTAGGATAAAAATAAACAAGTTTGACAAAAGGAATTTGCTTCACAAATATGTATTTTATTTCAAATTCCTGACAATATTGTATTAAAATTAGATTCTGTATAAATAAAATATAACCAAATTGAAATACTACTTAAGAAATTCGGTTTAAATATTTTGCCTTCCGCTATTAAAATATAAATTCATTTATAACCCATTATTCTACAGTTTACAGTCAGTTACATAAACTATTTATTATTTAATAACTGGTTAAATAGATCAAAATTATGAAAATAATTATTTTTATCACAACTATCTTAAAATCCTATATAAAAATATACTCCCCAATTGACTAACGAGGTCTACATCTACAGTGTGACCAGTAAAGTCCGCATCATACAGGATTTTTTTTTATTAACAGCTTTATTGGAAATTTGACTGTCATAACAATTTCTGCTTCGATCGAGATGAAAATTAACCAAAATAAGATTTTTATAAAAAAAAATTGAACCAACTTCTAAACCTGCGCTAAAAAATGAAAAGTAACTATAAATTTCAAAACTATAGATTCGGCTTTTACTTGGTGGAAATTCATTATAACTATAGGTTGTAATTACAGTAAAACAATTTTACACTTTCCACAAATTTTTAATTTTAATTTTAATCACTCGATATGTTTCGCAAACACTGTTGCTTCTTCAAAGGAGTATTACAAAATGAACATTAAAAGATAAAAACAAAGTGGTCTTGATACAGGTAAAATAAGGTTTACAATTCAGAATAAGAGGAAATTCCATAATTATATTTCCAAGAAAAGTTAAGGATAACTAAACAGGTTCAATAAGGGTGATGGGTCTAAATCTATTTGGTCATTAAGCAAATTATTGGAATTTTTGAGTTTAGTTAATAGAAGAAAACCACACCTTCAATAATAATTATGACATATTACACATTGAAAACAAAGGTTTAAAACTAAATTTGCTCGAATCTCTGGAAATAAATAAACTCAAAAATTCCAATAATTTGCTTAATGACCAAATAGATTTAGACCCATCACCCTTATTGAACCTGTTTAGTTATCCTTAACTTTTCTTGGAAATATAATTATGGAATTTCCTCTTATTCTGAATTGTAAACCTTATTTTACCTGTATCAAGACCACTTTGTTTTTATCTTTTAATGTTCATTTTGTAATACTCCTTTGAAGAAGCAACAGTGTTTGCGAAACATGTCGAGTGATTAAAATTAAAATTAAAAATTTGTGGAAAGTGTAAAATTGTTTTACTGTAATTACAACCTATAGTTATAAATTTCAATATGAAATTGAAATTTTTGAAGTCGGTGTCAAGCTAATACCTGACAAAATGGGATTCGCATAAACAGATTAAAAATACTTTGTTTGTAATTGCTTTCTTATCATAATTTGTATATATTAGTAGTTATTTGTTTCATTTAGAAATAACTTGGCGCCGAAATTTATAGTTACTTTTCACTTTTTAGCGCAGTTTTAGAAATCGGTTCAATTTTTTTTTATAAAAACCTTATTTTTCGATTTTTAGTTTTGAGTTCATTATGATATCCATAGATTATTTGAACTAAGTACTAATCGAATTTAGTGTACCTCGCAATGACTCCAAAGTGGCAAAAAAGTACCCATTTATCCAAAGTTGTAATCACCCTAAAATGAACCACTAAAAATTCTTTGATACTGAGAGTCCTACAAAAACCGGTGAAATTGTATCAAACAAATATTTAGTCTGTCATAGTAAATCCACTATCTTAAATTTTAAATTAATTTTAGATTGGTAATATAGGCCCCAAGACCTTCCAATATCGATATTTAAAGAACTTGAGACGTAATTTTCTTAGCTCGATTTATTTTATACTGCATATTGAGTTTGTATAGGCTCCAAGAACCCCGCAATATCGGAAAACTTAAAATTTTCACTCCCTTACTCTCTTGCCAACCTAATATTGTAAAAAATTAACTTCATATTCGTAATACACGACCCCGAAAACACCCTAATACCAAATCTGATAAAATAAGAATAAGGTAAAATTTTCAACTCACTATTTTGGATCCGTCATATTGAATTTCAAAAAAATAATTTTGACGTCTTAATGTAATCTAAATCTAAACCCTTCAAAGCCCTCTAGTACTAATTTTAGATGAAATCCAGAAATTAAAAATTTCTAGACCGTCATTTTGCCTCTGACATATTAGATTTTCTTAAAATAATTTTATATTCGCTATTTACATCTTTAAAAACGATTCAGTCCCACATTTGAACAAAATCGAAAAATCTAAAATTTTTAGTCCGCCATAGTGAATCCTGAAAAAATACTATTAAATTCGTAACTTACACCCTCAAAAATCCCCTATATCCGTTTTGTAGAAAATCGAAAAAGGTAAAATTTTTAGGATACCATGTTGAATACGCCAGATTGAATTCTTTAAAAAATATTTTAAATTCGCAATTAACGCTAACAAAAATCCCCCAGTACTGATTTTAGACAAAATCGAGAGATGTAGTGCGTATCTGTAATCCGCCATATATAATTTTTTTTTTAAATGTCAGATTCATAATACGCGATTTCAAAAACTCCTCCATATCAATTTTGGAAAAAATCGGACAAAATTTATTTTTTATCCCCCATATTGGATACGCCATATTGAATTTTTAAAAAATAATTTCAGATTCGTTATGTGCGACCCCGAAAAGTCTCCCATACCAATTTTGGAGAAAATCGAACAAAATTGATGCTTTTGTCCGCCATATTGGGATCCGCCATATTGAATTTTTTAAAAATAATTTTAAGTACGTCATGTGCGACCCCGAAAACTCCCCCGTACCAATTTTGGAGAAAATCGAACAAAATTAATGTTTTCGTCTGCCATATTGGATCCGCCATATTGAATTTTTTAAAAATGATCTTAGATTCGTCATGTGCGATCCCGAAAACTTCCCAGTACCAATTTTGGAGAAAATCGAACAAAATAGATTTTTGTCCACCATATTGGATTCGCCATATTGAATTTTCAAAAATATTTTGGATTCCTTATGTGCGACCACAAAAACTCCTCCACACCAATTTTGGAGAAAATCGAATAAAATTAAATTTTCTTGTCCGCCATATTGGATCCGCCATGTTGAATTTTTTTTAAATAATTTTAGATTCGTTGGGTACAACCCCGAAAATTTTCCCATACCAATTTTGGAGAAGATCCGTCAAAAATAATTTTACATAAAAAAAAACATACATACTCAACGAATTGAGAACCTCCTTCTTATAGAAGTCGGTTAAAAATAGTAGTCACGTCATTAGCATTATCTGTAAAATTTATTTTTTTTTTCAAAAAAAAATCAAAAGTGGGATTATTTCTCAAAATATCGAAAAAAGTTATTAGAAAAAGTTTTTCTTAATGTAGTTTTTTTCCCATATGCAAAGTTTCAGTTGTATAAGATAATTTAGATTTTTTGTAAATTTTTTGTAAATTGTACCACTGTTGCAAAATAAGACTCAACGTAACCTGCATAAAACTTCTCAGTTTTGACAATGTTTCTTCCTAGACATATTTTGTTTAAAGTAGCTCATATTAAATGTGTCTTTTTTTACAAAATCCAAATAGGGCTATTAAAATTTGGTAACATGTAATTCAAAGTTTGTTTTTGACCCTGTATAGGATAACTTCATAAAATAACTATTTTTGAAAACGTAGTTTGTGTCTAAAAGTAATACATATTAATATTAAGAAAATAGTTTCATTGAAAAGACTCAAATTTTCTAAAAAAAATCATAAACTTACGTATAGTAAAATAAAAATTTATTTCCCACCCAATGCAGACTTTACTGATGACGATGTGTACTTGTTTATCTTAATTATATGTATTACTTTTAGACACAAACTACGTTTTCAAAAATAGTTATTTTATGAAGTTACCTTATACAGGGTCAAAAACAAATAAACTTTGCATCACATGTGACCAAATTTTAATAACCCTATTTGGATTTTGTAGAAAAACATACATTGAATGTGGCGCCACTTTTAACAAAATATGTCTGGAATGAAGCATTGTCAAAACTAAGAAGTTTTATGTAGGTTGCATTGAGTCTTATTTTGCAACTGTGGTGCAACTTATAAAAAATGGGCAAAAAATCTAAATTATCTTATACAGCTAAAAATTGCATTTAGAAAAACTTTTTCTAATAATTTTTTTTCGATATTTTGAGATACTTTGGAATTTTTTTTTGAAAAAAAATAAAATTTGACAGATAGTGTTAATCACGTGACTACTATTTTTTTTGGTTAATTTTCTTCTCGATCGAGGCAGAAGTTGTCGCCAAAGTCAAATTTCGAATAAAACTAATAACAAAAAAAATCTCATATGATGCCGACTTTCCTAATCACACTGTATTTAAGCTATTGACTCTAATTGATGATTGAATACGTTCCTCTAGATAAAATCACAAAATGTTACTAAATTTAGGGTTTTTGAAGAGAGGATGAAAATGGCACATTTTCAGTTTTTCAAAAATAACTAAAAAATTATGCATTTTCTATCGAAATGTATTCTTCAGAGGTTAAAAAAAATATGTTTTTCTGCAAAATAAATGCAAAAAAAAACAAAGGGGAAAAAATCAGAGATTCACTATTTTTTTTAACTTTTGTCCATAACTTTTTTTTTTGAGTAGATATAGGTATAGGCATTGCTTCAGAGGAAAAAAGCTGACGTTTCACACGTAAAAAATAGCTTTTGAAAAAAATTTTTTGATCAAAATAGGCAGAGATATAACCATTTTAAATTTGCAAAATTTTTTCAATTTTCATTAATTTGTCTTTTAGATTATTTATATATCACTTTTTTCAAATGTACACTCTGAATTTTCTATTTTATGGACTAATGAAAACCCTACAACCTTTGTTCACTATGTCCTATACCTATTCCTAACTAATTTTTAAATATTTCAATTTCTTTGCTTTTATCACGTTGTCGTTTACTCCATTTTTATCTGTCTGTTTGTTTGTCTATCTGTATGGTACAAATATTGAAATCGAATTTAAACTAAAATATTATGACCGTAAATTGAACTTGAACCTATATTTCAAAGTCAGTTTCACCTCCAACTAGTCGATTAAGCTAAAATTTGGTACACACATATGAACACGATAACAAAATAATATTATGACCCTGAAACTGACCTTTAATGTGTATCTAAATATCAATTTCACTTCTGATTATGCAAACAATTTTAAATTAAACAACAAAAAGCAGAAAATAATAGTTTAATTAAAAAATAATTTTTAATATACCACGTTCTTAAAACGGGACTATAAAGTATAAAATAATTTGTGACATTATCTTGAAAATTTGTGTATGTGAATTTTTAATAGCTATAAAAATACTTGTAAGATTTAAAACGAAAAACCTGTGGTGCAATAAATAATAGCTGGTTTGTGAGTTTTCTCAACGCCAGTTACTTTCTATAATCCTTACTATTATCTATTGCATGTACCCCACGTTTTTCGTTTTAAATCTTAAAAGGATTTTCATAGCTATTAAAAATTCAATTCAATATGACAAATTATTTTATACCTTATAGTCCGTTTTAAAAACGTTATATATTAAAAATTGTTTTTTTTTTATTTAAATAATTATTTTTATTCTTTTTACAAAATTTCTGTTCTCTACTCTTAATAGTCATGAAAAACAAAAAAAAAATACATCAACAAATACCATATAACTAAATGGAATGCCTGGATATGATGAAACAGAGGCTCTCTATTATTGCAGGACGGCTAAAGAGATACAAGACTAGCCATAACCGAAAACGTGACAATCCACTGTTCCAACGATCAGAAAAGACTTGTTACCGTAAGCTAAACTCTTCACCTAATATGGCAGATAATAAGTATCCTAATAGAGAGCAGGTATAAGAGTTCTGGGGAAACCAACTTTCCATACCCACCAATTGTAACATCGCAGCCGGCTGGACCGATAAAGAACATCAGATCTGTCGAGACTATAGCCAGATGTGGTTTGAGCCATTTATCACCAAGAAAATTTCAAGAATAATCAAAGAATATCATAACTGGAAAGTTCCAGGTCTTAACGGGATCCAGAACTACTGGTACAAGAAGTTCTGGTGTATGCACCATTAACTGGCTAATGTTATTAATGGCGTTTTTCTTAACCCAGCAAAAATGCCATTGTTCTTGACCGAAGGTATTACGTATCTCCTACCAAAGGACCAACATAACACACATGATCCAGCAAAGTATAGGCCATTCACCTGCCAACCCACATTGTATAAGGTGATAACCCCTGCTTGACCCAATGCATCTATGCATATTGTGAGCAAAATAACATCATTGCAACTCAATAGAAAGGATGTACGAGGAAAGCAATGGGGTGCAAGGAACAATTGATTGTTGACTCTGTCATATGTAGCCAAGCTTGTACCAACCGAAGAAATCTCCTTGCTGCCTACGTGGATTATAAAAACGCTTTCGACTCAGTGCCAGATGAGTGGCTCACAACTAAATTGAGAAGGTCGATAATCATTTTGTTTCCATTTTAGGATGCATCATGTCTACCTGGAGAACTAGGATCTAATTGTAAGAGCCATCCAAAGACACAATTGAAACTAATACAATTTCAATATGAAGGCCAATATTTCAGGGCGATTCACTTAACTCATTGTGGTACTGCCTTGCAATGAACCCACTATCATGCCGTTTGAACACCGCCAGATACGGCTTTAGTATTAGAAATAATAACGAAGAGGTAATAAAAATGAATCCTCTTCTATACATGGATAACTTTGAACTGATGGCTGCTACCAGAAACCAGCTGGAACAAATGCTTAAAATTGTAGAGGAGTTATTCGAGGATATCGAAATGTAATTTGGACTTGATAAGTGTCGTATTTTGAACATCGTTAAAGATAAGATACAACCAGGAGAATTTGAAATGTAGAACGGTGAAACTATAGCTGCAATGGAAGCAGACCCAATATACAAATACCTAGGTATGAAACAGGCTAAAAGAACTGACCATCGCACTGTAAAAGCCGAGTTGACAACCGAATTTGTCAGGAGGGTAAGGCGGGTATTACGAACTAACTTAAATAGTAGAAATTTGTTTAAGGCGTTCAACACGTACGCTTGCTCTGCACTTAGCTACTCTTTTGGAAATGTAAAATGGAGCCGGACGGACATCCAAAACCTGCAAAGAAAAATAAGGACACTCCTAACAAAAACACAAAAACATCATCCTCGGAGGGCTATTGAACGTACAATGCTTCCAAGATATCAAGGAGGAAGAGGATTGGCGAATATTAGTAAGCAGCTTTACCAACAGATAATGAACTTACGTTCATATTTCCACAGGTTAGCGGACTCTTCCACACTACATCCAGCAATATGCGAAGCAGACCATTCAACGCCGCTACAGCTGAGGGAACAGGAAATTGCTTGTCACCACTAAACACCAAGAGAAGTTACAAACCTGGCTATATAAGTCACTTCATTAACGGCATCCAAATAAGGTCAATCAGGACAATGTCGACAATTCAGCGTCGAGCTCTTGGTTAATTTCGAGGCTGATGTTTCCGGAAACGGAAGGCTTCTTGTTAGCTATCCAATTTCGGCAAAGAACTATCAGAAGTTTATCATTAGAGATCCCTCAATAGAAAATGACCATTGAAGATATAGCTGTCGAACGTTAGAGGCAATCCAACACATAACTAGAGGATGCCAAGCGTTTGCCGCAACCGAATATAAGGAAAGATTCGACTCAGTAGCCAATAAGTTAAACCTATTGTAGGTAGGAAAAATGCCTTATACAAATACAAACCGGAGCCTAGTCTTGAGAAAAACCAGTTCAAGTTATATTGGGACAGAACGCTTCTGATGGATCAGACAGTTGCTCATAATAGGCCAAACATTATACTAACAGATAAAATTTCTAGGCGAACTACATTAATCGACATTGCTGTACCTAACAACAACAACCTAAGGCCAAAATACAACGAGAAGATTGCCAAATACAGAGTTCTGGTGGTGCAAATCCGAAGACAATGGACAACGAGCAGCGCCCAAATGATTCCCATAATAGTGTCAACAACTGGAGTGATACTAAAGAACCTCCTGCAGAACATCAAGGGACTGGGTCGCAACCACGCGAACTATCCGAAAGTTCGTAGGAAATACAGCAAACCACGTCACATAGGACCCAATAACATGGAAAGGGTTCCCACAGAGCCTCATACCTTTGGTATCTTTGTATATCTGGTATGAGTCAATAATTCCTGGAGGGAGTGCAAAGCCGTTTGGCTTCTAAATCATAATGGAATGAAAGCAACAACATTGAAACAAAGACTTTAATTGTAATTAAAAATTAAAAAAGGTCATCTCTACATTTCAAATAAATATAAAACAACTTTTTACCCATTTTTTTTTTAAAGATGGGTAATAAATGATAATTTCATTACTTAATAAAGGCTAATAATTAATTGTTTGTTTTTAGTAAATGTTCGACTAAATACCACTCTTGTTGAATGCATGTATTTAGTGGAGTAACTATGCCGCAGATATCCGTAACCCTATTTTGCATACCTTTTATGGTTGTTGGTGGATTAACAAACACTCTGTCTTTTATATAATGCCACAGGAATAAATTTAACGCAGTAATGTCGCAAGACCTTGGTGACCACTGAATAAAACAATAAATTTCTGCGGAAAAGCGTTGTTCCAAAACACACGAAATTTGCAATGGTAGTGTGGAGACGTACCATCTTACTGCAACCACATACTGTGTCGCCTATTTCTATCGAGGCCTTCAAGCAGTTGGGTAGTTCCTCTTACAAAAAGTTTAGGTAATTATGGCTTTCTAGTGATTCATGAAAAAGTCGAGCCTTATGATTCTATTATGATGTATACCACATCAAACATTAATTTACAAATGATTTTAATTTTGCACCTCTCTTACCCAAAATGGGTTTCTATAGCATAATAATACATGCTGTGTCTATTTACAAATCCATTACTTCTAACAGTGTCGTATTACTAAACATGCATAAGAAATTTACATATGCGCATTTTTAGTATGGCAAGGGCTTACTTGCCTTTCAAAATCCCCATCATGCAATTCTGGGTGTAATTTCATGTAATATGGATTGTACTTACATTTTTTGGTGATATGGTTGGCGGTGGATGATGATATTTCACACAATGCAAGTAAGTGCGAAATTTTTAGTTCTTTTTCTTCATTCGTAGCTTTTCTCTTGACTACTTTACGTTTTAAATAATCAACATTTCCAAAAGAATCGAATCTTTCTATTATATTCTGAAAAGCAAGGGGACTAGGTACGCGGAAAATTTCATTTTTTAAATTCTTTTAGCAAGAAGATAATTTTTTTCGCTCTCTTCTAATATATAGATAAAATCTATTAATTTATTTTTCGGGAAATTCCTTTTAAAGTATAAATGCATTAAAATTAGGCAATAATATATGAAAATCAGAATAGGAGGTTGCAGTTGTAAATTCGACACTTTATAAAATTTTATTTTACATTGATTCTTCCACGACGGTTCAAAAAATTCATCAAAAAAATCAGAGAAAATAAAAAATTCAAAATGTCTCAAAATTCACTAGAGACAGAGGTAGGGCATATTATATGAACGTTATAGGGTTTTTATAGGCTCTAAAATAAAACAAAAAAAAAACACAGTGTACGATTTAAAAAAATTAAATTAAAATTTTTCGAATTTGGACTAATGTGTTGAACACACTGTAGCTTTAATTGAAGCTGTTTTCGAATTTTAAGCATTGTGTTAAACATTATGTAGCTATTACTGCAAGTGTTTAGTAGAAATATTCTTCACTCATCCTTGCTCTTCCTTGATAATAAATCTGAACATATTTCTCGTATAATTAAAAACGGTATTTACGATTGAAAGGATACTTAAAAATGTAACTTTTTTTCAAAAACACATTTATCTCCAAAACTATAAAATAAAGGTGCACTGAATTCTGAATTAAAAAGTTTTAAAATTATACATTAAATGGAAAAAATGATTCATGTGCAGGCTGTTCTATTTAAAAAATTACAACTGGCAAACTGTGTAGGGTTTCAAATATTTTAAAAATATACGTAAAGGGTGTTTTTTATAGAGGTATAGAATTTTAAGTTGACAACACTTTTTTAACTGGCGGCCATTTTGTCAGCTGTCAAGTGATTTATGTTTAGTTTGGTTTGGCATTTCAACATGAATAGACTGACGCCTGAACAACGCTTCCAAATTGTGCAAATTTATTTTAAAAATCATGGTTCTGTTCGAAATACGTATCGCGCACTACGTCCATTTTACGGTCAACTTAATCGTCCATCAGAGCAATTAATTCGATTAACTATTGAACGTTTTTGCACCACGTTTACTCTAAATGATAATACGCATCCACAGAGACGTCGTACAGTGCGTACAGAAGAAGTCATTGCTGCTCTAGAGCGTAGCGTAGAGGAAGACCCGAATCAGTCTATCCGCCATCGTGCACAGGAATTGGATATGTGTTCATTCACTTTATGGAAGATTTTGCGGAAAGATCTTGGTTTGCGTGTTTACAAAATCCAACTCGTGCAAGAATTGAAGCCACACGATCACCTAGCTCACTTTTGTTTGAATGGATACGTCAATAAACAAAACTGCCGTATTTGGAGTGATGATAATCCTCAAGTGTATGTTGAGACATCGTTACATCCATAAAAACTGACTGTTTGGTGTGCTTTATGGGCTGGTGGAATCATTGGTCCGTACTTCTTTAAAAACGATGCTGGTCAGAAAGTTACAGTCAATGGTGACCGGTATAGAGCCATGATTACTGACTTTTTCGTTCATCAATTGAACAACCATGGTGTGCAGGAGCTGTGGTTTCAACAAGACGGCGCAACATGTCACACAGCTCGTGCCACAATTGATTTATTGAAGAAAACGTTTGGTAACCGCATAGTTTCACGTTTCGGACCCGTGAATTAACCTCCAAGATCGTGCGTCTTAACGCCGCTAGACTATTTTCTGCGGGGATATGTGAAGTCGCTAGTCTACGCCGATAAGCCCGAAACGATTAATCACTTGGAGGACAACATTCGCCACGTTATTGCCGATATACGGCCACAACTGTTGGAAAAAGTCATCGAAAATTGGACCTCCAGATTAGATTACGTCTGAGCCAGCCGTGGCGGTCATATGCCAGAAGTCATATTTAAATTATAATGCCAGAAGTTTATCTTTCGAATAAAGTAAATTTCATGTCAACTTAAAAAATTCATCTTTATTTTATTCCATGTAAAAGTTCTATACCTCTATAAAAAACACCCTTTATAAGTTAACCATATAATATAGTAGGTTTCTTGGTAAATTTCAACTAAAAAGCATAAACTTACTTAATCGAATCGTTGACTTACCCTATAGATTTTTTTCCAAAATCATAAAACTATAACATTCAAAATATTATAATCATTCAGAGCTCGAAACTGTCGCTGTGGATCTTACCCGGCTAGCTTACCTCAGTCGGATTTTGCCAGGCATAAAGGGAGGTGCGTGAGTCAGCTCTTCACTGATTATGTCACATATCTCGCGTATTGCTAAACGTAAATAAATTACTAACAATTTATCACTTACCAGTATTTTTAAATTTTAAATATAATTTTGGTATTTAAAATTGAATTGATTACCGGAGCCCCCAAAAAGTCAAGATGACCAACCTGTGGGTTGTAGATCACCGGTTGAGAACCACTGTTTTATAAATTGAGAACACTTAGTTCTATTAGTGGGTTAACAGTAACCAAGAGTTCAATGCCTAGAAAACTATTATCATCGTTCCATCACTTGTTGACACGATACCTCATCTGCCAAAGAAGCCTTTCGAAGTTTTTCCAGTTTTGGGAATCATATTTAGATATTTATCTGTTGATAATTTATAATAGGCGTTGATGTTAAAGGTGAAATATTTTACTGAAAAATCTTGGAAAATTTGTATAATTTTAAATCATAATGTTTGTTCCATAAACACTACGTTTCAAGCACTCCAATGCTTATAACGAACAAATCTTATTTACCTTATTTTTTACTGAGTTCATCGTAATATCGTATATACTGGAATTTACTTCCATACGCAGTAAGATGATTAATTGAAATAAATTATACATAATTTAAGATATTTCCTAAATCAAACATAAACTATCGGTCACTGAACATAAAATACACCTTCTTGGTTTCATAAATTTACATACAGTACCTGTAATAACCACGTACGGCAATAAAATACATAGATCACTGTTTCTCCAAAACAAACCAAACACTCTACCGGGCGCTGAAGCCCATTATAAATTAATTGTGTTTACATCCACTTACGTTAAATACATTCTCCAACTCCGCTAACTTTATGGAAACACAGGTAAAACATTTAACTTTAATGGCGCCTAGAAAGTCGCTGTTGTATTTAGGCTTACTACGCCTTGCTGGAATATTAATTTTGACAAATGGTGTTTAAATATTTATTATAGAGCTCTCCCGTAAATTCACTGTCGGTCGGAAGAAACGCACGTTTGAAATATAATTACTTTTTTATTACAGGATGTTTCATATGCTCACATTAATTTAAAAACTTTGTTCGGGTAAAACTTGCAATGGAATGTTAATGTCAATCCTTTACATCCCTGCTTATGTTTGTTGACAATCTGTATTATTCCAAATTTCAGACAATCGGCATACTCTTTTCATCTACACACCCATGATTTTGAAAATGTCATAGGTTATTATTAAGGACCTAACGGAAGAAATTAAAATTATTGTAATCATCACCTATATTTGCAGTATATTGTCGTGTTTAACGTTGAAACTATATTATTGCATTTAAAAAAATCCAGGCTCATTAAAAAATGAACCCCTTTATTCACTAACATGGCCTAAGTATAAAACTAGTCTAAAGTGACAAGAAATGGTTTAAATTGACAAGTGCAGTGAGCAGAGAGGGTTACTCAGTAATAGGATATGCTGATGACTTGGCAATCATAACCCAAAGTAAATTCAATATGACTGTCAGAGAAAAAAAAACATGTTCTTAAGGTTCTAAAAAGATGAGTAGGATAGGAAGAACTAAATATAAGTTCTCGAACTGCTCTTCTAATCCTTTTCATAAAACAGAGAAAAATTTATTACCCTACAAGGAAAAACAATATCACTTTCCCAGGAAGTAAAA
This sequence comes from Diaprepes abbreviatus, assembly GCA_034092305.1. Classification (NCBI taxonomy): domain Eukaryota; kingdom Metazoa; phylum Arthropoda; class Insecta; order Coleoptera; family Curculionidae; genus Diaprepes; species Diaprepes abbreviatus. The sequence goes on from JASJET010000304.1 coordinate 2,106,403, forward strand.
CATCTAGGTGTAATCTTAAATTCTCGGTTAACCTAGAATAGGCATGTGGAAAAGATAACAGGAAAATTGGAAGCAACTCTTATGATTGTTAGAAGGTTGTGCGGAAAAGCACGAGATCTTTTACCAAAGATGGTGCATTGGTTATATACCAGTGTGGTGAGACCAGTAATTATACATATAGTCTTTGTATGGTGGTACAAGGTAATGAAAAGGACAGTTATGACCAAGCGGCATATAGAGGGTCGCCTGTTTGAATATCACGGGAGCTATGAAATCGATTCCGACCTCAGCAATAGAGTATATACTAGACATTATATTTGGTGATTCAAAGGAAGGCAAGAATGGGGCTTCACCAGCTACACCACTCAATGCCCAAAACACAAATACTGATGGCAGGACACAAAACTACATGTAAAAGAATCAGGAGCCCTGAGTTGAAAATGGACATAGACCGCTACCGCTTTAATTTACCATTCTTAGTCACTGTACAGGATCGAAGAGTAACTAAACAAGCTAAGCCGAAGCCATCGTCTGGGATATTTATATATTACACTGACGATTCAAAAACCAATGAAGTTATCGGTGCTGGGATATATGGGCTACAACCAAGAAAAGAAATTATTTTCCTTAAGGAAATTATCCAACAGTATTCCAGGCAGAAATATATGCAATCTTACAATGTGCAGATGTGATAAAAAGGAGAGATAAAAAAGGAAAGTACATCTACATTCATTCAAACAACCAAGCAGCCCTAAAAACCCTTGATGGTGAAAGGTATCATCTAGGCTGATTTGGGAATATTAAAGTAAACTTACAACTCTCGTATAGGATAACAGAGCTATGTTAAAGTGAGTAACAGGACACAAATGCGTACATGAAAATGAAAAATCTAATGAGCTGGCGAAAGCTGACTTTTTATCTCTATATATTGGTTCAGAACCGGTTCTTGGGGTACCACCGCACGCGCCACAAGAAGTTGTTAAACAATGGATCAAAAAAAGCCCAAAATCACTGGACAGCCAGACAGAGATTGAATCATAGTAAAGTATTTATTGGGAATCCTGAATCAAAATTAGCAAGGAAACGACTCCAAATGAGCAGAAACAAACTAAGAACAATCACGGGCATAATGCCTGGATATATGGCGGCCAAAGTTCATCTGAATAAAATATACCTTTAAAATGGATACCTCAGTTGCAGACTGTGTGGTCAAGCCGAGGAAACTGTAAAGCACATCATATGTGATTGCGAGTCACTAGATCGAAAAAGACAACAATCCTACGGATCAACAAACTTGGACGGAATGAAATAGTAACTCAACCCTTAGCGGACTTGGACAAATTCAGGAGGCTAAGGTAAGAGAAAAGCTGTACAGCAAGAGTGTATATAATAGTCCTAAACTGGCCTCACTGCATCTGGCTTCAGGACGAACCCATGAATAATGAAAATCAGTAGATATAGGAAAGCGTGTCAAATGTTGTCGGGGGAAGGCACTGACGAGTCCACCGCCAGTATTAGGATGAAAACCAACATTTCAGTGGTCAAATGAGAAATTGTAAAACTTAGCACGACAGTTATTACAACATGGAATTCCTGGTGTGAAGACCAATGCAGTCTGGGTTTCTTGCATTGATTGCTGCTTCAAACAGACTCATGAAAAGACCACTAAGAGAATCTGGCCCTACAGGTTATCAGGCATATAGCATGTCATAAATTTGGGACTTCATACAAAGCGAGCAGGTATCGTAACAGTTGTCTACTCGAGAAAATATCTCACTGATAGATTCCGCCGCAAATAAGTTTTAGTGATCAAATAAGAGCTTGTCAAACTGAACATGGCAGTTATTACCCCAACACTTCACTCCAACATTCAACAAATTTACTTTCAGTTTCAGCTCTATCTCTCTCTCTCTCTCTCTCTCTCTCTCTCTCTCTCTCTCTCTCTCTTACCAACAGTTATTGCAACAGGTAATATAGGTTGGGGGCTATATGGCTCAGCTGCGGCCCCATGTTTACCAAACGGACCACTTCCTCATTTCCGTGTATGCCCAAGTGATCCGGGATTCACACGAGTCTGATTGTGCAGCCACTCTTTGTTGAGTTGTTCAGTACCTCCCTTCACTTAGACATGAGTCGTGAAGTGAGTACATTAGACCACTGAGCCAATATTGCAGCTCTACTGTCCAAGCATATGTTAATAGTCGTATTTCTGTTTATGTCATTTCCTCAGAGATGGCCACTTGCAGAATAATTTAAATCTTCGCTTAAGATTCAAGTGATTTCCGAAGTAGTAGCGATTAGAAATTAACTCGGTAGGGCGTCGGCCTAAAACCCTGGGGCTGTGTTGAGTATTTTTTTATAATATATATTTCAATCACTTCTTTATAATAAGACTTACTTTGAGGAATTTCAGGTGAAAGTAATTGAGGGGCACAAAGTTGGAAAGAAGCACAGACCAGATAACTGAAAAGAAGAGTCGGACTAGTAACATCAATGGAAGATCTTATATACGATCCAGGTATCGCAGAGTGAAGGTAATTTTAACAGAAAATTTGGTTTTGAAAGGTTAACTTCGTTTTCCAATCAAATTTAAATAACATATTCTCGATAGTATTGGCTAAGAAGTAACACAACATTTTTTCGGCATTCATTTTTTATAAATTTTGAAAACAAAAACTATAATAAAAATCAAGTTTTTTTTTCAAATACCCAATATTTCTACAACAAAAAAATTAAAAGACTTTCTCCCTCTGCGACAGCCTAGCTAGTAGTATTCTAAATAAAAAAAAAATAATTTCTTAGGTAATGATGCTTGACAAAAAAAAATTTAATAGCAAGAATATTCACCAGATGGCCCATATCTGAGCTTTTTTGTTTTTTTTTTTCAAATTATTCATATACATAAACACAATATATATATATATATATATATATATATATATGAAATAAATGCGAAACAGTAAATGCAAACTTCTCTCCATCATATCCCTTCTGTGGATATAAACACTGCTAATGCAGCTCACACGGAGGAATCCGTGAAATCCGTATAAACATATATATATATATATATATATATATATATATATATATATGTATATATATATATATATATATATATATATATATATATATATATATATATATATATATATATATATATATATATATATATATATATATATATATATATATATATATATATATATATATATATATATATATATATATTTATATATTTATTTTCTTGTTTCTTGAACCATAGATTATATCATTTTTTTTTTATTTTGTCTTTTCTTGGGTTTAGGTTCTATATTTAATAAATACATAAAAACTGTTTGACGTTTCGCCTTTTATTCAAGGCATTTTCAAAATGTTTGCCTCCTAAAAATATATAATTAAATTACATCATATAAAAAACATATTCACAATTTTCGAAAAACAAACAAGACACTTAAATAATAGTTAAAACTTTAAAATCTCTTAAAAATACTTAATTTTACTGGTACGCACCTTGACATTTTGCTGTTTTATTTCTGAATAAAATTTAAATTTTGCATCGTTTACTGAGGATACGTGGAATGCGAATGTGTTTTATTTTTTTTAAATATTTTTTATATTTTACAATGCATAAAAAAATAAATATGGTATATGTTTGGTTTTATGTTTAAGAGGATATTCCATTTTTTGATTTTTATTTGACTGGATCGAATACTTAATGTTTAAATTAGGTTTGCGTAAATATGGCTCAAATTTCCCATATCTGTTCTGTCGTTAACCGTGTTTTTATCTTTTTTAATTTCAATCATTTCTTTTATCTGTAATTTTTGGTAATTCATATCTTTGTTTTTTATAATGGTACTGTTATAATCAAAAGTGTGTTTTTCGTCCTGTGTGTGTTTGTTTAACGCTGTTGAGGCGTTTTTTGTATATTTATGGCCATTCAATCTGTTCTTTAGTAATTGGCTCGTCATGCCTATATATTTTTTGGGACAATTTGAGCAAGGGATCGAATATATTATATTTGATTTATTCATTAGAGGAGTTTTACTTTTTAAATTTGTGAACAATGTATTTAATTTATTATGTGACCTGTGGCATACGATGATATCATGCTTTTTTAAAATGTATTTTATTTTTTCTGACAGCTCACTAGTGTACGGTAATGCCACATATTTTTGTTGTTTATGTTCTATGTTTTTTGTTTTTACGTTATTATAGAACTTATATGTTCGTTTATCAATTATTTTGGTGATAGTCTTTTCGTTGAAATTATTGTTCATTAGTGTCTCTTTTACTTTTTGCAGTATTTTTGGTCGGAATTCTGGAGACGTTAGGGAGATAGCACGATCAGATAGACCGATTATAACGCTATTTTTTTGAGTTTTTGAATGATTAGAGAAATAGTTCAGATATCTACCTGACCAAGTTGGTTTGGTGTACCATTCAGTTAAAACTTTGTTCTTTCTGCGTATAAGCGTCATATCTAGAAAATTTATTTTATTATTATTCTCTATTTCGGACGTGAACTGTAATTTTTCGTTGAAACTGTTAAACTCTTGGAGAATTTCATTTATTTTATTTTGTGGTACAGCTGCTATGCAATCATCGACAAAACGTTTAAAAAATATTATGTTAAAGTTTAATTTTTCTAAAACTTTTTCCTCTAAATATTCCATTACTAGCTGAGCAATGGTAGATGAAATTGGTGATCCCATAGCACATCCATCAAGTTGTTTATAAAAGGTATTTTCGTACTGAAAGTAATTTGTATTTAGAACGAGGTCAATAGCATCCATAAAATTATTTTTTGATAGCGATGTATGTTTTTTTAAAATTTCCCATTTTTCTGCTAAAATAGTGTGGACAAGTTGATTTGGTATGTTTGTATACAAAGATATAACATCCAGCGAAATGAGTCTGTAATTTTCAGGTAGGTTTACTTTATCAATAAATTTTTTAAAGGCGAATGAATCTTTAATAAAAAAATCGTTTTTGCCTGTAATATTTGAAATGCAATCTGATAAGAATTTTGATAAACTATAGAATGGCGATTGTATACAAGAAACAATAGGTCTTAGTGGTATATTTTGTTTATGTAATTTTGGTAGGCCGTATATTTTTGGTGGAATAGCATTGTGAATGGTTAGCCTTTTTGCATCTTTTTCAGTTAATTCTTTTACATTGAGCAATTTTTTTATAAAGGTATTATTTTTTTTTTGATATAGGTTGGTTGGATCACTCTTAATATTTTTATATGTATTTTCGTCATTTAGTATGTTGTTCATTTTTGTCTCGTAATCTGCCTTGTTCATAACCACTGTTTTATTGCTTTTATCAGGCCTTAGAACAATGATTTGAGGATTGTCTTTGATAAATTTTTTTGTTCGATTCATTTTCTTTTTTAAATTTTTTTGGAGGCTGTTACTTTTTATTGTTTGGTGCCTTATTTTGATTTTATGATTTGTTAAAACATTTGTTACTTCAGCTCTAATTGTGTCTTTTTTGTCGTCTGGCTCATTGCTAATAACAGATTCAATGGAGGCTATATATTCGGTTATTGGAATATCTTTTTCTTTTGTAATATCTAATGAGAAATTTGGACCATATGATAAAACTTCATTAACTTCGGACGGTATCGGGGTATTAGATATATTTTCGATCCATTTGGACCTGTCGTTGTTTGTTCCTTTACAGATTTCACGCTTCTTAAATAATTTGTTTAATTTTTTTTGGTGTCTTTTTTTAATTTTTTTATGTAATTCCTCAAACTTTTTGTTTTCTAACGATAAGAATCTATCTAACATATCATTTGTTAAGTATCTCTCAGTTTTTTTGATGTTTTCTTTAATGGATGTATTTAAAGAATTTATTGTTTTGGTTGCCTCTGTAATTGATAAGTTTAAAATATTAGATTTGGCTTTCATGATGATATTGTTGAATTTATTTTCAAGGTACGTACCTGCAAAACAAATATGCGAAACATTCAAATTTAAAAATGTAGGGAACAAATCCAAATGTCTACATCTTAATAAAAAAATTCTTCTGTTCTTTTGAGCGGCAAGCTTGGTGTAAGATTTTGATAATTCTTTAAGCAGTATTACCACGTGCGGCCCATGTGATGCTTCTATCTCCTCATAAAATGTCATATCGGATGTTTTGTTTTAGTAGCTTCAACCCAAACTACCAATATTTATTTTCTTGTTTCTTGAACCATAGATTATATCATTTTTTTTTTATTTTGTCTTTTCTTGGGTTTAGGTTCTATATTTAATAAATACATAAAAACTGTTTGACGTTTCGCCTTTTATTCAAGGCATTTTCAAAATGTTTGCCTCCTAAAAATATATAATTAAATTACATCATATAAAAAACATATTCACAATTTTCGAAAAACAAACAAGACACTTAAATAATAGTTAAAACTTTAAAATCTCTTAAAAATACTTAATTTTACTGGTACGCACCTTGACATTTTGCTGTTTTATTTCTGAATAAAATTTAAATTTTGCATCGTTTACTGAGGATACGTGGAATGCGAATGTGTTTTATTTTTTTTAAATATTTTTTATATTTTACAATGCATAAAAAAATAAATATGGTATATGTTTGGTTTTATGTTTAAGAGGATATTCCATTTTTTGATTTTTATTTGACTGGATCGAATACTTAATGTTTAAATTAGGTTTGCGTAAATATGGCTCAAATTTCCCATATCTGTTCTGTCGTTAACCGTGTTTTTATCTTTTTTAATTTCAATCATTTCTTTTATCTGTAATTTTTGGTAATTCATATCTTTGTTTTTTATAATGGTACTGTTATAATCAAAAGTGTGTTTTTCGTCCTGTGTGTGTTTGTTTAACGCTGTTGAGGCGTTTTTTGTATATTTATGGCCATTCAATCTGTTCTTTAGTAATTGGCTCGTCATGCCTATATATTTTTTGGGACAATTTGAGCAAGGGATCGAATATATTATATTTGATTTATTCATTAGAGGAGTTTTACTTTTTAAATTTGTGAACAATGTATTTAATTTATTATGTGACCTGTGGCATACGATGATATCATGCTTTTTTAAAATGTATTTTATTTTTTCTGACAGCTCACTAGTGTACGGTAATGCCACATATTTTTGTTGTTTATGTTCTATGTTTTTTGTTTTTACGTTATTATAGAACTTATATGTTCGTTTATCAATTATTTTGGTGATAGTCTTTTCGTTGAAATTATTGTTCATTAGTGTCTCTTTTACTTTTTGCAGTATTTTTGGTCGGAATTCTGGAGACGTTAGGGAGATAGCACGATCAGATAGACCGATTATAACGCTATTTTTTTGAGTTTTTGAATGATTAGAGAAATAGTTCAGATATCTACCTGACCAAGTTGGTTTGGTGTACCATTCAGTTAAAACTTTGTTCTTTCTGCGTATAAGCGTCATATCTAGAAAATTTATTTTATTATTATTCTCTATTTCGGACGTGAACTGTAATTTTTCGTTGAAACTGTTAAACTCTTGGAGAATTTCATTTATTTTATTTTGTGGTACAGCTGCTATGCAATCATCGACAAAACGTTTAAAAAATATTATGTTAAAGTTTAATTTTTCTAAAACTTTTTCCTCTAAATATTCCATTACTAGCTGAGCAATGGTAGATGAAATTGGTGATCCCATAGCACATCCATCAAGTTGTTTATAAAAGGTATTTTCGTACTGAAAGTAATTTGTATTTAGAACGAGGTCAATAGCATCCATAAAATTATTTTTTGATAGCGATGTATGTTTTTTTAAAATTTCCCATTTTTCTGCTAAAATAGTGTGGACAAGTTGATTTGGTATGTTTGTATACAAAGATATAACATCCAGCGAAATGAGTCTGTAATTTTCAGGTAGGTTTACTTTATCAATAAATTTTTTAAAGGCGAATGAATCTTTAATAAAAAAATCGTTTTTGCCTGTAATATTTGAAATGCAATCTGATAAGAATTTTGATAAACTATAGAATGGCGATTGTATACAAGAAACAATAGGTCTTAGTGGTATATTTTGTTTATGTAATTTTGGTAGGCCGTATATTTTTGGTGGAATAGCATTGTGAATGGTTAGCCTTTTTGCATCTTTTTCAGTTAATTCTTTTACATTGAGCAATTTTTTTATAAAGGTATTATTTTTTTTTTGATATAGGTTGGTTGGATCACTCTTAATATTTTTATATGTATTTTCGTCATTTAGTATGTTGTTCATTTTTGTCTCGTAATCTGCCTTGTTCATAACCACTGTTTTATTGCTTTTATCAGGCCTTAGAACAATGATTTGAGGATTGTCTTTGATAAATTTTTTTGTTCGATTCATTTTCTTTTTTAAATTTTTTTGGAGGCTGTTACTTTTTATTGTTTGGTGCCTTATTTTGATTTTATGATTTGTTAAAACATTTGTTACTTCAGCTCTAATTGTGTCTTTTTTGTCGTCTGGCTCATTGCTAATAACAGATTCAATGGAGGCTATATATTCGGTTATTGGAATATCTTTTTCTTTTGTAATATCTAATGAGAAATTTGGACCATATGATAAAACTTCATTAACTTCGGACGGTATCGGGGTATTAGATATATTTTCGATCCATTTGGACCTGTCGTTGTTTGTTCCTTTACAGATTTCACGCTTCTTAAATAATTTGTTTAATTTTTTTTGGTGTCTTTTTTTTAATTTTTTTATGTAATTCCTCAAACTTTTTGTTTTCTAACGATAAGAATCTATCTAACATATCATTTGTTAAGTATCTCTCAGTTTTTTTGATGTTTTCTTTAATGGATGTATTTAAAGAATTTATTGTTTTGGTTGCCTCTGTAATTGATAAGTTTAAAATATTAGATTTGGCTTTCATGATGATATTGTTGAATTTATTTTCAAGGTACGTACCTGCAAAACAAATATGCGAAACATTCAAATTTAAAAATGTAGGGAACAAATCCAAATGTCTACATCTTAATAAAAAAATTCTTCTGTTCTTTTGAGCGGCAAGCTTGGTGTAAGATTTTGATAATTCTTTAAGCAGTATTACCACGTGCGGCCCATGTGATGCTTCTATCTCCTCATAAAATGTCATATCGGATGTTTTGTTTTAGTAGCTTCAACCCAAACTACCAATATTTATTTTCTTGTTTCTTGAACCATAGATTATATCATTTTTTTTTTATTTTGTCTTTTCTTGGGTTTAGGTTCTATATTTAATAAATACATAAAAACTGTTTGACGTTTCGCCTTTTATTCAAGGCATTTTCAAAATGTTTGCCTCCTAAAAATATATAATTAAATTACATCATATAAAAAACATATTCACAATTTTCGAAAAACAAACAAGACACTTAAATAATAGTTAAAACTTTAAAATCTCTTAAAAATACTTAATTTTACTGGTACGCACCTTGACATTTTGCTGTTTTATTTCTGAATAAAATTTAAATTTTGCATCGTTTACTGAGGATACGTGGAATGCGAATGTGTTTTATTTTTTTTAAATATTTTTTATATTTTACAATGCATAAAAAAATAAATATGGTATATGTTTGGTTTTATGTTTAAGAGGATATTCCATTTTTTGATTTTTATTTGACTGGATCGAATACTTAATGTTTAAATTAGGTTTGCGTAAATATGGCTCAAATTTCCCATATCTGTTCTGTCGTTAACCGTGTTTTTATCTTTTTTAATTTCAATCATTTCTTTTATCTGTAATTTTTGGTAATTCATATCTTTGTTTTTTATAATGGTACTGTTATAATCAAAAGTGTGTTTTTCGTCCTGTGTGTGTTTGTTTAACGCTGTTGAGGCGTTTTTTGTATATTTATGGCCATTCAATCTGTTCTTTAGTAATTGGCTCGTCATGCCTATATATTTTTTGGGACAATTTGAGCAAGGGATCGAATATATTATATTTGATTTATTCATTAGAGGAGTTTTACTTTTTAAATTTGTGAACAATGTATTTAATTTATTATGTGACCTGTGGCATACGATGATATCATGCTTTTTTAAAATGTATTTTATTTTTTCTGACAGCTCACTAGTGTACGGTAATGCCACATATTTTTGTTGTTTATGTTCTATGTTTTTTGTTTTTACGTTATTATAGAACTTATATGTTCGTTTATCAATTATTTTGGTGATAGTCTTTTCGTTGAAATTATTGTTCATTAGTGTCTCTTTTACTTTTTGCAGTATTTTTGGTCGGAATTCTGGAGACGTTAGGGAGATAGCACGATCAGATAGACCGATTATAACGCTATTTTTTTGAGTTTTTGAATGATTAGAGAAATAGTTCAGATATCTACCTGACCAAGTTGGTTTGGTGTACCATTCAGTTAAAACTTTGTTCTTTCTGCGTATAAGCGTCATATCTAGAAAATTTATTTTATTATTATTCTCTATTTCGGACGTGAACTGTAATTTTTCGTTGAAACTGTTAAACTCTTGGAGAATTTCATTTATTTTATTTTGTGGTACAGCTGCTATGCAATCATCGACAAAACGTTTAAAAAATATTATGTTAAAGTTTAATTTTTCTAAAACTTTTTCCTCTAAATATTCCATTACTAGCTGAGCAATGGTAGATGAAATTGGTGATCCCATAGCACATCCATCAAGTTGTTTATAAAAGGTATTTTCGTACTGAAAGTAATTTGTATTTAGAACGAGGTCAATAGCATCCATAAAATTATTTTTTGATAGCGATGTATGTTTTTTTAAAATTTCCCATTTTTCTGCTAAAATAGTGTGGACAAGTTGATTTGGTATGTTTGTATACAAAGATATAACATCCAGCGAAATGAGTCTGTAATTTTCAGGTAGGTTTACTTTATCAATAAATTTTTTAAAGGCGAATGAATCTTTAATAAAAAAATCGTTTTTGCCTGTAATATTTGAAATGCAATCTGATAAGAATTTTGATAAACTATAGAATGGCGATTGTATACAAGAAACAATAGGTCTTAGTGGTATATTTTGTTTATGTAATTTTGGTAGGCCGTATATTTTTGGTGGAATAGCATTGTGAATGGTTAGCCTTTTTGCATCTTTTTCAGTTAATTCTTTTACATTGAGCAATTTTTTTATAAAGGTATTATTTTTTTTTTGATATAGGTTGGTTGGATCACTCTTAATATTTTTATATGTATTTTCGTCATTTAGTATGTTGTTCATTTTTGTCTCGTAATCTGCCTTGTTCATAACCACTGTTTTATTGCTTTTATCAGGCCTTAGAACAATGATTTGAGGATTGTCTTTGATAAATTTTTTTGTTCGATTCATTTTCTTTTTTAAATTTTTTTGGAGGCTGTTACTTTTTATTGTTTGGTGCCTTATTTTGATTTTATGATTTGTTAAAACATTTGTTACTTCAGCTCTAATTGTGTCTTTTTTGTCGTCTGGCTCATTGCTAATAACAGATTCAATGGAGGCTATATATTCGGTTATTGGAATATCTTTTTCTTTTGTAATATCTAATGAGAAATTTGGACCATATGATAAAACTTCATTAACTTCGGACGGTATCGGGGTATTAGATATATTTTCGATCCATTTGGACCTGTCGTTGTTTGTTCCTTTACAGATTTCACGCTTCTTAAATAATTTGTTTAATTTTTTTTGGTGTCTTTTTTTAATTTTTTTATGTAATTCCTCAAACTTTTTGTTTTCTAACGATAAGAATCTATCTAACATATCATTTGTTAAGTATCTCTCAGTTTTTTTGATGTTTTCTTTAATGGATGTATTTAAAGAATTTATTGTTTTGGTTGCCTCTGTAATTGATAAGTTTAAAATATTAGATTTGGCTTTCATGATGATATTGTTGAATTTATTTTCAAGGTACGTACCTGCAAAACAAATATGCGAAACATTCAAATTTAAAAATGTAGGGAACAAATCCAAATGTCTACATCTTAATAAAAAAATTCTTCTGTTCTTTTGAGCGGCAAGCTTGGTGTAAGATTTTGATAATTCTTTAAGCAGTATTACCACGTGCGGCCCATGTGATGCTTCTATCTCCTCATAAAATGTCATATCGGATGTTTTGTTTTAGTAGCTTCAACCCAAACTACCAATATTTATTTTCTTGTTTCTTGAACCATAGATTATATCATTTTTTTTTTATTTTGTCTTTTCTTGGGTTTAGGTTCTATATTTAATAAATACATAAAAACTGTTTGACGTTTCGCCTTTTATTCAAGGCATTTTCAAAATGTTTGCCTCCTAAAAATATATAATTAAATTACATCATATAAAAAACATATTCACAATTTTCGAAAAACAAACAAGACACTTAAATAATAGTTAAAACTTTAAAATCTCTTAAAAATACTTAATTTTACTGGTACGCACCTTGACATTTTGCTGTTTTATTTCTGAATAAAATTTAAATTTTGCATCGTTTACTGAGGATACGTGGAATGCGAATGTGTTTTATTTTTTTTAAATATTTTTTATATTTTACAATGCATAAAAAAATAAATATGGTATATGTTTGGTTTTATGTTTAAGAGGATATTCCATTTTTTGATTTTTATTTGACTGGATCGAATACTTAATGTTTAAATTAGGTTTGCGTAAATATGGCTCAAATTTCCCATATCTGTTCTGTCGTTAACCGTGTTTTTATCTTTTTTAATTTCAATCATTTCTTTTATCTGTAATTTTTGGTAATTCATATCTTTGTTTTTTATAATGGTACTGTTATAATCAAAAGTGTGTTTTTCGTCCTGTGTGTGTTTGTTTAACGCTGTTGAGGCGTTTTTTGTATATTTATGGCCATTCAATCTGTTCTTTAGTAATTGGCTCGTCATGCCTATATATTTTTTGGGACAATTTGAGCAAGGGATCGAATATATTATATTTGATTTATTCATTAGAGGAGTTTTACTTTTTAAATTTGTGAACAATGTATTTAATTTATTATGTGACCTGTGGCATACGATGATATCATGCTTTTTTAAAATGTATTTTATTTTTTCTGACAGCTCACTAGTGTACGGTAATGCCACATATTTTTGTTGTTTATGTTCTATGTTTTTTGTTTTTACGTTATTATAGAACTTATATGTTCGTTTATCAATTATTTTGGTGATAGTCTTTTCGTTGAAATTATTGTTCATTAGTGTCTCTTTTACTTTTTGCAGTATTTTTGGTCGGAATTCTGGAGACGTTAGGGAGATAGCACGATCAGATAGACCGATTATAACGCTATTTTTTTGAGTTTTTGAATGAAATGAATTAAAACTCCTCTAATGAATAAATCAAATATAATATATTCGATCCCTTGCTCAAATTGTCCCAAAAAATATATAGGCATGACGAGCCAATTACTAAAGAACAGATTGAATGGCCATAAATATACAAAAAACGCCTCAACAGCGTTAAACAAACACACACAGGACGAAAAACACACTTTTGATTATAACAGTACCATTATAAAAAACAAAGATATGAATTACCAAAAATTACAGATAAAAGAAATGATTGAAATTAAAAAAGATAAAAACACGGTTAACGACAGAACAGATATGGGAAATTTGAGCCATATTTACGCAAACCTAATTTAAACATTAAGTATTCGATCCAGTCAAATAAAAATCAAAAAATGGAATATCCTCTTAAACATAAAACCAAACATATACCATATTTATTTTTTTATGCATTGTAAAATATAAAAAATATTTAAAAAAATAAAACACATTCGCATTCCACGTATCCTCAGTAAACGATGCAAAATTTAAATTTTATTCAGAAATAAAACAGCAAAATGTCAAGGTGCGTACCAGTAAAATTAAGTATTTTTAAGAGATTTTAAAGTTTTAACTATTATTTAAGTGTCTTGTTTGTTTTTCGAAAATTGTGAATATGTTTTTTATATGATGTAATTTAATTATATATTTTTAGGAGGCAAACATTTTGAAAATGCCTTGAATAAAAGGCGAAACGTCAAACAGTTTTTATGTATTTATTAAATATAGAACCTAAACCCAAGAAAAGACAAAATAAAAAAAAAATGATATAATCTATGGTTCAAGAAACAAGAAAATAAATATTGGTAGTTTGGGTTGAAGCTACTAAAACAAAACATCCGATATGACATTTTATGAGGAGATAGAAGCATCACATGGGCCGCACGTGGTAATACTGCTTAAAGAATTATCAAAATCTTACACCAAGCTTGCCGCTCAAAAGAACAGAAGAATTTTTTTATTAAGATGTAGACATTTGGATTTGTTCCCTACATTTTTAAATTTGAATGTTTCGCATATTTGTTTTGCAGGTACGTACCTTGAAAATAAATTCAACAATATCATCATGAAAGCCAAATCTAATATTTTAAACTTATCAATTACAGAGGCAACCAAAACAATAAATTCTTTAAATACATCCATTAAAGAAAACATCAAAAAAACTGAGAGATACTTAACAAATGATATGTTAGATAGATTCTTATCGTTAGAAAACAAAAAGTTTGAGGAATTACATAAAAAAATTAAAAAAAGACACCAAAAAAAATTAAACAAATTATTTAAGAAGCGTGAAATCTGTAAAGGAACAAACAACGACAGGTCCAAATGGATCGAAAATATATCTAATACCCCGATACCGTCCGAAGTTAATGAAGTTTTATCATATGGTCCAAATTTCTCATTAGATATTACAAAAGAAAAAGATATTCCAATAACCGAATATATAGCCTCCATTGAATCTGTTATTAGCAATGAGCCAGACGACAAAAAAGACACAATTAGAGCTGAAGTAACAAATGTTTTAACAAATCATAAAATCAAAATAAGGCACCAAACAATAAAAAGTAACAGCCTCCAAAAAAATTTAAAAAAGAAAATGAATCGAACAAAAAAATTTATCAAAGACAATCCTCAAATCATTGTTCTAAGGCCTGATAAAAGCAATAAAACAGTGGTTATGAACAAGGCAGATTACGAGACAAAAATGAACAACATACTAAATGACGAAAATACATATAAAAATATTAAGAGTGATCCAACCAACCTATATCAAAAAAAAAATAATACCTTTATAAAAAAATTGCTCAATGTAAAAGAATTAACTGAAAAAGATGCAAAAAGGCTAACCATTCACAATGCTATTCCACCAAAAATATACGGCCTACCAAAATTACATAAACAAAATATACCACTAAGACCTATTGTTTCTTGTATACAATCGCCATTCTATAGTTTATCAAAATTCTTATCAGATTGCATTTCAAATATTACAGGCAAAAACGATTTTTTTATTAAAGATTCATTCGCCTTTAAAAAATTTATTGATAAAGTAAACCTACCTGAAAATTACAGACTCATTTCGCTGGATGTTATATCTTTGTATACAAACATACCAAATCAACTTGTCCACACTATTTTAGCAGAAAAATGGGAAATTTTAAAAAAACATACATCGCTATCAAAAAATAATTTTATGGATGCTATTGACCTCGTTCTAAATACAAATTACTTTCAGTACGAAAATACCTTTTATAAACAACTTGATGGATGTGCTATGGGATCACCAATTTCATCTACCATTGCTCAGCTAGTAATGGAATATTTAGAGGAAAAAGTTTTAGAAAAATTAAACTTCAACATAATATTTTTTAAACGTTTTGTCGATGATTGCATAGCAGCTGTACCACAAAATAAAATAAATGAAATTCTCCAAGAGTTTAACAGTTTCAACGAAAAATTACAGTTCACGTCCGAAATAGAGAATAATAATAAAATAAATTTTCTAGATATGACGCTTATACGCAGAAAGAACAAAGTTTTAACTGAATGGTACACCAAACCAACTTGGTCAAGTAGATATCTGAACTATTTCTCTAATCATTCAAAAACTCAAAAAAATAGCGTTATAATCGGTCTATCTGATCGTGCTATCTCCCTAACGTCTCCAGAATTCCGACCAAAAATACTGCAAAAAGTAAAAGAGACACTAATGAACAATAATTTCAACGAAAAGACTATCACCAAAATAATTGATAAACGAACATATAAGTTCTATAATAACGTAAAAACAAAAAACATAGAACATAAACAACAAAAATATGTGGCATTACCGTACACTAGTGAGCTGTCAGAAAAAATAAAATACATTTTAAAAAAGCATGATATCATCGTATGCCACAGGTCACATAATAAATTAAATACATTGTTCACAAATTTAAAAAGTAAAACTCCTCTAATGAATAAATCAAATATAATATATTCGATCCCTTGCTCAAATTGTCCCAAAAAATATATAGGCATGACGAGCCAATTACTAAAGAACAGATTGAATGGCCATAAATATACAAAAAACGCCTCAACAGCGTTAAACAAACACACACAGGACGAAAAACACACTTTTGATTATAACAGTACCATTATAAAAAACAAAGATATGAATTACCAAAAATTACAGATAAAAGAAATGATTGAAATTAAAAAAGATAAAAACACGGTTAACGACAGAACAGATATGGGAAATTTGAGCCATATTTACGCAAACCTAATTTAAACATTAAGTATTCGATCCAGTCAAATAAAAATCAAAAAATGGAATATCCTCTTAAACATAAAACCAAACATATACCATATTTATTTTTTTATGCATTGTAAAATATAAAAAATATTTAAAAAAAATAAAACACATTCGCATTCCACGTATCCTCAGTAAACGATGCAAAATTTAAATTTTATTCAGAAATAAAACAGCAAAATGTCAAGGTGCGTACCAGTAAAATTAAGTATTTTTAAGAGATTTTAAAGTTTTAACTATTATTTAAGTGTCTTGTTTGTTTTTCGAAAATTGTGAATATGTTTTTTATATGATGTAATTTAATTATATATTTTTAGGAGGCAAACATTTTGAAAATGCCTTGAATAAAAGGCGAAACGTCAAACAGTTTTTATGTATTTATTAAATATAGAACCTAAACCCAAGAAAAGACAAAATAAAAAAAAAATGATATATTTATATATATGTAATGGCGTTGCCAAATATACGTTTTCCCCAAATTAAGGAAATTTGGTATAACTTGGCAAGACTACATGGGGATTCTCCAGGAATGACCCTCCATATATGAAGTCCTAACCCCTAGAATTTGAAATAAGGGAGATAGCCATTGAAACCCATGTAAATTGACTTTTATGTCTGCTTTGTACTGGACAGCCCTGTATACAAATAAATGACAAACGTCAGTATTGTGAATATTATGGAATTAAATGGAAAGTTCTCGAACATTCTCTTAATTTGTAGAAGCCGTATTTGGGTATATAAGCAACTACAAAGCTAAGAGGTTAATCAGTGGAAGTTAATGAGTCGACTCGAATAGTTGAGATTGTAAGATGTCTCGAAAATGTGTAAACAATCCAGATCACTTCTGTTATGTTTGTGGTGAGGTAACTTTTATGTCTCAGACGCAGTCTATTACCTCATTGATAAAAAAGGCATACCAGCTTTATTTCAGTTACAATATTGGGGATCAACACAAATAGTGGGCATCACATATCAGCTGTAATGCATGCGCTTCAAGTCTGAGAAACTGGTTAAATAGTTTAAAATGATCTATGCTGTTTGCTATCCCAATGGTCTGGAGAGAGCCTTCAAATCATGTTAATGATTGCTATTTCTACATCATACCTCGTGTCGGGCAAGGTACAGGTATATCCAACAAGAAAAAAGCGGTTATCAACTATTCAAATTTACCATCTGCCATTAGATGTGTGCCTCATAGTGATGAACTTCGTATTTCAGAACCCCAGAAAAGATTCACATACGAATCAGATAATAACGATAAAACGATTTCTCAAGAAGAAGATATGCATCATCATCAAGAGATCCGGATTTCACACCCAACACGTTATACCACCAATCACAGAAAATAACCCAAACAGAAGTAAACGATCTTGTGAGAGACTTAGAACTTTTAAAAAGTAAAGCGGAATTACTAGGATCAAGATTGCAGCAATGGAACTTATTAGAAAACGATGTTTCAGTATGTGTTTCCCGTAAGCGCCATAAAGGCATAGATCATTTTTTAACATGGAAAAGAACTTGGTTTCTGCAATAGCATTACCCGTTTATTAGTGGCATTAAATATAAGCTACTAGCCAGAGAAATGGAGATAGTTTAGAGACAGTTTTACATTGAGTTTAACAGCAGTACTATTGTATATGGGAAGTATTTTACCATCTATTCATGTTGTATATGCAGTTCACATGAAAGAATCATACGACTATATGAAGTACCTATTGACAAGTATAAAATACGATGAGCACAATGGCAGATCTGCGGCGACCTAAAGGTGATTGCACTTTTACTTGGGTTGCAGATAGGCTTCACCAAGTTTTGATGTTTTTTGTGTGAATGACGGTGGGGCAAAAGCACTTCATTATATCATTAGAGTCAGGTGAAAAGAATGTACAACATATGCCATTTGGAGACCCCAAAAATATTTTGTTGCCACCATTGCATATCAAATTGGGCCTAACGAAAAACTTTGTTCAGGCACTGAGTACAGGTGGGCTAAGTAAAGAAAAAATTAAAGAAGGAATTTTTGTTGGGCTACAGATTCGAAATATTTTGAAAGACAAACATTTTGTCAGTACTCAATCATATATTGGAAAAATGCTTTTAATGACTCTCGCCTCGTAGTCACTAATTTTTCGAAAATAAAAAAGCTGACAATTAGGTTACTCTTGTTGAAAATATGCTGCCATCGTATCAAAAAATGAGTTGCAATATGTCTCTAAAGATCCATTTCCTACACTCACATGTAAACTTTTTCCCTGACAACTACGGAGCTATAAGTGATGAGCACGGCGAACGCTTTCATCGGGATATATTAGCAATTGAAAAAAGATACCAGGGAAAGTGGAATGCTTCCATGCTTGCCGACTACTGATGGACTCTTGTTAGAGATGCTCCAGAAACAATTTACAAAAGAAAAGCAAAAAGACAGGATATTTAATGTGTGTATGTATTTTTTATTATTTTGTTAAAAATAAAATAAAAAAAAACTTGTTCTTGAAAATTGCAACTAATTTTTTGATTTTATTGTCATTTTTGTATTAGACGCAGACTAAAAATTAACAAAAAAATGCACCTTTCATACAATATACAACAAATTAACCAAAATTTGTTGCGTAGTGTTATTTAAAAAGGAGAATATATATATATATATATATATATATATATATATATATATATATATATATATATATATATATATATATTTATATATTGTGAAACAAATACAATTTTAAACTTGCAGTAATTGATGTACTCTCTCGAACAATTTCAGCTTTATCAACGGCATGGCAATTAAATTAAGTAAAAATTGGACTTTACACTAGTTAGTTATCAAACGAAATATAATCTTCAAAAAGCAACAAACAACTCCCCCATTCTATATAATTTCAACCTAATGGAAAATAACATGTCAGACCGCACTTTGATGTATCGAAAATTAAAGAGAGTGAGAGAGATAGATAGAAATAAGCGCTTGAAAACTTATGGAAGCATAAAGACCGACGAGTGATTGAAGACGGATGTGGGGGCGCTTGATTGGTTTTATATGGGGGGTGAGCCTATCAATCAAATTTAGCTCTGTTGCTAGCACACATATTATTAGAGAACTCTTAAAATTTCCCATTGAATTGTTTTATTGCCATTATTTTAATGCATACTACAATAAAAGCAATATCATTTATCATAATGTACTTTCCGCAGCTTACAGTACAAAAAAAATTATGATATAAATTGAATGAAAATCCTTAACATAAATACAAATTTATAAAAATTTGTTATTAGCCTAATTTCCATAAAATGTATAGCCTAAAAGTTTTTTTTTTATTTGCAATTAGTGCATTTTCGATAATTTTTTCTGATAATATTCGCCAAAAAAAAAGATATGAACAACTTGCGATCTTATTTTATGACTCGATTTACTGATTGGGTGGAAATTCAGCCATGGTTTGGTGATCCACAAAAGAAGATATTACTTTTGTTGTAAAAAAAGGTGAAGGAAAATTTGAAAAAATTTGAAAAAATGTAAATCTTACTTTACTCTATATTTATAATAAAGTAAAAAAAATAATATTTTTTATTTCTCTTAAAGTAAAGCTACAAAAGATTTTACTTGCAGAGTCATCATATGAAGATAAAATAATATGGCTTTGATTTAAAGTGACAGTAACATATTATTGTATTGCTTAGTATTAAAATCTAAATTGTATGTTCAAAAACATATTGGACGATAAAATATAAGAAGTTAATGAGAAATAGAACGGGGAGCAGGGGCGGATCTAGTCTCTCTCTTTGGGGGGGGGGGGGGGGCGGTGACATCACAAAAGTACATTATGGCAAGCGAAAGCAACTTATCGACGGGGGGGGGGGGGGGCACCGGAGACATTCCCATTTCTCGTGTAAATGGCAGGGTCGTGCCTATTTTTCTGAATTTGAAGCTCTTGGAGAGGAGGGGATGCCAACAACATACACATTCCTAGTATAAGAGGCAGAATCGGGTCTATTTTCCTGAACTTAAAGCTATTGGGGGGGGGCTATTGCAAGAAAAACAAGTTGTCAATGGGAAGGGAGTGTCAGCAGCATACACATTCATAATATAAAAGGCAGAATCGGTTCTATTTTCCTGAACTCAGAGATCTTGGGAGGGGGGGGGGGCGATCGCAAGCATACACATTCCTATACTCTATTCAAGAACTAGAGAGAGTAATAAACCTGTTACCGAAATCCCCAACGTACTTGCTCCAGTACCGCAGGTAACGGAGGACTGCCGTAAATCTAATATATTTAAATATTATAAGCTTTGATAAATTTACCGCAATAATAAAATTTCTGATAATTCATTTTTATTTCTGTCAGTGAGAAAAGTACACCTTATAGTGTGTCCTTAGTGATTTATCTTGTTTGTGCTTGTTTTTATATATTATTTGAGATTAGTAAGATACCGAAAAAATATGGCCTCCACTTCTGTATTTATTCCAAAATCGTTAAACCAAGGCATTTTTCCTCAATGAAAAACTTATTGCGATGAATGCTTATGATGCCCTAAGATATCAGTATCTAGATAATAATGTTAAAAGCTCTGTTGAGATGTGTTCCAACATGACAGGAAAATCTACTATGTACCAAAGACTGAATGAGAAAAAACGACTGGAATGTTTCGTACTCCCCCATCCGATCACAGGCAGATGAAAAACCTCGTTGGAAGAAGAGATGAAAACTGCAATAAAAGCAGTTGTACATACATTTTATTATGAGAAGCAGATCACAACCGTCAACAAAATTCTTACCAAAATCAATAAAGATCGGGATTTACCTGAAATTAAAAGAACTGAGCTCTAGAAATTGCTCAGAGAACTTAATTTTTGATGGAAAAAACCAAATAGGAAATCTGTTCTTATAGATCGTCCGGAAACTGTCCGTTGGAGAAGGAAATATCTCTCTCTTATATTTGTGTATTTTTCTTAAGCGTGTAGAATTAACACGTTTATTTTATTTTTTTAAGCCTTTTTAAAAATCATCATAATCATCATCAATTACATTTGAATCCCTTTTTAGTGTTTAATTTAAGAAATAAATAAACTGAAACGTCAAATTTCCTAAAAATGTTTATAATTAATTATAAAATGACCGATAGCCCCCAAAAAAATTTTAATATTATATGGTCGAATTTATTTTTTTATATATGTTTAACTTCTTTTCTTTTTGACGATGAGTATTTTGTAAGTATTTAAATTGTAACTTCGAATTTTTTGAAAGAATAAGGCTATGTTTTAGTCTGAATGTGCCTAAAACGGTTTTTATGCTAAAATTAAAAATAATAAAAATACAGTTGTGATTTGTGTTAAATATGTCAAAATTATCTGTATTTTGTACTGTATGTGAATTATTAAGAAATCATAAGAAATAAAATATTAATATAAAAACTTTTTATTTTAAATTTATTACCGAAATAATATTATATGCCATTAATACTTAGTGATAAAATAAACCTCTTTCCGACGCCTATGACAAGGATTAAAATCCTTTTTAACACTTCCAAATGTCTATTGTTATCCAAACCAAATAGTCCATTATTATAGACCGGTATTTTTGATTAAAAAATTTCTAACCCATTCCTAGGAAATATATATATATATATATATATATATATATATATATATATATATATATATATATATATATATATATATATATATATATATATATATATATATATCTAACAGACTTTGCCAAAGACACCGAACTAAAGAACACAGGTAGTTTGCGAAGGAAAAAGGGTAAAAAATGATTTATTACTCTCTCTAGTAATCGAATTAAATATAGTATAAGAGGTAAAATCGAGTATATTTTCCTGAACTCAAAGCTCTTGGGGGGGGGCGATCGCCCCCACCGCCCCCCCTTGGATCCGCGTCTAACGGGGAGTAACATAACTTCATTTAAGCAGATCAGTAAATACGTGAATAGTTGAAATTCTTACTGGGTAGTAAAATTAATAAATGGACAATAACGCGTAAGCAATTACCACATCCGAATCTGTGTGCTTGAAATATTAAATTAAGTAGTTCTATATATACTTTTACGTATAAGTTTTATGACTGAACAATTCAGTAGAATTTTAATATATTTTTGATTTTGAGTGAAATAACGAAAATATGCGCTACAAAACTAACACTACTTTACAGCCAATTTGCGACTGTAATGTAAAAGGCAATCTTTGGTTAATTTTTGGTCTCTAAATGCGAAAATGATAGTACAAAAATTCCTAACACTTAAGATTTTTGAGTTATGATTTTTTTCAGCAAAAATGAATCAGTATTTTAAACACATTATTTTAAAAAGTAATTTGAAATATACTGGAACGCGACGTTGCCAAATTTACTGTTTCTATAAGTTAGCTAAATTCTGTACAATCTGGCAACACCACGTGGCAGTGTATAGGGATGACAGATCAACCACAGAGGGTTTAAAATAACGGAAGTACCCATTTAAACTTATATAATTTCAAATGTTACCTTGCTCCGTAGCCACTTATAAATGACCCCTATATACGAGAAGTACGTCGTGGCTCTTCGAACTTCCGATATCCGATGTTTCTAATACCAGAAGTACGGAACGACTATAAAAGCAGCTGGCCGGCAGTCGTATCATCAGTATTGGTTTAGCACGAAAAGTGGTCAGTATTAGATAGAGAAGCGATGTGTGCGAAAAAGCCAATAGTAATAGCCTTGTATTAATGTTATGTTTGTGTTGAATAAAGTTAGTTGATGCCTGTAAACATAGTATCACACCTCAGAACCGACGTACGCGATAATACATATATGGTCAGTTTACCCTTAAATAGCAGAAAAGGACAATTAACAAAATGGCCAAAGTAGCTTATCATAAGTATTTTGGATATCTTGTTGACGATAAAAATCGGGATTGGGCTCCTTACATATCTTGCCAAACAACGCTAATTTATAGGTTCTTCTAAACTAAGAACTGCTTTTAGTTCTGTTCCATAATGGCAACAAAAAATTCTCGGTTCTTCTTGCCCATGCTGTTGACATGCAGAAAACATGCGAAAATATGTCACTTATTCTAAATGCAATAATAATGCAGAAATACAATTACGAATTTCTTTGTCTTTGGGAAAGTAGAGCAACACAGATCCATTATAAAGTAAAAGAATGGCTTCCGAGAGATTGATATATTTTTGGTCAAGCTAATGTAAAGAAAATACCTCTTGTTGATGCCAAAAGAGTACTGTTACATCCATTACACATTAAACTAGGATTAATTAAAAATTTCGTTAAAGCCTAAGATAAAGAAGGAGATGAGTTTAAATACCTTAAAAAAATTTTTTTCTATACTAAGTGATATTAAGCTTAAGGCAGAAATATTTTTTGGACCACAAATTAGAAAAATACTAAGGGATTAACAGTTTGATCAAAAATTAGGTGATTTTGAATTAGCTGAGTGGAGTTCTTCTAAAACAATTGTTTTGGAGTTTTTAGGAAACAAAAAAGTAGAAAACTACGAAAAACTTGTAGAAGAACTACTTGAAAGCAACTGCAAAATGAGCTACCTTTTTTTTTATTGTTTTGAACTTATGTATAAATATTATATAAAAATGTTTATATGTTATTGAGTTCGCAATCAGGATGCTTTAAACTCTCACGGATAGCCACTATAATATCAGTCGCAATTTTTTTAATATTTGTTGACTACTGTAACGGTGATTTTTAAATTAAAAATGGTTTCGAATCAAATCATACTTACGAGTAAAAATTAATTCCGACAATGTTAATAGAATAGAATTATATAATACCTTTGCCTTAGAAGATCTGGCCGTTTTCCTGTTTTGGCCGTAGGAAATATTTTTGACCTCAGCAGATGGAATAGTGTACTTCAAGCAAATTGACAGTCCAATAAATTGCTACATTTTGAAGTAAATTGAACATCAACATTTACCTTGAACCCATTTCTTTTATTTATTGGCAATATAACCCCTGTATAATAAAGAGCTGTTCCTTAAACTCGCCAAAGTTTTCGAGGTGATTATCAAAAACTTTGCATTTCTTACCATTCATTCACCATTCCTTGTACCAGTACTATGAATCGAGAGAGCTATAATGGCTCTCAAAGGTATAAATATATCTCTTTTATGACTTGGTTGAAACCCTCTAGAGTATTATTTTTCGACAGAAATATTGTAGTTGCCCTCAGATATCAATTTTGATTCTGCACTAATCACTGTTCTTTGATATATGCTATGAACTTATTTTTTTTTTCGTATATTTTTGAAAAAAAAGTTCAGAAGTTATATTGAAAATATTCCAGTTTGTTATGGAATCTACATCTTTCAGTATTTATTTTTAAAAACTTCCTCTACATCACTTTTAATTGGCGACTGTACCTTTCTTTCAGAATATGTTTAATATATTTGCACTATGGTATCTTCGAACTTATTTTTTTTCGTATATTTTTGAAAAAAAAGTTCAGAAGTTATATTGAAAATATTCCGGTTTGTTATGGAATGTAGATAATCTACATCTTTCAGTATTTATTTTTAAATGCTTCCTCTACATCACTTTCAATTGGCGACTGTATCTTTCTTTCAGAATATGCTTAATATATTTGCACTATGGTATCTTCGAATTATTTAGTAAAAGCATTTAGGAAAATTTTTGAACTGTCCGCAACCAAAAATGTTTGCTTCAATGGACTTGAGAACAGGAACTGGATATTGTCTTTTATGTTCTTGAATGTTCTCTTTTTCCTCTGTTATAGAAATAGTCAAGTATAACGGATTAAATTCTCGTTGTTTATCTGTGATCCCCATAATCAAGACAGGATATCTCTGCCAGATGAACTTAACGGTAGTATCTGCTTACAAGTAAGTTTTGTAGTGCCATCATTTTTTTATATTACTAACCTTAACCAAATTTAACTGCACAATTAATTTATTTGCCTAAAAATAAGTCTAATACTGCTTAAATTAAATGTAAACTGCCCAATGTAACTGTCTGGATGATTAAAAAACCCTTTAAATAATAAATTCTTAAAAAATAAAGACAATAATAATGCATTTTAATGCAAAAGCTACGATGACAAATGTATATGGAAGTGTGATTTTCAAAAGGAGCAACAAATGCATTCGCCCTTCATTGTGTTTGTATCAAAAAGGATATGGAGACCGCTTTGGTGATATTACGCTATTGATTCACTAAAATAATCCGGTATACTCGTGACGGATTTCATACAATAAACTTGAATAGGCTGGAAATTAAGAATCAGGTCAGCTTTATGGAAAAAAAAACACTTTCAGAAAATGGGGATACAGTCAAATGGGCTGAAAATTTAGTAATTTATACTTTATGATATCTTGATCAAAATTTCTCGTGGGGACAGAGTCCGAAAATGGCTAGTTTTTGAGTTATGAAGTAACAAATGTAAGGAATTTCAATTTTTACAAAAACCCTAGCTGCAGCTACTATATAGCTTGAGGAGTTACTTCAAGTTGCATATCTGAAGACACCATTATGCCCTCGTACTTGCTCATGTAACACGTTACTCCCATTCCAGAACGGATCTAGGATTTTTTCTGGGGGCGCAAAAATTGTTTTCATAGAGGTTTATTAATATGGAAATATTAGTGTGACCTCTTAAATCCGTCCTTACGCCCATGTTACATATATAAGCGCACTACACACTAAGTGCAGTCCAACATATTCTGGGCGCAGTCATATTCACACTCCCAACACAACTGATAAGCTTGCGAAGAGAATTTGTCCAATATCCCACAAACTAAATCTTCCAAACCTACATACCCTGGGATCAGCGAAATTCTCGTATTATTTTATCACAGTACCCCTTTTACTTGGGCTTCCTGGCCTTCTTAAATTGTGGCGCATCTAAACGCATACATCATGAAAACTTTATACTCACAAAATCAAATACTTATTCATGTACAAATAACTTACGTTTTCTAAAGCTGATTACTGATTCCCAACTATTATATTTACTAACCATTTTCCTGGTTCTACAGGTGTGTGTTTTCATATGTTTTCGTAGGACTCAAACTGCAGACATAGACATTTGTATACATAGATGCATACATACGCGTGCTTGCCCTTCTGCACCTTCACTTTAAAACAAACACAAGATAATCAAGAAAAATCTTTTCGATTTGCCATAATCACTTCACCCATTTAGGTCTTGCATCTCTTGGTATTTGCGATATCGGTCTTAGTTTTCACATCTTTTTTGATTTTGGGTTAATTTTTTAATAATTCGTACCTTTTCAGTTTTTATGTTAATCCGATTTTTGGTATTTTTTCTTATTGTCTCTTTACGCTCTATTTACGCCTCTTTGCTTTCTTCATTTCATAGTTTTTCTTTCCTCCTAAGCGTTTCACTTAATTTCTATTCAGTTTCCAATTCGACTAGCACAACATAAATTTATGGATCCCAGAGTATGTACGTTTGAAAGATTAGTTTCGTGGCATATTGGACAAACTCCTTTCGCAAACCTGTCAGTTACCTTGGAAGTGAGGATATGGTTGCGCCCAGTGTGTGTCTATATGCAAGTCTAGTGAGGGGAGTTGCTTCTCATAGCACTTCTAGTTGTTGGGACTGTAACGAAGTTACTAATTTTTTGGGCAAGTGTATGTTCGCCGGGGTTTTATTTCTTTATTTAACATCCGAAAAATCTGATTCTTGCGGGAAAACAATGTTAAAGGTTTCAAGATTACCGGTATATAATTAGATTCATCGCGCTATGCCGGGAAATATCATTTTCCGAGATTTTCAGAGCGTCCGATCATAGTAATCGCGCGCCGCATACAGCAGTATCGTATGCGCGATCACCGCACACCGTCACACGTCAGCGTAGTGGGAGCTCGGGCCGTCTATTTAAGTCCCAGCAGACCATTATTTCGCTGAGAACCAAACGGTCTCCACCCGGGTCAACAGTCCAAACGGACTGGACTGGGTCACCTGCTGGGCCGCGCCTTCCTGGTCTAGTGATGTAGGTGAGGCTAGGCTTGTGTGTATATGGTGTTTACCATACACTTCCTTCCTTACGTCCTACCCCTCTAATGGCCAGCATTGCCGAGGACCCTTATAAGAACGGGCAATGTTGTGTCATCCTACCGTCATTGTCGAGGACCCTTATAAGAACGGGCAGTGACGGTTCCTTTCCTAATTTCCTACCGCTATTGGTCGACATTGTCGAGGACCCTTATAAGAACGGGCAATGTCGCTCCATCCTGCTGCCGCTGTCGAGGACCCTTATAAGAACGGGCAGCGTCAGTTCCTTTCGTTCCTTCCTACCGTCACCGATGCACACACGCACTGATGCCGTAAGTTTGTTATTGTTTCCGTATTGACCAGGAATGTGTTTGCCGCCAGGTGCCCTCCGCTGTCCGTTGACAAGGGCGCTAAACAACTGCCGCCCCGACGCCTATCGCCGCCGTCGCGTATAAAGACCGTCGCCGTGTAGAGACGCCGCCTATCGCCGATCGACGCCGTGTTGTTGTTACAAACCGCGTATACCGCCGTCGGTCGAGTTTT
Organism: Diaprepes abbreviatus; assembly: GCA_034092305.1. Classification (NCBI taxonomy): domain Eukaryota; kingdom Metazoa; phylum Arthropoda; class Insecta; order Coleoptera; family Curculionidae; genus Diaprepes; species Diaprepes abbreviatus. Next base: position 2,134,514 of record JASJET010000304.1, read on the forward strand.
ATACGAAGCGCCGTGAACTGGGAACGCGGATTTTGGATGCGAGGCGCGATAATTTGCGTACAAGCCGTCGTGAGTAGCGTCGCGACCGAATAGTACGAGATACGTGAATGGCGTCGCGAATGATACCACCGGGTTACCGTTTTCAGCGCAACCGAACAGAATGAGCTACCGAGAACTGCTCTAAAACATACTCTTGCCCTCCAGACCGGTTGTTTGTTTATATTATTGTACATTTTAGATTGTAAGTTAGTTTTAGGCCATGTCTTTTGTATGAAAGAATGGAATACAGGATACAGGATGTTTTATAACCGTTTGTTTTCTTACCTAGTCCCATTTTTACCACTACATGTAACAATTGGCAGCCGGCAGCCAGCACTAATACACGCAATTGACCCCTGGCTTGCCGTTTCTCCACTGTAACAAGCTGCCCGGTGCAAAAAGTGGGCCCTCGACCACATTAAATACCGAGGGTGGCGCCCGAGAACCGACCCCCGAGTGGATGTTTTGACCTTCAGGCAGTCAGACCGTTGATCAGTTGAGAGAGCAGGGATATCCCGAATTTACGTAGCAGCCGCTGACCTGATACCCCTGCGCTGAGCATTTGACCGATGACTGTCTGCACGAGAAATATCCACTGACCGATGTTCCGCTGCCGTGAACGAAGAAGAGCCGCAGAGCACGACTTTGCTCCCCGCTCCCCGCCTACGAAAAACGCGTCACATTTGGCGCCCGAGCAGGGACCAAATCGTAATTGAAGAGCATGGACTTTCAAAAGTTAGATAGGAAGAACAGGGACTATAAAAACGCTTGACTTGAAAAGCGCATATCTCTTGTATAGAGTATAACCGGAGGAGCATAGAACCGGAAAGAAGAGCAATACTGAGGTAGTACCGAGATTGGCCGACACCGGGAGACAGTTGGGCGTGACTGTGGTGGACCATGTTACCGAAGGAGTATTGCTGTTTTTTTTTTTTTTTTTACCGTCACCGTTGAGAGTATTTTGTTGAAGGAGTACCGACGTTGAGGGAATGTTTTTCCACCGCCGATCAAGTCCGTTTAGTCAAAATAGTCGTGCTTATAGGTAATCCGAGTATTCCATTCTGTGTCCGCCGACCGTAGCAATGTATATGAACCGATTCAGGTAAATTTTGTTATAGGAGGTAATTAGGGCCTAAAACTGTATGAAAACCGTCTTTTTACAAAAATTTGTTCTGCGCATGCGCGAGGTAAAATGTGAGCCGTAGGTCTTTTCCAACTAATTTTGGGTCGTAGATTCCATTTTTCGACCGTAGAAAGGTTAATTTTTAGTGTACCGCGAGATACGGCCAGTTTTACCGACTTATGGTAATATATTGATGTTGAACGCGCTTGCGTCGCGCATGCGAGCCGGAGAGTATACTGAAGGGAGAGTATGCGCGCACCGATAGTATACACCCCCGCCGATCGCACCATACCGAGAATACTATTAATGTAAGAACCGTCCGAAATAGTATCAGTTCGAAGCCGACCGCTCAACCAGAAGCATCGCCAGCTCCAAGCACCGACAGAAGAAGCAGTACCGAACAAGATGACTGAAGACCCGCCACCGACTACAAGTGCCGCCAGCCGCTCGACACAAACCGATCCAAGTGATACAAGGGTAAGTTGGGTGTACCAGTTGAAGAAAGAAGACGTCATACACGAGCTGACCAAGTTTGGACTCAACATCACCGGAACAACCGAGATCTTGAAGAAACGTCTGATTAGTTTCATCAGAGATGGTAGGACCACACCACTGCCGCAGCCCAGTCCGTTTAGTTTTCCGCCTGCTACCAGTGCCACCGCACCTTCATCAAGCTTGACCGGACCGACTATTAGTATTACTGCTCCATTGCCGACCGTTACTACCGCCGCCGCCAACGCCAACGTCACACCTCCGGGGTATGCTTCAAATATTCCGCCGCCGCCACTGAAAGTCCATAAATGGAATGTCTACTTCAATGGTGACAACGATCCGATAACCTTCATCGAACGTTTAGAGGAGATATGTACGTCACACAGCGTCAGGAGGGACCGTTTATTGCCACAAATGCCAGAGCTTCTGCAAGGGAAGGCCTCCTTATGGTTCCGCAATAACCGTAGCAATTGGACTACTTGGGACGACTTTCTCGCCGATTTCCGTATCTGCTACTTTCCACTGAATTATGCCGATGACCTGGAGGCAGAAATCAGTCGACGCCTGCAAAGAAAGAATGAGCCAGCCAGCCGCTATATTACCGACATGCAGACCCTCATTCGCAGGCATGGAAATATTGATCCGACGCAAGAGCTTCAGTGGTTGTACCGTAATCTACTTCCCGACTACCGTCAATATATCCGGAAGACAGATTTTACCGATGTCGCTACTTTCACTAAGGTCGTCCGAGAGACGGAATTATTGCTTTGGCAGTTGAACCCACAACGAGCACACCCTCAGCAATCCCGAGAGACTGGGCCAAACGATGGCATATCACGACAGCCCCACAGGCCGTCCCCGTCTCAAGATAGATCATCTACATTATGTTGGCGATGTGGAGAAACCGGACATATCCGAGATCAGTGCAAGGGAAGATTCCAGTTGTTCTGTTCAAGATGCCGGAGGAGAGGTGTGATGTCCCGTGATTGTCCGTGTCCGGAAAACTAGATCGGCGCTGTCCCGCTACGAGGTCAGTACAGCCCCGCATTAGTAAAACCTCGCGACCGTCAAGCCAGAGTCCTGTTGCAGTGATTGACAACCGCCCCCATGCTTGTGTATTTATCTACGATACCCCGTTTACCGCCCTCATCGATACCGGTGCCGCGAATTCCTACATGGGAGACCTAGCCGTGGAACTATGTCGCCAGCGACAATGTAGAAGAGTACGACCGATGGTTCAGCATGCAAGAGTGGCACATGGTGGCATCGTGGAGGTTACCGAAGCCTACCGTATTCCATTGCAGTTTGGGCGTACGACGCTAACCGAAGAACTAAGCTACTTACCGCATTTGACATCCGAGATCGTACTGGGAATGGACATATTGGCTCGTCGCCGGTTCCGTCTTGACCTTGGCTCTGGCCGACTGTACCTTAATAATGAAGTATTACAATCGCCTAACTTTTGTAGCCCAATAGGACAAGTCAGCTCTGGAGCGAATCTAATTCTCAACAGCCAAGAGGAAGTCCGTTTGCAACAGTTTCTCAATGAAGAACTACCGAAGTTTGAGAACATACAAGGTACGACCCCGCTGATTCAACATGCGATAAGACTTTTGGAGCCGGAACCGATCAAACAGCGATACCGACCACAAAATCCGAGGATGCAGGAGATTATTAATACAGAAGTGAGAAGTATGCTGAAGGATGGAATAATCGAACCATCGGATAGTCCCTGGAGCTCTCCTGTAGTGATAGTGCGCAAGAAAGATGGTAAAAACCGATTTTGCATAGACTTTCAGAAAGTAAACAGTATTACCAAGAAGGACGCCTATCCGTTGCCGTACATCAATGCTATACTGGATAAACTCCGAAGGGCCCGATATATCTCCAGCATTGATCTTAAACAAGGATACTGGCAGGTACCGCTCTCAGAAGAAAGTAAACCGATTACCGCTTTTACTGTACCAGGAATGGGGTTATTTCAATTCCGAGTGATGCCATTTGGATTGCATTCCGCTCCGGCCACTTTTCAACGTCTAATGGATCGCATCATAGGACCGGAGTTGGACCCGTTCTGCTTTGCCTATCTGGATGACATAATTATCCTGGGAGAGACTTTTGAAGAGCACCTCCAAAACCTGAAAGAAGTGTTCCGCCGACTACGAGAAGCCAACTTGAAGCTGAATCCGGAAAAATGTCAATTTGGAAGAAGATCTCTACGTTACTTAGGACACTTAGTTACCGCCGAGGGTATTCGAACCGATCCCGACAAAGTTTCTGCTATCCAGCGCCTTCCAGAACCGACCAGCGTTCGTGGCCTCCGACGCTTTTTGGGTGTAGCGTCTTGGTACCGCCGTTTCGTGCAGAATTTTTCACAGATTGCGGCTCCTTTAAACCGGTTATTAAAGAAAGGAGTGCGATGGTCTTGGTCTACCGAACAACAAGCCGCCTTTGAACATTTGAAGACCTGCCTGACAAATGCTCCCGTATTAGCTTGTCCTGATTTTTCCCGACCGTTTGTCCTTCAAACCGACGCTTCCGACACTGGCCTAGGATCGGCTTTGATTCAGCATGGCCCCGAAGGCGACCATGTGATTGCTTATGCAAGCCGCAGTTTGAGTCCGAACGAGAAGAAATTTTCGGTCACCGAAAAAGAGTGCCTGGCTATTGTTTGGGGCATTGAGAAAATGAGGCCCTACCTGGAAGGCTATCACTTTACCGTCGTCACCGACCATCAGTCCCTTCGATGGCTCCACTCGATCAAAAGTCCGTCTGGAAGATTGGCACGATGGAGTATGTATCTGCAGCAGTTCGATTTTGAGATAAAATACCGAAAGGGGATTTTAAACCGAGTAGCCGATGCCTTATCCCGGGATCCAGTTGATGTGGAAGACCAAGAGGAACCATCAGATCCGATACTCACACTCGAAGAATTCACACCGTGTAATTGGTATAAAGCTAAGAAAGTCGCCGTCGAAGGTAACCCGTCCGCTTTTCCCGACTACTGCATCAAAGATGGTCTACTTTACCGCCACTTCTGGGATAAAACCGATCTGACCGAAACTGAAATGACTGATCCGTGGAAGATATGCGTTCCCCGTTCAGCTCGAAAAGCCGTTCTAGAAGAAAATCATGACCAACCCACTGCTGGACATCTGGGAATTGCCAAAACTGCAGCTCGAATCGCCCGACGATACTACTGGCCAGGGATGTTTCGAGAAATCGCTCAGTATGTGAAAAGTTGTTCCACCTGTCAGCGATTCAAAGTATCACAACAACAACCGCCAGGCATGATGCAACAGTCGAAGAACATGCAACCATGGGAAACCGTCAGTACCGATTTAGTAGGACCGTTACCGCGCTCCGCAAAAGGAAACAATTACATGGTTGTTTTTCAGGATAGATTCACCAAATGGGTAGAATGCCGCCCCATTCGTAAAGCTACCGCCAAAGCAGTGAGCCAAGCATTCTACGAAGGAATCATCACCCGATTTGGATGCCCGAGGTTCGTCATTTCAGACAATGGGACTCAATATACCGGCCAAACTTTTAAAAGCCTGCTTCGGGAGATGGGAATCACTCACCGACTTACTCCACCGTATTCTCCACAAGCTAATCCCGTAGAAAGGACCAATAGGACCATGAAGACTATGATCGCTCAATTCTGCGAATCCGATCATAGAAAATGGGATGTCCACTTACCCGAGCTTATGTTTGCAATAAATACCGCTCGGCATGATTCTACCGGATTTTCTCCAGCTTTCCTTAACTTCGGCCGTGAACTTGATCCGCCGAATTCATTGAACCGACGCTTACTAAACAATGGTGCCGAGGGACAAAGTCAAATACCGACCGCTGAACCCGACACAGCTCAAGTGACACGCCATTCCGAAAAATTACAGAAGCTGAATGAAACCTACGAGCTGGTTAGAGTAAATCTAGGAAGAGCTTTTACTACGCAGAGCCACCATTATAATCTGCGTCACCGAGAATGGAGATGCCACGTGGGCGATAAAGTGTTTAAGCGTGAGAATCCTCTCTCGTCCGCCGCCAAAGGCTTTGCCGCAAAACTAGCACCGAAGTATTCCGGACCCTACACCGTTATTAAAGTTGTGTCGCCGGTGGTGTACGACTTAAAGGGTTTGGATGGTAAAAAGATACGGCATATACATATTAAGGATCTTAAACCGGCTCACGACCTCTAAGCCGAAAGATCCGCCAAACCGGCCACCCTTTTGGCCGCCGTCAGCCTTAGGCTCAACATGGGAAACGGTGAGGTACCATGCGTAGCATGAGGAGCCACCGCTACTAGACCGTCATGGAACCACCACTACCAGCCATGAGGAATCCATTCCACCAGCCACCGAAGAAGACGAGAAGATTAGGTTAAGTTTAGAATTGTATCTGGTTAGGTTTTTATTGTAAATATTTATGTAATAAATATTTTCCGAAGAAGGGGGGGTGTGTAACGAAGTTACTAATTTTTTGGGCAAGTGTATGTTCGCCGGGGTTTTATTTCTTTATTTAACATCCGAAAAATCTGATTCTTGCGGGAAAACAATGTTAAAGGTTTCAAGATTACCGGTATATAATTAGATTCATCGCGCTATGCCGGGAAATATCATTTTCCGAGATTTTCAGAGCGTCCGATCATAGTAATCGCGCGCCGCATACAGCAGTATCGTATGCGCGATCACCGCACACCGTCACACGTCAGCGTAGTGGGAGCTCGGGCCGTCTATTTAAGTCCCAGCAGACCATTATTTCGCTGAGAACCAAACGGTCTCCACCCGGGTCAACAGTCCAAACGGACTGGACTGGGTCACCTGCTGGGCCGCGCCTTCCTGGTCTAGTGATGTAGGTGAGGCTAGGCTTGTGTGTATATGGTGTTTACCATACACTTCCTTCCTTACGTCCTACCCCTCTAATGGCCAGCATTGCCGAGGACCCTTATAAGAACGGGCAATGTTGTGTCATCCTACCGTCATTGTCGAGGACCCTTATAAGAACGGGCAGTGACGGTTCCTTTCCTAATTTCCTACCGCTATTGGTCGACATTGTCGAGGACCCTTATAAGAACGGGCAATGTCGCTCCATCCTGCTGCCGCTGTCGAGGACCCTTATAAGAACGGGCAGCGTCAGTTCCTTTCGTTCCTTCCTACCGTCACCGATGCACACACGCACTGATGCCGTAAGTTTGTTATTGTTTCCGTATTGACCAGGAATGTGTTTGCCGCCAGGTGCCCTCCGCTGTCCGTTGACAAGGGCGCTAAACAACTGCCGCCCCGACGCCTATCGCCGCCGTCGCGTATAAAGACCGTCGCCGTGTAGAGACGCCGCCTATCGCCGATCGACGCCGTGTTGTTGTTACAAACCGCGTATACCGCCGTCGGTCGAGTTTTATACGAAGCGCCGTGAACTGGGAACGCGGATTTTGGATGCGAGGCGCGATAATTTGCGTACAAGCCGTCGTGAGTAGCGTCGCGACCGAATAGTACGAGATACGTGAATGGCGTCGCGAATGATACCACCGGGTTACCGTTTTCAGCGCAACCGAACAGAATGAGCTACCGAGAACTGCTCTAAAACATACTCTTGCCCTCCAGACCGGTTGTTTGTTTATATTATTGTACATTTTAGATTGTAAGTTAGTTTTAGGCCATGTCTTTTGTATGAAAGAATGGAATACAGGATACAGGATGTTTTATAACCGTTTGTTTTCTTACCTAGTCCCATTTTTACCACTACATGTAACAATTGGCAGCCGGCAGCCAGCACTAATACACGCAATTGACCCCTGGCTTGCCGTTTCTCCACTGTAACAAGCTGCCCGGTGCAAAAAGTGGGCCCTCGACCACATTAAATACCGAGGGTGGCGCCCGAGAACCGACCCCCGAGTGGATGTTTTGACCTTCAGGCAGTCAGACCGTTGATCAGTTGAGAGAGCAGGGATATCCCGAATTTACGTAGCAGCCGCTGACCTGATACCCCTGCGCTGAGCATTTGACCGATGACTGTCTGCACGAGAAATATCCACTGACCGATGTTCCGCTGCCGTGAACGAAGAAGAGCCGCAGAGCACGACTTTGCTCCCCGCTCCCCGCCTACGAAAAACGCGTCACAGGACCTGTATGCCCGAAATAAGACAATGGTGGATTTAAGGAGCTACAGTGATACGTACTTATATATTATTATTCTAAGTTTATTTCTTAGTTATTGCGATATGTAGTTTGTTAATTATAAAAACACTTTTTGCCCGTCTGTCCCTTGTCCCCCCCCTCCCAGAAGAAAATCCTGGATTTGGCCTTGAATGAGACTATACTTCATACATGAGCACGTATGAAAGCATAAAGGTGTCTCCATGTATGCCACTTGAAACAACTCCTCAAGCTATATAGTATGTATGTGTATGTATGTGTGTAGAGTTGGGCGTCTGTACACTGCGACCTGGTAGATCTATTGTGTCCCCCTACTGCTGCCCAGTCGTAAGAGTTACCTTATCGACTAAAGCAGATCCTCCAGTCCTATTTCCTTCAGGAATCTCAGGATGTTGAACGGTTTCAAGGTGGGTAGCTCCCCTTCTTCGATTTAAAGTGTTCCCAGGAACCGCATCCTAGGATTTTCTAGAGTGATACACTCTGTAAATACGTGAATAGAGGTTTCTTCCTCCTTCTCACAGAACCTGTACTGTTCTCTTTCTACCAGTCCGAGTTTCTTGAGGTGTTCCTTCAGGTGACAATGCCCCTGTCAGAACTTTGAGCTGGTTTTACTCAAACTTATGCGTTCTTTAAATCTTTTCTGGTCGTGGTCCCCAAAAGTATCTTCGCTTGTCTTAACCCTTGCAGCTCCGTCCAATAATTGGATCTTCTGATTTCTTCTTCTATCTTTAGTTCTTCCAGCATTACGCTGCTACTGATTCTATAGAAATGCTCTGGATCCAGAAAAGGTATCCCAGCCCCTTTCTTCGGGATCATTCAGTTCCTCTAGGCATTCCCACATTATCTTGGAATTGATAACTTGAGAGCTCAGCGCACTGATGACTGTTTGACTATTCGTTATAACGATAATCTCTTGGCCGTGATAGTTTTTCTCCTTGTTGAATTGAATACACATCCTAATGGTATATATTTCGGCCTGGAAAATGCTTGATGACTTACCCAAGCTTTCGTAGTGTCTGGCGTCGGGTCCACACACTCCTACTCCAGTTCCCTGCTATGTAGCTGCAACTAGGGTGAAATTCGTTTCATATTACCCATATCCAGGATAGTACACATTATGTTCATGAGGAATCTTGACGAGGATGTCATAAAGTATAACATACCAAATTTTTAGCCCATTTGACCCTACCCCCTTTTCCATTTGTTTCGTACAGAGTCCTTGGAAAAAAAATTGGATTAGGCACCAGATAAGGTATTAAACTAATATTTTTTTGTTGTATTAATTGTAGATTGATCACAAATATATAACTATGTCCAGAGTTACTTATAATATAGTGTAAAAACTGGTATTATGTGTAAAATAAGGAACATTATACCACAGTTAAAATCTATTTCTTCAATCTATATATTGTGGATTAAAGTCATTCATAAAGCTACGAAATATAAAATTATTTAATATTCGTGCAAAATATTAAGATAATATATCCAAATAAAAAGGCAATTTTAATTAGAATTTTATAATTTTTTTTTTCATTCATGGAACTTTCTGCTCTGCTTCAGTTAATTACATATTTAATGGTATTTTTTAAATTAGAAAATTTTAATTAAGAAATAATTACTTCTTTTAGGCTTAAGCGTTGAGAAAACCAAGCTTCTTAAACAAAGCATATATTAAAATAAATGAAACAGCATCTCATCTCTGATTTGGTTGCCAGTTTATCACTGTCACGTTGAGTTTAGCGAGAGTGTTCAACGTAAGTTCTTACTTACATTGTCCTTCAAGGGAAATTTAGTATTTATAAAAATTTTGATACACCCTCTTTTGGCATATGGGTCGCTCAATCAATGATTTTGGCGTGGATTTATTTTTAGAATGCGTCTAATTGTTGCAGATTAGCTCAGTCATTGACGGAGTATAACAAGACGTTTTATTCTTATGGGAGGATTTGAAGTGAATTCTGTTACTTTTGGTGAATGCGGAGGATAAGAAAATTCCTAAGTATTAAATCGAAGTTATTCATAAAAGGTAGTTATAGTAATAAGGAGTAAAACTGAAAGGATTGATGTAATGCAGTGTTGCCGTGTTGGATAGTTGATCTAAACTACGGATAAAATTTCATTTTATTTGATAGAGGAAATATAAGTAATGGAACTAACAGCTGACGTTTCGGTGAAATCTCATTCGCCATTTTCAAAGCTCACTGTATGGCGTCTATGAGCGCTCGTAGTGTGATATTTAGGAGGCAAATAATCAATAAATTTAAGATTAATCGTTTTTTTTTTTGTTCTCTGGCATTATTAAAAGTTTATTCATATTTGCTCGAGTCGAGTAGCCATGATTTGTGAAATTTTTAAAATGCTTTGATTTGTGACAGTATGAACAAATTAACTGTATGTACAAACACTTTATACTACATATATGCTGACTATATAATATGGATAGGTTCTATTTCACTTATATATAATTTCAATAATATATTTTTGTATAATATTTAATGGTCCTATATTACACTCATAAGCATCACCCCACACGATCAGACCATATCTCAAAAGCGATTCAACCAACGACTGATAAATTATTTCAAGTACTTTGGTACTACTCATTATGTAAAACTTACTAATTAATTTACGGATTTTATTTGCTAGATAACTGATGTGTTCATTCCATTTTAAGAACTGATCAATGATAATACCTAAATATTTAGTCTTAGTGACAGGAAATATTTGTAACTTTGGATTGTCATTTATTATTAAGCTTTGAAAGTCTGGCCTACCAGCTAGCGTTAAAGAGAATGCCATATAATTAGTTTTCTCTATATTAAGGGACAACTTTAGGGAATCCAGACAGTTTTTTTATCATTTTAAAATCATTAATGGCAGTTGTTCTTACCTGTTCCCAAGTATTTCCTGAAAATAAGATGACCGTGTCATCGGCATAAGACAGTATTTTACTCCTAATATTAAGACAAATGAATAATGAATTTATATAAGAAATAAATAGGACTGGACCCAAAATTGTCCCCTGTGGCACATCCATCAATATTTTTCGTGGTAAACTATTACTATTATTGACCCTCACGAACTGATCCCTATTTAATAGGTAATTACTAAAAAGTTTCAGCGATACACCCCGGATTCCATAACGTTAAGGAGATTATAATAAGGAACAGTGTGGAAAGCTTTTGCTAAGTCAATAAATATTGCCATCACTTTCCTACCATTATTACGGTTATCCATGATATGCGAAGTATGAGAGTACATTGCATCGGCAGTACTCAATCCCTCCTGAAACCCATATTGATTTTCAAAAATAATTTTATTTTCCTTCAAAAAACTGAAAAGTCTATTCTTCAGACACTTTTCAAAGATACTTGCAAAGTTATTAATTAAACTAATTGGACGGTAATTTTCTATTTTGTTCTTTGGACCGGATTTATGTATTGGGCATACTATTGTTTGTTTAAAGTGTGAAGGTGTTTGACCCGTTTCAAATATAAGATTGATGATATGAACCAAAGGTTTAACTATCTCCAAGTGTACAGATTTTATTAAACTCGCCCGAATCCCATCTTTACCCGGAGCTCCATCATTTTTGAGAGAATTGATTTGGACTATAACCTCATTCTTGGTTACAGGTTGCATACATAGAATTTTTATTCGGTGTAGGAAGCGCAAAAACAGTTACTGGATTATTAATTTTTTTTCCATTTCAGAACCAACATTGATAAAATAATTATTGCAGAAATTAGCCATTGAGGTATCATTATCAAAATTTTGGTTTTTACTGTCTATTGTTAATTTAAAATTTACTCTTTCTTTAGCTGCGTTTGAGGCACGTTCTATAATTTTATAAATTTCTTTGATATTGCAATTATTATTTTGAATTTGTTTTTTGTAGTAATCAAATTTTTGTTTTTTTATAAGTTTATTTAAATTATTTCTATAATTCTTGTGTTCGTTTTCTAACTCAATACTGTGATTCTTTAATAGTTGTTTTTTTTTAATTTGTCCCTATGTTTAATTGAAATAATCAAACCAGTTGTGATCCATTCTTTTATTTTTTTGTGTCTCGTTTTAGTTGCGTATTTTGTGGTGCAATCTTGTAAGATTTCTGTAAAGATGTTCATAAAGATGTTAGTTGCAACTTCAGTATCGTGCGAGTCGAGCACTTTTCGCCAATTTTCACCCGTCAGTCAGTCCTTTAGCTTTTTATAATTTAAAAATTCATAATAAGATTTTTCTGTGTCTTTTACCAATATGAGTGTTTTATTACTTATATATATATATATATATATATATATATATATATATATATATATATATATATATATATATATATATATATATATATATTCTTTGTGACATGCTAATTCCATTATTTATATTTACTGTATCAAATAAAATGAAATTGTTTTCCAGAAGTGGCTATTAGTCGATAACAAACTGTCCATTACTTAGAGGAGATCTATTTCCTGCAATGAATGAAAGCATGCTAAAAGATGAAACAGAATAAAGAGAATCACAAAATTTGCCGAAAAGCTTTGAATAAAAAAGAAAATTATTTATAAAGTACAAAGAACATTTTTTTTTCTTTTTTCATGTCTCACTAATAACAAAAAGAAAAGTATTATTGTATTTTTATTACGAGTACATCTTCATTGGCCGTAGATAACATAAGTATTAGTTTCCCAAAAAGTAAAATTTTGTCCCTACAAGTTTAGCTTTTTCGAAGAAAATAAATTGCTGTTACCCAAAACTTTCAGTTTTGATTATTTATATAGAAACAACAATTGTGAAAACGACAAATTATTTTATTCGTTTTAATTAAATTTAAATGTGCCATTTAAAAATTCTTTACCTAAAGATGTATCATTACAGCTACTCCACGTAATAACACCAAAGTCTTACAATAATTTAAAGTTTCGTAAAGCCATCTGGTAGCTAACTGTATGGTGGCGTATATGAAAGTGGAACAAATCATATACCGCATTATACGCGAAATTGCTAGCTATAAAACTTTACATTTCATTTTGCTACATGAATGAAATAATTTAGTTTGCTTTAAATCTCTGTTAATGTTAAATGGCGACCTTATATCATATTCTCGGACGTTTGTAGAATTATTGGTATACTTTGTGTCATTCCCTCACACAGGCTTAGAAAGTACAGATTCATAAATTTAAAAACTTCATATACATATATATATATATATATATATATATATATATATATATATATATATATATACAGGTATGGAAAATCCAAAAGAGAATCTCTAAATAATGGGAATGTAACAGAAAGAGACGGACAACCCGTTTAGCCATGTTGAAGAAGTGAAATAAAGCATACTGTTGTATCGTAGCTTGCTTTCTGGTTTCCAGCAAAGATGCTTGGGGGGGTCATCAAATCACAGTCGGTTGAAAGCACGGATGTAATATTAAAAATAAAAATAGGATCTAACATAGCAAACTGAATCTTTAAAATCACGAAAATAAATTGGAAAAACATCTAATGTGGTTCAATAGCAGTTAAATATACAATTTAAAAACAAAATAAAAAGAATAATTGTATTTCCATAAATAAAATATTGCGCTTGAGTCCAAGGTGCATTTTAAAAATAATGCTATAATAATAAATGTGTGGATATCGATAATCGTTAAAAAGGCAAAAGTACTTTTTCCTCTATGCTGAGGAATTCTTAACAAATACTAATGTAAATAATTTGTAAGTAATATAATATTTATTGATTCGCACAAATGAGTAAATAATACGACTGTAAAAAAATAATAAAAAGAACTTTTTAATCATTGCCTTCTTGGTTAACAGCTCTTTTCTCATTCTCCAATACGTACGAAGTGTTGTCCAAATCCTTACGATGTCAAAAAGTAGTGTAAGGATCCATCGATGCCAAAAGTTTTGGAACACATCCTCCATATTTTTCTCGAGAAGATTTTCGGGCATAGTTTAGGCGATAGTTTCTTATTAACTTGTCCGTTGATTTTTGTGCATCTTTCGATAGTTCACCTATCGATAATATTGCAAATGCTATGATGTCTGGTCAATGAAGTAAGTAATTTGTGGATTTCTGTTGGCATGTTGTACCAAGAATATCCTTTGAAGAATAATCTTGCTGTTTGAAGTTTGTATTCCCAAATCTTCTCTATTGCAGTTTAGTGTCTGCTTCCAATAGTTCGCAAAATGATGGGAAACCGGTGGATCAGTTTTCGCTTTGCTCTTGCTATAATGGCTGACTCATCACTGTTCTCGAAGAAACGTCGAAATATGTTGCCATCGTTAGTGCTTCCTCACCTTTTCTTTGGTATGTCAACAAGAAGTCCTAATCTCTCTCCTTAAAGGCGTGTTGGATGGTAGTCTTTGTGTGTGCTTTCACCTCTTTGTCTTTCTGGTTACAGGCTTGCCACTGCTATGTATCACGTTGATACGACAAATACAAGCAGCATACGAAGAATCGAATACATGCGTGTAGAGTTAACAGTTGTAGCTCGAAATACTCTATATTTACTGGGACACAGTATCAATGTTGTTGAACTGAGATGTTGTTTGAAAGAGGTAACAACGTTGGACCGATTTCGCTCCAGCCAAAGCATTCATCTAGCCGTCTATCATCGTCATAGATAAGTTGTACTGTACTGAAGCTCGGTGGCAAAGAGAACTCTTTTATATGGTGCAAGTTGTCTGGTTCGAGTTCATAATTTTCTATTTTCTTTAAAAGCTTCTGTTCGGTTTCCTTAATATTTTCAAATTTCAGAGGCCTGCAATTCATAGCAGAGGAGGGTTTGGAATTGTACAACACAATATGTTCTTGTTGAGTTTGCGTGTTAATACCTGCTAATTGAAGTGGACTAAGAGAGGTGAGGAATAAGTTTGTATCAGAAATATTCGGATCAGTGAATTTCACTTTATACTGGCTCTGACTTGACGTTCCATCGAAGTCCCATTTGCAAATGAAACTAATATCTACAAATATAATTTATCGATTTGTTCAAGGGCGTCTAATTTAAGCAAAATAATTCGATCCACTGTGTGATCCAGTAAGCCTTGAAATTAACATAGGCTTTTGATTTAGTAAAAGTTAGATACTCGTCATGTGGACAACATGCTTTTTTTGTATTTTACATACCTCAGTTCGGCGAAAATATATTACTGCCTTTCTGTTTAGCCCAATCTTGAAATCGTTGATATTTGTTTCTTGACAATCCAATGTCAAATAGAAGAGCGGCACACAAATGTAACTGGGCGCGACACAAACACAACACTGTTGCCTTTGACCTGAGATGAAACTTTAGAAAGAAAAGACTGGCTGTTCATATTACCGAGGTTCAATAGAAACATTACTATAGCCAACCTTCTATTTTAAATTTCTTAACTAAAAATTATTTTGGCCTATTTTCTTAAATTCTGACCCACTAAGCCCGTTTAACTTCTTGCAGGTTCCTTAGGGACAGAAGATCGTAGGAAACGCCTACGCGCAATAGTACCCCCGCTAACTTCCGAGCGACACGAAGACGACCAGTACCCTGCAACGAATGAGAGGGTGTATTTACTTTTCGTCTGAACTTATAACGTAATCGACGGAATTTGGAATATTTAATGACTATTTGATACGTTAATTGTTTTAAATACATCAAATAGTCGAAATACAACAAAAAAATAATTTTGTTGGCCGTTGAACGTAAAGAAAATTGATATTTCTGTTACAAAATAAACATTTATTCTAATAAAAATACTAGTAAAACGCAATTTCTAAGTAAATAAGCTAATAGACCACTTTAAACTTAAAAATTATTCTCAAAAATAAACTTTTATTCTGGTAAAAAATAAAAATAACAAGTTCAGTAATTGTAAATAAATAAACAAACAATTAAATTCAATTTAAATTAACAAAAACACCTAAAAGTCTACAAGAGGTGTTCAAACATGCGTCCACTTTGAGCTAGACAATAACCCAGTCTATTGTAAAATACCGCTCGCGTATTTGCTAAAACTTCAGGGGTTATATCTCTACTAGCCCTTTCTATCATGTCCTCACAAAACACCATACATGTTTCATGGTCTTTCGGTAAAAATTCCTGAGTTATGCGCAATTTGTAACAGCGATATTTGTTCCGCTTTAAAATCTTCGACAATTACGGTACTATTGTAAAGAAAATTAATTTGTGCTAAACTACAAACGTCAGTTTCCCGATTTGCTCGTTTTTCAGTAATTTGAGAAACCGATTGCTCCTCATTATTATCAGTGCATTTTTTACAAATTTTTAGACAACCGGTTGTCTCAAATTTTTTAATAATTTCCGAAATTCTAAATTTTCAAGGAATAGGATGATTTTCGCAAGTAAATGTAAATCTGCCGATTATCTCATTCATACCTTTACCAGAATAGTAGCAACTAATAATTTTCTTTGTATTGCTAATAAATTACTACTTAATTTTCTTCATAAAAATGTATTCCTTCATTTGCTATAGCACAAAATACGTTAAATTGCCATGTATTTTGAAAATTCGACATCTATCTGCATGAGGATTTTAATCGCTCCAAAAAATTTGAATTGTCTATTAAAAAGGTAATTTTTCGTAAATTTTGCTTTATCAGTCCAAACCATGTTGTCTAAAAATTGAGAGTCGTCTTGTATCATTGTTAATATAAATTTGCCAAATTTCACTCTTTCGGAAATCAGTGTTGAACCAAAGGTATTAATTAAGAGTTATGTTTCAACAGAATTCTATGTATTGAGGTCCTCGAGATTCTTGTTTGTAGAGGCACTTGTCTTAACGGTGTCATATTACATGCCGCAAAATATCCCAGAATTGCAATTTCGCCATCGAGGCCAACTTATAACAAAGCTTCAAAGCCGTGTTGCGTTTTTACAATAATAAAAATGTTAAATTACCAATATTTTAAATATTATAAATTTCTCGAATAGACATTGTTAACCGAAATTACCCATATTTTTAATGCTAAATAAGAAAACGTTATAAAAATAGGGGGTTTATGTTAAAAAAATTGACTTTTAACGATTTTTCCAAGTTAATATTTAGTATTAGTTTCTGATCACCCTGTAATTATTTATTAGCAAAATATCAACACAGTACACTAAAGCAGATCCTTTTCTAGAAGAAATCAGCCCCAATTAAATAATAAAGGTTTACGTATAGGATAAATTGATAGTTATGTTTAGGCCTCCAAAATCCATTTTTGACATAAAATTTCAAATATGTCAAAAATAGCTAGAGTTAGATTTAGGAAATTATACATGAAATATATCTATAAGTTTGCGTAGAACCTAAAAAAATAACATGTATGGTGTTCTATTTAAAATAAGTAAAAACATCAAATTTCAATATAAACGGAAGTGCCACCATCTTGAAAATATTTTAGTCTATCGACTTTAGAAACTATCAAAGTTTAAAAATTTTTCAAAGTCTACTTTCCAAGAAGTCGGTCAAGGCATTTTTGGGTGGGATTGTTATTCTTAAAATAATTCTGTCTTAATTTGGTTAGGAAAGAGTATCTAAATTCGTTGAATAAACGACAGGATTTTATTCAAAATGATTGTAGTGATGGAATAGTTTAGTCTATGAATTCTTTACATACTTTAAATCTGCATATTCTTGTTTTTCTGCTATAACATTATCTTTTCTAAGCATATTATAGCATAGCAATGTGTTCGAATTACTTAAAACTGCTGAAAACAAAACGTTGAGATTAAAAAACTTAGTCGTTCTTTTAATAGCATATCCTATACAGGCGCGGATCCAAGGGGGGGGGGGCGGTGGGGGCGATCCCCCCCCAAGAGCTTTGAGTTTAGGAAAATTGACCCGATTTTTCCTCTTATACTACAGTTTATTTAAGAACTAGAGAGAGCAATTAATCATTTTTTACCCTTTTTCTCTTCGCAAACTACTTGTGTTCTTTAGTCCAGTGTCTTTAGCAAAATCTGTTAGACACATATATTTTTCATAGGAATGGGTTAGAAATTTTGTAATCAAAATTACTGGTCTATAATAATGGACTAAAACGTAGCATTATTCTCACAAAAAATTTGAAGTTATAATTTAAATAGTTACAAAATATCTATTGTCAAAAATACAAAAAGGTAAGCATATATAAAAAAATAAATTCGTCCATATATTATTAAAATATTTTTGGGGCTATCGGTCATTTTATTATTAATTAAAAACTTTTTAGGGTATTTGACGTTTCGGTTTATTTATTTCTTAAACCATCTGAAGAATTACAATTAAACACCAAAAAGTGATTCAAATGTAGTTACTTTTTTTATGTTGTGACTGATATTAGACTTACTTATTTTTATTTCTATTGTACTGATATCTAAATTAAATTACTCTATTATATGGAAATACTATAGCCCCAAAACAATAAGATAAATATGTTAATTCTACACGCTTAAGAAAAAGACACAAATACAATAATGAAATAATAAAAAACTTACAGCTAATTAGAATTAAATATATATAAAATTAAAGAGCGGACAAACTAAAATAAAAATATATAAAAACACATATAAACAACATTAAAAAATAAAATACAACAAAAACAAAAATTTAAATAATAAATTGTGTTTACACTAGTAAACATTACGTATCTAATTCCCAATCAAAGTTAGTGAAAATAGCTTCGCTCAAATTAATTATAATTGGTTCCCCTATTTCACCGATCATGAGATCGAGTTCTCACATTTTGTTTTATTCTTTTATTATATGGATTTTTCCCAATTTTTCATAGTAACTTTATTCAAAAAAATCTTTCAAAAGTTGAGTTAAATTACTAATTTTGTTAATTGTGTTATTTCTAGCAACTCTACTTTTTACTTGAGAGAGATATTTACTTCTCCAACGGACAGTTTCCAAACGATCCATAGGAACAGATTTTCTATCTGGCTTTTCCCCAGCAAGAATTAAGTTCTCTGAGCAATTTCCAGAGATCAGTTCTTTTAATTTCAGGTAAATCGCGATCTTCATTGATTTTAGTCAGAATTTTGTGGACGGTTGGGATCTGCTTCTCATAATAAAATGTATATACAACCCCTTTAATTGCAGTTTTCATTTATTCTTCCAACGAGGTTTTTCATCTGCCTGTGATCGAATGTGGCTTGGGAGTATTAATAATTCCAATCGTTTTTTCTCCTTCAGTATTCGTACGGTACATAGTAGATTGTCCAACTCCTGTCATATTGGCATTAAGGCATCATATACATTCATCGTAATAAGTTTTTCGTTGAGAAAAATGCCCTGGTTAAACGATTTTGGAAAAAATATAGAGGTGAAAGCCATATTTTTGGGTATCTCTTTAGTCTCAAATAATATATAAAAACAAGCGCAAACAAGATAAATCACTAAGAACAAACTGTGAGGTGTACTTGGCTCACTGACAGAAATTAAATTAAACTATCAAAATTTTTATGTTGCAGTAAATTTTTAAAATATATTTACATATAATGAAATATAATTAGATTTACGGCAGTTCTCAGTTAAGAGCGGCACTGGAGCAGGTACGTTGAAGGTTTCAGTAACAGTTTTATTACTCTCTCTAGTTCTTGAATAGAGTATAGGAATGTGTATACTTGAGATCGCCCCTCATCCTCTCAAGACCTTTGAATTCAGGAAAATAGAACCCATTCTGCCTTTTATATTAGGAATGTGTATACTGCTTGTACTCCCCCCCCCCCATTGACAACTTGTTTTTCTTGCATACTGTAATTTTGTGATATCACCGCCCTCCCCCTCAAAGAGAGAGGCTGAATCCGCCCCTGATCCTATATATAATATGACTTTTGGATTTGTTTTTTGTTCAATTTTGAATAACAAACTACCGGGGAGAGAAAAATTTTATATTTGTTGAACACAAAAAATGTCCTCAGAATGTTATGTCCATGTTACCAAAAAAAAAAATTTGGAAGCCCTTTTTATTTAAAATTATCTGAAAATATCTTAAAAAAACCTTTAAAAAGTAGCTAAATCTGCAAAGTTCCCTTTTGAAATAAAATTACTAGTCAGAGTTCAGCTTGATATTTAAACGTGCACTTTCATGTTGAACGTGAGCGGAATTCCCGCTGATCGAAATAAAGGGTTGTCCGGAAAGGGGCTTGTCGGAATAATTACGTATTAACAATCACCTATTTAATCTGTTTCGAGAAAATTAGCACTTGCCGGGTGCTGATTTGGCAGGTTTTGTGACTGATTAGGGCCGCAACATCACGTACTGGATGACCAAAAAAAGTGAAAATATTTTATGATATATGATTTTAGGATAAAAATTAATGATATAATATATCTTGTAGTAAATATATTCTCTACATCAGCGGTTCCTAACCTTTTTCTTCTTGCGAACCCCTCTAAAAACTTTAGAAACTATAAATGAAACAGTAACATTGGCTATTAAATTTTTTTTTCCATATTTAACTAACAGTTCATAACGAAAAACTAAAACATAATCAAAATATTCACAGGCAAACATTATTAAAACTAAATTGATGGCTACAAAAAAAATTAATACAAAATGAATACAATAATACAGAACTGGAAAAATACCCTCAATGAGATATTTGTGCCTGTTTGGTGAAACAAAGAGATTCAAAATTTGGATCGACGTCTGAAAGTTGCTACGGCGAAAAAGAATTAAAATGAAATGAATATTAAATATTAAAAACACATATTTCATGTTCGATAACCAAATATACAAACAAACAGATGGCGCACCTATGGGGTCCTCATTTTCACCAGATATAGCCAACCTTTTCATAATATATTTTGAACAAGAGGCACTGCAAAAAGCACTCTTAAAACCGAAATTTTGGAATGCTATGTGGATGATATTTTTATAATATGGCCACATGGCAAAGAACACCTGGACGATTTCCTCATATACCTGAATATCCAATATCCACCACAGAATCCAATTAACGCTAGAAATCGAGCAAGAAAAGAAACTTCCTTTTTTGGACCTGTTATTAACTAGAAAACCCAACAACACCCTATGTTTTAGCGTATATCGAAAACCCATACATACTGATCGATATTTCAATGCAGAGTCACATCATCATTACTCTCAAACGCAGGCAGTAGTCAATACACTAATATTAAGATCTGTCCGACTAACAGAACTTGCACAAAACCAGACGAAATAAGATGCATTTCAACAGCTCTAGAACGGAATGGTTTCTCACAATCAGACATAGAGAAAGCCATAAAAAGAACAGAGAAAACCACAACAAAAGCCAAAGATCAAGATCAAACAAGAAACAAAGCCATAATCCCATACATAAAAGGAATAACGGACATCATCGGAACAATCTTAAGAAAACACGACATACAGCCCATATTTAAACCACAAAAAACAGTAGCCAACATCCTGTTAAATCCCAAAGATAAGACCAACCTTGAAAATCATGGCGTTTACAGCATTCCATGGGCAGATTGTCAGCAAACATATATAGGACAAATAAACAGGCGCATACCAAGAACTCAAGAACACAAAAATAGCCTCAAAAACAAACAAACAACCTCAGCTTTATTTCAACATCACCAAACCACCTGACATACCATCGACTTTGAAAAAGCAAAAGAAATAGCACCAGTACAGAACTACACGGTACGCGTCATAAGAGAGGCCCTATAAATCAAAAAAGCGGGACAGCTGAATAAACGAGACGATGCTATACATATTCCAATAACATGAAAAACATTAATAAATAAACAAGAAACAAACCAACAAAGATCAACCAATACACGAGAGACCAGCATACAAGAACCAAATATATCGCACTTGGTAGAGGAGAGGATCCTGTGAAGCAGCTCGTCCAATCAGAAAGCGAGCCAGCTAAACCAAACTCGACCGATCAGAGACCACCATCAATTCTCAGCGAGTAACGAGACGAACCGCTCTTGAAAATGCCAAATGAGATTTTGGCGAAACGTCGTGAAAACGATTTTTTGAACGAACGGATTGAAACCCGGAATAATCATTCATATATATATATATATATATATATATATATATATATATATATATATATATATATATATATATATATATATATATATTCAAAACGCCACCCGTTTTAGGCTCGTCGGTAAGAAGGAAGGAAATAACCAGATTCAAAAATAAAACACCCCGATTCCAAAAACCATTAAAATCTACATTTAACAATAAATATATGTAATTTATCTCAATCTAAAGGGAATATGTGACTATTTGCTAGGTGAATTGCAAAAAAAAAATAAGAAACAATAAACATATCTCTATTGAAAGTATGACGTCATGTGCGCCAAACGCCAAGTCGGTTAGCTTTAGATCCAGCTTTAGACTTTCAGCTAATTTTTAATAGCGGCGTTGAATAACCTTACTTTTTTTTTCGTTCAAATGTCTATTCTTATTTTCGAAAGGCTAAACTATCTAGTAGGCAGATTAAGACTAAAATTATGTTTATTTAAACCTAATTAATAGTGTTGGACTATTAATATGGGTGTGTTTTAATTACCTAGTGTATACGTATACTTTCGGTTTACTAGATATTTTAAATGAAATTAGATATAAAGTGTCCTGTAATTGCCAGCAGAAAGTCTTATTAGTTCCCAGTCACAGGGGAAAAATGAAAGTATACTTTAAAATCGGTCATTAAATCCAATCACTTTCAGCAAGCTGGATAGCCGATAGCCTCTATTGGAGCAGTTGTGTCTTAAATGCCGACTCTGGCATGCAGATTTAATCTTAGACACGAATGCAAAGTCCCAGTATAATAAAAACTGTTTGTGGCATGTACCTGATTATCTTTAAGAGTGCACCAAGTACTAAAAGTCACAAAGCTGGTGAGCTGACTTCTTAGGTGTGATCACTTACACTACGGAGTACTTAACGAAAAACGAATACAATAAAAACTTTGTTTATCCTTACTATCTGGCAAATGATGCCTTAACACACTAAACTATGATTCTAGCTGCAAATAGGAATAAAAGTAGTATTGTAGTCTGTAAAAAAAGTAAAGTGTTTGATGCATTTCTAGGCACACTTGGATTTTTATAATACCGGTTTTTGATGTGACAAGTGAATAAACCTTTAGCTTTTTATTTACTATTTATTAAAGAAACTATTTGATGAAAATAAGGGATTAATTCATGCTGAGTATAAGCTTTATTGTAGGTATTTATATATATATATATATATATATATATATATATATATATATATATATATGTATATATATATATATATATATATATATATATATATATATATATATATTTACTTTTATTGTAAAATAAAGAAACTCTAACAAAGTTTAAGTCTTAGATCAGATTTCTGCATTTAATCTGTTTCTGTACTTATCTTTTAGTGTTGGTGGCGGCCGACAAAAAGTAGAATTTATTAATACACTCTTGTAACTTCTACTGTGGCTTAATTATGTCGAGTCTACTACACTTTTCCTCTATAAAAAATTTTGAATGAGGGCCGTTTCCCTTCCCAATTTTTTGAAAGACTTAAATTTGGCATTGCTTGATAAATTTATATATACAATTTTTTAACAAATGTAATCCAAAAAGATATCAATGGAAAGCGCAAGTAATAGACTGTTGGACAAAAATTTTGGAACATTAAGGCTGTCTACCAACTTAATCGTGAAAAAAAATTAACTTGAAAAAATGTAATGATACACATCTGATTTTTTCAGGATACCTCAAGAAAAATATGTAGATTCACACTGTAATTTTGTCCAACAAAAATTATTTTCCGATTTTCCAGTCTGACGCGTAGAAATCGTCAGTTCCACGAGGTCCCAAAATTTATTAATATCATTTTCTTTTTTGGATTTTTTGTTTTTAAATGAAGGATAGAAAGTATAAAATAATTTTGCCGACAGAAAAAAATGACCTTTAGCCTGTAATAAAAAGAAACATACTTCGTATTTTCTTATTTAGGGATGTTTGGTATATGGGCATTTGTAAATGAATATGCACCTTCCATTTGAATGCACTGCTGATTTTTTCAAGGTCGCTCAATAAAAATATATAAAATTTGATTATTGAGTTGGCCGACGAAAAATATTTACCAATTTTCCAGTCTGACATGTACAAGTTACTGATTTCTTGAAAACTCAATATTCATTCCTTGGTTGTAATCACCCTACATTTTGATATTGCTATAGAAATTATGTCCATCTTGCAATGTAGATCGTCAAAGTAAATAAATTATACTTTATTTCAATTAAAAAACACATCATTTTTGTTTAAAACATTATTGAAAATATTAATATTTCACATAAATAGTAATGATGTCAACCTTGGGCAGTTTGAGCTGTTTGAGAAGGCAGTCGACAATAAAAATATGTGTAAATCAGTATCGTAAAAGATGGTAAAAGGGTTCGATGCTTCAAGTATGCTGCCACGGAAAGAAAAGTTATTACAGCAATGTGAAAGGACCATATATATATATATATATATATATATATATATATATATATATATATATATATATATAAGCAAGGTATGGTGTAACGCCCCCATGAGACCTCCTGAACTTAAACCAGAAAATTGCAGGTGGGCATTAATCAATAACCTGTATCAAGATTATTGGTTTAAAAAGCCTCAAAACCCTTCATTTGAAAAAATATCGTCAAATATCATAGGTACGAATGATTTGTAATAATTTTACATATCCCTTATAATCCATAATTATTTTTGTTCTTCTACATTACATTTTTGTGAATTTAATGATACATAAAGCAACAGCTTTTAAAAAATGAGAAAAATGCTGCAAACTGCTTTGGTAGTATGCTTTCTCAAAGTTTCTGGTATATAATTTAGTTTTCTATTATCAAAATCTAAGACAACTTTAAAAATTAAGAAAGCGAACCATTTGAGAAATTTTTTTCAAAAATAACTTTTTCTTGACAATGCATACATTTCACCTGGGTTTTAAGTATATTGAATTTTAGGTAAAATATGTATCTTTCAATTTAAATGTATTGTTAAGACGATTTTGAAAAAAAAAAATTAGATTCTGAAGCTGAGGATGATGAGGTACATGAGTTTTCCGGCCATATGAATGCAGATATTGAAGACAGTGATGATGAATAAATAAAAAAACGAAATTATTTTTTATAATTATCTTCTGTAAGTTCTTATGACTTGTTCATAAAAATTTATTTATATTTTTCACAAAATACAATTATACTTACTTCATATAAATCATTATTTAGAGGCCATATATGATATATATAAATCAGTGTATAATTTTCTGGTAATTACAATCACTAATTTTAATGCTGTAATAAATATATTAAGATTTTTATAAAATATAGTCGAAAATAAAAATAAATTAAAGTTGGAATTCTTGTAGGGGGGGGGATATCTAGCCTACTTGCATTAGTAATATACAACATTCCAAATTATAAAAATAAAATAAACATCACTCAGTATCTCACTGCGATATACTGTATAATCCAAAATACAAGCATATTTTCGCTGTCCCATTTTTTTGTTCGACAGTAGATTGGTCTTGATATATTTGTCGGACGCTTGTACTACATACTACGTACTTCACTTACACATATAAATTTGTTCTTTTCCGACTGGTATTAATTAATTTTGGTTTCTCGTGGGATCGACGATTTTCACGTGTCGGACGGGAAAATTGGAAATTTTTTTTGTCGGGCAAAGTTACAGTGTGATTCTACATATTTTTCTTAAGGTATACTGAAAAAATCGGGTATGTATTATCAATTTTTTTCAAGTCAATAATTTTCGATGATTAAGTTGATAGAGTGTCTTAACGTTCCAAAATTTTTGCCCGACAATTTTTTACTTGCGCTTTTCATTGATTTCTCTGTATGAATAAATTTTTCACGCAACGCCAAAATTTACGATTTCAAAAAACTGGGAAAAAAAAAATAAAAAAAGGGAAAGTGTGGTAGACTCAACATAATTAAGCCATAGAAGAAGTTACAAGAGTGTCTTAATAAATTTCCCTTTCTGTCAACCGACACGAACACGATTTCTGGTAAGTGTATATTGAAAATCCTTTCTCAGATAAATATGTTGTACAAAAGGGCAATAAAATTTTAATGATTTTTTCCGCCAAAACAGGATACTCATGTCTTACACTGAGCCAATAATCAATTAAAGACTGATCTTTAAAAACAGTTCTTCGGGAATTGTCGGAGGATGAGTCAATGAGCTTTTCTTTTTCCAGTAAAATTAAGGAAGTATCCGAAGATATATCTCCTTGAAGAAGATTACGTATTTAGGTGTTCGATCCATTTATAAAAGTCATGGAACGTTAATTAACGTTTTTTTGAGATATTCAGTATTATCAGTGGCGGCTGGTGCAATAAAAAATGTGGGGGTTGCAATTCCAATGGTACATTAAAAACGTAGATGTGTATAAAACCTGTCATAGGCAACGGTAGCAAAAAAAATGAAAGTCTCTAAAGATTGAGTTAGTATGAAACACGTGTATTTTAAACAACCAAACGTAAAGAAGGAAGTAAATTTTAAAAATATAGCAGTCAAAACAAAATGCAGATATAAATTACTGTGTGAATTATTTATAAAAAAAAATCCGTACGCCGATCTTTGGCATTAGCAAACTTATTAATAACCCGCTGATTGAAATCAGGTATAAGATCCCTTTCTTTAGAAAGCATTGCCAAAGCAGAAAGTTTGTCTTGGCTCATAGTGTTTTGTAAGAACGATTTTATCCCTTTAAGGGTAAAAATGCACCGTTCTACTTCAGCCGATGTCATTGGAATACTAAATAAATTTTTAAAAGTTTTTTAGTACTTCACTAAATGTCTCATTTAGTTCAAAATTTTGCAAAAGATAGTCATAAAGTTCAAGAAGTCCCGAAATTGATCTAAATTCTTCAGTTTCATATATGATGACCAGTTTTTGTTCGATAATAAGAAATAAATTTTAATCTTATTATTGAATTTTTGTTCGGGATATCATGTACTACATTCGACCTACTATTCCAAAAAAAAAACAACTGGTTGCTACCAAATGACCTGTAAAGCTAAATCGTTCTTTTGCTTCACCAATAATTATATCACAAACTTTTGCTTCCCGAGGAAACTTCGCGGAATTATCGAGCTTAGGCCGTTTTGACGTAGATCGAGATGGCTCAACGTCATTTGAGACCTGGGCCTTGTAAAAACGGATATGATTAAAAAGAAACATCTAACCTTGCATGAAATAATAAAGAAATGTGGAGGGTTTCAAAGTCCTTACAAAGCTGACGGAATAGACAATTATAATTTTTACAGGGTCGCTTAAAGTACTGGATAACTTTGCAGTAATGCGCTTACATGTCACACGTGAAGATTCTCTGACTGTACCACAGGACCAGAAAATGTTCCGGTCATCAATTTTTCACCAATGCACACAGCCAAACAAAGAGGTCAATTTATTCATTTTTTTTCAAAATATTCATTGATCACATCGAGAATGGCAGCACATATTGTATAAGTTCTCAGTGATTTTGCAAATAATATATCTTCTGAATTGAACTTTTTAAGAATATATCTAACACATACATGCAATTCTTCAATGTTTGCACATCAGTCGACTCGTCACGCCGGATAGCGAAATAATTATATTTCATTTAAGAGTTCACTTTCCACATCATTTGCCATATCATTAATTCTCTGCGAAGCTGTGTTGTTTGATAAGGGAACAAGATCAATTTTCTTTGTCGCTTTTTCTCCAAGCATGCAATTCGCAATGTCTTTAGTATAGTGTCCAATCAAAATGTTCTGCCTCTGCATGTGCTTGTCCAGATCTTGCAATTCTGTCACTAATTGTTGTTTAAATCTCTTAGAAAAGAAGCAACGTTAGACTTTTTATTACCTGCCATTTTTTTAAATACTCCACAGTTTCATCCTTGTGATCCGGATCTCTTGTTTGAAGTTGTCTATGAAGAGGACATGATGAAACGCTGTTTCTGAGTCCTCTCTGGTAAAATAAAAACACATTCGTTGATAGTTACTGTTATATTTTCATCCCTTTTCTTTTTTCTCACTCTGTCCGCCGATTTTCTGTTTGCTTATAGTCTGGCGAGACGGTAACTCACTACAACTGCCACTTTACGTTGGTTTTCAATCAGAGACTGAAGTCCAAAAAGCAATTGATTGCTCGTCCAGATCTTGTTCTTCTTTAGACTTTACAAAACTATCCGTTTTTAATGAACGATCTATCATACATCTACTAAGTAATTATTATTGACTTTCACGTTCGATGTACGCACATGTGACTTGTAGAGCCTGGATGTTTTAATATATCTACACAAGAAGTCACTAAAGTCTACCTTTGTAATTCAGTTTAAAAATGACTCTGTGAGTTGAAACTGCAGTCACTGTTTTCTAAATAAATTTAGTGTTATAAAACATAGTAGTTCCTTTTTAAACATTTCCCGAAGATGATTAACTACCACATACTAACGGCTACCAGCATTAACTTTTTAAAGTCACTAAAGTGTTTACACTACTAATATTTATGTATACATTATGCATTAACTACTAACTCTTTTATGTTTTTAAAATCACGCGAGGTTCTTTTGGTCGTCGTACGATTCAGTTCGACTCTACTCTTCGTTATATGTGACTGCGGCGTTTTTATGTTGGCAGACGTTATTCTCGTTCTTTCTTGCACATTCGGAAAAAAGTCTTGGTTCACCGATAAGTTCTAGAATATATTCACATCGTCATCAGCGTAGCGACTCGTCGCGTTACAAATTGTTGCCTATTGCGATGTTTAATTTAAAATTATGCTGTTACAATATTTTCTTGCGAACCCCCTTTATAATGCTCGCAAACCTCTAGAAATTCGTGAACTATCGCTTTAGAAACCGCTCTACATTAAAAGTCCATAATTTTAAGGTTATATTTCTATTGAAAAGTTTTATTAGTATTCGATTTTATAAGAGTACAGTTGTAACGAAGTTACTATATTTTTGGGCAAGTGTATGTTCGCCGGGATTTCATTCATTTATTTTACATCCGAAAAATCTGATTCTTGCTGGAAAAGATTGCTTATAGTTTAAATATTACCGGAATATAATTATATTCACCGAGCTATGCCGGGAAATATAATTTTCCGAGATTTTCAGAGCGTCCGACCATAGTAATCGCGCGCCGCATACAGCAGTATCGTTTGCGCGATCACCGCACACCGTCACACGTCAGCGTAGTGGGAGCTCGAGCCGTCTATTTAAGTCCGAGCAGACCATTATTTCACGGAGAACTACACGTTCTCCACCCGGGTCAACAGTCCAAACGGACTGGACTGGGTCGCCTGCTGGGCCGCGCCTTCCTGGTCTAGTAATGTAGGTGAGGCTAGGCTTGTGTGTATATGGTGTTTACCATACACTTCCTTTCTTACGTCCTACCCCTCTAATGGCCAGCATTGTCGAGGACCCTTATAAGAACGGGCAATGTTGTGTCATCCTATCGGACCAAAACTAGCACTGAGTAACGGCAGCTGGTTAACTCAAAACTGACTCCAGGCAAGGAATAAAAGATATTCTAATTGGCTGTAGTACGGACAACAAACGGCGCAGTGGTATCCACAAAAACGGCGTTTATACAGCGATGGGGAAGGCAACGGGAAACCACCCCATTATAGTTCCCTAGTTCAATTATCATGGCTCAAACTTTGGCAAATGATTCAATTACTGATCATGGACTTCGGAAGACAAGATCCGGCAGGGGAGGCATACCGCAGGTAGATCATAGGGCCTCTCAGGTCGTCATCAAGCGAAATCCCTGTGAAATGGAAAACACCACATCAAGATTAAGTGGTGCTCTAAGAACTTCAGAAATGAACATAAAAATAGCAACATGGAACGTAACCAGCATGTACGAAGCAGGAAAGACCCATAATATCGTTCAGGAGATGAACAGGCTGGACGTTGACATCTTGTGAGTAAGTGAAACAAGATGGCCAGGTACAGGAGAACAACAGCTGGGAAACAATCACAAAATTTATTTCTCTGGAAAAGATGACCGGCAACACAGACATGGTGTGGCTATAATCCTTAGAAAGAAAATAGCTAATTCTTGCATTAACTTCATACCGTATTCCGAGCGAGTAATACTATTACAGTTAAAAACAACACACGGAAAGCTCAACATAATCCAGGTCTACGCACCTACAGCAGACAAGGATGACGAGGAGGTGGAACGTTTCTATGAGGAAATTAAAATCATGTTGAAACAAACAAAGCCCAGAGATGTTACAGTTGTAATGGGAGATCTGAATGCCAAGGTGGGCCAAGGCAAGGTAGGGGACTGTATAGGAAGCTATGGACTCGGTACTCGCAACGACAGAGGAGACCGCCTGATTCAATTTTGCCAAGAAAATAACATGGTAATTTCAAATACGTTCTTTAAACTCCCAAAACGAAGACTTTACACCTGGACATCACCACAAAACACCAAAGACAAAATCGTGAAAAATCAGATAGATTACCTGATGATTAACACTAGATATAAAAATAGTATCAAATCAATAAAGGCATATCCCGGTGCAGACGTAGCATCGAGCCATAACCCCATTGTTGCTAAGATGAAAGTAAGGCTGAAGAAAAAATTAAAACCTAAACAGAACCCCGAGAAAGTGGATGTCAAGAATCTGAACAACGGTGAGAAAAGGGAAAGACTGAGAACAGAAATGAATGAAAACCTGGATAGAATAGAGAACCCATGTGAGGACAACGCCGAAAGTATAAATAAAACATGGACATCCATTAAAGAAGCTGCAATGACACCATCATTAAAACATCTGAAGAAAGTAAAATGTGAAACAAAGAACTGGATGACAGAAGAAATCCTGAAACTCATGGACACTCGAAGACAATATAAAAATGACACCGGTAAATACAAAGAAATCCAAACCAAAATCAGACAGAAAATTCGAAATGCTAAAGAAAATTGGTTTACAGAGAAGTGCATAGAGATAGAAGAACTACAAGAAAAACACGACACATTCAATCTGTATAGAAAAGTGAAAGAGCTAACGGGAAAAATAAAAACGAAAGAAACTCCTTACCTGTTGGACGAGAATAACTCAATTGTAAATGATGCTGAGAAAAAGATTGAATTATGGAGGAACTATATAGAAAAACTATTCGACGACAACCGAAAAGAAATCAAAATAGAAATCCAAAAAGATGAAACAGGACCGGATATAACAAAGACAGAAATTCAATATGCTTTGAAAAATATGAAAAATGGAAAAGCGCCCGGATCTGATAACCTCCCAATAGACGTTATAAAACTTATAGATGAAAAATATTTAAATATCCTAGTAGACTTCTTCAATAGCATCTATAGAACCGGCATAATACCTCAGGAATGGCTCACATCCATCTTTATAGCCATCCCAAAGAAACCAAACGCCAAACACTGCAATGAATATCGCACAATAAGTCTAATGAGCCATATTCTTAAGCTTTTCCTGAAAATCATACATCACAGATTGTACGCCAAACTTGAAGAGGACATCGGAAACACCCAATTTGGATTAAGACGGGGCCTGGGAACCAGAGAGGCTCTGTTTGCATACAACATACTGACACAACGATGTCTAGATGTAAACCAGGAGGTCTATATATGTTTTATCGACTACAATAAAGCATTCGACAAAGTGAGACACGAACAACTTGTACAACTTCTTAAGGATAAAAACATTGATTCCAGAGACATAAGAATAATCAGCAATCTGTATTATAACCAAAAAGCGGCAATACAAACCGAAGGAAGATTAACAGAGGAAGTAAACATAAAAAGAGGTGTCAGGCAGGGCTGTATCTTATCACCAACTTTATTTAATCTATACTCAGAACATATAATTAAAAAGACGCTTGAAAACGAAACGGCTGGTATAAAGGTGAATGGAATTCCAGTCAATAACATCAGATATGCAGATGATACCATCATCCTTGCAGAAAATCTCAGCGACTTACAGAGAATACTCAGGAAATTAGTAGTAATAAGCGAAGAATATGGCCTGACACTCAACATAGAGAAAACTAAATTTATGATAGTATCAAAGAAAAACATCAATAATGTCAATCTCCAAGTAAACAACAAACAAATTGAGAGAGTTGAGAAATATAACTATCTGGGAACATCTGTGAACGAAAAAAATGACTACACGAAAGAAATCACAATAAGAATTGAAAAAGCGAGAAGCGCCTTTATGAAAATGAAAAATATATTAACCAGCCGAGACTTAAGCCTGGAACTAAAAATGCGTTTGGTGGAGTGTTATATTCACTCTATCCTTCTGTATGGTGTGGAGACATGGACCATGAATAAATACTGCTGCAATAAAATAGAAGCGTTCGAACTGTGGATCTACAGAAGAATATTGAAAATACCCTGGACCGATAAAATAACAAACGAAGAAGTACTTAGAAGGATGAAGAGAGAAAAAGAATTATTACTATCCATCAAAAGTCGAAAGTTGCAGTATTTTGGCCACATCATGCGTGGAAATAAATACCAACTCCTGCAAAATATAATTCAAGGAAAAATTGTGGGAAAACGGAGTATCGGGAGAAGAAGAATGTCATGGCTACGAAACTTAAGAGAGTGGTTTGGATGTAACTCCAATCAACTGTTTCGCGCAGCTGTGTCTAAGGTCCGAATAGCTATGATGATAGCCAAACTTCGAAACGGAGATGGCACATGAAGAAGAAGAGATCGTCACTGTCGAGGACCCTTATAAGAACGGGCAGTGACGGTTCCTTTCCTAATGTCCTACCGCTATTGGTCGACATTGTCGAGGACCCTTATAAGAACGGGCAATGTCGTTCCATCCGGCTGACGCTATCGAGGACCCTTATAAGAACGGGCAGCGTCAGTTCCTTTCTTTCCTTCCTACCGTCACCGATACACACACGCACTGATGCCGTAAGTTTGTTATTGTTTCCGTAATGACCAGGAATGTGTTTACCGCCAGGTGCCCTCCGATGTCCGTTGACAAGGGTGCTAAACAACTGCCGCCCCGACGCTTATCGCCGCCGCCGCGTGTAAAGACCGTCGCCGTGTAGAGACGCCGCCTATCGACGATCGATGCCGTGTTATAGTTATATACCGCGTATACCGCCGTCGGTCGAATTTTAATACGTAGCGCCGTGAATCGTGAACGCGGATTTTAGATACGAAGCGCGATAATTCGCGTACAAGCTGTCGTGAATAGCATCGCAACAATATAGTACGAGATACGTGAATAGCGTCATGAATGATACCGCCGGGTTACCGTCTTTAGCGCAACCGAACAGTATGAGCTACCGTGATCAGCTCTCAAAACATACTCTTGCCCTCCAGACCGTCTATTTGTTTACATTATTGTCCATCTTAGATTGTAAGTTAGTTTTAGGCCATGTCTTTGTATAAAAGAATGGAATACAGGATACAGGATGTTTTATAACCGTTTGTTTTATTACTTATTACCTAGTCCCATTTTTACCATTACATGTAATAATTGGCAGCCGGCAGCCAGCACTAATATACGCAATTGACCCCTGGCTTGCCGTATTTCCACTGTATCAAGCTGCCCGGTGCATAAAGTGGGCCCTCGACCACATTAAATCCCGAGGGTGGCATCCGAGAACCGACCACCGAGTGGATGTTTTGACCTTCAGGCAGTCAAATTGTTGATCAGCTGAGAGAGCAGGGATATCCCGAAGATACGTAGATACCGCCGACCCGATACCCCTGCGCTGAGCATTTGACCGATGACTGTCTGCACGAGAAATATCCACTGATCGATGTTCCGCTGCCGTGAACGAAGAAGAGCCGAAGAGCACAACCTGCTCCTATTGCTTCCCTGTTCCCCGCCTACGTAAAAAACGCGTCACACAGTTAACCCTAAAAATATTATTTATTTTATTACCTAGGCTATTGAATAAATGACACTATAAATAATTCATTATCACCTTTAAAATTTATAATTAGGTATCCCTAAATTATTTATTAATTGAATGATCCATAAGTGATTTAAAAGTGGATTATATAATGATGTTATAGTCTATTCTAAAAAAAAATCCACAGGGCCTTAGTTAGCTAGCTCTTACTGTCGTGGCAATTATAAATAGGAGAGGGTTTAATTACTCACTTGTTATACAATGCTAAAATAGCACAAAAAATATGAATAGAGCTATTTTCACAACTTTGAGATACAAACAAATATATTATATATGATTCCAATGAAATTTAAAAACTCATACCTTTAAATTCCTTTTGCGCCTGGGCTAATAAAGTAGCAAATATTTGACTCTCAACAGGTCTAGCAATTTCATCATCACTTGAACTTTCCCGTTCGTTTCTCCATTCGAGACTACGTTGCCTTCTCATGCCCCCCAGCTCCTTAGTAGAGGACTTGCCTCTTCGATTCCAGGAGCCTCCTCCTGACCTTTTGTTCATTTTGTTAGCTCATCTGAAAAAAAAACAACAAATTGAGTGAAATTAAAAGTAACTATAAATACAGAATTATAAACCATTTCATAGGTTAAATTATATAGAAATCACGGAGACACATTTCTTATGATAAACAGTTTAGAAATATATACAACTATTATACTCGTGTCTGTATTTTAAATAAGCATTCACATGAAAATACATGAACTTTTTGCCTAAGACTTCTCTTAGAGGTTACTCAGTGGCGTTACTATAAGTATCGATCGCAGTAAAAGGAATTCTACATACGCAAATAAATTTTTGAAGTAAATAAGGAGAAACAATAATGGTCGAAACACAAATAGTAAGAACTAGGTACATCTCAGTTTATCATAAGTATTGTAGCTTATTCCTTCAGGCTTGACAAGCAATTTATATTTATTTTAACTGGATAAAACTCTTATACATCCAAAAGCATTAGGTTGGAATTATATTTCCAGTGTGGTAATTGTTCTTGATTAAAAAGTGCAGCAATTCAAGTTCATTTTTTTGCCGATAGATTATCCTCTACATTAAATTAATTAATTTTAAAGTATGTCTTAAAGATGTCGCTAACTCATTAACTCATCTTAATAACGTAAGTTTAAAGTGGTCTTGACTTCAGATAATGAAATATCGAAGGTACTGCTGCTTTAATAAATTTCAGAAGTAATAGTACGAGACGGACGAGCAAAAAATGTGTACTACATGCAAACTCACCAATCTTCTGATAAGTGTTGCCGCTGACTCAATGTACACCCCGCCGGTGATCTATCAGCTTGGGGGCAGTGAAGAAGGTTGGGAGGAAGGATAGTCTTGGCAGACGGTCAATGAACCGCAGTTAAGGTGGCAGACTGTTTGTTGTTTTACTATTTGTGGACGTTAAATAACCTACTACTCAAATATCATCTGTTTACTATTGAAAAAACCTCTCAATACTATATTATACATACTCACTTCTCCCTTCCCTTATTATCCATTATTTTGAACGTCTTCTCAACCGTCTTGGAAGAGCTTAAACTACTCAAAAACCGGCATATATGATAAACATTCATTGTCATCAGTAGCAGCGTAATGCTGGAAGAACTAAAGATAGAAGAAAAAACAGGAGATCCAATTATTGGACGAAGCTGCAAGGATTGAGACAAGCGAAGATACTTCTGAGGAACTATGACCAGAAGAGATTCAAAGAATGCTTAGGTTTGAGTAAAAACCAGCTCAGAATTCTAACAGGAGTCCAGATAGGGCATTGCCATCTGAAGGGACACCTCAAGAAATTCGGACTGGTAGAAAGAGAAGAGTGTAGATTCTGTGAGGAACACGAAACCACTATTTATATCCTTGCATAGCACAGCACTCTAGAAAACCCTAGTATGCGGTCCTTGGGAACACACCAAATCGACGAGCTACCCAACTTAAAGCCGTCCAATATCCTGAGATTCCTGAGGAAAATAGGACTGGAGGACCTGCTCTAGCCGATAAGGTAACTCTTACGATTGGGCAGCAGTAGGGCACAATAGATCTACCAGTCCCAAACTCTACGCATATACATACGTACGTACCGCACGCTGAGCACTTTCTACCAGTTACTGTATAAACAAACAGATCTAGCTTTACTTTAAGTATAGTAGACAATTTTTTCCAAAGCTAAAGATACTCGCAATAAAACAAATATAAAAGGTAGCTTATATTTTTACAAATCACCTAATTTTCTCAAGTTTAAAAGCTAAAAACAAAGAATCAATATTTCCTTGTTCAACATCCGTTTCAAATACGAAGTTAAATATTTTATGCACTCTTGAGTTATTACTCAAGGGTCGAGAAAGCGAAGATTTTAGAGAGATGGGCATTACTAAAAATACAATTTTTAGAGGTCTGAAGGAATTTCTAATATAATTTGTAACGAAAAAATCTCAGATACAATACCCTGGAGCAAACTGAAAACATTTGTCTGAAAATTTTAATTGGATGGGAGAAATAAATTCTGCTATGAAAATAGTTTATTATATTCCAAACAAAGCTTTTCGTAAAAAGGAGCTATACTTTCGAGATTTAAAAATAGCGCTGTTTTAGAAAAAAATGCAAAATGATATTTTGTTGCATTGTGGGGTAGCCCATTCTCGATGAATTTACGGTGTATAGGGAAAATTATAAGATACGATTATAAAAGAGAAACTTAGCTCTCAAACCAACTGAAAAACCTTATACTATAAGGATAAACGTACTCTGTTCTAACACAGTTAGAGACAAAGCACAATCTCAGATTGCAAGAATACCAGGAAAGGGTGGGTTGATTTATATATACAGATCTCTACGAGATTATATGTTCAGATTGCGTGGAATGCTGGGAGATGGCACCACTTGTATTATATTTCATATTTTGTCTAATATAAGCTGCTTAAAGGATTTACCTTTCCGATGCTCAAGTGGGCTAGCCTATTCTGTACTGACGAGAAGTAACAAGTTCGAAACAGGTCTACAGATGGCGTGCACTACCATGAGAAAGGCTTTCACCCTTTCCTAATATTCTTGCAATCTGAGATTGTGCTTCGTCTCTAACTGTGTTAGAACAGCGCACGTTTTTTCTTATAGTATAAGGTTTTTTCAGTTGATTTAAGAGCTAAGTTTCTCTTTTATAATTGTATTTTGTACACCCAACTGCAAATATATTATCCACTTTTGGTTTATAAAATTAAAAGAGGTCCAAAAAAATTGACTTGGTAATCCAGAGTTGGATTTATGAAATACAATATCTACCCCTTACTTTTCCTACCCCAAGCGAAAACCATTAGTTTCAAAGTTTCATATTTCAGTAAGAAATAATCATACGACAATTTTCAAAGAAAGACATTTTAAAGCTCTTTTAAATTACAACTAATGTAAAGTGCAAAGTAAAATTTTTCTTTTAAAAAAATTTTTTTTTGAGAATGTCATGAAAAAAAAAACGCTTTTCTTGGTTTTGGTGATATCAATACAGTTTCGCGAGAAATACTCGTAGGAAAATTCTGAATAGATAGTTTTTGGGGTTTTTCCGAGAGCTTTAAAATACTTTTTTAAATTTTATTCTAAGTGCATTTTTTTATCAAAATGGAGCCTTTTTAACGAAAAAAAATTTTTTTTTTCAATGTTCGATATACCTGTAACTACGAGAGCCAGAAAAAAACGTCATATAGAAAGAATATTTATTTTAATACGTAGAATTATCTTAAATTATTTCGGAATATTTCCACACCTCTGATTTTTTTCGATTTTTTGATTGTTTCAAATTTTTCAAAGACGTGATAATATGGTCATGGATGTATCTGAAAACAGAATTGGAACAACTTGATGTCATGGTGTGACTTTTTTTACATAGTGTCCTACATCTAGACCATTTTCGAACTCACTGGTTTTCGTCAGTACGGGGCAGGCACGTACACCTTACCATAAGAAAATTGAGTCGTTTAAGCAACTTATATCATACTAAACAAAAAGTTCAATACAAGTTGTGCCATCTCCCGGAATCTTATGCATTGCACCATGAATATTAATGTAAATTCCTTTAATGTTAACGTACATGTGAATTGTGAATGTGAATTAATTTTAATGTACAGAAACTTGAATTGAAATTTGAGATATCATTTAATCAAATTTAATGTATATCGAATTGATATTTCAACGAATTTGCTTTAAATTCAAAGTAAATGTAAATTATTTACGATTTAAAGTACAAAATCATTAAATTTAATGTAGAATGTACACTAAATATGCATTAAATTTAAGGTTATTTTTAACGATGTCCTACAATTTTACACTAATTATAAAACATATAAATTTGTGTACTTGCACATAAAAAAGCAAAGCAAAACTGACCGACTAAACGATCTAACTTCCATGGCGACTAGATAGGGTCTAAGTCTTAAACATTCTTAGTTAATCTGGCTGTAAATATTTGAGTAGACATCAATAGAAGCCATATTATACAACTTTTCTTCCTTTCATTTATTACGAAATAAAATTATATCCGATTTAATTAATTTTTCATGATAAGGAGAGCGATCTGATATTAATAAACAACAGTTAACAAGATGGAGCATCAGCGCATGTCAGAAACTATCTAGATGAAACTTTTCCTGGAAGATAAATAGATAGAAAGTGTCCATTGATTGGCCAACTAGATCACCCGATCTTTAGATTTCTAATTGTGGGGCCATTTAAAGACTGTGGTCTGTAGTACAGAGCCGAAGTTTTTAGAAGAGTTCGTAAACAGAATTTCAAATGCAGTGTACCACATCTCTCATCAACACGTAAGTAACGTATTTTCCTAGTTTTCAGGAAAGTTTGGACAGTTCTTAATTTAAATTATTGTTTTTTATTATTTTTCTTTTAAAAGGGTTTGTCCTTACATTTTTATTTATTAATATTTTCAAAACAATTGATTTTAACCATAGGGTAAGCTATCACAAAACGTTCTTAATTTGTTGAAAATTAAAAAAAAAACTGTTGACATATAGAATGTTCCATTTAAAAAATTTTTAAATGATAAAGTCATTTGATATTGTTAACGTCACTGACATACGCAACGCAAATCAAATAGATTACTTGTAGTTGTGGAGTTTAAAGGAAATACAGATCTGCTATTACTTTTCATGCCCCCCTAATTTAGCCGTTTCAGAACATTTTCCAGCTTTATATATTAAACAAATAATAAATACAGGGATTAATGCAAACGAATAAACACTTTATAATTGATTGCTTAAGGTGGAAGCTTATGGTATATTAATGCTTTTTTATGTACAAGTACACAAATTTATATGTTTTATAATTAGTGTAAAACTGTAGTACACTGTTAAAAATAACCTAAAATTAAATGCAAATTTAATGTCCATACTATATTAAATTTAATGATTTGGTACCAAAAATTGTGAATAATTTATATTTACTTTGAATTTAAAGCAATTCATTGAAATATCAGCTCGTCGTACATTAAATTTGATTAAGTATCTTAAATTTCAATAAAACAACTGAAAAGATATTTCAAGATCTGTACATTAAAATTAATTCACACATACCGTAATACTGAAGAAATTTACATTATTATTTAATATACATTGCATAAGATTCCTGGGAGATGGCGCAACTTGTATTGAACATTTTGTTTAGTATAATATAAGTCGCTTAAAGGATTCAATTTCCTTATGGTGAAGTGTGCATGTTTGCCCTGTTCTGAGGGGAACCAATGAGTTCGAAATCGGTCTAGATGGCGGACACTGTCTATGGGAACCAGGGGCGAATCCAGCCTCTCTCTTTGGGGGGAGCGGTGATACAAGTACAGTACAGTATGGAAAGCGAAAACAAGTTGTAGAGGGGGGGGGGGGGGAAAGAGACACCTGAAATATTCCCATTTCTAGTGTAAAAGGCAGAGTCGGGTATATTTTTCTGAATTTGAAGCTCTTAGAGAGGGGGTGATGCCAGCAACATACACATTCCTAGTATAAGAGGCAGAATCGGGTCTATTGTCCTAAACTCAAAGTTTTGGGGGGCGGCTATCGCAAGAAAAACAACGGGGGGAGTGCCAGTAGCATACACATAATAATATAAAATGCAGAATCGGTTCTATTTTCCTGAACTCAAAGCTCTTGGGAGGGAAGGGGGCGATCGCAAGCATACACATTCCTATACTCTATTCAAGAACTAGAGAGAGTAATTAGATTGTTACCAAAACCTCCAACGTACCTGCTCCAGTGCCGCAGGTAACTGAGGACTGCCGTGAATCTAATTATATTTAAATATTATAAGCTTTTATAAATTTATTGCAACAATAAAATTTCTGATAGTTCAATTTAGTTTCTGTCAGTGAGAAAATTACACCTTACAGTGTGTCCTTAGTGATTTATCTTGTTTGCGCTTGTTTTTATATATTATTTGGGATTAGTGAGATACCCAAAAATTTATTCTTCCACCGCTATATTTATTCCAAAATTGTTAACCAAGGCATTTTTTTCTCAACGAAAAACTTATTACGATGAATGTTTATGATGCCTTAATATATCAATACCTAGATAATAATGTTAAAAACTCTGTTGAGATGTATCCAGAGAAGTTGGAAAATCTACTATGTACCGAATACTGATGGAGAAAAAAACGAATGGAATTGTTAGTACTTCCAAGCCACATTCGATCACAGGTAGACAAAAAACCTCGTTGGAAGAAGATATGAAAACTGCAATAAAAGGAGTTCTACATACATTTTATTATGAGAAGCAGGTCCCAACCGTCGACAAAATTCTATCTAAAATCAAAATCGGGATTTACCTGAAATTAAAAGATCTGAGCTCCGGAAATTGCTCAGGGAACTTAATTTTTCCTAGGAAAAACCAGATAGCAAATCTGTCTGGAAACTGTCCGTTGGAGAAGGAAATATCTCTCTCAAGTAAAAGATAGAGTTGCTAGAAATAACACAAATTACAAAATTAGTAATTTAACTGAATTTTGGAAAGATTTTTTTGAATAAAGTTACTGCGGAAAACTGGGAAAAATCCATATAATAAAAGAATAAAGCGAAATGTGGAAATTCGATTTCATAATCGGTGAGATAGAGGAACCAATTACAACTAATTTGAACAAAGATAGCCTCACTGCCTTTGACTACGAATTGGATACGTAATGTTTATCAGCATAAACACAATTTTTTTATTTTAGTTTGTTCCACTCTTTATATATATATATATATATATATATATATATATATATATATATATATATATATATATATATTTAATGCCAATGAGACGTATTTTTTTTATTATTTTATTAATGTATTTGTATCTTTTTCTTAACCGTGTAGAATTAACACGTTTGTTTTATTTTTTTGGGGCTATCGGATTTCCATATAATAAAGTAAATTAAATTAAGATGTCAGTGCAATAGAAATAAATATAAGTATGTCTAATTTTAACTGTAACATACAAAAATTAATTACATTTGAATCCCTTCTTAGTGTTTAATTCTAATTCTTCAGATAATTTAAGAAATAAATAATCTGAAACGTCAAATGTCCTAAAAATGTTTTTAATTAATAATAAACTGACCGAAAGCCCCAAAAAAATGTTAATATTATATGAACGAATTTATTTTTTATATACGTTTAATTTCTTGTATTTTTGACAATGGGTATTTTGTAAGTATTTAATATTATATATTAATATTATAACTTAGAATTTTTTGAGCGAATAAGGCTACGTTTTAGTCTGAATGTACCTAAAACGGTTTCTATGCCAAAATTAAAAATAATAAAAATACAATTCTGATTTGTGTTAAATATGTCAAAATTATCTACATTTTGTAATGTATGTGAATTAATAAGAAATCATAAGAAATAAAATAATAATATAAAAGCTTTTTATTTTACGTATATTACCGAAATAATATTCTATGCCATAAATACTTAGTGATAAAATAAACCTCCTTTCGACGCCTATCACAAGGGTTAAAATCCTTTTTAACACTTCACACTTCCAAATATCTATTGTTATCCAATCCAAATAGTCCATTATTTTAGACCGGTCTTTTTGATTATAAAATGTCTAACCCACTCCTATGAAAAATAAACTTTAGTATAAGAGGATAATTGGGTCTATTTTCCTGAACTCACAGCTCTTGGGGGGGGATCCCCCCCCCATTGAATCCGCGCCTGATGGGACCTTTTCCTGATAATTCTAGATTTTTTTAAATGTCATATTAATATTAGTGCATTAAATATGTGATAACATATCTCAAATTCATTGAACGCTGACTATATATTTAATGTACATAGTCACCTTAAAAACTAATGAGCAACCTTAAATTTAATGAATGATTAAATTAAATTTATTGGAATAAACTAATTTAGTTTAATGTAAATTATTAAATTTAATGCATTACATTAAATGCATTTAATAAACGTTTGTGAAACTTGCCTCCAGCACATTTACATTAAATTCAATGCATTTCCTTTTTACAGTGTAGTTCACTTACAGCAACGCAAGTTTCTACTCACTGAAAAATATACTACTAGATTATTTTTTGTAGCAGCTCTTATAACCACTAGTTTATCAATACTTTGTATTATTAAAAGAACAAAATTCCTTTTAAAATTATTTAGAATTTATTGCTACCACCATTCTAAATTTATTTCTGTACTTTATATCTCACATCTCATAAAAAATATTGCCACAGAATGAAAATCCAATATACACGTTGACAGAGTCGAGACGTAATAAGAAATTCTTAGAACGCCCCCACAATTATTCCCGGAGGTTATGGGGTCATACAGGAAAGCAATAATTGGGAGAAGCACTTTCAGGCTCTTGTGATAAAGGAACCAGCAAATTTCCTGAGCGACAATTTTCAGCAAAAGAGACGAGATGGAAACCTATTTCGTATTTTAATTCAATGCTTGACTTGGCATGCTTTTATCTTTTTTATCTTTTAATGCCTAACAAATATTTGATAAAATTAGTATTTTCTTTTTAGTTATTTATCTTGGTCTACTGATATAAAAGAATGGTTGGAAATACAGAGTGTCTCTAAAAGATCTGTACAAGGTGCTAGCGCAAGTTTCTGAGGCTATAATATGAGAGACAAGCCCAATTTGCTTCAGTCTAAAAGTTGCTAGTTTCCGAAATACAGGGTGTTAAATTTATAATTATTTCAAACTTTTTTACGAATATCTATATTAATAATAGCTTGATGTGTAATAAATTTGGTACATTGGGGATTTTTAGGATAAGAAATCCAGATCGAATCACAGTTTCGATGTATAATGAAGAAGATACCACCAACGGAGCTTCTCGTTGTTGTAAAAAACACATTTTTATAAAACAAAAAATTTAAAACATTTATTATCATCAAAAAAAAACAATCTGAGGGTCATCGTCAAAGCATTCATATTTAAGTGACGTCAACTTCGTTAGTAAGCTCCTCCCGCGTCACATGATGCACAAATAAGATACTCATTGGCCTAAGGATTCTCTTAAATATCAAGCGCGATTCGTTTTCAAGAGTCAGAATAACTTTGAAATTGCATGGAAAAGGTAATGTAAGAAATTTTATGTTTTAGAGCCATGAATATTTTTATATTATAATCTATTAATTACTCATAGAATCAAAATCCAGAAATTTTAATAAAAAAATGTGCCGGTCGAAACGTCAACACAGCTTGCCTGTAGAATACGTTACCGAAAGCACACAGCGAGTGGTTTTTTAGGAATAAAAAACGCGGCAATCAATTTATTAACATAAATCTTTTTGCAATAAATAAATAACATCTTTATACATCACATTCAATTGTCAGAATGACAATCCAGCGAGAAAAAACATAGAAAAACAGATGTTGTTAGTACAACAATTCAACAAGAACTGATGAAAAAGGCACGAAAAAAATTAGCATAGAGCTTATGGTACGAGCCAGCTCATTGGCCAAAACCCGTTTTCGCTTTTCCCGCTCAGGACAAGTATAAAGATAGCACCAAACCTTGCATCAACAGCAGTTTTCAGTTGTTTTTCTTAGTGCTATTAAGTACTACAGAAAGTTTTCAAAAAGTACGATTTTTGGGAGAAAAGAAGCAGAGAAGAGAGAAAAAAGAAGCAGGATACAATAGGAGTTGTCGGATCTCTTGATTTTCAAAAAGAAATTCGTTTTTTATTAAAGAAATTCGTTTTTTACGAAAGAAATTCTAAAAGAGACAACTTCAGAATTTTCATCGCATTTAGGACGGCTGAACAGCCAAGAAGACGTACAACAACGACAATCTTTTTAGAGGGCTGCGTGGCTGATAAGTGTTAATTAATTTTTTACTAACCCTAAATTACTTCCGAGGCCCCTGGACGAACTAGTAGCTTTTTTCCGGGCAATTGCCAAAGGCTGGGGCGCCTGAAGACCATAATAATAATCATATTTTTGTTTTTTGCATAAAATCGGTTTAAATACGGTGTATCGGGAGTCCTCTGGTTTATTACTAACAGGTATAAGGTAAAATAGGTTTCGATTCCCAGAGCCCGGTACACTAGAGTTTGAAAATCGGGCGTTATTCGTGATTGCATACCTGAACTAGGTTGCAATCACGGATCACCGATACAAATTGCGCATATACACATTATAACTTTGGGCTTTTTCCATT
This sequence comes from Diaprepes abbreviatus, assembly GCA_034092305.1. Taxonomy (NCBI): domain Eukaryota; kingdom Metazoa; phylum Arthropoda; class Insecta; order Coleoptera; family Curculionidae; genus Diaprepes; species Diaprepes abbreviatus. The sequence goes on from JASJET010000304.1 coordinate 2,178,939, forward strand.
TTGCCCATCACCATCTTTAGTTAAATTTGTTTTAAGAAGATTCATTTAATTAGACTTTTAATTAAATAATTTTCATTATAAATATTTTTATTTCGGTATTTACTCATACATTTTTCCGCAATTGAAAGTCATAATAAATTAATCTTCTTGTTACCTTTATTTTTTTCAGCACAACGAAAGTTCTATTAAGTTAGACTTACCCATACTTTTTTGCGCCACAAGCTTTGTAAATAAGACTTCTCACCCATACATTTTTTATTACTTTAATTTCGCCACTTAGTCAAGAAGATACGAACTTCTCTGCTCTGCGATAGACAAAGAATTTTTCGGACTTTGACTAAAAAAATTAAAGTGGATTTTGCGGCATTGAATTTATTTTAAATTAATTAAAATTTTAAATTCAAAAAGGCTTTTTAGCTAAATTCGGGAATTAGAATAAAGGAAAGAAATTTTTTCGGATAATTTAGCGGCCGAACTTTTTTCCAAATCTTCGAGTTTCATCGGCATAATTTGGTAAATAAAAGTTTTCGCGTTTTTTCGGAAATAGACTGACAGACAATTTTCCCTTTTTCTTGCATTTTTTCAATTCAAGACTTAGAGCATTTGTCCCATAAATCTTTTTCTGAAAATTATCCAAAGAAAATAATTTTTTAGAATTTTTCTACTTCTCAAATTATTCATTCATCATCCACAATTAATTCCATTTCACATTAGCTCTCTTCTCATATGAGTACCATAATTTATCATTGAGAAATATTTTCAAATTTCTTCAATTCTGCTTGTTTAAATAAGCATTTCCACTATTAGACAAGTACCATCCATCATGTCAACCGAAGATATTTCACTCCCCCAATTCTTAAAGAAGAAAGGTGAGGCGACTTGGGTTTCCTCCAGGTCGGGTGGCTACGGTGGGTCTTCTCCGGCACCCCCTGCCGGGTGCGCTTCCTTTCTTTCAAACCCAAACGTATTTTTGAATCAACTACAGAAAACTCGCTCATTACCCGTGATTAGACCGGAAGGTTTAATTAATCCCAGACCAACAAGTTCTCTTAACCCTGACCTTGATGATTTCATCGACAATTTTGACACTCTCTCCGAGGTATCAACAAATGACGCGTCGGTGACTCATTACTCATTTGAAAATCAAGTTCAGAGTTCACATCATTCATTGCGACCAACGGATTATGATAATCAATTGCGTTCCTCTGAACAATTGCGCTCACAGGCGTCACGCCCATTTTTATCCACGATCGGTCAATTTTCTGATAACCCTAAAGCGTATAGCGAACGTCTTGTTCATCATAATGAAATAAAGAAACATCATTCACCAAATCAAGAAATTTTGTACCAAGTACATGGCATCCCTGACATCGGATTAGAAAATCCTTCAATATTACGATATAACAACCCTGATTCAGAAAACATAAAAAAATTTTCTACACCAAAACCAACATTATTACGATATCCTAAATACTGGGTGTCTCGAAATATCATCTACAACGTTTGATGGAAAACTTTTGGCGCCAAAATAGATCGATTTAAGCCAACGTAATAATATCCGATACTGTTCCGTTTGGGCGGTAGAAAACGTCAAAGTTTTAAAAAGATATTGATTTTTCTAAATTTCTTGATAACATTGAAACTGAATTTATTGATTTTTGGTCTCTTACTATCATATGATGTTTTTAATGGTATAGCGACTGGCTATAAAATAGTGTAAATATCATAAAAGTCACTTGTAAACATCGCTTCTGATTATTTATATCATCAGCGTTATGGTATTTCTATGGAATGATCCAATGTATTTGGAAAATTTTTAACCTTTTGAATAATTTTCGTAGGATGAGCGCTTTCGCCAGGAAAAAAAATATTTTCAATTACGTGCGTACAACTTTCAACTGCAATAATAAAAACTACATGTAACAATAATTTTTCGAGTGGCTTTGTTGCTATGGTATTTAATAATTTGACTATTGACAAATTGCCATCGCCCTTTAAGAAGTCGACTAAAGTAAGATCAATATTCTAAATTTCTAAGCCTATTTTACTATAAAACATGGACAACCACACCCACCAAGGTAAGGTTGATTTGCTCCTTGTGTACAGAATTTGTGAAGGAAATGGGCGTCGAAGTGTTAAGATTTACATGGAGAGATTTTCAAACCGCCGAATACCAAACCTTCAAACATTTGCTATTATTCAGCGTAATTTCCGAAAAACGAGCAGCTTTGACAAACAATTTGAAAATAGTGGTCGTATTTGAATAACTCGAACAGTCTAAAGGAAGAGAGAATTTTAGAAAGAGTTGAAGGAGAACCAAGTGTTAGTACCAGCTCTTTAGAACTTGAGTTGCACAACTACTTTAAATGATATTTTAACAGTCGCACGTATTTGAGTACCCGGGGAATATAGATCGAGAGGATCAGCGACTGACCCCAGCTTTTTCTAACTTGGATGTTGAGGGTCAGCGTTTAACCCCAAAATTTTAAGAAAGTAGTTGGAAACCTTTTATAAATAAATTAAAAATTAGTGTAAAATATATTTTTTAAGATGATACATCGTTTCTTATCATTGAAAATATTACAACACAAAGATAATCTACATAAAAAATATATAAAAATATAAAGAAACAAGCAAATCAATCACATGTTAGAACTCATTCAGTACATGTTCGAATAATAATTTTCACTTTGAAAGCTGTATATCTAAGGCAGACATATTTGACACATTTGGAATATGATTTCATGTACTTCCGGTCAACTCATCTGGGGCAAATAGGGCATCTTCTTTTTTTGGAAATCTTTTGTACATCTTGGCGGGTTGTGTGAGATCTTGACTGCATTTAGAATCAAATATTTTTAATGCTGCAATATGGTTATTTTGCAATCCTTTTGTTTTTGAGCGATTTTCCATATTCAATCGACATAGTTCATTTCCTAGTTGTTTTAGGAAGACTTTTCGTCCCGATTTGCTTTTTGGATTATCAAGTGTCCATTTCTCGTTAGATTTTTAAAATATTATGTAGGAATTATAGGCAACTATGTCAGTTAGATTGAAAAAAAAACGCCATCGGCCATCTCAGAATTCCGCGTCGGCAACTGTATCCCTTGACACATTTATGAAGCGTATCAACACCAGGTTTGAGTTATAGAATAGAGCTATTTCTGGATTATCATTCTCAATTTTCATGTCAAGATGCCATGAGAACAAGACAGAAACAATATATATTTTTTTTAAGATAACTTACCAACGTCTCGTTTTTCCTGAAAGCAAATCGAACAATGCCGGGTGGTTCATTTTTAGGGCAGGCCACCTAATTTCTTGTGGAACGTATTATTTGTTACTTTTGATAGTGTCAAACTACTGTAAGCTTTGGGAAATGTTTAAAAATGAACTACTATGTTTTATACCACTAAATAAGTGGTATAAAACATAGTAGTTCCTTTTTAAACATTTCCCAAAGATGACTAACTACCACATAATAACGGCTACCAGCATCAACTTTTTACTGTAAGCTTCTTTTTTAGTAACTCGGAGGTTGTCGAAAGTGAGGTAAATTTTCTGTCCATGGTTATATTACGACCGCTGTTTTCTAATTTAACTGAAGTGACGAAGCATTTTACAATTTCAGATCCGCTATTACAGTATTTAGGTTGATTACTTTTCCACAATATGGTTCTGTAGCAGCAATAATTTTCTGAATCACCAATAATTTTCTGAATCACAAATAACATTAGCTTCAATATTTTCCCGATTTTATCGGATAAAATAACAGAAATTTGCCTCTTTTATGGAATGTAATAAGTTCCTCATCAATCACCAATGATTCTGATGGTGCTTTAGAAATTTAGTGGTTATGGATTCCCACACTAAAAACGTTGCCTAAGCTGGCACTCTTTGCAAGAAACTTTTAATTTTGGCACTTATAAAAGATCGTGTATAAAAGTCATAAGACGATATTTAAAAAATTTTACAAAAATTATAGCAAAAAACTTTTGTGGGGTCAGTAACTGCCCCCCTGTTCCGAGTGCAACTATTAAAAGAACAAATATTACATCTATATCACATATAAAAGGTTCAGAAACCTTGACAGATTGATCCCCCCATGCGCGTTTCAATTTGTGAATTAATTCGAAACAAAAGAAAACGTGATTCAAATTTCGATAGAAAAGTTTTGTTTACTGACGAGGTGTAGTTTACAAGATCTGAAGTCACCAACCTGTACAACGAACATGTTTATGCGGATAAAAATCCATAAGCTATTAAAGTTGAACACTATTGGTATAATGAAATGAAAATAAATGATTGGGCAGCTCTTATTGATCGCTACCTTATAGGGCCTATTGTGATTCCAGACAGAATAAATGGAAATTATTTTTAAAAATTTTTGCAAAAGAGATTACCAGTTCTTCTAGAAAATTTGTCTGTTTTACCTCGGTGAGACATATGATATATGCATGGTAGTGCCTCAACTCATTTTTCCTTTGCTCTTCGGCAATATCTACACACCAATGTCCCAACCGATGGATTGAAAGAGGTGATGTGACACCAGTAAAATGGCCACCACATTCTCTAGAGTTAAATATATGTAACTTCTCTATGTGAGGCGCTCTTAAAACAGAAATATGCAAAACTCCAGTGATCGCTCACGAAGAATTATTGATGCTTGTCAATACGTGCATTCAGAAAAATTGCGGCCATTTTGCGTATTTGCTTAATTATTTTTTTTTATTTATTTCTTTTTAAGGCACATACATGTACTTCCGACATTTATTCTAAAAATTGTTTTATTATTACAGCAAATTCGTGTATGCGTGTAATAGAAAATATAAAAAAAGTTTTTAAATACATGCTCTTATCCGATAGGAATATCTAGGTGATGACATAAAAAATGATCTCAAGCGACATTTTCGAGTGGTTTCACTTTCATAACACTTAATCAACTTTAAAGCGGGTCGCTGTACCACTATAAAACATCATATTATACATAGTGTTAGATTATAGACCAAAATTTACTAAATTCAGTTACCACGTTTTAAAAAAATTTGAGGAATATCAATTTTTTCTTAAAACTTTGACGTTTTATTCCGCCTATAAGAAGCAGAATCGAATGTAACTAAGTTGGCTTAAATCGACCTATTTTGACGTCAAGAGTTTGTCATCAAACGTTCATCCTGCGTAATGCCTTACAAGTTTTTTATACCTTATTATATGATATTTTTAATAAAAGATTCTTTTTTCTTATCATCTTTTACTTAAAAAATTTATACCTAGTAGATACCACTTCAACCATCCGTCTCTAAGGTAATCGAATTTAAGTGTTATGTTACTTACAGAGGGTCATCGTAAACCTATTCATATTATATCCAGACTTAGGATTCGTCCAATAAATTTGAAGCATGTTGAAAGGCCAACAGTAATAAAAAATTACATAGCAATGAACTAACAATGAAAATAATTTAAGAGTTAACTGACCAAAAACGATAAAAATAACACACAATGTCAATAAAAACAAAAACAGAAAAAATTCATTTATTTAATTTTTTAATTAAACTCTAAGTAACTGTTTAAAATGATCTCCCTCCTTATGTCCACAAAGATTAATTCTGCGAAGAATGTTAAACTGCACAGATGGAAAGCCGTCCTCTGCATCTAAACATAAAGTATTTACTGAATTTTGTATTTGTTGCCAAAATTCTTTTTTGATGTTTACAAGTCTATAGTATACTTTTTGTTGAAGGGCTTCCCATAAAAATAATTCGTAGGCGTTCATATTTCGGTGAATGAGTGGCAAATTTGCCAACATCGTGCAACAAATTTTAGTTTATTTGCTGTAACTTGTATGAAAAGTGCATTTTTTTGTTAATTTTGAGGCGCTGAACACAAAAATGACAATGAAATTAAAAACTTGGTTGCAATTTTGAAGAACAAGGTTTTTAATTTTCTTTTTAACAAAATAATAAAAATACACACTTTTACACTTGTAGAAACACTAAATATCCTGTCTTTTTGCATTTCTTTTGTAAATTTTTTCTGAAGCATCTCTAATAAGAGTCCAACAGTAGTCAGCAAGCATGTAAGCATTCCACTTTCAGTGGTACCTTTTCTCCATTGTTGATATATTCTGATGGAAGCGATCGTCGTGCTCATCACTTACAGCTGCGCAGTTGTGAGGAATAAAGTCCAGATGCAAGTGTAGGAAATGGATCTTTAGAGACTTATTGAAACTAATTTTTTGATATGATGACAGCATATTTTCAGCAAGAGTAACGTAATTGTCAGCTTTTCTATTTTCGAAGAAATTAGTAACTACGAGGTGAAAGTCGTTCCAAGCATTTTTTTCAATATCTGATAGGTTGCTGTATAAATGTTTGTCTCTCAGAATATTTCGAATTTGTAGCCCAACAAAAATACATTCTTTAATTTTAGCTCCACTTAGCCTTAGGAAATTCTGGTGCAGATACTGAAAAGCTGGCCCATCTATATTCAGTGCACTAACCAAGTTTTTCATTAAGCTCAATTTGATATGCAGTGGTGGCAACACAATTTTTTTGGGGTCTATCAATGGCATAAGTTGTACATTTTTTTCACTTGACTCTAATGATTTTCGAACGGACCAGTCTATTCTCTTATAATGAAGTGTCTTTGCCCGCCTGTCCCATTCACTTAAAATACAGCAATTCTTGGTGTAGTCTAGCAGGAACCCAAGTAAAAGTGCAATCACTTTTAAGTCGCGCCAGATCTGCCATTGATGTACATCGTATTTTATACTTATCAATAGGTTTTTCATGTTGTTGTATGATTCCTTCATGCGAACTAAGATATTTCCCATATGCAATATTACTGCCTTTAAACTCAATGCTGAACTATCTAGAATCAATTTCTATTCCTCTGGCTTGTAGTTTATATTTAAAGCCTCGAATAAACGCTAATATAATTGCAGAAAACCAAGTTTTTTTCATGTTAAAAAATTGTGCTGGACCTTAATGGCGTTTACGAAAAACACCAGTTTCTCAGACTTGAAGAGCACGTATTACTGCAGTTATGTGGCGCCCAATGTTTGTCTTGATCCCCAAATTGGATCTCATTTAGGTCGCTTCCGCATTTATTTCTTATTCTACTATCAATAATAATCAGTAAAACTTTCAAGGTGTGACTCAAGAGACTTATTAGTCTGTATTCACTACATTTTTTGCATGTTGTTTTTTTGTTAAGCTTTCAGCCATATACCATTATCATTAATTAAATATTTTCTGTTAGTTTTTTCATTACAAATCCCTCTAAAATCCCTCTATAGGAACATATCTTCTTCTTAAAATCCCTCCAGGATATTTTAATCTCCGTTTTCCCTCTAGGAAATTTTAACCTCTATTTTCCCTCTAGGGAGCTTCAGAATCCTCTAGACCTACAGGTAAACCTTGTAGTCTAGCAACATTGATATTTGGTGATTTGGTACGAGTTTATTTAGATATTTTTCTGTGTATACTTTTACCGACTTATCTCTAATCGTAAACCAATATCATACCGGTCATTTCTGCGTTAGTTTCTTCTTCTTCTTCTTCCCCTTGTTATAGGTTTACAGCCTGTTTTTTCCAACTCAATCATTCATCTCATTTGATGTTGAAATCCAGGACTCTCTCCATCTTTTAGATGGTTTACCTGTTGGTCTTCTGGTTTCCGGTGTTCCATCTCGGGCGATTCTCGCTATCCTATTTTGCGCCATTCCAGGCTCTTCTGCGCTTCCGTCCCCATCTTACTATATCCTGCATTCCATGTTCCTCACGTATTGTTGAATTGCGTATGTGATCTCTTAATGTGTATCCCGAGATTCTTCTTAGTACTTTCATTTCGGCAGTTCTTAGAATTGATTTTATTTTTGTGTTGTCAGCTCTCTTCTCTATTGCGTACGTCATTATCGGTCGAATAAAGGTCTTGTAGATTTTTGTTTCTGCGTCCTTGCTCATGTATGTGTTGTGCCATATTATATCCGCCAGGCTTCCTGAGATTTTATTTGCCTTGTTTACTTGGTTTCTTACTTCTCTTGTTCTGTCTTGATTTGCGGATATCTCAACTCCTAAGAAATTAAAGGTCATGAGTTGTTCTATTGGTTTGTCATCCATTACTAGTTTGCATCTTAAGGGCACTTTGCTTATTACAATTGACTTAGTTTTATCGATGGATATTTTCATGTTGAATTGCTTGCTTACGGTGTGGAATGCAAATAAAAGTCTTTGGAGATCGTCTTCATTTTCCGAGACTATGACGGCGTCATCAGCGTAACATATTATTGTTATTTCCCCGGTATTCATTCTGTACCCTGGTGCCGCTCTCTTGACATTCTCAATTATTTGGTCCATTACTATGTTAAACAGTAATGGACTCAGAGAGTCACCCTGTCGTATGTCCGACGCTATCGGTACATCCTTAGGTTGCTGCTTACTGAGATTTGTGTTGTGGTGTTGGAGTTAAGCTATTCAACTATGTTAATTAAATTATTTGGGATGCCTTTAATTCGCATTATTTGCAGAATATTATCCAGTCTCACCCTATCAAAGGCTTTAGTGAGATCTATAAAGCACATAAAAGCCGGCTTAGTAAATTCAATAGATTTCTCTGCTATCTGTCTTACGATGAATATGGCATCTACTGTAGATCTGTTTTTGCGGAAACCTTGCTGTTCTTCTGATATTCTGCAATAGTCAGATATTATACCTTCAAGGATTTTGGTGATTAATTTCATTATTGAATTTAATAAAGTTATTCCTCTATAGTTTTCCGTGATCTTCCTATCACCCTTCTTGAAAATAGGTACTGTTATACTTTTCTTCCAATCTCGGGGTATCTCTTGGTCTTTAATTATTTTGTTAAAGAGTTTTGTTAGTTCTTCGTGTAATGCATTTCCACCATATTTAATTAGTTCGTTGCAGTAATTTGGCTATCGTGTCTTTCGTCATTTGGAGGCTTACTTCCTTGGTGTATTCGTCATATTCAGATGCATTTTCGGGTGGGTAGTTGTTCTGTTGTGATTGATCTGTATTTCTATATAGTGTTTTAAAGTGTTCTTCCCATTCGTGCTCAGAAATTTTTTGGGATTATGTGTATTCGTTTATATCCTGTTTCCTTCTTCTGATCATGTTCCATACCTTCTTTTGTGCCCCGTACAAGTCATGTTCTATATCTACTGTGAACCTTCGCCAATATTCGTTTTTGATTTGTCTTATGTTGGCGTTTACTCTGTTTCTTATTTCATTGTATCGATTGTGTTCTGTTTCTGACTTGTTATTTCTGTATCGGAGGTAAGCTTGTCGTTTCTCTGCTGCCAATGATTTCACCTCAAGATTATACCAGTGCTTAGCTGACGGCTTAGAATTTATGTTGACTTCTCTGTATCCCAATGCTTCCTCGGCCGATTTATCTACATTTCCTCTGATTTTTCCCCAGCTTTCTTCAACATCATCTGAATCTTTAATAAAGTTGTCTTTGATCTTTTCTGCAAGTCTCTTTTTATACAAGTCTTTGGTTGATTCATCACTTACCGATTCAATGTTTAATTTATTTTTAATATTAGGTGTTTTAGTTTAATGTTCCGTTATAGCAAATAATCTAGAAATTAAATGATAAATTCCAAAAAAAGGCGTAAAAGGTTTGTCATATTGAATCATTTGACACCAATTTTTTAGTAACTAGTGATGACACATATCATTGTTAGCTCGTTCCTACGTAAATTTTTTTGTTGTTTACTTATTGGCCCATAAACCTGCTCCAAATTTCTTAGACCATACTAACGCCTAGGTCAATTGTCAAAGGGGCTGCTTGAGGTGACACCTACTAAGTAAAACTTTTTTGGAAAAAGATATCAAGGAATACTAATTTTTAATTAGAAATATAATATACCGAGGCACAACACGTTGAAAAGTTTTAGATAAAGGCGAAGCGCTGCTGGTAGCGTCTTCTGCAATGTAAACCGAAACTGTAATCGCATTGTAATTTCTCATCCTAAAGAATCCTAAAGTAACATTTTTGCGATAAATATTTACAAAAAAGTTTAAAGAATACTAACTTTCACACCCTGTATTTCGAAAACTATCAACTATATTGGGCTACATTCTCACATTTTAACCTCAGAAATTTGCGCAAGTATTGTATACGGATCTTTTAGAAATACCCTGTATAAAAGCTATTACCGATACCACCATTAAAAATTCATATTTAAAGAACATCGATCGAAATATGTTAAATGAGCCTAGCGGGTAGTTAATGGAAATACCGAGTCATACATATTATTAACAAGATAAGAAAATATGATTTTACTTTATGTAAAAATAGAAAATAATGACCTATGTACAACCGTTTTTAATTCTGTAGATTTTGGTTTAGATTATATACATCCATTTTTTTAAAAAGAAATAATTTGTATTAAATTTTTTTTTAAATGCATATTTTGAGGCATTATCAAAGAGTATTCCCTATATTATGTAGATTGTAGAAAACTAAGATTCTAAGTAGAAAATTTATTTGTCACAAATAATAGTAAACCCAATAAATAATTTTACAATAAGGACTAACCTAGAAATGAAAATATAATATATTAATTCCATTTCGAAATTATAAAAGAAAAAGGTGAAAATCAATTTTTCCTGTTAAGCAAGATTTTTAAATCGAAAGTTAAATATTTAATGTATTGTTGAGTTATTACCTAGAGGCCGGAAAAGCGAAGATTTTCGAAAGATTGGTATCACTGGAAAATATAATTTCCAGATGTTGCAAGTCATCCTTAATGCAATTTATAACGGAAAAATCTCAGAGACAATACCCTTGAGTAATTCCAAAGAAAGAAAATTTGCAGGAAATTCTTTATGAAATATCTTGGGAATTAGGAATATCTATCGTCTAGAATATAAAAAGTGGCGTTACCGTTCAATACAAAAAAAATCTAGGTTAAAACAATGACTGTCATTATTCTAATGTTATATATATATATATATATATATATATATATATATATATATATATATATATATATATATATATATATATATATATATATAATAAATCTCGCGTCAAACGGACATAAGATTTGTCAATAAACATTTGTCTCGTGATAAGAAGCGTGGAGAACTCCAGGTCTGAAAAATTACGACAGCGCTGTTTCTTTCTAATATAGGACTCGTATTCGTATCCTATAAGCTGATTTTACAATTAAAAAACAGCAAACAAAACAACTAAGGCGACATCCGATGGTTTACTCAATAACATAAGAGCAACACAAATTAACAGTGTTTACCGTCGCGTCACATGACCGGTTTTATACAACATTGTTAATTTGTGTTGCTCTTGTATTATTGAGTGAACCATCGAGATGTTACCTTTGTTGTCTTGTTTGCTGTTTTTTAATTGTAAAATCATATTATAGGACACGAATGCTAGATGATGGTTTGTACCGAATGCAATGACCTGACACGTCCCATATTAGGATGAAACAGTGCTGTCGTCATTTTTCGGATTCTGATATGATTAAATAGCACACACACATACATAAGAGATCAGGTACTCATCACGTTCACGTTCGCTGACCCTGGGTAATACAGAGCACGAGTCCTCTATTTGGTTGTTCCCTTCATAGGTTTGTAAAATGAGTTTAATTACAAGAGTATTTTGTAGATAAAGTCTGGTTTTGTGTGGTTAATATACCATGCTGGGACAATACTCATTGTTCAAAACACAGGTTGGCTTTTCAAAAATATGTGGATTATTTGCTTGCCTCTATAAAGGCTTTTAGTAAATTCACTTGCCGCTAGCAAATTTTTTCATTCCAGGGGAGTTTTCAGTAATACACTCCCATTTATTTCAAAAACTGTTTTTGTTCTGCATCAAATGAACTACCTTGTTCATTTAATATAACTGTGAGATTAAATATGCAACAGACCTATAGGGTTGTAAAAAGATGGGTAGGACAGGATAGACTAAATATAAGTTCCCAAAAGGCAGTCCTAATCTCCCTCACAAAATAGAGAAAACTAGAAGGCCTTGGACCTAATACCTTACAAGGAAACACAACACCACATTACCAGGAAGTAATTTATCTAGGGGTAATCTTGGACCCTATATTAACCTGGAATAAGCATTTAAAAAAAAAATAACAAGAAAATTGGAAACAACCCTTATGACGGTTACGTTATGCAGAAAAACATAATGCCTTTCAACAAAGCTGTTATGTTATGCAAAAAAACATGATGTCTTTCAATAAAGATGGAGAATTGGGTATACACCAGTGTGGTGAGACCAGCGATTACATATGCAACCTTGGTATGGTCGCCTAAGGTAATGCAAAGGGCCAAGCTGGGTAGCATACAGAAGGTCGCCTGTTTGAGCATCACCGGAGCTATGAAAGGAACCGCAATCTCAGCAATCGAGTGCATTTTAGATCAACCCTCACTATATTTAGTGATTCAATGAGAGGAAAGAATAGTTATTTACCGGCTACACCACTCAATGCCAACAACACAAATGCTGCTGACAGAATATAATACTATTTATAATAAAATTAGGGCCCTGAGTTAGAAATGCACATAGACAGTATAATCTCGGGATACCATTACAATTCTAGGTCACTACAGAGGATCGAAGGACAAGCAAACAAGCTAAATTGGAGCCATCTTCTGGGACATTTATCTGGTACACTGATGGTTCAAAAATCAAAAAAGGTACCGGAGGTGGGACGTATCGGCTACAACCAAGAAGGGAAATTACTTTGTCCTTAGGAAAATACCCAACAGTATTCCAGGCAGACATATATACAATTTTACACTATATAGATGAGATAAAAAGGACAGCTTGCAAAAGGAATAAGATCTATATTCATTCCGAAAGCTAAATAGTCTTGAAGGCTACTTAGCTGTCGGAATGGCTGAAAAAATGACAAAACTATAAGTTTTTAATATGAGGTCAAAAATTCTACTACCAGAAAAGGCGGAAATTTTTCGAATAAATAGTGTACCGTCATCTGTACACCGGTTTCGAACTCATTGGTTTCCGTCAGTACCGGCAGACATGTATGCTGATCATAAGAAATTGAATCCTTTAAGTAACTTATATCATACTAAATGAAACGTGTAATACAAGTTGTGCCATCTCCTGAAATCTCATGCAATGTATCATGAATATTAATGTAAATTCCTTTAATGTTAAAGTACATGTGAATTAATTTTAATGTACAGAAAGTTTAAACATCGTTTCAGTTACTTTATTGAAATTTAAGATACCATTTAATTAAATTTAATGCGCAACGAACTGATATTTCAATGAATTTGCTTTAAATTTAAAGTAAATGTAAATTATTCACGATTTAAAGTACAAAATCATTAAATTTGATATAGAATGTACATTAAATTTATATTAAATTGAAGGTTATTTTTAACAGTATAGATACTCTAGGTATCGGGTATCTGGACTAATCCATTTTGCTGTTCCGATATCTGTCAGTTGTCAGTGTCAATATATTGAGACAATGATTTAACGTTTATTTTCGAATTTGTATGATTAGTATTATAAAATGCCACATAGTTATTCAAATTTAGTATTTACAAATATGATTTTTGTTTATGGTTTTTGTCATGAGAATGTTACAGTTACAGTTGAAGAAATCATCAGGGATATCCACATCTGAGAAATTTGGGTAAAACCTTATTTTTCAAAGTTTTCAACAAAATGCGTGAAACTGGAATGTTTCGCAGTGCTAACATAAAAACTAAGCGAGCCACTGAACAAAATTTAGAAAAAGCATAAAATATTATGGATTTGATAGAAGATGATGCAACAACCATCTTACGAAAAATTGCTACTCAGTTGGATACTCCACAGAAAAGAGTAATCAATACACTTCACGAGCAAGGCCTATATCTGTACCATGTATAACGTGTATAGCACCTACAACCAAAAGATTATGTTAAGCGTATGCGATTTTGGGGTTGGATAAATAATAATCATCGTGTTGTACTGCACATACTGCTTAGCGATGAAGCAACATTCAACCAATACTCACAACTCCCATGTGAGGTCAGACGAAAATCTCCACGAAACAGTGGAAACTAATTTGCAGCACAAGTTTTCGGTAAACGTGTGATGTAGTAAAGTCGATGCTTATTTAACTGGCACTGAAATTTTAAAACATCACCTCTCAAGAAGGAACTATTTAAATTTTTAACAAAATGTCTTAACATGATTACTAGAAATTGTTCCTTTAAATACCAAAATGCAAATATATTATCAGCACAATAGAGCTCCTGCACATTTCACCCGTCGGGTCAAACAGCACTTGAATAAACAGTTTCCACTGATTGGTCCCGGTGTCCCTGTTAGTTGGTCTCCAAGATGTCCAGACTTCACAACACTAGACTTTCATTTGTGAAGATGATTCAAAAAGGAAGTATACAAAGTAAAATTCAACACTTATGAATCACTAATTTAATGCATTAATAATGCTGCAGCAGTTATTCAAGAAAGACATGAATCAATTAGACTTGCTACGGGAGCCTTTCGTAGACGAAGCAGAAAAACATAGAGGTTTTCTGAATTTTTTTCACGTATTCAGTACAGACCTGGAATTTCTTCCATATCTCCCAATTCACCCATTGTATTTAGGTTATGGGTGCAGATCCTTTTATAGGTTTTATAATTGATTTGAATCTGCTTACCAGCATGACATATTACCTCTAATTTATGAGGTATTCACGTCCAAATGTATCCAAAAATGACATTTTGTCACTTTTCGGTGAGAATATCTTAAAATTCTAACGTTCTTGGGTGTAGTGCACTAAACTACGAAGGGGATGAGCCTCCTTGTGAAAAAACGATACCCTTTTACTAGCATTTCTTTTTTAACTGGAAGCACTATCAATTTATTTTTTCTATAACTTATTTAAAATTAATTTGTTACGAATAATGCTGTAAACTAAATAAGTTCAAAATTTAATTTGTATTCTATTTTAGGGCAATTTAACGCCTCACTTAATTTCTTAACTTCTAATTATAAATTGAGGTCCTATATTTTGCTAAACTTCTAAAATGGTACTTAAAGCAAACATAATTAATTTAACTTTTTGCCTCTATATAATTTTTACAACTTTGTTGCCCAATTAGGTTTGGCAAAAGATGTAAAATTTTTCCGTAACATCATTCTTTTGAAATGGCCTTTTTATGATCGCCCCAAGCTGCAACTTAACAAAAGACCGTACTCCTTGAAGAAGACAAGTTTTTATATAGGGTGAAAGACGTCGATTTTGAATACTATTTTAAAATTACGAAAATATCCTTATATTAGTCGAAAACTACTTTCGGAAGTCAATTTAAAATGAAATTTTCAGAAATATCCCTCTTAATTATTTTATCTTATAATAGGATTTAGCTGGTAAATTAACAGTTTTGAGAGATAAACATCATATTTGGTTTAAACTGAATAATTACAAAGAAATAATGAGAGTTATATATTCTCAGGCTTACCTTTTTGTTCGAAGTCGTTATCACAGGAAAGGAAATTTCTCTATTGCGTACAAACTATTTCTCGATTATTAATTGCTTAAAAATAAGTTATAAATAACATAATTAAGATCGTAATTTAAAAGTTCAGCATGCTTTTAACTGGAATAAGAAGAAAACAATTTGAATTAATTTAATTAAATTGCAGTGCTAATAAATTTTTCTAATATGCCCTATTTTGAAAGAATTTTTTTTCATAGTTTCAGAATCTAAGATCTATTATTAGCTCGGATGAAAATTAAAAATAATTAAACAGACTTGCTCTAGATTATTTAAGTAATAATAACTTCAAATAAATGATTTTAAGTTAATGTAAAAAATTGCCATTTCTGTAGTCCTGTATTAAAAATATATTTTTACTATAATTTTAGAATACGGACACAAAAATGGTAACGTGTCATTTTCAGCTACAGTCGAAACACAAATAATACAACAGGAAAACAAAATTTACACTTTAAGAGTAAGAAATTTTGTAAATCAATTTATGGGGAACTTCATCATTTAGCTTATCCTGTCCACTGCTGAACGAAAGTCTCCCTTAATTCCAGCCATCTTTTTCTATTTTGTTCTATTGTATCCAATTTCACTCTTTTTATGTGGTCTGTCCACCGACTAGGAGGTCGTCCTCTATTTCTATAAGCCTCATGTCTCCATTCCACAAGTCTCTTTGTCTACCGTTCGTCAGTCATCCTAGCCACATGTCCAGCCCAGTTCCACTTAAGAAATAAGATAGATTTGACCGCATCTCTTACTCCTGTTCAGTTTCTTATGATGTGACTAGGTATTCTATCCCTAAGAGTGACTCCCAACATTGACCGTTCCATTTTTCGTTGCATGATATGTATTCTGTTAATGTTCTTTTTTGTCAAAGTAAGTATTTCAGCTCTATACGTGAGAACAGACAAGACACACTAGCTAAAGACCTTTCTAGGAATATTAGATGTCAATATATATCTGAGTCTACCGAATGCCGTCCATGATAAACCTATTCTTCTCTCTCGCCTAATACCGATCTCATGTCCCAAGTATTTATATATTTGCACTTGTTCTAGATTTGTGTTATTGATATTCAAGGGACTACTCATTACTAGGTTTGTCATGTATTGTGTCTCCGATAAATTAATTTTCAAACCGACTTTTTCTAAGGCATCGTTTAGCGTATCCAGTATATTTTGTGCTTCCTGTATATTGTCTGTTATTAACACAATATCGTCTGCGAAACAGGGATAATTTATCAATTCGCCATCGATATTGATTCCCGTTAAATCCCAGTTTGTCTTTTTCAATATACTCTCTAGCAATGCAACAAACAATTTTGGGGAGAGTGTGTCACCTTGCTTTACCCCTCGAGCGATATTAAATCTGTCTGTGCATTGATTTGCCAATGTTCCGAAATTTGCCGTGGTATTCGCATATATGTTTTTGATAATTGCGGAGTATCGATGATCGACGCGACATTCGCTTAATGCCTCCAGAAGTTTTCGTTGATTTATTGAATCAAAGGCCTTTCCGAAATCAACGAAGACAAGCGTCAGTGGTCCATTATATTCAATACATTCATCGATAAGAACTCTGATGGTTAGAAGATGCTCATTTGTCCCATTGCCTGATCGGAATTCCACCTGCTCTCTCGAAAGAAAAGAGTCTATTTTATTTGGTTTATGGTTTTTGCATCTTTAAACAGGAATGAAATATATTGAGTAAATTCATAGTTTTTGGCCAAAATGAACAGAGAGGTACATGTAGACAACCACCAAAGATATCAACACATGTTTTTGTTACACATTCAATTTCTCACTGTTATTGCTAAATTTTTGTGCCAAAAGCATTATGGCAACAAAGACTTGCTGGGCTCACTGTATTTCACTAGAATTATTGCAAATTTTCTTACAGATGTATCACACTCTATGTTCAGTTAGCCACCATAGGTGTCCAGTTCGTATTGTATTATATTCCAATCTTGTTTTCGTTTTCCAAGGACTATTCCTATCACTATACTAAAATAAGAAACCTGCTTCTTTAAAACTTTGGAACAGTATGGTGTATGGGGAAGTTTAAAAAATATAATTGCATGTTGTAAAATCCTTTCCTTTTAGTGTTACATTTCCATGCAAAGAAATGTTTAGGAAAAAAAATTAATTCCCTAATTCATTAACATGCTTTAACTTTAAAACCGGTCGAAACTGATAGTAGAGTGTACTATAAGTAGTTAAAAAATGTCTGTTTTCCACTTATTTTAGTTTTCAAGGAACCTTCTACGAGCAGACTTCAAGAGCGACCATGGAAACTTCGCTGTCATTCGTGATAGCGAACATCTTCATGGAAGCATTCAAAGAAAACATTTTTGCTTTTGCTGCTCTGAAACATAAGTTTTGGTGCAGATATGTAGGTGATACTTTCGTAATTTGGCCGCATGGTGCAGACAACCTCCATAATGTTCGGAATCATCTAAACCAACAACACCCTAGCATGAAATTCACTATGGAAACTGAATCAAGGGGTGCATTTCCCTTTCTTGACGTACTAGCAGAAAGGAAAGATAATGGAAAATTAGGACATTCCATATACAGAAAACCAATACATACAAATCGATATCTCAACGCAACGTTATACTATCATCCTTCTCAAAAACAATCCATCATTAACTCTTTGGTATATAGAGCTCTTTCAACATGTGGCGAATAATCACTGAAATCAGAAACAGAAAACCTGATTAACGCTCTAAGAGGCAACGGATATTGCACTGAAGATATTACGCGTTCTAAAAATAAATATAAAAACTCACTTACTCAACAAAATGTCACAACAACCACCTATTGACAGTGTTGTCTTGCCTTACATACACGGAGCTACCGAGAAGATTGCCAAATTGCACCGAAAATCAAACATCCGGACAATTTTCAATATATGTAAGAAAATTGGACAATATTTGAAGTTACCAAAGGACACTATACCATTTCAAGCAGAAAGCGTTTATAAGATATCTTGCAACTGTACAATCTGCAGTATCTGAACACCAGCATTGCACAGGTCACACCTTTAATGTAAAAGAAACTAAGCTGCTAGCATAAATGTTTGATTTCTTTAAACGTAAAATTAGAGAATCCATCGTGTTGCCGCCTACCCAGGGGCAGACATAAGATCAGATTATAACCCTCTTGTTACAAACTTCTATTTTTAAAGTAAACTACTATTAAAACGACATTGACTCCGAAAATACGATATTCAGGCATTAAAACAACCCGCAGTGCAGAGAAGCATGAAGACTACATTGGACAGGCTTTGTCAAGCAAATAACCCTAATCAGGAAGTTGCAGCTGATAAGATCTGGATTACGCTAAAAACAAACTTCCAATCAGCTACTAAAACCGCCCTTGGTCGGACAAAATAAGAAAAAAATCCAACAATGGATGATCGACGAAATATTAAACTTGATAGCTGAACGTCGGATTGTTAAAAACTAACATGATAAATATAAAGAACTGAATCGCACTGTCAAAAGAAAAATAGGGGAAGTTAAGGAGAAATGAACTCAAGAACAATATGACAAGGCTGAAATAGGAAATAGACAAGGAAGTCGGATATTGGATACCGACGAATTAAAGGAAACTTGGAAGAACTATAACTATGCTGAGATTTTGTTCAGTGATCAAGGAACACATGCCACTGAAAACATAAGTGATAAAAGTGTAAGTCACGACGATATATATGCAGAAGTATTAAAGCAAATCGATATTACACAACTTACATATCTCTATAACATGATATAGGACTTTGGGCAAATCCCAGTGGATTGGTTAAAGTCTACGTTTATTGTTATTCCAAAGAAAACACACCCCAAGAACTGCGAAGACTACAGACTCATAATCTTCATGAGCAACGCTCTTAAAAAGTTCCTTCGAGTAATCAATTCAAGAATATACAGAAAGTGTGAGGAAATGAGTGGCGACACACAGTTTGGTTTTATCAAGGAACTTGGCACTAGAAAAGCTCTCTTCTTAGTAAAATTACTTGTGCAAAAGTGCTATAACAAAATGTTATCATCTGCTTTATTGACTATCAGAAAGCTTTTGACAACGTAAAGCACGAGCCGCTGTTGGAAAGATTACAGGAGATCTCGGTATAGATGATCAAGATATTAGAATAATAAGATAACTTTATTGGCAACAGTTAGCTGAAATCCGCATTGATGGCAATCTGTCAAAAGAGACCTTTAATATACTGTGTACTGCCGCCTGTTCTGTTTTTAATATTTACGTTGAGAAAATATTTCAGTTAGCATTAGAAAATGAAACGCGAAGTATCAATGGCATCCCAATAAACAATATTCGTTATGCAGATGATAATGTAGTCTTAGCTAACAACTTTGAAGATCTCCAGTCAATATTATAAAAACTCAACGGGTGCGGTGAACAGTTCAGACTGCATATTAATACTGCAAAAACAAAAATGATGGTGATTAGTAGGCATCAGTACATCACTCCTCTTAACATCAACAGGGAAAATATTGAACGTGTCGCACGGTTCACGTATCTTGGCGCTACTCTGAATGAAAAGTGGTAATGTGACGAAGAAATGAAGGGAGGAATTAGCCGTGCAAAAACGACTTTCTGAAATAGGCCACTACACACCCGAATACGTATGGTTCAGTATTATATATGGCCTATTCTAGTATATGGTATTGAAACTTGGTCACTTAAGGCTGAGACGTTGAACTGAATCGAAGCTTTTGAATTGTGGAAACTCCGCCGACTACTGCGTATCCCTTGGACTGCTCATATAATAAATGATGAAGTTCTACGAGGAGCTGGCGTAGAAAGACAACTAATGGACACTGTGAAACAACGAAAAGTGTCATATCTAGGGCATATACTAAGAGGACCTCACTACTCCATACCAAGGCTAATACTACAGGAAAAAATTGAAGGCAGACTGGGGCCATGTAGAAAAAAATACTCTTGGCTCCGCAATATAAGAAACTGTGGTACAAACTCTGCAACTATATTTAGACAGGCTGAGGAGAGCACTCTAGTCATAATGTGACCATGAGATAGACAAGTGATCGCCGACGTGTAGCATAGCACATGGCATCCGAAGAAGAAGATAGGTTATAGTCTACATGACACGAGGAATCGATTATAACGCTGGATCACGGTTCGCCGAGCACCAGTCGGGTATAAATACCGGGCTGTTGCTCCTCGATGGTTATTCAGTGTTCTAATCTCGTGAAGTAAAGATCCCTGAAGATGTCTCGTGCAATCGTAGGCGAAACGAATAATAATTCCAATTTGACAAGATCTAAACTTAAGAACCATGATTTCCAACTTAACCAAAGCCATGAAATCTTTTGTTCTTTACTGACCGTAGAGTTTTTAAATTAAAAAGTTCAACAATAAGTTAATCAAGTTTTAAATCTTAAAAAAAAAAAAACAATTAAAAATCGTTTGTATATATTACCCAACCGTCAAAAACTGAATTATTTTTTGATTTTCAGGAGACAGTTATTTCTATTACCGATTCTAACACTTTCTCTCTAGATTTTTATTCTTAATTT
The DNA here is from genome assembly GCA_034092305.1 of Diaprepes abbreviatus. Taxonomy (NCBI): domain Eukaryota; kingdom Metazoa; phylum Arthropoda; class Insecta; order Coleoptera; family Curculionidae; genus Diaprepes; species Diaprepes abbreviatus. Next base: position 2,200,027 of record JASJET010000304.1, read on the forward strand.
TCGTAGAGTAGCGCTTATGCTGACGTATTTGATACAACCCAAAACAATGGCCTACACAGAACAAAACTGACCAACTAGAAAATATAAGTTTCATGGCTACTAACCTGAACTAAATCGGGTTTAACTCTTAAACCTTCTTAGTAAATCCGGCTGTAGTGTTCTCCAAACAACTTTATGCGTTAATTTAAAAATTTTTCATTAGTATGTAGTCACTTTTGTGGGGCCTTTATTTTCAGTAATATCTTCTCGAACAACTTTTTTATATTTGTATTATTTATTATATTAAAAAAAATAAGGTTTACTATGTCTGTTGTACTAGGTGTGCCGTGACGGTTTAATGTTAACCCATCCAAATTACGTATAATATTTAGGTTATTTTTAGTAGTATTGGCTGCTTATGAAAACTTTATTACTAGTTATAGAAGTTCGCGCTTCGCTAAATTTATGATATTTTGTCTTTGGAATTATACTTTCAGTTTTTGTAGTTATATTATAAGTTAAAAATCAAAGTAAGATTTGCAAGGGTTATGATTCACAAGCCAAACGGCTTCGCTCATCCTCCAGAGAATATTGATACAAAGATACCAAAAGTATGAAGCTCTGTGGGAACCTTTTCCATGTTATCGGGTCCTAGGTGAAGTGGTCTGCTATATTTCTTACGAACTTTAGGACAATTCGCAAAGTTGCAAAGAGAACTGCTTTCGGCATCACTATGGGCCCAGTCCCTTGATGTTCTGCAGAAGGTTCTTTGGTATCACTCCAGTTGTTGACAATATTATGAGAATAATTTGAACGCTGTTCATTGTCCATTGTCTTCGGATTTGCACTTTCAGATCTCTGTATTTGGCGATCTTCTCGTTGTATTTTGACCTTAGATTGGTATTGTTGGGTACAGCAATGTCAACTAGTGTAGGTCGCCTAGAAATTTTATCTGTTAGTATAATGTCTGGTCTATTATGAACAACTGTCTGATCCGTCAAAACTGTTCGGTCCTAATATAACTTGAACTGGTTGTTTTCAAGGATAGACTCCGATTGTATTTGTAATTAGGGACTTCCTTCCTTCCTGAAATAGGTTTAACTTATCTGCTAACTCTTGGTGGAGTATCTTAGCGGCTAAGTCGTGTCACTCCTTATATTTGGTTGCGGCAAACGCTTGTCTCTGATGTTCGACAGCCATATCTACATTGACATTGTTGCAATTTTCTATTCATCATGAACTTCCGATAGTTCTTCATCGGAATAACCTGGTCTTGAATAGCCAACAAGAAGCCCTCCGTTTCCGGAAACATCTGCCCTGAAATCAACCAGTAGTTCGACGTAGAGTTGTCGATATTATCCTAATTGATCTCATTTGGATACCGTTCATGAAGTGGCTTCTGCAGACGGATTTTTAACTTCTCTAGGTCTGTTTGGTGGTGAGAAGCAATATCATGTTTCCTCAGCTGTAGAGACGTTGAATCGTCTACCTCGCATATTGCTTGATGTAGTATGTAGAAATATGAACGTAAATTCATTTCTTTTAAGAGCTGTTTACCAATATCCACCAATCCTCTTTCTCCTTGATGTCTTGAAAGCATTGTACGTTCAATGGCACTGTGCTTTTGTTAGGAGTGTTCTTATTTTTCTTTGCACGTTATTATTGGTCCGTTATTAATATTGGAAGAGTTAATATACCGGTATCAAAATTTAGTCTTGACTAGACCGTAGATTCCATGTGGGTCTTTAGGCCATCTTAAACTCTTAATGCTTTTTGATCTATATGATCTTTTCAGTGCAGCTTGGTTTTTGACTTACTAATGAATCAAATTATTACTGTCATTTATTTAGTTTGGTAATAAATTAAAAAAATTATTTATAAAGTAGAAACATATGTATCATTTGGCCCTGTTAACGAAAATAGTTATGTTATATATTAAAATATTATGTTTACTATTAAATAAAAAATATATAAACTATTGTTGAAGTAACAGGTATTTCGGATACGTCATTTATTTCGCAAAATTTGAGCATTTATTTTTAGAAAAAAATAAATTACCTGAATAATTTCACAAGTGCTTTTTCACCTTTCAATGTTTCTTTTCTTCAATTTTGTCCAATGCATGTAGAGTTTCGGAAATAGTGCATTGGAGAACATTCAATGCAGTTGCAATTGTTTTAACGTTTGAGTTGAGTCTTTATTCTCGCAATTCTGCGTCTTCAAGCTTTTCTGGTTGACCTTGTCTTTGTCTATTACATCAAAACCGCCACTTTTAAAGCGATTTATCCATCTTACACAAGTTTTTTGGATTAAAGTGTTCAATCAATAATTAATAATTTTAAGCAGTTGTTTTCTTTAAATGCTAGCAGGTTATTAAACTTCTCTGCAAAACGTCTTTTCCTGTTATAAAGTTCGACATTTTCTAACCTATGAAGTACTAGGTTTTTTGAACAATGGCAACTGATAAAAAATTGACTTTCAGTGGCGTATTTTTCCCTTTCGGAACGCCATATATGTCATTAATATATGCCAGCAAATGCATTAATGACGCCATCCTTAGTTAAATCAACATTATTAAGCGAAACAACTATTATATATATATATATATATATATATATATATATATATATATATATATATATATATATATATATGTTGATTTAACTAAGGATGGCGTCATTAATGCATTTGCTGGCATATATTAATGACATATATGGCGTTCCGAAAGGGAAAAATACGCCACTGAAAGTCAATTTTTTATCAGTTGCCATTGTTCAAAAAACCTAGTACTTCATAGGTTAGAAAATGTCGAACTTTGTAACAGGAAAAGACGTTTTGCAGAGAAGTTTAATAACCTGCTTGCATTTAAAGAAAACAACTGCTTAAAATTATTAATTATTGATTGAACACTTTAATCCAAAAAACTTGTGTAAGATGGATAAATCGCTTTAAAAGTGGCGGTTTTGATGTAATAGACAAAGACAAGGTCAACCAGAAAAGCTTGAAGACGCAGAATTGCGAGAATAAAGACTCAACTCAAACGTTAAAACAATTGGCAACTGCATTGAATGTTCTCCAATGCACTATTTCCGAAACTCTACATGCATTGGACAAAATTGAAGAAAAGAAACATTGAAAGGTGAAAAAGCACTTGTGAAATTATTCAGGTAATTTATTTTTTTCTAAAAATAAATGCTCAAATTTTGCGAAATAAATGACGTATCCGAAATACCTGTTACTTCAACAATAGTTTATATATTTTTTATTTGATAGTAAGATAATATTTTAATATATAACATAACTATTTTCGTTAACAGGGCCAAATGATACATATGTTTTCTACTTTATAAATAATTTTTTTAATTTATTACCAAACTAAATAAATGACAGTAATAATTTGATTCATTAGTAAGTCAAAAACCAAAGCTGCACTGAAAAGATCATATAGATCAAAAAGCATTGAGAGTTTAAGATGGCCTAAAGACCCACATGGAATCTACGGTCTAGTCAAGACTAAATTTTGATACCGGTATATTAACTCTTCCAATATTAATAACGGACCAATAATAACGTGCAAAGAAAAATAAGAACACTCCTAACAAAAGCACAGTGCCATTGAACGTACAATGCTTTCAAGACATCAAGGAGAAAGAGGATTGGTGGATATTGGTAAACAGCTCTTAAAAGAAATGAATTTACGTTCATATTTCTACATACTACATCAAGCAATATGCGAGGTAGACGATTCAACGCCTCTACAGCTGAGGAAACATGATATTGCTTCTCACCACAAAACAGACCTAGAAAAGTTAAAAATCCGTCTGCAGAAGCCACTTCATACACGGTATCCAAATGAGATCAATTAGGATAATATCGACAACTCAACGTCGAACTACTGGTTGATTTCAGGGCAGATGTTTCCGGAAACGGAGGGCTTCTTGTGGCTATTCAAGACCAGGTTATTCCGATGAAGAACTATCGGAAGTTCATGATGAATAGAAAATTGCAACAATGTCAATGTAGATATGGCTGTCGAACATCAGAGACAAGCGTTTGCCGCAACCAAATATAAGGAGAGACACGACTTAGCCGCTAAGATACTCCACCAAGAGTTAGCAGATAAGTTAAACCTATTTCAGGAAGGAAGGAAGTCCCTAATTACAAATACAATCCGGAGTCTATCCTTGGAAAACAACCAGTTCAAGTTATATTAGGACCGAACAGTTTTGACGGATCAGACAGTTGTCATAATAGACCAGACATTATACTAATAGATAAAATTTCTAGGCGACCTACACTAGTTGACATTGCTGTACCCAACAATAACAATCTAAGGTCAAAATACAACGAGAAGATCGCCAAATACAGAGATCTGAAAGTGCAAATCCGAAGACAATGGACAATGAACAGCGTTCAAATTATTCCCATAATATTGTCAACAACTGGAGTGATACCAAAGAACCTTCTGCAGAACATCAAGGGACTGGGCCCATAGTGATGCCGAAAGCAGTTCTCTTTGCAACTTTGCGAATTGTCCTAAAGTTCGTAAGAAATATAGCAGACAACTTCACCTAGGACCCGATAACATGGAAAAGGTTCCCATAGAGCTTCATACTTTTGGTATCTTTGTATCAATATTCTCTGGAGGATGAGCGAAGCCGTTTGGCTTGTGAATCATAACCCTTGCAAATCTTACTTTGATTTTTAACTAATAATATAACTACAAAAACTGAAAGTATAATTCCAAAGACAAAATATCATACATTTAGCGAGGCGCGAACTTCTATAACTAGTAATAAAGTTTTCATAAGCAGCCAATACTACTCAAAATAACCTAAATATTATACGTAATTTGGATGGGTTACCATTAACATATATATATATATATATATATATATATATATATATATATATATATATATATATATATATATATATATATACATATGAAGTAAAATGCGAACAGTAAATGCGAACTTCTCTCCATCATATCCTTTCTGTGTTAGAGGTTGCACAGTTAGAATAAATTGTTATAAAACGCAATTTATCCTATTTCACCACCATCGAGATGATGGCCTACCTGTACCACCATACTGAGAAGAAAGTCTAAACTTACCTTCCCCGCCACAGTGATACGGCAGAGGTACATGTTTCGTCTCTACTAGACTCATCAGGGTACCGACATGCACCTGGCTGTGCAAAGGACAGATCGGAAGGAAGCATGCACATACTGAACGCGGCTTCTCCGGCTTCCCGCCGGATGGCGTATATACGTTAATGCGGATTTCACGGATTCCTCCCTGTGAGATGCAATAGCAGTGGATATATCCACATTATGCCGTTGTAGGATAAATTGCGTTTATAAACAATTTATTCTAACTGTGCAACCTCTAACACAGAAAGGATATGATGGAGAGAAGTTCGCATTTACTGTTCGCATTTTACTTCATTCATACGCGGAGCTGCATATAGTTGTATGTTTGCTGAATGTGATTTCAGCACTACAACGGCATAATGTGGATATATCCACTGCTATTGCATCTCACAGGGAGGAATCCGTGAAATCCGCATTAACATATATACATATATATATATATATATATATATATATATATATATATATATATATATACATATACATATATATATATATATATATATATTATATATATATATATATATATATATATATATATATATATATATATATATATATATGTACAGGGTGAGTCAACGATTGGATGAAGTAGGTTTGTGCCTTTTCGGTGAAATTAACAAAGAAACTATATTTATTGTTTGATACAGTTTATTTTTACGCAGATTTTAAAAATATTTAGGACTCTACAGGGTGAGCCAAAAAACTAGGACAGCATAAAGTTGTATTTTTTTAAATAGAACACCCTATATACGAATCGTATTTTCGATTTAGCTTGTAATTTTAAATCTTTTTTATTAAAGATTTATTCTAGCAAAACTTTATAGTTTCTGAGATAATTAAGTTTAAAGAAAAAAAGTCACATTTTCAAGCATCAATTCAATCCTAAATAACGTTTTCAATTTTGTGACAAATATATTCAAATTTGGAATTTAGCAAGGCCAAGGACAAGTTAACATAATTTTTACCTAATATTTGCAATAAAAGCTACAGGGTGTTGAACACATCGGCTCAAATTTGAACAAGTTTAAATGAATAAATATCTTTTTTTTTAAATGGTACACCCTGTATATTTTCATGTTATTTAATAGAGTAATAAAAACCCTTTTGTTCAATATATCCTATACCTATTTATAATAGTTTTTGAGATATTTCAGTTTTTCATATTTTCCATACTTTTTTACAGAAATAGTCTTCATTATCATAGTAGCCATGTAAAATAATAAAAAGAAACTACAGAAACAAACAGAAGGTGGTTAAATATGATGAAATACATTATTCGTTATATTACAACGGCAATAGTTTAATTAAACATAATGTGAAAAAATTAACACAACAATAACGACAAGGCAAATACATATTTACTTTTATACTAAATTGAAACAAAAAAATTACCTATTAAATACTGAGATTAATTATTTCTTTTTAATAAGTGTTCGAATAAACGACCTTCTTGTGCAATGCACAAATTTAGTCTTTTTTGCAGATTTTCTCGGACCCTGGACAAAATTAGTGGCGTTATTGTTCTACAGGTATCCCTAATCCTGTATCGCATATCTTCCACTGTTGTTGGTGGATTAACATACACCTTATTTTTAATATAACCCCATAGGAAGAAATCTAATGGGGTGATGTCGCAAGACCTTGGTGGCCACTCAATGAGACCCCCACGTCCAATCCATTTTTTGCGGATATCGTTGGTCCAAAAACGCACGAACTTCACGATGGTAATGCGGAGGCGCACCATCGTGCTGGAACCACATACTGTCGAGCTCATCCCTATCGAGACCTTGAAGCAGTTGGGGTAGTTCTTCTTGTAGAAAGTTCAGGTAACTATGGCCATTTAGTGGTTCATTAAAAAAGTGGGGTCCAATAATTCGATTATAATGAATACCACACCAAACATTTAATGACCAGTGGTTTTGATGTTGCACCTCTCTAATCCAAAATGGATTTTCTGTGGCATAATAATGCATGTTGCGTCTATTTACGGCACCGTTACTTCTAAAAGTAGCTTCATCACTAAACATTACCTTGCATAATAAATTTGGATTTAATTGAATCTCCGCATTTATTGTACGACAAAAGTTTACACGACTTTCAAAATCCTGTCCATGCAATTCTTGGTGTAATTCCATGTGATATGGATGATACCTATATTTCTTGGTAGTACGATTAGCGGTGGATTGTGATGTTTCACATAATGCTGCTAACTGACGGCTACCAATATAAGGATTTTCCTGAACATTTAACAATACTTGTAGTTCTTTTTCTTCATTAGTTACTGGTTTGTTAACCACTTTACGTTTTGGATAATCAACAGTACCAGAAGAATCAAATCTTTGCTTTAAGTTTTAAAAAGTATGGGTATTAGGCTGGCGTCGATCAGGATACTTCATTTGTAAATTCTTTGAGCAAGAAGGCAATTTTTTGAGCCTCTCCTATTGTATAAATCATATCTATTAACTCATTCTTTGGAAAATTCATTTTACAATATAATATGAATGCAAAAAAAACCAAACTACACTACATAAAAACCAAAAGAAGCGATTGCGGTTATAAATTTGACACCACAGAAAAATGTTCTTTTACATTGTTTTTGCCATGGATACTACGATAATGAAGACTATTCTGTAAAAAAGTATGGAAAATAAGAAAAACTGAAATATCTCAAAAACTATTATAAATAGGTATAGGATATATTGAACAAAACTTTAGGGTTTTTATTACTCTATTAAATAACATGAAAATATACAGGGGGTACCATTTAAAAAAAAAGATATTTATTCATTTAAACTTGTTCAAATTTGAGCCGATGTGTTCAACGCCCTGTAGCTTTTATTGCAAATATTAGGTAAAAATTATGTTAACTTGTCCTTGGCCTTGCTAAATTCCAAATTTGAATATATTTGTCACAAAATTTAAAACGTTATTTAGGATTGAATTGATGCTTGAAAATGTGACTTTTTTTCTTTAAACTTAATTATCTCAGAAACTATAAAGTTTTGTTATAGTCAACCCTTAATAAAAAAGATTTAAAATTATAAGCTAAATCGAAAATACGATTCGTATATAGGGTGTTCTATTTAAAAAAATACAACTTCATGCTGTCCTAGTTTTTTGGCTCACCCTGTAGAGTCCTAAATATTTTAAAATCTGCGTAAAAATAAACTGTATCAAACAACAAATATAGTTTCTTTGTTAATTTCACCGAAAAGGCACAAACCTACTTCATCCATTCGTTGACTCACCCTGTACATATATATATGTTTATGCGGCTTTCACGGATTCCTCCGTGTGAGATGCAATAGCAGTGGATACATCCACATTATGCCGTTGTAGTGCTGAAATCACATTCAGCAACCATACAACTATATACAGCTCCGTGTATAGAATGAAGTAAAATACGAACAGTAAATGCAAACTTCTCTCCATCTTATCCTTTCTGTGTTAGAGGTTGCACAGTTAGAACAAATTGTTATAAAACGCAATTTATTCCACCACCATCGAGATGATGGCCTACCTGTACCACCATACCGAGAAGAAAGTCAAAACTTACCCTCCCCGCCACTGTGATACGGCAGAGATACATGTTTCGTCTCTACTAGACTCATCAGGGTACCGATATGCACTTGGCTGTGCAAAGGACAGATCGGAAGGAAGCATGCAAATACTGAACGCGGTTTCGCCGACCTCCCGCAGATGGCGTATATATGTTTATGAGGTAGGCCATCATCTCGATGGTGGTGGAATAGGATAAATTGCGTTTATAACAATTTGTTCTAACTGTGCAACCTCTAACATAGAAAGGATAAGATGGAGAGAAGTTTGCATTTACTGTTCCTATTTTACTTCATTCTATACACGGAGCTGCATATAGTTGTATGGTTGCTGAATGTGATTTCAGCACTACAACGGCATAATGTGGATCCACTGCTATTGCATCTCACACGGAGGACTCCGTGAAAGCCGTATAAACATATATAAACCATCCGACGAGAGGTCGGCGAAGCCGCGTTCAGTGTTGCATACTTCCTTCCGATCTGTCTTTTGCACAGCCAGGTGCATGTCGGTATTCTGATGAGTCTAATAAGAGACGTAACATGTATCTCTGCCGTATCACTGTGGCGGGGAGGGTAAACTTTGACTTTCTTCTCGGTATGGTGGTATAGGTAAGGTAGGCCACCATCTCGATGGTGGTGAAATAAGATGAATTGTGTTTTATTACAATTTATTCTAACTGTGCAACCTCTAACATAGAAAGGATATGATGGAGCGAAGTTTGCATTCACTGTTTCGCATTTTACTTCATATATATATATATATATATATATATATATATATATATATATATATATATATATATATATATATATATATATATATATATATATATGAATTGACAGTAGGTTGTGATAAACGCAAAAATCCAGATTTAAACGAAATAACTTAACAAAATTTATGAACACTAAAATGTTTTCAAACATTTTAATTTTGTATGTTTCACCCTGTATCCATAACAGCCTTTATTTGCAAAAATACCGCATAAAATGCCTAAAGTGTTTTCTCTTCGCAAACTTTTGAGCTCATTATCTAATTGTGCTTGTTCTTTTTTTCTTTTGAAGTTTACCGAGTTATATCTATTATTTTAATGATGAGTAATTCGACCGATTCTATAATTACTTTACAAGAGCGGGGGTTGTTTTGTCTGCTAATTACCTTTGTTTAGGAAAGTTATCTAATTAAGGGCAATGTTTATTTTAAGCTGACTTGGATGTTTTTAATACAACTTTTTCCTTCCGGACTTTTTGCTATTTTTAGACAGTTTAAATATTTATATGAAGCTAAAATGAAATAGTTATATTTGATATAATTTGTCGTGGATGAAAAATGATTTTACTAAAGCGTAGTTTCATCATAATATTTACTAATTGTAATTAACGTTAGCAACAGTTCTAAAACGAGTATGGTATGTTATGCATCTTTAATAAAAACGATTTTATACCTTCTTTTGTTGAGGCTTCAACCAACATTTTTAAAACTCTTGAATAATCGAGCTACTTATATGGGCCTCATGATTATAGCAACTAGTAGAAAAAATAGATAATATGTAATGAATAAACTTGAAATTAGTCATAATTATATTAGAGGAACTATTTATTTCTCAACCAACCAAAAAAAATCTTATAAGGGTAAACGAATTTTGCTCTAACACTGATAGAGACCAAGTACTATTTCAGATTTCAAAGAGATAGTAGGAAACTGTGGAAGCCTTTCCAATGGCAGTGCACTTTCGAACATACCCCTGTAGAAGTAGCATGACGTCAGAACTAGGGCCCAGTTGTTTGAACGCTGAATAACGTCATAATATTTTTATTTATATTTAAAAAAGTGTTGATAAACAGTAGATATTTAATTTCTTGGTACAGATATACCGATTTTATGCTATCCTTTTCTAATTGCATTATTTAAACGAGTATCATCGGTACATCAATTCTAAAAACAAAGTATGAATATATGGTTGCCTAAATTATTATTAATGTTATTGTCAATATGTCAACAATATCTAAGAACATTTACCGATAAAAATAAGTTTTTAAATCCTCTTTTTGTTAATATTAATTTGAAACTTCGCATTTATAGTAATTTTTAACACTTAAAAATACCGAAAAAAGTCACGACAAGCAATTAAACTGAACGAAAAGATAAGTAAACATGTTTATGTCCGTCAAACATCAAAAAAGCGTCTCCCACCGACCATAAACAGCTTTCAAACAAATCTATTGTTGTTAAATCTAGAGTATGATCGAAGCAGTGCACCGTCACCTGCATATTTGTTTGGAATTCAATGGTTCTCGTCAGTGTAGTCGGGGCAAGAACATCTACCGTTAGGAAAAGCGAATCATTTATGCAACCTATATCGCACAAAATAAAAAATCCCATTAGTGTCACCTGTCAGTATTTCACGCAATTTGAATTTGATCTCTAAAGGGATTCGTTTTATTTTATACAAGGTGTCCCACGACGATATACCGCGTTCGATTTCTCGGAAAGCAGACTTTGGAAAATTTCAAAAATTTGGCAGATTACTAAAGTCGATGGGGGTAAATCGGCTAAAATATGATGGTAGCACTTTCGGATATACCGGAAGTTGATGCCTTCTTGTTTAATTTAAATCGATCATCCTATATATTATTTCATTTTTAGGTTCTACACAAAATTACAGATATATATACCATGTTTAATGTCCTATACCTAAGTCCAACTGTTTTTGACATATTTTGAATTTTATATCAGAAGGCTTTATTACTTAATTGGGGTAAGGTTTCCTCAAGAAGGAGATCTAGTTTAGTGTAATGCGTGAAAATTTTGATAATAAATAAATAAACAGTAATCTCAAACTAAAATTAAATATTAACTTGAATAAATCGTTAAACGTATTTTTTTAATATAAACAAAATGTTATCCTATCTAGTATTAAAAATAAGAGCGAATCTGAATAAGATTGTCAATTAGAAAAATTGGTAGTTTTTGAAATATTGGCAATTCAACATTTTTGTTTTCTAAAAACGCTATATGGCTTTTAAGTTTTGTCATTAGTTGGCCGTGACGACGAAACGGGACAAGAGAAAGAAACCATAGAAATGTCACATTTCTGGCCATACGGGGGCGATTAAGTTATACGCATAAAAATTATAAAAATTTGTCTATTGTCTATGGGGAATGTAGTAAAGTTTTATCAAAAACATGCTAGACATTTGCTGATCGATAACCACATAAACAAAAATTGTCCGGAACAGTGTTAAACGAATATAGAAAATTTCAAAAATTTTTACACCGTTAAGGTAAAAATGCATAAAAGAAAACCTAATGACAAATGACAAAAATGTCTAAATTGCAATTCTGGGATATTTTGCGGCATATGTTATTATATCGTTATGAGAAGTGGTTCTATAGACAGGAATCTCGATACATAGAATTTTGTTGAAACATAACTTCTACCCTTATTTAATATCTTTAGTTCTACGCCTAAGAGATAATGATTTGCCGAAGGAGTATAATTTTGCGAATTACTATTACTGCTAATACAACACGACCCTCGATTTTTAAACAACATAATTTGGACTGACTAAAATGAGATTGTCGAACTTGCATTGACTTTATTTTTATTTATTTTACGACGTTTCGATTAGGTTGTATCTCTAATCGTTATCAAGTAAAAACTGAATGTTTTGTCTTAAGACTACGAACTTATATAGGGACTGTGTCAATTGAAGCGCAAAGTTTCGCTTCACTAGGCACAACGATTTAATGTTACAAAGTAGTGGTTGCCAAAGCTTAGGTATTTCACCATTCGTTTCCGGAAGATTTTATTGTTTTTAATATAGCTGCTTCTCTAAATTATCTTTTTTTTTATGTTGGGTTCCATATATATTGCCGCAGCTTCAGACCATTTTATATGGTTAGTTATCCCAGGCGTATTCTGCAATACCTGATCTTGACGTTTCCTCTTTTTGTGTTTATGTTTTTTAATCCTAACTTCCAATATACATTTCATTACATTCACATGGAACTTTGTAAACATATTCTTTCTTATCAGTAGCCTTTGGTTTTGTTTTTGTTAAATGAGCCCTAAGTGTATTTCCTGATTTAAAGGCTGTTTTTATATTATAACTACTGGCAATTCGTTTTATTTTCTCCGAAGCCTCTCTTAATGTACGGAATTGTGAAGAAGAAATGTGTTTCTTGCTGTCCAATGGTCGTTGTTCTAAAGTTATTTATAATAACATCAATTAGTTTTAAAGGATGACCAGTCTGATATAAATCGGATTTAATATTTGCTACCTCTTTTTCCAATGAATCGGCATTATTGCATATAGATATAGCGCGATTAAAGTGGTTGCGTATAATTCCCCGTTTTGTTATAATAGAATGATTAGAATTATTATAAGATATTGTCCACTATATTTTTACGAAGAAAACTTATATGGTAATTCACTAAAATAGAAAGCAAATTATATCTTCATTCTAAATTATGTTTTAACGTTTGTAGGAGAAAGATATTTAAATATTCTAGACGAGTTAGACAGTCAATATCTTAGCAGTTTACCTCTGGCGACAAACAAGCAAATTTTTTACCACGAGTTCGCCCCACCACACAGAAACATTCCAGTTACCAATTTCTTACAAGCAACATTTTATGACAAGTGAATTGTCAAAAATGGACCTTTACTGTCACCTCTTCGTTCTCCTAATTTGACTGTCAGATTATTTTACATGGAGAACGATAAAAAATATCGTTTATTGTAATCCAGTGACAACGATTGAGGACTGTGTAGTCAGAATAAGGGACTCGTTCGAAAATTTATCTCGAAATTCAATTAGAGCGATCACCTATGACGAACTAATTCGAAGATTCGAAAAATGGTTGGAAGTTCAGGGTGAAAATTTTGAACATTTATTAAAATAAGTTGTTTGTTTGTGTCGTACCTACCTTTAATGTTTAGTAAGATAACATTATAATTATATGAGTTTATATTTAAAAAAAAAATGACTTTTAACGATTTATTCAAGTTAATATTAAATTTTACTTTCTAATCACCCTGTATTTATTTTTTATCAAATTATCAACCCAGCACACTTAAGCGGATCCCCTTCTAGAAGGAAATGAATCCCAATTGAATAATGAAAGCTTTCATATAGGACAAATTTTTAGTTATGTTTAGGGCTGCAAATGCAATTTTGTATATAAAATTTAAAATATGTCAAAAACAGACTTAGATATAGGACATTATACACAAAATATATGTATAAGTTTGCGTAGAATCTAATAATAACATATAGGGTATTCAATTTAAAATATGCTAGAAGGCATCAAGTTTCGGTATAACCGGAGTGCCACCATCTTGAAAATATTTTGACCCAATTGCCCCCATTGATTTTAGGAAACTGTCAAATTTTAAAAATTTTCCAGTCTTTTTCGAGACATCGATTGCGACATTTCGTCGTGGGACACCGTGTATAACAACAGTGAAAACTCTAATATAAATACATTTACACAACAGCGAGTATATTCATTGTTGACACATTGGTAATATTCACTGCAATAATATTAGGTACCTACTAGTATTCACCCAAAGTCATAGATATATTATTAAAATCAGTGATTTTCTCTTTATTTCCTGTTTATTACCGCACATTTATCAGTCGTTGTATTAATCTCGTTTTTTTTACTATTGAATGCATCAAATATCTGGCAACGCTGCAAGATAACTTTCATTATAAACTCAATAATTGGCATCTTCAAATCTGTTTTTCTAAAAAATTCTGGAAAGTCCGCAACTTACATTTTCTGATAAAATATAAAATAAAGTGATAAAGACTCCTAGATTACAAGAAAAAACAAGTTAGTTCAGGTCACTTTAGGTTTGATCTTCGTTTTTCGGCCAACGTACCTTGCCGAACTATCCGTTGATGATTGACATTCCGATTTTGTACGTTTACCCACATTTTAAGCTACAAATAATTGTATTTGAAATAGCAAGTTTGCTATCCTAATGAAATTTGTCATCCACTAATCCAAGTCAATGTGGCAATATCGCATGGTAAATAACACAACAACTTCACGGCCTATGAAATCACATGTTTCGATCATAATCGTGAACATACCTAAAAAAATAGTAAAACGACAAGCCAACATTCTTTTAGTTTTTATAGAATATTCGCATTTTTCCAGAGCTTTTTATGTAAATTTTTTAGAAATGATTAAATATTTGCTGTGTTTATAAATTTTACTAGAAGAGGACCCAAATTTAAAGGTAGGGATTGAAAAATGAGTGAATTTGAATTTTTTTACGAGGTGTCGAAAAAGAACTTCATATTCGTGTTCTATGACCATAAAATAGAAGTTATATAAAACATTATCGAAAAATTCGGAACAGGCGGTGTTCCCCCTATTCCTTGTAATTACCAAATATTTTTTACGAATTAAAATACAAATAATAAAAATGGCACGCTTAATCACCAAAAGTATACAAAGCTTTTATTAAATGCTTAATTAGAACCCGGCGTAAATCTTTGATTATATTTTAATACGTTTTTCTTCATATTTAAAATTAAACGTAATGAAACATTATCATTTTGAACCATTTGGTCGTGTTTCATTTAAAAAATCTCAATGATTGTTTGCGTTATTTGCAGTCCTCTAAAATTAATCGCAAAATAATCAAGGGGGGGCGGTGAGGGCGATCGACCCCCCCCCCATAGAGCTTTGAGTTCAGGAAAATAGAGCCGATTTTGCCTCTAATACTATTTTTTAGTCAAGAACTAGAGAGGGTAGTAAATCATTTTTTACCTTTTTATTCTTCGCAAACTACCTGTGTTCTTTGATCAAGTGTCTTAGGCAAAATCTGTTAGACACATATATCTTTTATAACGGGTTAGAAATTTATAATCAAAAAGAACTGGTATATAATAATGGACTATTTGGGTTGCATAACAATGGATACTTGGAAGTGTGAAGTGTTAAAAAGGATTTTCATCCTTGTCATAGGCGTCGGAAGTATTTGTGGCATAGAATATTATTTCGGTAATAAAATTAAAATAAAAGTTTTTATAACATTATTTTATTTCTTATGATTTCTTAAATATAGATAATTTTGACGTATTTAACACAAATCACAACTGTATTCTTATTATTTTTAATTTTGGCATAGAAACCGTTTTATGCACATTCAGACTAAAACGTAGATTTAATCTCTCAAAAATTGCTAAGTTATAATTTAAATACTTACAAGATACCCATTGTTAAAAATACAAGAAGTTAAACATTATTATATATATATATATATATATATATATATATATATATATATATATATATATATATATATATATATATATATTTATAAATATATATAAAATAAATTCTTCCATATAATATTAAAATTCTTTTGGGGCAATCGGTCATTTTATTATTAATTAAAAATATTTTGGGACATTTGACGTTTCAGTTTATTTATTTCTTAAACCATCTGCATAATTACAATTAAATACTAAAAAGGCATTCAAATGTAATTAATTTTTATATATTACGGTTAAAATTAGACCTACTTATTTTTATGTCTATTGCACTGATATCTTAATTTAATTTACTTTATTATATGGAAATCCGCTAGTCCCAAAATATAAAATAAACATGTTAATTCTACACGCTTAAGAAAAAGACACAAATAAAATAATAAAATTATAAAAAAATTACGGGTAATTGGAATTAAATATATATAAAGTTAAGGAGTTGGACACACTAAAATTAAAATATGTAAAAAAACAAAAAAAAACATATTAACAACCTTAAACCATAAAATACAAAAAAAAAAAACAAAATTTAAATAATAAATTGTGTTTATACTGGTACACATTACGTATTCATTTCGTAATCAAAGTCAGTGAAGCTATCTTCGCTCAAAATAATTATAATTAGTTCCTCTGTTTCACCTATCAGGAGATCGAGTTTCCACATTTTGTTTTATTCTATTATTATATGGATTTTTCCCAATTTTCCGCAGTAAATTTATTCAAAAAAATCTTCCAAAAGTTCAGCTAAATTACTAATTTTGTAAGTTGTTTTATTTCCAGCAACTCTACCTTTTACTTGAGAGAGATATTTCCTTGTCCAACTGACAGTTTCCAAACGATCTATAAGAACAGATTTCCTATCTGGTTTTTGCCAGCAAAAATTAAGTTCTCTGAGCAATTTTCAGAGCTTAGTTCTTTCAATATCAGGTAAATCCCAATCTTTATTGATTTTAGTTAAAATTTTGTCGACGGTTGGGATCTGCTTCTCATAATAAAGGGTATGTACAACGCCTTTTATTACAGTTTCCATCTCTTCTTACAGGTTTTTCGCCTACCTGTGATCGAATGTGGCTTAGGAATACTAACAATTCCAGTCATTTTTTCCTCCTTCAGTAATCGGTACATAGTAGATTTTCCAACCCCTATCATGTTGAAACACATCTCAACAGAGCTTTTAACATTATTATCTGGATCTTGATATCTTATGGCATCATAAAGATTCATCGTAATAAGTTTTTCGTTGAGGAAAAAATGCCCTGGTTTAACGATTTTGGAATAAATGTAGAGGGGAAGCCATATCTTTTGGGTAGCGCACTAATCTCAAATAATATACAAAAACAAGAGCAAACAAGGTAAATCACTAAAGACGCACTGTAAGGTATACTTTGCTCGCTGACAGAAATTAAATTGAACTATTAGAAATTTTATTGTTGGAATAAATTTATAAAAGCTTATAATATTTAAATATAATTAGATTTACAACAGTCCTCAGTTACCTGCGGCAGCGGAGCAGATACGTTGGAGGTTTTGGTAACAGTTTTATTCTCTCTCTAGTTCTTGAATTGAGTATAGGAACGTGTAGCTTGTGATCGCCCCCCTCTCCCAAGAGCTTTGAATTCAGAAAAATAGACCCGATTCTGCCTCTTCTACTAGGAATGTGTATGCTGCTGGCATCCCCCTCCCCTGTCGGCAGCTTGTTTTTTCTTGTGATTACCCCCCTCTTCAAGTGCTTGAAATTAAGGAAAATAGAGCCGATTTGCCTCTAATACTATTTTTTAGTCAAGAACTAGAGAGGGTAGTAAATCATTTTTTACCTTTTATTCTTCGCAAACTACCTGTGTTCTTTGATCAAGTGTCTTAGGCAAAATCTGTTAGACACATATATCTTTTATAACGGGTTAGAAATTTATAATCAAAAAGAACTGGTATATAATAATGGACTATTTGGGTTGCATAACAATGGATACTTGGAAGTGTGAAGTGTTAAAAAGGATTTTCATCCTTGTCATAGGCGTCGGAAGTATTTGTGACATAGAATATTATTTCGGTAATAAAATTAAAATAAAAGTTTTTATAACATTATTTTATTTCTTATGATTTCTTAAATATAGATAATTTTGACGTATTTAACACAAATCACAACTGTATTCTTATTATTTTTAATTTTGGCATAGAAACCGTTTTATGCACATTCAGACTAAAACGTAGATTTAATCTCTCAAAAATTGCTAAGTTATAATTTAAATACTTACAAGATACCCATTGTTAAAAATACAAGAAGTTAAACATTATTATATATATATATATATATATATATATATATATATATATATATATATATATATATATTTATAAATATATATAAAATAAATTCTTCCATATAATATTAAAATTCTTTTGGGGCAATCGGTCATTTTATTATTAATTAAAAATATTTTTGGGACATTTGACGTTTCAGTTTATTTATTTCTTAAACCATCTGCATAATTACAATTAAATACTAAAAAGGCATTCAAATGTAATTAATTTTTATATATTACGGTTAAAATTAGACCTACTTATTTTTATGTCTATTGCACTGATATCTTAATTTAATTTACTTTATTATATGGAAATCCGCTAGTCCCAAAAATATAAAATAAACATGTTAATTCTACACGCTTAAGAAAAAGACACAAATAAAATAATAAAATTATAAAAAAATTACGGGTAATTGGAATTAAATATATATAAAGTTAAGGAGTTGGACACACTAAAATTAAAATATGTAAAAAACAAAAAAAAAACATATTAACAACCTTAAACCATAAAATACAAAAAAAAAACAAAAATTTAAATAATAAATTGTGTTTATACTGGTACACATTACGTATTCATTTCGTAATCAAAGTCAGTGAAGCTATCTTCGCTCAAAATAATTATAATTAGTTCCTCTGTTTCACCTATCAGGAGATCGAGTTTCCACATTTTGTTTTATTCTATTATTATATGGATTTTTCCCAATTTTCCGCAGTAAATTTATTCAAAAAAATCTTCCAAAAGTTCAGCTAAATTACTAATTTTGTAAGTTGTTTTATTTCCAGCAACTCTACCTTTTACTTGAGAGAGATATTTCCTTGTCCAACTGACAGTTTCCAAACGATCTATAAGAACAGATTTCCTATCTGGTTTTTGCCAGCAAAAATTAAG